>CM042020.1:21640000-22882500 GCA_023525975.1 Smallanthus sonchifolius | reverse complement strand
GTCAGAAACAGGTCGCGAAATCCAATAACAACGAATGACTCCCAAGTTTTACAACGGTCAATAGATTTACAATTCAACCAGTCTAGATGGGACCTAACTTTTTGAAAAACATGGGCACACCTAATCAAGACTCACTTTCTTTCAAGCTCTAACTATGCATAACTTATACCCCTCATAAGAGTTCTCTCCACTCGGTTTATTTCTGTAACTAGCAAAAGATGTGCCAGCTCCTATTCTAACTCTCAGACCTGCCAATGAAATGTCTAAGTCATATGCTTGAGAATCAATCATATCTCCACCCGAATGTGAAGACAAACACACAGATCAACAAGGTCTTTCTGGTTTGTAATGTCAGGCTAGGGTTCATGGTATGGATAAGGAATTTTAAGTGGCTAAAGTGAAGCCGGTCCGGACTGATGAACTAAAGAAAAAAAATCAAGAAAAGATAAAACAAAACTATGCTAAACCGTGAGGATCTTTGATCCTCACACTTATTCATTGGAATACCCTATTTTTGTGATTTTCTCTTTTCATTTTTTTTACAACTGAACAGGCTCAAATACATCCGGACCAGTGACACGAGGTTAAAAAGAAAAAAGTTGCAAGGGCTAAGGGTGTAATATGTGGGTTACTCAAACAAAAGGGAATAAGGCTCAAAAGGGGTCACTACGGGGTAATGTTCAGGTAGGGAAAACAAAAGAAAGGGCTAAATACAGAGGGTTGAATCCTAATGCCTTAAATCATTTCTGTGTGCTGTCTAAACCTAGGGTCTCAAAGTGTATCAAAATAATCAAGTTCTAACCAGACAAATCATGCAGTTAAAACACACATCAAACGAAAAGCAGTGAATATAAATGAATATGAAAAGGCTCAAAGATCTCACTGAAGTGTGTGGAATTGGGTTACCGATACAAGTCATGCACAATCAAAACCGTCTAGTCTGCTAAACTCTCCTAGGCACCCCAAACAATTTGCTTACTGAAAACCCTGAATACTTGGAGAATACCGCGTTAAAGAAATGCAAACCCATAACCGACCCGCTTAAAACTCTTGATTTACATCGCACAAAAACAGGTCTTTTGAATGCCCGGGTAAAAGTATATTATGTGAAGTTCTCGGGATTTGCAAAAACAAACAACTCTTTTTCAAAAATTTTATTTTATTTTTTATTTTTTTTATTTATTTATTTTTAAACAAACCTAAGACTTAACAGTCTCCCATCTTCACACTTGAAAGACACATTGTCCTCAATGTGAAACAAGAAACGACAAAAAAAAGGGAGAGGACTTAACTAGTAATGTATATGTACTAAAATGTCCAGCTTTGTTCTTCCATTTGTGCACCGTATATAGCATTTTGGTCACGGCTGCATACTTCCTGTCGGGTTACTTTTACACAAAGATCATATTAAGATTGACTCCGCCCGAATGGAGATTGAGTACAGACGGAGCGATCAATACCTGAATAATAAAGCTCAAACAAACCCGCATCATTAAACTGACTCATTTTAAAGACCCAAATTAAAATAAAATACTTGACTCACTCGCTAAGACTCAAGATAGAATGCAGGGGCTCGTACCTGATATGTGACAAACACAAAAATATGAAGGCCACAGCAAGGTGGATCAGCGGTCTTGAACGTTTCTAAGCTCCCCATGGTAGTGGATGATGGTAGATGATATGATGATGATGGATAATGGTGATAAACGATGGTGGAAAACCATGGAAAACAAGGAAAAAGGGAAAGACTAGGGACTCCTCGCGTGTCGCGAAGAAACCCTAGACACTCCTCGCTTGTCGCGAGGATGTAAGTTTTAGGCCGACCAAAATATGGAATCCTCGCGTGTCGCGAAGATCCATTCTCTAGTTTTCGCGTGCCACGAGGAGGTGTCAATCACAAAAAAGTTAATTCATTTTTTATACTTAGAAAAATTTTGGCCCCCTAAAAACTTTTTCACCCCAATTCCACTAAAAACCTGTCCCACTATAAAAACAACTGTAAAAATATCTGGGACTACATTCCTGATGATTTTCCCGCTGAATCACGCACGAATCCCTGCAAGACACGACACAAACATCGAAAACATATGAGAAATACAACTCGGGTTGCCTCCCGGAAGCGCTTGGTTTACCGAGTCCTCAGCCTAACTCATCCTCACACTTAGTTCTATGGCGGGTCGAGGTGAACCGCCTCAACTGAGCGTTCCGTAACCGGGCCAGTGATATAGTGCTTCAATCTATGCCCATTGACCTTGAACTTCGCTCCATATTCACCCTCTATCTCTATCGTCCCGTAAGGAAAAACCTGAATGACTGTGAACGGGTCGGCCATCGAGATCTCAACTTTCCCGGGAATAGCCTCAACCAGGAATTAAACAATAGCACTCGATCTCCTACCTCAAACTCCTTACCACCTTTTATGTGGCGATCATGCAACTCCTTAGTCCTCAACTTATAATCAGATGATCGCGTATATGCATGATCCCTCAGCTCCTCTAACTCATGCAACTCGTACATCCGGTTCTCCCCCCGCCTTTGGCTCGTCAAGATTGATGGTGCGGAGGGCCCAATATGCACGATGCTCTAACTCCACTGGTAAATGACACGCTTTCTCGTAAATTAACCTAAATGGTGTAGAACCAATAGGTGTCCTGAATGCTGTACGGAAAGCCCAGAGTGCATCATCTAGCTTATCTGCCCAATCCTTCCTATTCGACCCAACCGTTTTCTCTAGGATGCGCTTAATCCCACGGTTGCTAACCTCTACCTGCCCACTAGTCTGCGGATGATAAGTCGTTGCAAGTCCATGGGTGACCCCATATCTTTGCAAGGTTTTCTCTATCTGCGCATTGCAAAAGTGGGTACCTCTGTCGCTAATCAGTGCCTTTGGCACACCAAATCTAGCAAACAACTTCCTCAAGAATCTCACAACTACTCTCTCATCATTCGTGGGTAGAGCTTCGGCCTCCACCAACTTAGAAACGTAATCCACCGTGACGAGTATGTACTTATTCCCCCGAGATTAAGGGAACAGTCCCATGAAGTCAACCCCCCAGACATCAAACACCTCAACAATTTGGATGGGGTTCTGTGGCATCTCATTCTTGGAAGAGATGTTCCCTGCCCTCTGGCATGCATCACATCTCCTAACGAATGCATGAGTATACTTAAATATCGTCGGCTAATAAAAACCTGAATCAAATACTCGCTTAGTTGTGTAGCTGTAACATCCCAAAAATAAAACGACAGTTATAATAATAGAATAAACGAACGAGGCATGACGGGCCAGGCCGGCGGGCTAGAAGGGGCGAGCATAGGGGAGCCTCCCTTATATATATATAGCCTAAGTCACCACCATTTCTCTCATTTGCAAGTTCTAGAGAGAGAAACCGTAGAGAGAGAAAGTTGGCGGATCAACCCGAGATTTAAGAAGCGTGTTTCTCCAGAGCTTGTGAGAAGAACCTCTGGATCAGAAGCTTGATACAGGTAACGATCTGGCTTAGATCTGAGTTTTTGTTCGTTTTGGGGTTTTTCGGGTTTTGGATGAAAATGTAACGTTTTTACGGATGAAACTGGAAGAAAAACATAGATTTGAATTCCTTGAAAAGCAAACGTTTTGAATGTAAACAAGTTCGGGATTTTGCGAGATCAGACCCGAATGCGAAAGTTAGGGTTTTTACGGGGAAGCAGATCCTGCGTACTTTTCAAGTACGTATGAAGCAGATCCTGGTACTTATCAAGTACGCATGAAGAGGGTCCTGCGTACTTATCAAGTACGCATGAAACAAAGTTGCGCACTTATTAAGTACGCAAGAAGAAGGCCCTGCGCACTTGCTAAGTGCGCAGGCATCAGGCTATTTAAGTAAAGTCAGTATGTTTAGAGGGTTAAACCATTAGAGTCGGGATTTGGTCTGGTGCATATATAACTAATCAATTCAGATCGGAAGTGACGTTGTTGGACCTTTGTTTAGGACAACCCAGATTAGCTTATGGTGAGTTCTAGAAGCCTTCTTTTAAATGTTTTGAATAATATTTCGGGCTGGTGTGCATACGTAACGATGTGACTATTTTATAAAACGATGTTTATGAATGTTGTATGTGACGTTTTATAAAATGATGTTTATGAACGATGTTTTGGAAGGAAGGGTTATGAAAGAAGTGTTTATGAAATATTTTGCCAAAAGAAGTTTATAAAGTGTTTATGAATGAATGAATGATTTTTAATAAAACGTACGAATGCTTTAACTGAAGTTTTGAAGTAAAAGAAGTGAATGTTTACGAAAGTCACAAACGAACAAATCTGCCAATATTCCTTAGGGAATGAAGGTTATGGGTATGGGAAGTATGTTATGGGCCTTTACCTTTTAGGGGCCTTTATGGCTGGCCAACTGTTGTACAACTGGGGTGATGACGGTCACCAAGGGGATTATCGTGATCCTTGAAGTTTGGTACGATTTACTTTGCGGGGTAGTCATGCTTGAAGTTTGGTACTTGCGTCTTACAGGGTGCAGTGTTTGATGTTTAGTACGTGTCATCCTTGTGATGCCATGCTTGAAGTTTGGTGTTGAATAACCTACGTGTCGGGCCCTAGGAGTTCTTCACCCGAAGGACAGTACGGTGTTGATGGGCCTAGTGGTGGTGATCTTTAGGTTATTCCACTAGTATGTGACGTTTGGATTTGACGGTTACGAGAAGGCGCAGATTCGATATGTTCATTGACTTATGTTTATGATGTTATGTTATGTTATGTTACTGCATGTTTTCGTATGCTTTTATTAATGAAGTTAAATGATATGTTTTTAGAAAATATTTGAAGTTAAGGTTTTATGAAAAGCTAGAACTCACCAGCGTAGCTGACTTTTTAGTATGCACATTCAAGTTAAAGCAGGTTATGATGATGGACGGTGATGCTGGGCAGCTTGATGAGTTACCCGGATGATATGAAGACTGGAATCCCGTTATGGTTAGCTTATGTTATGTTTATGTAATAGACTATGTTACGCTTCCGTATGTTGAACAATGTCACGATTATGTTTTAATGAAATTTTCCGCTGCGTTGTTTTGATATTCAAGTATAAGAACTGTTTGTGAATGAGTAAATCCAACGAGTGAGGCCTCCCAGGTTTGCGGCCTTACAAGTTGGTATCAGAGCAATAGTTTGAGAGATTCGGACACTCCCAGTGTCTGAACTTAAACTGTGAATGGGACCGAAAGCGGATGCCGGTACGGGTAACTCGAGCCACAACATCAGGTATGAAGGTAGTATATATTTACATATATAGTATGCCTTAGAAAGGGTTAGGTAAGGACTTGTGTTCTGATGGAATCACAAAGGTGGTCAAATAGAAATCGAAAGGTAGTGTAATGGTTAATTGCATATGGCCAGTGTTTATTAACATCTTACAATGCTTGTTGAATTCTATTTGTTAACTAGCGTGATGGCATTGGATTCTTGTCTTATAGAAAGAAATGGAAAGAAGAGGAAACAGAAGGCGTGGTGGGGTCGTACCGGTGGTCACAGTGGGCGCGACAGGACCCCTGCACGCCAGGATTACAATGAAGAAGGAAGTGTTCACACTGAGCCAGAAGTTAGTATGCACGGGACTGAGCCGACTCATGTCGAAGAACAACAATTCACTTTTGAACAAGAAGTGAGGGCGGATCTGGAACTCGAGTTCACTGATTTGATGAAGGTTTCTTTTCCGGAACTGTTGTGACAATCCGGACTTTTCCAGTTAACTTCGTTAACAAAATCCAATTAAAGTTAACTTAATTAACCTCATCACAAACTCTAGGGATTATTTCTGTCATTATTCCAACTAATAGTACAAGGACTAATATTGTAATAACCCTAAACTCTTTCTGTTGACTCCAAAAAGTCAAAATTGAATGGGTTTTGCTTCTATTGACTTTGGGAGTCAAACCCGTAGCCCCTTTGGATCCAAATTCGTAAACAGCAAACGATATTCGATTCAAATTCAAGTTGTAACGCATAACTATGATTATGGAGACCATCATTGGATCATTTACATCCATTATTGGTCCATAATGAACACGAATTAATCTCATTAAGAACTCTAAACCGTAACTGTCGACCCTCATGTCTTAATTCATCGAATTCGACCATGTGGTGTGCTATTCTCAAAATCAAACTCTACAAACACGTAAATCGCATCAATCAGAAGCTTTAGCACAGTTGAATTCGACCGGAGGAGGAGCCGTAGTCGCTGGAGACCAAACTCGTCGAAGTCGGGATCCCTTTTAGTCGAACTCCACCAATTCGAACTCAATTCTGGTAAATTCTTGCACTCTCAGTGTCGTTTTTATCCTTAGAATTAAAGCCCTATAAATATTGGGGCTTATATCATCGATTAGGGTTCATCTTAAATTGGTTTAATCAAACTCTATCCTAGACCCGATTAAAATTCAATTAAACTACACCTTTAGACTCGTAATCAACTGTATAATGAAAGCCCCATGTTTATTTGATCAATTACCTCGAATCTGTCATGATCCTAAACTATGTTTTCTTCATAAAATCGATTTGGGGCTTTTGATCCTAGACTTAGTTTGAATCCAATTAAAGGTCATGGTTAGACTCGCCCTCAACCATCCTTTGAAAGCCCTAAGCTAATTCGTAGATATATTATCTAATCAGTGGTGAACCGATTCTAGGGTTCATCACACTTTGGGTTTAATCGAATGATAATCTGATCACAACCTCAATGCAATTAAATTGCATAAGTGGTTTCGCAATGTCCTAGTCTGTAATAGCCCTATGATTCCAATCATTTTTATAATCAAATCCATCAAATTCAAATCTATGTTCATAACTAGGGCTTGGAAATTTCGATCGAGTAATTAACCGATCTAAACTTAATAACTTTTCAATTAAACCCAACTGTAGGTTCGCAATGCCATGTTTAACAAAACCCCTATGCTTGCTGATTAAATCGTAGTCGAAATATGTGGGTTTGGGGTGAAATTTGGTCCGGATTCGCGTAAAGGGGAAGAACACCCCAGAGTTATTGATTAAAACCAATAAGAACCGAATCCTAATGCGATGACCCTAGCGGGCGGGACTGGTTAAGTGTGTGTGCTTGTGTGGGAGAGACCCGGGTTTGAGTCTCTCCACACTGTTTTGTTTTTAAACAATTTTTTAGTATTATTTTAATATAAAAATCAAACCCTATAATATTATAATATTATACAAATGTGTTTTAGCCCGGGAAACAACCCGTAGGCTCGGGTTTGAATTATTAACCTATTTTTATATTATTTCCCCACTTTTAAAGATAATATATTTACCATAAGGTTGTATAAAATAATATGTTTATATTATTTTCAACCCGTGACTCGTATTATTAAATAATATATGGATTTATATTATTCCATATCGTTTTGTAACCTCGTATAACATTTGAAACCAAATAATAATATAATTAATTATATTATTTACTCGCATTTATTGCGTTCATAAAAATAATATATTTATTATTTTGCACCAGGAATGAGTAATTAGAATATCCTTTCGAATTTAAAAATAATATATTAAATTATATTATTTTCCTATTTTTTGTAAATGACAAAACGCTCGAATATATTTATTATTATTGTTGTCATTCGTTGCGCAACGTATATATATAATCTAATTACTAATTAAAGAATTTCTATTCCCGTGGACACGTTCGTCTACTCTCGGTTACTAGAGCATTTCTTTAGGACGTTTCTCATTCCGGGTCATTGTCACAATTTCCATTTTTATCCCTAATTTATGTGTTTATAATTTTAGGGCATTCGTAAGTCGATTGAGACTTACACACGTGGTTCCAACTTGTCCATTGTGTGATACTACCTACAACGCAACGCAGGTGAGTTTTCACGGCCCCTTTTACTGTTTTAACATGCGGGAGAAAACATGAATAAACAATTTTGGATTTTTAATTCGTATGATATCAATGTTAAATGCTAAGCGTAACACGCTATCACAGAAAGTCCTCAACTAATATCGAACCGTTAATATGGTAATATTTAGTAGTACTACTGGGTTTGACAAATCCCACCCACGTTAGTCGCGCTAACTCGATTAGATATCGAACGGGTGAAATGTTAGCCTACTCACACCGCCAGTGTTGATAGACCTGGCAGGAGGCAATAAACAAACAGTCAGCTTCGGTTGCGAGCGCTTGAGCTGAACATGAACATAGGTTAGCTACCTATAGATACGTACTGAATGAACATAAATCCGGTAAACGCTTATTTACATATATTGAAACCTGTGGACTCACCAACCTCGTGTTGACATATTTTCTTACATGTTTTCTCATGTCGCTAAGATAAGACACATGTACACGTTAGGGCATGCATGGGATTCAACTTCGTTGATTATAACTATTTATGTTTTTTTGAATTATTTTATTGTACTTGTTTTTGATTGGGCGTTTGGACTTTTTGGACTTTGGTTTTGGACGCGTGTATTTTACACATTTACTTTCTTTACGCTTTCGCATTGATACTCTGATTTAAATGATATTTTCATTTTGAGTCCCATGTAGAGTCGTTCAAAGTAACTAATGTTTGAGATCCTGGTTCGTCACTTCCCAAACGGTAAAATTCCGTTAGTTGAAATTGGGGGTGTGACAGATTGGTATCAGAGCCATTGGTTATAGAGAACTAGGATTGCATACTAGACTATAGCCTCACACATTAGTTACATGTCATTTGGATGTTTGGTACTTATATGTATTGTTACAGGAACATGTCGTCAACCCCACCTTCATCACCTAAGGCACCAAGACATAAGGCACCTATCCTATCATCCCCGGAGCCTAAAAGGCGCCGGACTACTTCCAGTGACTATTCAGTTGACCAAGGAGAAGCGAGCAGCGCGCAAGCAATGAATCCTGCTCGAAACTGGAACACATACCCACAAATGATCCAAAGATGGACCGAAATGGGAAATGTCCCATCACCTTACTTCGGTTCTACTTCCTCATCACCTACCTTGCCTAGTTTGCCATGTACTATGGAACAAGATTTTGCAGCCTTTGTGTTTTATATGTCTAGAGAGTTAAGCATTGTAAAGGATGCTACCGATGAGATACCGGATATCCTGAAGAAGGAACCTCAAATAGAGGAGAATAAAGTAGGGATAGAACTTTTGACTGCCGAACTAGCAGTAACTGACCAGTTCCATAACCTTTTGGTGGATCGTGTGACACACTTGGAGACGAGGATGGACACCTCAGACAATGACATGGAAGGAGTTCTGGAGAGGGTGGCTGCTCTGGAAGCTCAGCTACATGTAGCAAACCACACCGCTGAAGGTCTTCAAGAGAGGGTGACTCACTTGGAAGCCCAACTGCAAGCCGCTCTATTTCCTGAGGAAATTCCACTTTCTGATGGCGAAGAGGAACCTTTTGAGGAGGAACCTTTTGAGGAGGAGCCATTTGAAGAAGAACCCTTCGAGAAGGAACCCTTGGAGGAGGAACCAGTAGAGATAGACGATGCACAATCGTATGTATCTTTCGATGACGAAGATGCTTGATGATCTTCCTATTCTATCACCCTTTTCATGCCTATTTTGTTTATGTTATTTCTCTTTTCAAACCTAGATGGGTAAGGTTGTTCCCATCCAATAAAAGCATGAGAAGTTTAATATTTGAGTTATTTATTTTGTAGCCTTACAATTTATTTAATTTTCAAAATATTAGATGTTGTACCTCCTTACTTGTACCTGAATAATGTTTAATATGCGATATATTTCTCATTATTTTTCATTTGTGATTGTGAAGAATCATGTCAGGGAGAGGACGCGGAGGCCGTGCCGGTGGTCGTGGTACCATTAACATGACGGCAGCAGAGCTAGCGGCACTGATAAATGATAGTGTGGCAGAGGCTCTGGCAGCACAGAATGCTGCAGGTAAATGCTTTAGCTATTGACTAATGATGTCAATCCAACTCGTAAAAACATCTTCCTAAATTCTATAATTCCAATCCTATTTTTATTTCAAAATCCAGGCCAGCAAAATCAGCAAAACCAACAACCAGCCTGCACTTTCAAGGCATTCATGGATTGCAAGCCCCATGCCTTTAGTGGAGCTGAGGGAGCCATTGGACTACTTCGCTGGTTTGAGAAGGTTGAATCAGTAATTGCCATGTGCAACTGCCCCGTGGCTAATCAGGTGAAGTTTGCCGCCGGAACTTTAGAAGGCCAGGTACTCACATGGTGGAACGCCCAGGTCCAAATGTTGGGTCTAGCCACGGTGAATGGACTTCCGTGGGAAGAATTAAAATCCATGATGAAGGAGGAATACTGTCCTCGCGATGAGATCCAGAAGTTAGAGGGAGAGTTTTGTAACCTAAGGATGGAGGGTTCTGAAATTGAACTCTACACCACACGTTCCCATGAACTAGCTACTATGTGCCCGCATATGGTAACTCCTGATTACAAGAGAATTGAGCTTTACATTGGAGGTCTAGTGCCTCAAATACAAAGCTTGGTTACTTCATCCAATCCTGCCACTATCCAACAAACTATCTGACTTGCCCATAAGTTAACCAACCAAGCGGTGACACAAGGGACTCTACCTCCGAAAGGTTCGGTCTCTAAACCCATCGACACTCACAAACGCAAGTTTGATCATCATTCCAATACCCACAACCACTCCAACTCTCACTCCAAAGGACCCTAACCCAACCAACCCCAGTTTAATCAACCGCAGCAGCAACAACATTGTAGGTTTGAGCCTACTATGAACTTCAACCAGTCGACCTCTTCATGTCAAAACCAGGGTGGTTATGTGGGGAAGTCTCCGAAGTGTAACAAGTGTAACATCCACCACTTTGGGTTTTGCAATCGTTGCCAGAGGTGCGGCAAAATAGGTCATGCTGCTAAGGACTTCGGGGGTGAGTTACAAGCTACACAACCTTTTCAACAACCGGGATCCACAAGGGGTTGCTTTGAGTGCGGAAAGGAGGGGCATATTCGGAAGAATTGTCCTCAATTGAAGAAAGGGGGTAATGGAAACGACAACCCTAACCAGAATAACAATGGCAATGGTGGTAACAATGGAAATGGTGGAGGAAATGGTGCGAAGGGACGAGCCTTCGTACTAGGATCTGGAGAAGCCCGTTACGACCATAATGTGGTCACCAGTAAGTTTCTCTTAAATAATTACTTTGCTTCTGTCCTTTTTGACACTTGTGCTGATAGAAGTTTTATATCTAAGAAACTTAGTGATATGATAAAAGGAACTCAAACTTTGTTAGAAGCTAAGTATACAATAGAGATAGCTGATGGCCAAATAATTGAGGCAACTCACATTCTTAATGGATGTAAACTTGAGCTAGCTAAACATATATTTGATATCGATCTTATGCCGGTCACACTTGGTAGTTTGGATGTAATTGTCGGCATGGATTGGTTATCTAAAAACCAAGCCGAAATTATATGTCATGAGAAGATTGTTCGTATACCTCTCCCGAGTGGAGAAACCCTTTCTGTCCAAGGCGAAAGAGTTGGTGCAGTCATGGGCATCATATCTTTTATGAAAGCACAAAAATGCCTTCGAAAGGGGCATACAGCTATTTTGGCTCTCGTTGCTGAGCAGCCATCAGAAGAGAAGAAGATCGAAGATATTCCCATCGTGTGTGAATTCTTGGAAGTATTTCCCGAGGATCTGCCCGGTCTGCCACCGCACCGTCAAGTTGAATTCCAAATTGATCTAGCACCCGGAGCAGACCGATTGCTCGGGCACCTTACAAACTGGCACCCAATGAATTACAAGAACTGTCCACCCAACTGCAAGATTTGTTGGATAAAGGTTTCATCCGACCTAGTTCATCACCGTGGGGAGCTCCGGTACTGTTTGTCAAGAAGAAGGACGGGACTTTCCGTATGTGTATTGACTACCGGGAGCTGAATAAAGTCACAATCAAGAACCGCTACCCTTTACCTTGCATAGATGACCTCTTTGATCAACTCCAAGGATCGAGTTTCTATTCCAAAATAGATCTTAGGTCCGGCTACCATCAGTTAAGAGTCCGAGAAGAGGATATCTCTAAAACTGCATTCAGAACGAGGTAAGGCCATTACGAGTTTATGGTCATGCCTTTCGGATTAACCAACGCACATGCGGTATTCATGGACCTCATGAACCGTGTGTGTAAGCCTTACCTTGACTAGTTCGTTATCGTTTTCATCGACGACATCCTCATTTATTCCAAGAACAAGGAAGAACATGAGGAACATATACGCCTAATTTTGGAATTACTTAAACGAGAGCAACTGTATGCTAAGTTTTCCAAGTGTGAATTCTGGATTCGGGAAGTTCAGTTTCTAGGACATGTGGTTAACGAGAAAGGAATATATGTCGACCCATCAAAGATAGAAGCCATCAAGAATTGGGCAGCACCGACTACTCCGACTGAGGTGCGACAATTTCTGGGATTGGCTGGATATTACCGTCGATTCATCGAAGGATTTTCAAAAATTGCTCAACCTCTCACAGCTTTAACCCAAAAGGGTAAAGCCTATAACTGGGGCGATAATCAAGAGTCAGTGTTCCAACATCTTAAGCAAAAACTCTGCAGTGCACCTATTCTAGCTCTTCCAGAAGGAACCGATGATTTTGTAGTGTATTGTGATGCATCTATTCAGGGTATGGGTTGTGTCTTAATGCAACGGGAAAAGGTGATCGCATACGCTTCACGCCAACTAAAAATCCACGAGAGAAACTACACCACTCATGACTTAGAGTTGGGAGCTGTAGTTTTCGCACTTAAGATATGGAGACATTATTTGTACGGTACCAAATGCACCATCTACACCGATCACAAGAGTCTTCAGCACATCTTCGAGCAGAAAGAGTTGAACATGCGACAACTTCGTTGGGTCGAACTCTTAAACGATTATGATTGTGCGATCCGATACCACTTGGGTAAAGCTAACGTTGTAGCTGATGCCCTGAGTCGAAAGGAAACGAAACCCAAACGAGTTCGAGCATTACAGCTCACTATTCACCCCGGATTACCTGACAAAATCCGTAGTGCTCAACTCGAAGCCCTAAAAGAAGAAAATCTACCGCTGGAAAGTACACGCGGTCTGGAAGCATAACTTGAAGTCAAATCTGACGGTATTCGCTACTTTGCCGAGCGAATATGGGTTCTAGTATTCGGAAACCTAAGGGAACTAGTTATGGATGAGTCCCATAAATCTCGTTACTCGATACATCCAGGTTCCAACAAAATGTACCATGACCTAAATGTGATATATTGGTGGCCGAAGATGAAGGCCGATATAGCCACCTATGTTAGTAAGTGTCTGACTTGCGCGAAGGTCAAAGTTGAATATCAAAAGCCATCCGGTCTTCTGCAACAACCAGAAATCCCCATGTGGAAATGGGAACAAATATCCATGGACTTCATCACCAAACTACCACGAACCCCTACCGGATGTGATACCATTTGGGTAATTGTTGATCGATTAACAAAGTCCATTCACTTCTTAGCAATAATGGAAACCGACAAAATGGATAAGCTCACTCGTACTTACTTGAAAGAAATAGTCTCTTGGCACGTGGTGCCAATATCTATTATTTTGGATCGTGATGCACGATTCACTTCTCTTTTCTGGCAGTCGTTACATAAAGCTTTAGGCACGCGTCTAGATATGAGCACAGCATACCATCCTCAAACTGATGGCCAAACGAAACGTACAATCCAAACGCCGGAGGACATGCTACGAGCTTGTGTGATTGATTTCGGTAACACTTGGGAGTCTCACCTACCGTTGGTAGAGTTCTCCTACAACAACAGTTATCACACTTGCATCAAGGCAGCTCCATTTGAAGCACTCTATGGACGGAAATGCCGTTCTCCTATTTGTTGGACCGAGGTTGGGGATAGCCAACTCACAGGTCCTGAACTTGTATTTGAAACTTCCGAAAAGATCGTTCAAATTAGAAACCGTATGGCGGCAGCTCATGATCGTCAAAAGAGCTACGCCGACAAGCGTCGTAAACCCTTAGAGTTTCAAATAGGTGACATGGTCTTACTCAAAGTCTCACCTTGGAAAGGTGTCATTCGTTTCGGGAAACGAGGCAAACCGAATCCTCGTTATGTTGGACCATTCAAGATAATGAAGAGAATCGGACTAGTAGCGTATCAACTGGACCTACCTGAAAGACTTAGTGGTGTGCACAAAGTCTTTCACGTCTCAAATTTAAAGAAATGCCTAGCAGACGAATCACTCGCAGTTCCTCTTGAGGAACTACATGTTGATGAATAGTTACGTTTCATCGAAGAACCTGTGGAAATTATGGATATGGAAGTTAAAACGTTAAAGCACAGTAAGATCCATATTTTCAGAGTTCGTTGGAACTCGAAACGCGGACCGGAATTCACGTGGGAGCGCGAGGATCAGATGATGCGCAAATATCCTAATCTGTTCAAGCACTCCGCATCAAATTCTCAAGGTACTATTTAATTTTCGGGACGAAAATTCTTTCAACTAGGGGATGATGTGATATCCCGAGAAATTTTTTTTTATTAATTAATTTTCGGGACGAAAATTCTTTCAACTAGGGGATGATGTGACAATCCGGACTTTTCCAGTTAACTCCGTTAACAAAATCCAGTTAAAGTTAACTTAATTAACCTCATCACAAACTCCAGGGATTATTTCTGTCATTATTCCAACTAATAGTACAAGGACTAATATTGTAATAACCCTAAACTCTTTCTGTTGACTCCAAAAAGTCAAAATTGAATGGGTTTTGCTTCTGTTGACTATGGGAGTCAAACCCGTAGCCCCTTTGGATCCAAATTCGTAAACAACAAACGATATTCGATTCAAATTCAAGTTGTAACGCATAATTATGATTATGGAGACCATCATTGGATCATTAACATCCATTATTGGTCCATAATGAACACGAATTAATCTCATTAAGAACTCTAACCGTAACTGTCGACCCTCACGTCTTAATTCATCGAATTCGACCATGTGGTGTGCTATTCTCAAAATCAAACTCTACAAACACCTAAATCGCATCAATCAGAAGCTTTAGCACAGTTGAATTCGATCGGAGGAGGAGCCGTAGTCACCGGAGACCAAACTCGTCGAAGCCGGGATCCCTTTTAGTCGAACTCCACCAATTCGAACTCAATTCTCGTAAAATCTTGCACTCTCAGTGTCGTTTTTATCCTTAGAATTAAAGCCCTATAAATATTGGGGCTTATATCATCGATTAAATCATGAACCCGATTCTAGGGTTCATCTTAAATTGGTATAATCAAACTCTATCCTAGACCCGATTAAAATTCAATTAAACTACACCTTTAGACTCGTAATCATCTGTATAATGAAAGCCCCATGTTTATTTGATCAATTACCATCGAATCTGTCATGATCCTAAACTATGTTTTCTTCATAAAATCGATTTGGGGCTTTTGATCCTAGACTCAGTTTGAATCCAGTTAAAGGTCATGGTTAGACTCGTCCTCAACCATCCTTTGAAAGCCCTAAGCTAATTCGTAGATATATCATCTAATCAGTGGTGAACCGATTCTAGGGTTCATCACACTTTGGGATTAATCGAATGATAATCTGATCACAACCTCAATGTAATTAAATTACATAAGTGGTTTCGCAATGTCCTAGTCTGTAATAGCCCTATGATTCCAATCATTTTTATAATCAAATCCATCAAATTCAAATCTGTGTTCATAACTAGGGCTTGGAAATTTCGATCGAGTAATTAACCGATCTAAACTTAATAACTTTTCAATTAAACCCAACTGTAGGTTCGTAATGCCGTGTTTAACAAAACCCCTATGCTTGCTGATTAAATCGTAGTCGAAATCTGTAGGTTTTGGGTGGAATTTGGTCCGGATTCGCGTAAAAGGGAAGAACACCCCAGAGTTATTGATTAAAACCAATAATAACCGGATCCTAATGCGATGACCCTAGCAGGCTGGACTGGTTAAGTGTGTGTGCTTGTGTGGGAGAGACCCGGGTTCGAGTCTCTCCACACTGTTTTGTTTTTAAACATTATTTTTATTATTATTTTAATATAAAAATCAAACCCTATAATATTATAATATTATACAAATGTGTTTTAGCACGGGAAACAACCCGTAGGCTCGGGTTTGAATTATTAACCTATTTTTATATTATTTCCCCACTTTTAAAGATAATATATTTACCATAAGGTTGTATAAAATAATATGTTTATATTATTTTCAACCCGTGACTCGTATTATTAAATAATATATGGATTTATATTATTCCGTATCGTTTTGTAACCTCGTATAACATTTGAAACCAAATAATAATATAATTAATTATATTATTTACTCGCGTTTATCGCGTTCATAAAAATAATATATTTATTATTTTGCATCACGAATGAGTAATTAGAATATCCTTTCGAACCTAAAAATAATATATTAAATTATAATATTTTCTTAATTTTTGTAAATGACAAAAAACTCGAATATATTTATTATTATTGTTGTCATTCGTCGCGCAACGTATATATATAATCTAATTACTAATTAAAAATTTTCTATTCCCGTGGACACGTTCGTCTACTCTCGGTTACTAGAGCGTTTCTTTAGGACGTTTCTCATTCCGGGTCATTGTCACAATTTCCATTTTTATCCCTAATTTATGTGTTTATAATTTTAGGGCATTCGTAAGTCGATTGAGACTTACACACGTGGTTCCAACTTGTCCATTGTGTGATACTACCTACAACACAACGCAGGTGAGTTTTCACGGCCCCTTTTACTGTTTTAACTTAGGGGAGAAAACATGACTAAACGATTTTGGATTTTTAATTCGTATGATATCAATGTTAAATGCTAAGCGTAACACGCTATCACAAAAAGTCCTCAACTAATATCGGACCGTTAATATGGATCTTAGCGAGGTAATATTTAGTAGTACTACTGGGTTTGACAAATCCCACCCGCGTTAGTCGCGCTAACTCGATTAGATATCGAACGGGTGAAATGTTAGCCTACTCACACCGCCAGTGTCGATAGACATGGCAGGAGGCAATAAACAAACAGTCAGCTTCGGTTGCGAGCGCTTGAGCTGAACATGAACGTTGGTTAGCTACCTATAGATACGTACTGAATGAACATAAATCCGGTAAACGCTTATTTACATATATTGAAACCTGTGGACTCACCAACCTCGTGTTGACATATTTTCTTACATGTTTTCTCAGGTCACTAAGATAAGACACAGGTGCACGTTTGGGCATGCATGGGATTCAACTGCTTTGATTATAACTATTTATGTTTGTTTGAATTATTCTATTGTACTTGTTTTTGATTGGGCGTTTGGACTTTTTGGACTTTGGTTTTGGGCTCGTGTATTTTGTGCATTTACTTTCTTTACGCTTCCACATTGACACTCTGATTTAAATGATATTTTCATTTTGAGTCCCATGTAGAGTCGTTCAAAGTAACTAATGTCTGAGATCCTGGTTCGTCACTTCCCAAACGGTAAAACTCCGTTAGTTGAAATTGGGGGTGTGACAACTGTTGGCAGAAGCGTCAAAGAAGGCTAGTGAGACGGGTGGGTCTAACACGGCGGTTGGTACCCCGAACACTGAGGCAATCAACGCACCGCTTAACCGTGGTTGCGACAATAAGTCCTTTAAGGCATGTGACCCGCCGATCCTGACTGGGAAGAAGGACGCGGTTGCTACTTTTGATTGGGTAATCCGTATGGAAGCTACCATTCGTCTGAGCGAGTGTCGAGCGGATCAAGTTGTGAAGTTTGCTGCTAACTTCTTGAGGGAGGAAGCATCCCACTGGTGGGAAGGTGTACGTCAAGCCAAAGGGGACAAGGCTGTGGATGCGATGATGTGGACTGATTTGAAAACTTTGGTGATAAAAAAATTATGTCTAAGGAATGAGATCGAAAAGGTAGAAAGGGAATTTCTGGGGATTAAGGCCGGGAGCATGACGCACCGACAGTACACCACACGGTTCAATTAACTGGCACGTCTGGTGCCACACCTTGTCACGACTGAGGAAAGAAAGATTTCTTGTTACATTCAAGGGCTGCCGGACCAGGTCCGCACCTATGTTAAGGCAAATGCCCCTACTACCTATGATTCGATAGTAGAACTGAGCGGCGTGGTATTTGATGATCCGGCGCTGGATGTCGTTGCCATTGAAGAGCCTAAGAAGAAGCTGAGTTTTTCGCTAAGCGATCGGCTGGGAGTTTTTTGGGGCTCGGGACAAACAGGCCAGGGTAGGCAAGACGGCAGTCTATGGAAAATGTGGGGTAAGACATGCATGTGAATGTCGGTTAGGGTCAAATATGTGCTTTAAATGCGGCAAGACCGGACACTACTCCCGTGAATGCCTGCAGGGCTTCAAATGCTACAATTGTGGGGAGAATGGTCATATGAGCCGGGAATGCACCAAGCCCAGGATGGGTGAAGCCGGGAAGGGGAAAGGCCCGGAGAAGAAAGAAGAGAGGCCCCAAGCAAAGACTCGTGTGTACGCGCTGACGCAAGACCAAGCCAGGGCAGACCCCGATGTGGCGTCAGGTACGTTCATCCTTGACAACACTTTTGTTTCTGTGTTATTTGATTCAGGTGCCAGTAAGAGTTTTATATCTGCGACTTTTTGTAAACGAGTGAAGTACACTGTCAGTAAGCTAGAAAGGGTTTTTAGCGTAGAAACCGCTGAGGGTAGAACTGCGAGAGTGACCGATGTAGTTGACAACTCCACGATAAAAATAAAAGGTTATAGGTTCCCTGTCAGATTGTTTGTTATGGTTTTGGGAGGGTTTGATGTCGTGTTGGGTATGGATTGGTTAACTGCCAACGAAGCACAAATCATATGTAAACGAAAGATAATCCGACTCAAGGCTCCGGATTGTAGCAAAGTCAAGATTTTTGGAGATCGTGACGCCCCGATGCCAAACGTCATCTCGATGGTTATGGCAACAAATTACTTGAGCCACGGATGCGAGGCTTATCTGGTGTACGTAATTGACAAGTGTAGGGAGGTGAAGGAACTAGATGATGTACCCGTGGTATGCAAGTACCCGGAGGTGTTTCCAGAGGATTTGCCTGGAATACCACCCGATAGAGAGATTGAGTTCCGAATCGACTTAGTACCAGATGCCCAGCCCGTGGCTAAGGCTCCATATCGATTAGCACCGGTAGAGATGAAAGAACTTATGGCCCAATTAGATGAACTACTAGAGAAGGGATTTATACAACCGAGCATCTCTCCTTGGGGTGCTCCGGTGTTGTTTGTGAAGAAAAAGGATAGCACGATGAGAATGTGTATTGATTATCGTGAGTTGAACAAACGTACGGTGAAGAACAAGTACCCTTTACCAAGGATCGACGACCTGTTCGATCAATTGCAAGGCGCAAGTTGGTTCTCAAAAATCGACCTTCGGTCCGGATACCATCAGTTGAAAGTGAGGGAAGAAGACATACCGAAAACTGCATTTCGCACGCGTTATGGACATTTCGAGTTCCGCGTAATGTCTTTTGGATTGGCGAACGCCCCCGCAACGTTCATGGATTTGATGAATAGAGTGTGTCGACCAATGCTGGATCGATCGGTAATCGTGTTCATCGATGATATCCTCATCTACTCCAAGAATGAGGGTGATCACGCGTGTCACTTGAAGGAGGTATTGGAAGCTCTGAAGAAGGAAAAGTTGTATGCTAAGTTTTCCAAATGCGCGTTCTGGCTTAGGGAAGTCCAATTCCTAGGTCAAGTCATTAACCCGAACGACATTATGGTTGACTCAGCAAAGATAATGACGGTAAGGGAATGGAATATTCCTAAGACGCCAACTTAAATCCGTAGTTTCTTGGGATTGGCAGGCTACTATCGGAGATTCATCCAGCATTTTTTGAAAATAGCTTCGCCGTTGACAAAGTTGACTCGGAAGGAGGTAAAGTACGAATGGCGTTCGACCCAGGATGAGGCGTTTAAGGAATTGAAAGAGAAGCTAACCAAATCTCTAGTCTTGGCCCTTCCCGAGGGCAATGAAGACTTAGTGGTATACTCTGACGCTTCAGGTCAGGGATTGGGATGCATGTTGATGCAACGCGGAAGAATGATCGCGTATGCGTCACGGCAGTTGAAGATTAACGAAGCTAATTATCCGACTCACGATTTGGAACTTGCTACTGTCGTATTCGCATTGAAAATCTGGAGGCACTACCTTTACGGGCTGAAGTTTACTATTTACTCCGACCACAAAAGTTTGAAGTATTTCTTCGAACAAAGAGAGCTTAATATGAGGTAGAGGCGTGGTTGGAACTCCTGAAAGATTATGACTGTGAAATCATGTACCATCCTGGAAAGGCAAACGTGGTGGCTGACGCTCTAAGACGAAAGGACGTGCCTGCTCCTATCAGAGTGAAAGCTTGCCAGTTGGTGGTAACATCAGATGTGATGAGGGAAATTGAAAGAGCTCAAGATGAAGCACTTAAGGAAGAAAACATAAAGAAGGAAAGGATGGTTGGCCAACAGCACAAGTTGGAATATAACACCCTTGGTGTTAGGACACGTTTTGGGTGGGTATGGATAGCTATGAGTGGCGAGCTTAGAACCAAAATCTTGGATGAGGCTCATAAGTCTCGTTACTCTATCCACCCCGGTACCAACAAAATGTACCAAGATCTGAGGAAGGAATACTGGTGACCTGGAATGAAACACGAAGTGACAAAGTACGTAAGCAAGTGCTTGACTTGCTCGCAAGTAAAGGCTGAACACCAGAAACCGTATGGAAAGATTCAACCACTTGATATACCAAAATGGAAGTGGTAACACGTTACCATGGACTTCATAACCAAGCTACCTCGCACAGCTAAAGGTCATGACACCATTTGGGTAATTGTGGACCGTTTAACGAAGAGTGCTCATTTCCTACCTATTCGCGAGACGTTCTCATCGGAAAGGTTAGCGGAAGTATTTATTAACGAAGTAGTAGCACAGCATGGGATGCCTTTGACGATCGTATCTGACCGGGACACACGATTCACATCGAGGTTCTGGAAAAGATTTCAGCACGGCATACCACCCACAAACGAGGCGATGGGCACGAGGCTTAATATCAGCACGGCATACCACCCACAAACGGATGGTCAGTCTGAAAGGACCATTCAGACATTGGAGGATATGCTTCGTGCTTGTATTATCGATTTTGGCGGCAGTTGGGACAGTCATCTGCCGTTAGCCGAATTCTCCAACAACAATAGTTATCACACGACTATAGGCATGCCGCCTTACGAAATTTTGTATGGGAGATGATGCAGGACCCCAGTCTGTTGGGTTGAGATTGGACAAAAGGAATTAGGAAGTCTTAAAGTAGTAAGAGAAACGTCGGAAAGGTTTGATCAAATCAAAAAACGAATGAAGGCCGCACAAGATCGTCAGAAATCCTATGCGGATAAACGACGAAGGCCTATTGAGTTTGATGTTGGGGACAGAGTAATGTTGAAAGTGTCACCCTAGAAGGGAATCATACGATTCAGGAAGAGAGGAAAGTTAAGTCCGAGGTTTGTCGGACCATTCAAGATAATGGCACGGGTTGGTGAAGTCGCTTATCGGTTAGAGTTGCCTGATGAGTTAAGTGGGATTCATCCCACCTTCCATGTATCACACTTGCGAAAGAGTTTGGCGGATGAATCGGCTCACGTACCACTTACTGATATCGACGTCGAAAACAGCCTTAACTACATCGAAGAACCAGTGGCCATCTTAGACAGAAAGGAGAAGCGTTTGCGTAATACGATTATTCAATTAGTTAAAGTCCAATGGAAGCACCGAAATGGATCGGAATCTACTTGGGAAATGGAGATGGAAATGAGGGAGTCATACCATCAACTATTTAACTTATGATAGGTTTCGGGGACGAAACCTATTGTAAGGGGGTAGACTTGAAACATCCCAAAAATAAAACGACAGTTATAATAACGGAATAAACGAACGAGGCATGACGGGCCGGGCCGGGCAGGATGGGCCGGCGGGCTAGAAGGGGCGAGCATAGGGGAGCCTCCCCTATATATATAGCCAAAGTCACCACCCTTTCTCTCATTTGCAAGTTCTAGAGAGAGAAACCGTAGAGAGAGAAAGTTGGCGGATCGACCCGAGATTTAAGAAGCGTGTTGTTCCAGAGCTTGTGAGAAGAACCTCCGGATCAGAAGCTTGATACAGGTAACGATCTGGCCTAGATCTGAGTTTTTGTTCGTTTTGGGGTTTTTCAGGTTTTGGATGAAAATGTAACGTTTTTACGGATGAAACTGGAAGAAAAACATAGATTTGAATTCCTTAATGAAAAGCAAACGTTTTGAATGTAAACAAGTTCAGGATCTTGACGAGATCAGACCCGAATGCGAAAGTTAGGGTTTTTGTGGGGAAGCAGATCCTGCGTACTTATCAAGTACGCATGAAGAGGGTCCTGCGTACTTATCAGGTACGCATGAAGCAAAGTTGCGCACTTATTAAGTACGTAAGAAGAAGGCCCTGCGCACTTGCTAAGTGCGCAGGCATCAGGCTGGTTAAGTAAAGTCAGTATGTTTAGAGGGTTAAACCGTTAGAGTCGGGATTTGGTCTGATGTGTATATAACTAATCAATTCAAATCGGAAGTGACGTTGTTGGACCTTTGTTTAGGACAACCCAGATTGGCTTACCCGGTGAGTTCTAGAAGCCTTCTTTTAAATGTTTTGAATAATATTTTTGGGTTGGTGTGCATACGTAACGATGTGACTATTTTATAAAACAATGTTTATGAATGTTGTATGTGACGTTTTATAAAATGATGTTTATGAACGATGTTTTGGAAGGAAGGGTTATGAAAGAAGTGTTTATGAAATATTTAGCCAAAAGAAGGTTATGAAGTGTTTATGAATGAAGGAATGATTTTTAATAAAACGTACGAAGTAAAAGAAGTGAATGTTTACGAAAGTCACAAACGAACGAATCTGCCAATATTCCTTAGGGAATGAAGGTTATGGGTATGGGAAGTATGTTATGGGCCTTTACCTTTTAGAGGCCTTTGTGGCTGGCCAACTGTTGTACAACTGGGGTGATGACGGTCACCAAGGGGATTATCATGATCCTTGAAGTTTGGTACGATTTACCTTGCGGGGTAGTCGTGCTTGAAGTTTGGTGCTTGCGTCTTACGAGGTGTAGTGTTTGAAGTTTGGTACGTGTCATCCTTGTGATGCCGTGCTTGAAGTTTGGTGTTGAATAACCTAAGTGTCGGGCCCTAAGAGTTCTTCACCCGAAGGATAGTACGGTGTTGATGGGCCTAGTGGTGGTGATCTTTAGGTTATTCCACTAGTATGTGACGTTTGGATTTGACGGTTACGAGAAGGCGCAGATTCGATATGTTCGTTGACTTATGCTTATGATGTTATGTTATGTTATGTTATGTTATGTTATGTTATGTTATGTTATGTTATGTTATGTTATGTTATGTTATGTTATGTTATGTTATTGCATGTTTTCGTACGCTTTTATTAATGAAGTTAAATGATATGTTTTTGGAAAATATTTGAAGTTAAGGTTTTATGAAAAGCTAGAACTCACGAGCATATCTGACTTTTTAGTATGCATATTTAGGTTAAGGTAGGTTATGATGATGGACGGTGATGCTGGGCAGCTTGATGAGTTACCCGGATGATATGAAGACTGGAATCCCGTTATGATTAGCTTATGTTATGTTTATGTAATAGACTATGTTGCGCTTCCGCATGTTGAACAATGTCACGATTATGTTTTAATGAAATTTTCCGCTGCGATGTTTTGATATTCAAGTATAAGAACTGTTTGTGAATGAGTAAATCCAACGAGTGAGGCCTCCCGAGTTTGTGTGTTGGATCGGGATCTACCTTGATCCAATGATTCAACACATTAACCGAACCAAATCGTGCGGAATCCGATTTGATTGGCAATCCAATCTATGACACGGATCGGGTCGTAAGAAACGAGCGGATTAGATGTCGTAACGAAGGTTTCTATCGACCCTTTGGTGTAGAGAAGTTGGATACAAGACCTGGAAACTCTCAACGGACAGAGATTCGACAATACAGGTGCAAAGAGTTTGTGTGTTCTGTTGCTTAGTCTGGTTCTGTGTGTATATGTGTTATCTCCTTGTGCTGTGTGTGTGCTCATGAAGTGAAAGTTCTATATATAGTGCTGAGGCCATTCGTACGAATGATCCATGAGAATGGACTCATTCGTGTGAATGAATCAGCCGAATGGTTCATTCGTAAGAATAAATCATCAGAATGGTTCATTCGTACGAATGAATCATTCTCATGACTTATTCTAGCGAATGAATCATTCTCATGATCTATTCGCGCGAATGGATCATTCTCATGATCCATTCGTGCGAATGGGCCTTTCAATAGCACGATTGATCAACGTTATCGATATTTATCAGATCGTTTAATACACAGTCGTTATATATGAGTAAACATTAAGGATAAACATGTAATTTCATTAATACATCAAATAATTACATTAAACATAGATGAAATACATATTACAAGGGATTAGGGACATATTATGCATCTACATACTCCCCCTTGGACCTAGATCCCTTCAAAATGACCTAACTAACATTAGTTGGTCTTCAACATCTCTTTTGTACGAGTTTTCCAGTTAACTCCGGCTTGTATGTCAAAAGCAAAGCATATACGTATCACTTTCACATACTGCAACGCCTGGTCTATATCTGCATCTTCAAAAAACGGTTGACACTTGTATAAAGTTGTAACATCTTGTTCAGAAAAGTTGGTCAGCCACAAGGGATCAAAGACCCTGATGGTCTCCCGTGACCCTTCTTTACAAAGCACTATAACAGCTTCACCAGTACGCCCATCATAGTACCACCATTTGAACTGATATGAGAAGTCCTGGATCATTTTCCTTAAAGGAATCTTCTTCATGATCGTTGGAGGTTTCCACTTTAAGACAATTAGGGGCTTCTTGGTGATTGGATGAACCTTTTCCTTATGAATGCAACGTGTAGGCATTTGTGGCTTGAAGTTCACCCACTTCTTCCGGTATTCGTATTGTAATTGACGTTCAAACCATTCGGATAGACCGGAAGATTCGCTGTATAGAAGCTTTAGACGCGCCAATTGATTTACTTCAAATGCGGGCAGCGTCTTGAAGTCATGAGGGTACCTGAAATATTGTATGCCCTTCTCTCTTTTTATAGCATAGCAGCTTAAGTCGTTGAAGTATACTCAACTGATTATACGACCATCAGACTTGTGTCCTTTGAGTCGATAAACTTTAGTGTACTTGGTTGGAGGAGAGGGCTTTGAGTTCTTCTTTAATTCGGCCATGTATTCCATCCACTGACTTTTACGTTCATTCAGCTCGTCAATGTTAATAGTGGAGGGACCGGCTTCATCTCCTTTGTTGTCGATAATGCGGTTGACCTCCTCGTCAGACTGCTGAGTGAATAAGTCTGCGAAGGAGGGAAGATCATCACCATCTACTGATGTGTACTTTGGATATTCTTGATCAGTGATGTCTTCGACTTCAACCTCATCAACGTCTTCTAGTTCGTCAGAGGAGGGATAATCAGTTGTAGGAACAGATGCCTCTTCAGGGATGACTTCGTCGGGATTCATTTGAAATAGCTCGGCAATCTGTTCTTTTGACAAGCAGTGTACGATTTCCCCTTCCTCTTTGTCATAAATAACTGAATGTTGGATGATCCCTTGCATGTCAAGCACATAAGTTAACTTTGAAGGTTGTTGCTTGAGAGGCATCACATCCAAAACTATTTTCATAAACAAACAAAGAATAAACATGTGAGAATTTGAAATTTCATTGATTTAATCAAAATAAAACTGAAATTATTTACATAATAATCTAATATTTACAATAAGACAACTTAAAACACTTAAAACAAAAACTATCAACCTTCAGTGCCCTTTTGTGTATCTGATGATGGGCCTTCTGATTTGTCAGATTTTTGCTTTGTGCGTGCCTCTGCTTCTGCTGTCTTTGAAGCACTTGATGCAGCACCAGCATTGGCACCATCATCCTTATCTTTGTCATTATTGTCATCATTATCATCACTATCATCATCATCATCGTCATCATCATCATCCTCATCGTCATCATCATCATCATCATCATCATCACCATCATCACCATCATCACGAGCACCCTCAATTATGGGTGTCGGGTCACTTCTGCTTTCTAAGTCTTCCAACAGTCTCTTATTATCCTCCTCAAGCCTTTGTATCCTCTGAGCATGTGCATCAACAGTTTTAGACAACTGTTGATTATGGTTTGTAGCAGTGAGAAGGAGGGCTTGTTGATCATTACACCTAGTGGAAAGACTTGTGATGGCTTGGGCTTGTTCAGTATTTTGCATAGTCAACTGACTGATCTGCGAGCCCTGTTGGTCAATACGCTTTGATTGCTCATCATTCTGAGCCAGTAAACGAAGTACCAAACTGTTTAAAGTACTGATCTGGTCGTGTAGAGAGACAGTCGGCAGTGACATTGAAGATTCAGCTCGAATAGTTGATGGCTGTGATGTAGGAGCAGTCGTGTAGATGGGAGGAGGCACAGTTTGTGTCTGAGGCATAGATGTTGACATTGGAGCCTCAGACCTGGTGGCAGTTGCTGTAGTAGCAGAGGTGCTCTCAGTCCTCCTAACAAGCTTAAACTTTTGGCGTTTGGCCATTCTCTTTCCTCTTCCTTTCTTGACTAGGGTAGATTGGGAAGAAGGAGCAGCAGATACTTGTGGACAGTCAGGGACAAAGTCAGCATCCCTGACGTCATCATCAACCCTTGAGCTTCCTTGATCTGCTCCCCTTTTTCGTTTTGTTGCGACCAATCTTGCCCCTTGTTGACTGATTACAAATTCGTCTTCAGTGTCCTCAGAATCAGTAAACAGGACGGTGTCCAGGTTAACGTCTTCTGGGTTAGTTGGAAGGGAAGAATCGATAGCAGCAACAGTGGGGGTGGTGGCAGCGGTAGATGGAACATTAGGAGCATTGCCACCATCTCCCTGACCATCTTGGTCGTCATCATCTTGGTCGTCAGCTGGAGGTACAACAATATCCTCCCTGTCAGAATCACTGTTATCGTGACGCCATTTTCTGTTTGCTGGTGCCACATAATCTGGATTTGCCAGATGTCCAATAAGTCGTTTGTGAGGTGGCTTTGTTGGTCTGCCCCTGTAGGTCTGTACCCTGTTTAGAGTGACATCCGTCATGTGTTCTAGCTTGATCATGTCGATGTCTAACCTTGGCAAAAGAGGAAGCTGGTCATCTATTATCATTTGTAAGAATCTGGGGTACATAAGATACGCACTGTCCCCCTTAAGATAGATGTTTTCCTTAAGATGCGTGAACACTATCTCGAAAAAGTTGAACGGAATGTTCAACACCAGAGCAACGAATGCGCTCTGAATTGTTTCGCGCATGTCATCGAAACCGCCACGACGGGAACCGAGGCAATGCAGAAGAACATGTCCAAGATACTTGTACTGCGGCAGAGGTTCGCTTTGTTTAAAACTCCCTGTGCTACATTCCCGTCGTACTTTATTCTCATGAAGCATCAGCGGACCAGATATTTATCCAGTGTCACTGGATCTTCAGGATGATCACCGAATTGACACAATCGACGAATGTGAGCTGCCGATACAACCACATCTTGACTTGCGATCTTCCCTCGTATGACCGTTGGAGATACCTCGCAGTCAATCTCGGCAGAGGCCCAGAACTCCCTTTGATGCGACGTATATGGAGTCCGGTGATGGGATATAGCATGAGCAATCCTTGATCTTGATAAAAACTCGATCATGCCGACAAACGGACGTGCATTCTTTGATGTAGGAATCATGTACGCACATATGTTGCTTTTTATTGAAGCCTTAAGAACAACTGGAGCTCTGTGCGCCATAACGATCAGTCTGCAAACACAAAAATATGAAGCACATCAGATCAGTACATGCAAGATTTTGGAAATATGAACTTTTGGACCATTTTCCCTTTGTACGAATGAACCCAAAAAGTTGGTTCATTCGTGCGAATGGATCATTCTGCCTATTCATTCGTGCGAATGAGTTTCATTCATATGAATGAGTATTCATTTGTGCGAATGAGTGTTCATTCATGTGAATGGGTGCTCATTCGTACGAATGAACATGAAGAGTGTGTCCATTCGTATGACAGACGGGTCGCGATCCAACTTGTCCAAAAATTCGATCAAGACTTGAAAAGATTTGCCGAAAAAGACACCAACACACTCGACTATGATTTTCAACCAATATTTAGCATTTTAATTGGTTTATTAAGTCACTTTTTACGTTTTTTAGGTTTGGTTTTCGGTTTTGAACCCTAAATCTAGTCGAGTCATCCAAGAATCGAGTATATAGACGATTAATCTCTTGAGGGTATACCTGTAAACAAAAATCAAGCGTTAGATCGGTGATTGGACGGAGATTTGTTCAAATGCAGATTTTAATCAAACAGACGTGCGAATAAGGATTTCTGATTTGTGCGAATGATGCTGAGAATGCGAATGAATGGCCTTTTTATAGGATGGCCTGGTTCATTCGTACGAATGGCCCATTCTGGTCAGTCCATTCGTGCGAGTGACCCAGACTTGATTCATTCTGCCACTCATTCGTACGAGTGGACCATTCTGGTCAGTCCATTCGTGTGAGTTGATTCATTCTGCCACTCATTCGTACGAGTGGACCATTCGTGTGAATGAGCTATTCTCCTCATCCATTCATACGAGTGGGCCATTTTGCTCATCCATTCGTACGAATGGGACAATCCCCTTATGCAAATTAAACTTTTCAAGTTAAATGGGGTATCCGACCACATCGGTCTTGACAACAATTTGATTATGAAGTAATTTACATTTAATTATGAAGTGAGGGATCAATTATGAAGTTTTGGAATAGTTTATGAAGTAAAGGAACGATTTGATCAATCAGGAAGTCAAGCGGTTTTCAAATTTTGATTTTCAGACAGTCGTTCGAGTCTTATCAGATAATCTAAAATTCAGGAAAAGTAAAATCTTTTTGGATTTTTGAATATGTAATGCTGAAAATAATATCAACAAGATATATACACGCATGTCTTAGTAAGAATGATCCTTATGAGAAATCATACAGACTTAGTGACTAATGATCTGAGACATTTTGAATTTTGTAGATACAACTATACAATGGTATTTACACATCTTTTTGTGAGAAAGATCCGAACATAGGATCAGTACTAAACTCATAGCAATCAGTAACATTGCAAATTATCTGAGCTTTAAGTACACTTAGTCAAAATGCGATCATTGATATGTTTGTCCATCTTAAACTTATGCAGACCTTTTCTCAACACTTACAAGATGATCTTGAAGGATTGAATCCATTGTCTGTGTGTCCCACACTGGTTAAGAATTGACTTGAATTACTTTTCAAAACATGTTAATGTTTCAAATCAGCACAACTTACTTAACCAGTCATCATAAGTTCATGAGATCTCAGTTATTCCATGTTACTTCTTTACTACGCCAATTTTTTTTTTTTAGTATTCACAGTGACAGCCATCAGCTCATGGACGGCTTCAGCCAGGTATTTACAAGGCAATATGGCACGTATTCAGCTAACGGTGTTTGTGTTCATCCTATCCCATGGATGGCTTCAACCAGGCTGCAACCCGGTAATATGGCACATATACGGATTCGGATTCATACTTTTATTTTATTCTTAATCGCATGGACGGCTTCAGCCAGGTATTTACAAGGCAATATGGCACGTATACGACTTCGGAATCTAATTTTTAATTTTATAACTACTTTCTGATATCTCATTAAACCGATGATAACTGGTGTGCACAGAATGAGAAACACCTTCAGTTTCTATTGTTGATTTTCGTCAATCCTTTCACCATTATGTGACTCACAAGACAATATCTAATATGGTATAGATTGATCATCAATGGTCGAGATTCAGTAAGATAAGCCTATCAATGCATCACATGTCGACTTAGTGTGACTATTCACTATGACATTAAATGCAATGTGCTTCATACATATGGTTAGTGTGCCATCACTTCCCAAAGGTTGGATACGATTTCTCATTTTTGAGTTTTTCAGATGTTTTTGGGTTTTAGACTATACAAAAATGGAAAATCTTTTTTTTTTTAAAACAAACTGTACACAAATAACTGTACACAATATAGAAAATCTTTTTGGAGTCTCAGATAACTAGCGTCTATGTACTATCATTTTTCTCAGCGAGAGATCATTTTCTTACTGACATTATCTCCCCCTAAAATTTCAAAATGAAAAATCTTTTTGAGTTTTTGAGATTTTTAATAAACGCAAGAAAGAAAATATATACAGGAACGTAATTGATAAAAATGATTATTGACTCGACTCTTGGTCCGGAACAACGTCATCCTTCTTTTTCATGCCGTTTACCTCTAACAAGAATAAAAATCTTGGTTTGTCAAAGACTTTTGTATAGAGGTCGGCCTTTTGGAAATCAGTGTTAATTTGAACCACATCAATCAGTTTCTTTTCAAAACAATCACGAATGAAGTGATATTTTATGCCGATGTGTTTGGTTTTTGAATGCTGAACCGGATTCTTAGTGATAGCTATGACAGCAGAATTATCTACATAAATAGGAGTGTTAGAGAATTGCAAACCGTAGTCCCGAAGTTGCTGTTGAATCCAGATAATCTGAGAACAGCAACTGGCAGCAGCGATGTATTCAGCTTCACATGTAGATGTAGCCACTGAAGTCTGCTTTTTTGCATTGCCATGTCACAAGACGGTTTCCAAAGAACTGACACCCTGCAAATGTAGACTTGAAGTCTGTTTTGCAACCACCATAATCAGAATCACTATATGCAGTAAGCTCAAAGTTATCATCATTAGAGTACCATAATCCAAGATCAGGAGTACCCTTCAGATAACGAAAAATACTTTTGACAATAATTAAGTGGGAGATTTTTGGTTTTGACTGATATCGGGCACAGAGACACGTGGCGAACATGATGTCTGGTCGAGATGCCGTGAGATACATGAGAGATCCGATCATGGCTCGATAGAGAGTAGCATCAATATACTCCCCCTTGTCATCAGGCGAAATCCCGTGATTGATCGCCAATGGAGTACCAGCAGGTTTGGCATCAGTCATACTGAATCGGCTCAGTATGTCTCCAACATAATTTGTTTGATGAAGGAAAATCCCTGTCTCAGATTGATCTACTTGTAGCCCTAGAAAGAACTTCATCTCTCCCATGGAACTCATCTCGAACTTGTCCTGCATAACTCTTTCAAATTCTTTGCACAGAACATCATTCGTCGATCCGAAAATAATGTCATCCACGTATACCTGTACCATTAAAAGTTCTCCACCCTTTTCCCGAATAAACAACGTGCAGTCGATGACACCTCTTCTAAATCCATTGTTCAGAAGATGAGTGGAAAGTGTCTCGTACCACGCTCGCGGAGCTTGGTGCAATCCGTACAGTGCCTTGTCCAATTTGTAGACACGGTCACGATGCATAGGATCTTCAAACCCGGGAGGTTGACTGACGTATACGACTTCACTGATTTCTCCATGAAGGAAAGCACTCTTTACATCCATTTGATAGACTTTGAACCTTTTGTAGGATGCATAAGCAAGAAAAATTCGAATTGCTTCCAGACGAGCAACCGGTGCAAACACTTCATTGTAATCTATACCTTCAATTTGCCTAAATCCCTGAACGACCAAACGAGCCTTATTTCTTATGACTATTCCTTGATCATCCCTTTTGCAACGAAGAACCCATCGAGTACCAATCTTCTTAGCTCCTTTTGGTAAATCAACTAACTTCCAAACTCCGAGCTTTTGAAATTGGAGTAGTTCTTCCTGCATTGCATTTACCCAAGATTCTTCTTTTAAAGCATCTGTTATAGACCGTGGTTCGATTTGCGAGACGAAACATGAATGCGCACAATCGTTGACTACACCAGATTCCATGATTTCTGAGTAGACTCCAGAGTTGATCTGACCCCTAGTTTTAACACCAGATGTGGGATCACCAATAATGTTCTGTTGAGGATGAATTCTATCAATCCTACCCACAGGATGAGCAGGAACCTCAACAGTTTGATCAAGGTTTGTGATACTCTGTTCAATTGCCATAGAATGTGAAACATCATCACTCAATTGTACAACATCATGGGAAGGATCTTCAATCACCTGGTCTATTTCTTGTCGAGAACCCTCATACTCTGAAGAAGAAGAAGAGTCATCATCCTGTGTGACTTGTGTGTTATTGGAGGACTCAGGAATGACAGATGATGAGGGAGTAGGTTGCACATGTTCATCAGGTGCGTTTTGAGCAAAATATATCATTTGAACAGCAACCTCCTCATCTGAACATTCTGTTGGATCGGGATCACCAATAATGCTCTGATACCACTTTGTTGGATCGGGATCTACCTTGATCCAATGATTCAACACATTAACCGAACCAAATCGTGCGGAATCCGATTTGATTGGCAATCCAATCTATGACACGGATCGGGTCGTAAGAAACGAGCGGATTAGATGTCGAAACGAAGGTTTCTATCGACCCTTTGGTGTAGAGAAGTTGGATACAAGACCTGAAAACTCTCAACGGACAGAGATTCGACAATACAGGTGCAAAGAGTTTGTGTGTTCTGTTGCTTAGTCTGGTTCTGTGTGTATATGTGTTTTATTGGAGGACTCAGGAATGTCAGATGATGAGGGAGTAGGTTGCACATGTTCATCAAGTGCGTTTTGAGCATCATACATCATTTGAACAGCAACCTCCTCATCTGAACATTCTGGAGGAAGATTAAACGAGGCAAAAAGTTCTTCATAATCAAACATCCAAGGAAGACCTTTTCCAGCAGCAGGAGAGGTATACTTTTGAACATCAACATGGTACCATTCTTCTACATTCCCAGAAGCTTTTTTGTAAACTCTTTTATTGGGAGTGATGTACCCTAAGAAGTAACCTTCCTCTACTTTCTCGTTAAACTTGCCATGAGCATCCTTTTTCAACATGGTACATGGAGCGCCGAACGGTTCAAGATACTGTAAGTTCGGTTTCCTTCGATGCAAAAATTCAAAGCAAGTTTTATCGTGACGCTTGACAACTAGAACCCGGTTGAGCATGTAACACGCATTAGCAATAGCTTCATTCCAGAACTGCACGGGTAAGTTTGAGTCAGCGAGCATAGTCCTTGCAGCTTCTATCAAGGTCCGATTCTTCCTCTCAGCAACACCGTTCATTTGTGGAACATATGGCGCACTGAATTCATGGTGAATACCAAGTTTTTGACAGAAAGTTTCCATAAGGTGATTTTTAAATTCAGTACCATTGTCCGAACGGATCCTCCTAACCTTTAACTTATACAAAGACTCCAATTTGGTAATCAGAATCTCCACATATTCAAAAGTTTTAGATTTTTCTTTTAAGAACATCACCCAAGAATATCTTGAATACTCATCCGTCACAACCAAACAATATAAGTCTCCAGCAATGCTCTTCCGGTTGATAGGACCAAACAAGTCCATGTGTAAGAGCTCTAGTGGTATAGTGATGGAATGTTGAGATTTGGGTTTATGAGATTTCTTGGTTTGTTTGCCTTTCTTGCAAGAAACACACACGTCAGGAAGATGAAAACTTTTCACAGTGACTCCTTCAACAAGATTTTTATGCACCAAATGATTCATTTTTCTGAGACTGAGATGTCCCATTCTTTTGTACCATAAAATAGAATCCTTCTCAGTGGCTTTTGAAACAAAACATGATGCTGTGGACACTGAGGATGATGCTTGTGACATGTCAAGAATATAAAGATCATTCACTCTTGGAGCAGACATAACCACCATGTCTTCTGGAATCATAAACTCCTTTTTCAAGATATAACAATGCTTGTCATCAAAAAGAACCTTGAACTCCTTATCACATATTTGAGAAACAGAAAGTAAGTTGTTATCCAACTGTTTGACAAAGTTGACCTTCTCAAAGCTGACAGCTCCATTAGACAGTGTTCCCTGAGCTGAGATAAAACCACCTTTATCGCCTGCAAATGAAACATAGCCCCCTTTGATATTTCTGACGTCGAAAAGGAGAGCTAAGTTCCCAGTCATGTGCCTGGATGCCCCACTATCAATAATCCAATTATTGCTAATAGGATTATAAAGGACAACCTGCATAATAAGGAAAGTAATTAGTTTAGGTTAGGAACCCAAGCCTTTACGGTCTTGGGTTTCCCAGTCTCATCTACAACAGTACAATCCATCCACTGTCCTTGTGGATTTTTGGAACAACCATTTGATTTTGAAGTACAGTCGTCAGAAGCATCATCTGATTTTGCTTTCCACACATGTTGTTTGTGCAACGACTGTTTGTGGTAAACAGAGGATTGCTTAACGATTTGTACAAGTGTGGAACTCGAATCAGAGACCAACAAGTCATGCATCTTTTGTTTAACTTTCTTTTTATGCACTTGTTGTTGGGTAAAAGAGTTAGATTTTGACTTTAAAAACTTTTGTTTATTTTCTGGAAAATGGTTAACTCTTTTACTTGGCTTCTGAAGATAAGGACAGTTGACAACAACGTGTCCTTGTGTACCGCACTCAAAACAGTATCTCCGCTCAACCAACCTCAGAGATCTGTATTGATTTTCACTTTGGTGAGTTTTTGAACCACCAGCCTTAGCTTCTTTTTGTTCAACTGAAGAGAGTGACTTGTTTGATTGAACAGACTCTCCAGCTTTAACAAAATTAACCTTTTTGATTGAGGCTTTGGTTACTTGACTCTTCTGATCAGAAGTAGTGGGATGAGATGGACGGTAATTGGTTTGTTTAATTTTAAAAACATTTTCAGAAGCAGATTTTGAAATACCAATGCTGTCATTCTGTGGAGCAGACGAGTTTTTGTGTCCCAAACCACGAGTATGACACTCATCGTCGTCTTCATCCCACTCTTCTACCATTCCATCAACACACTGGGACTTCGAGGTTGAAGCACCATTATCGTTAACCTTTGGTTGAGAAATTTTGTTTTCGGTTGGATCAACGACAAGTGGCGTTTTGACCTTAAAGTCAATGATTGGGTTATCATCCGGTGTGTTTACCATAGTATTCAACACCGGTGGAGGACAATTTTTATACCCAAACCCAGCATTTTTCTTTCCTGGACGACGTGAAATCATGTAATCAAGAAGGTAAGAAGAATTTGAATAACTTTTCAGCTTTTGATTTAAAGTTTCATAATCACATTCGACAAGCGCCAGCTTTTTCTTTGTTTTATCAATCGTGTTTAAATAAAAAGTGATGGCATTTTGTTTGTTGATAACACAGATTTCTAATTCATGAACTTGCCTGTTTAAAAGATCAATTTTGTTTTTGAAGGCAAGTTCGTTTCCCTTTAAAACACGGTTTGCTTCAAGACAATTAGTTAAATCAGCAATTAAGTCTGTGTTGTGACTTTTAAGTGTCTCAACTTTCTTCTCAAGTTCATCACAAATTAAACACGGTTGAGATTCAGACTCACTTTCAAAACTGTCAGAATTTACCTGAATGCTTGTGGATGTTTTTACCATAAAAGCACAGCTACAGGTAGATTCAGAAGAGGAATTGTTATCATCCACATCAGCTGTCGATTGACTTGAAGAGACGACAGATGATTTTTCTTCATTCTCAGCTGTGAAGCCAGAACTGTTTGAAGATGTGTCGTCTTCAGCTGATGAACTTTCTGAAGCAATCTCTCTCTCAGCATCAGAATCTGATTCTTCATTGATTTCTACAGCCTTTGCCATGTAAGCTCTATCCCCTGAACTGACATCAGCTCCAAATTTAAAAGACCAATCAACAGTCTCATCTGTTTGAACAACCATAGCTTTTGTTCCACTTGAAGTGTCCTTATCTTGTGCAAGAGTAACTGGAACAAGGTTTGTTTCTGTATTTTGATTTTGTGGCTTCGGTTGGCATTGACGGTTGTTGAAAGGGTTGCGGTTTCCAATCTGTTTAGGCTTTTCACATTGCCTAGCAAAATGCCCTTTCTCACCACAGTTAAAACAAACAACAGCAGACAGATCAAAACCATAAGTAGTGTCTTTGTTCCCTTCGAGAGTTTTTCCTGTCCTTTTTACATAATCTCTCGCTCTTCTGACTGCACTTGCAAGAGCCCACATTATATCAATTCGATCCATTTCATCCTTATCAATCTGAGCATAGTCTTCTGCTGTCAGATGACTGTTTCCAACCTGTCCAGCAACAAGACTGTCATATGAATTGACAACGGTAGACAACAGTGCCATGTGTTCCTTGGCCACTTCGATAGTAACCTTGTCGAAGTTGTCTGTTTGCAATTTAATGGGGCTTGGTGGAGGAGTACTAGCAGTATTTCCCTGCTGTGGAACCGAGCTTGATGAAACTGAAGCATGAGCTGTTGAAGACTGGCTGGCTGAAACATTTGACATGTTTGATACAAACGCAATCTGCAAAGGAGCATTTTGTTGAGTTGATGTGGAATAGTACAATGAAGGATCCTGAGCTTGTACGCCTCTCTTTAACTTCCACTTATTCATCACCTCTTGTTCTCTCAATTTCTGAAGAAATTCATTGATATTAATGGTTTCAAGAGTATTGTTCTGTTTGAGAACCATCAAGAATGAATCCCATTTTGGTGGTAGCGCATCTGCCATGCATTGAACCTTTTCTTCTTTCGTTGTTTTGATCTCATGGGCATGCAATTCACTCATCAAGTGATAGAATCTCTCAAATAGATCATCTAAGGACTCATTCCCAATATACATGAAATTATCAAATTACTTCTTAATGGCCTTAGCATTGATAGCTTTCAACGAAGCATTTCCTTCGTGACGTTGTTCTAAGGCAACCCACAAAGATTTTGAAGATGTAAACTGCCTGAATTGATGAAATATTTCTCTTGATATGGCCTGAGATAAGATAGCATATGCCTTATTTTCTAAGTCATAATCTTTTCTTTGTTGTTCGCTTAAAAGGGAAACCAAAACAGGAGTTCCATCCTCACTCAACACTTTTTGATATCCATTTTCTATCATCATCCATAAGTTTGTATCAACTCCATTAATGTGTATCTCAAACCTGTTTTTCCAGTGATGATATTCATCCATTGTCATGAGTTTTGGAGCCTTGTTAGCATTTCCAGCTTCATTATCGATTAATAACAAGTTTTGGATTTTACTGTTCTGACTGGCAACAAAGGCTAAGTCCGACATGGTAAAAAAAAACGAAGTTTTTCGACACAAAAAAAAAATTCAGAAGAGATTTATGCGAATGGGTCTATTCGTGCGAATGGAATTTTCTATTCGTGCGAATGGAATTTTCTATTCGTGCGAATGGAATTTTCTATTCGTGCAAATGGAATTTTCTATTCGTGCGAATGGAATTTTCTATTCGTGCGATTGGAATTTTCTATTCGTGCGATTGGAATTTTCTATTCGTGCGAATGGAAGTTTGAACAAATGAGCGGGAGCCTTGATCTATTCGTGCGAATGGTAGGAGCCATTCGTGCGAATGAAGTTCATCATAGTAGCCATTCGTACGACAGAGGGCTGTTTGACTTTTTTGCACCAAAAAGCACCAATGATTGAGCCTATTATCAGATCTGGAAACTGAAACGATCAGATCACTCAGAAGCAATAATCACAAGTTTTGAACGTGGCTAAACAACGATCAAGTGATCTTTATAACATTCAAGTAGCTAGAAAAAGCAAGATTAGATTTTCTATGTTGAATCTAGAGCACAATGGCTCTGATACCACTTTGTTGGATCGGGATCTACCTTGATCCAATGATTCAACACATTAACCGAACCAAATCGTGCGGAATCCGATTTGATTGGCAATCCAATCTATGACACGGATCGGGTCGTAAGAAACGAGCGGATTAGATGTCGAAACGAAGGTTTCTATCGACCCTTTGGTGTAGAGAAGTTGGATACAAGACCTGGAAACTCTCAACGGACAGAGATTCGACAATACAGGTGCAAAGAGTTTATGTGTTCTGTTGCTTAGTCTGGTTCTGTGTGTATATGTGTTGTCTCCTTGTGCTGTGTGTGTGCTCATGAAGTGAAAGTTCTATATATAGTGCTGAGGCCATTCGTACGAATGATCCATGTGAATGGACTCATTCGTGCGAATGAATCAGCAGAATGGTTCATTCGTAAGAATAAATCATCAGAATGGTTCATTCGTACGAATGAATCATTCTCATGACTTATTCTAGCGAATGGATCATTCTCATGATCCATTCGTGCGAATGGGCCTTTCAATAGCACGATTGATCAACGTTATCGATATTTATCAGATCGTTTAATACACAGTCGTTATATATGAGTAAACATTAAGGATAAACATGTAATTTCATTAATACATCAAATAATTACATTAAACATAGATGAAATACATATTACAAGGGATTAGGGACATATTATGCATCTACATTGTGGCCTTACAGTAGCTGGCCCCATTATGACCTCCAGCGGGACCCTCGTGGCACTGCCTCAAAATGCTCTCAACCTCACTCTTGGCTACACATCTCCTAATCACCTGATCCGCTCCTACTCTAAATAGATGTGGATCCTCCCAAATGAAGTGCCGAATATCCGCGAAGAATTTCTTCTCCTGTTGGTGAGTCATGCCCTTTATCAAGGTGCCATTAACAAGGTAGTTCGCAATGTCCGCGAACCAAAGGCAATCATCCTCACTCGCACTCACTCTCATCAAAGTCTCCATGGGGAAACAGCCATCAATCTGAACTCCCATGTGCTCACTCTCAACACCCTCTAATCATGACAAGTGATCGGCTACCATGTTTTCTGCCCCTTTCTTATCTCTAATCTCTATATCAAACTCTTGCAGCAACATGATCCAACGAATAAGGCGGGGCTTAGCGTCCTGCTTGCTAAAGAGATATCTCACTGCTTCGTGGTCTGTGTAAATGATGGTTTTGGACAGCACAAGATAGGACCTGAATTTATCGATTGCAAACACCACTGCCAACAACTCCATCTTCGTGGTGGTGTAGTGCTCTTGAGCATCATTCAAGGTCCGGATGGCATAGTAAATGGGATGGAAGTGTTTGTCCTTCCGCGGTCCTAAAACCATCGCTAATGAGAAATCGCTTTCATCGCACATCATCTCGAATGGAAGTGACCAATTCAGGGCTACCATGATAGGGGCATCAACCAACTTCCCCTTCAATAACTCAAATGCCCTCAAACACTCATTAGAAAATATGAAGAGCGCATCCTTCTCCAGCAACTGAGTCATCGGCCTCGCTATCTTAGAAAAATCGCGAATGAATCGCCGGTAGAAGCCGGCGTGGCTAAGAAAACTCCTAATCGATCTCACACATGTCGGTGGGGGAAGTTTAGAGATTGTCTCCACTTTAGCTCTATCCATCTCTATGCCTGCATGTGATATCTTCTGCCCTAGCACTATGCCCTCTCTCACCATAAAGTGGCACTTCTCCCAATTCAGCATCAGGTTTGTCTCCTCACATCGTACCAACATCTTCTCCAAGTTCCTCAAGCAGTGGTCCAAAGAGCTCCAAAAACCGAGAAATCATCCGTAAAGACCTCCATAAATTCTTCGACCATGTCATGAAAGATAGCAATCATACAGCGCTGGAAGGTAGCTGGAGCGTTGCATAGCCCGAAGGGCATGCGAAGGTAAGCAAATGTACCATAGGGGCACGAGAAAGTGGTCTTCTCCTGGTCCTCGGGTGCAATAGTGACCTGGAAATAACCAGAAAAACCATCGAGAAAGTAATAGAACTACTGTCCCGCCAGACGCTCCAGCATCTGATCAATAAACGGAAGTGGGAAATGATCCTTCCTAGTCGCGTCGTTCAGCTTCCTATAGTCTATACAGACCCTCCAACCTGTAACTGTCCGTGTCAGAATTAACTCATTCCTCTCATTTACCACGACTGTCATCCCCCCTTTCTTGGGGACAACCTGCACCGGACTAACCCATGCAGAATCATATATGGGGTAGATTAGTCCTGCATCTAACAACTTTAGCACCTCCTTCTTCACTACCTCCTGCATCTTGGGGTTCAGTCTCCGTTGCCCTAGCATAGCTGGCTTAAAATCATCCTCCATCAAGATCTTATGCGTGCAAAAGGAAGGGTTTATACCCTTGATATCCATTAGCTTCCACGCGATCGCATCATACAGGAAAGCATAATCTAAATGAGAAGGTAACTCCTTAAGCTCTACGGAGGACGGTGGGCTCTCAGAAGACAGCCTCTCTACAGGCTCACTCCTCTCAATCTCCTCGAATCCAGTGGGATCCTGGGTAGCCTCACTCTCTAGGGGACTCGAGCTCTCATCAACGGCTGCTACTGTCATCTCAATCTCGTCGTTTTCTCTAGCCAGGATTTGTGTATCAGACGTATCTCCCCCCGCAGATATCGCTCAAGAACTCTCCCACATGTGACATGATTGACTCTATGAAGTACAGTGTATCCTCCTGACTGCCCGGATGCTTCATGGACTTATTCACGTCGAATGTCACCTTCTCATCATTCACACCAAGGGTCAGCTTACCGCTAAAAACATTAATCATCGCGTGTGCGGTAGCTAGGAATGAACGCCCCAAAATAAGAGGGACATGTTCGTCCTCGTCCATGTCCAATATGACAAAGTCCACAGGGAAGATGTACTTGTCGACCCTAACCAACATATTCTCAACAAAACCGCGCGACTACTTAACTGATCGGTCGGCAAGTTGAAGACTCATCCGTGTTGGCTGCGGTTCTCTTAGGCCTAGCTTCTTAAAAACAGAGTAGGGCATCAGGTTGATGCTAGCACCTACGTCGACAAGAGCGTTGCCAACAGATAACCCACCAATAACACAAGGGATAGTGAAACTCCCCTAGATCCTTCATCTTCTGTGGAAGGCTGGGTTCTATAGCCGCATAACACCGTTCATTCATCACCATGGTGGAAAGTGCCTCAAGTTTAGTTTTGTTCGTCAGCATATCCTTGAGGTACTTTACATACTTGGGCATACTAGCCAGAGCCTCAACAAATGGGATGTTAATGTGTAGCTGTCGTAGCATGTTGAGGAACTTCTGGTAGTGACCATCCTCTTTCTCTCTTCTAAGCCTACCGGGATATGGAAGTGAGGGCTTATACTCTCTCACAGGCGTCTCAGTCGCCTTCCTAGCTGCATCCTCTGGCTGTGATGTAATTACTGGGCTTCGCCTATCTTGCACCTTTCCAGGATTTGCCTCCATCTCAATCTCTTCATCGACCGGCTCATCATCATCTACTACCGGTCTCGGAGTCTTGGCACCTTGGCTGCTCCTAGTAGTCACTGCCTTCGCGAACTGCCGTGAGTGACTGAGGTTCGCATCAGTGTTACTAGGCAGACTACCTTCCTTCCTACTCTTCAGCATCTCAGCTATCTCTCCTACATGCCTCTCTACATTCTGCAACGCCAATCTCTGGCTTTGGATCATCGTGTCATGCTCCTTAAACTTCGCAACGTTCTCCTGATGCCGCCTATCATCACGCTCCAGAAACTGAGTCATCATCTCTTCAAAGCGATCCTTCTTCTCCCCGCTTCCCTGACCCGAATTTTGGAACAAGCTCTGGTTCTGATTACTCCTCCAATTGGAACCAGAGTTGTTTCTCCATCTAGAGTTACCATACGAGTTATTACGGTTTTGGTTTCCTAAGTACTCTTCCTGCTCCTGGGTCATTTGGCAATCAGCAGTGTGGTGGCCTCCCTTACAGATCTAACATCTCCGATCCGACTTCATCTGCAAATCGTTCACTATTCTGGCTAATGCCTCGATCTGTACTGCTAAGGCTGTATTCGAATCAACATGCATGACCCCTCTCTGTGAACTCTCAGAATGTGGGCTCTGGTAACTGGTCATACCAATATCCTCGAATAGGTCAAAGCACTCATCAGGGGACTTGCTCGTCATCATGTTTTCCCCTGCAGCTGTATCTAGCTATCCTCTACTAGCAATGGAGCAGCCATTATAAAACTTCTCAACCAAACACCAATCCTCTATACCATGACGCGGGCAATCGTTACACAGCCCTATGAGCAGCCTTAGAAGGGGGTAGTATTTAGCAAGAAATTTGTCCTTCATAGCAGTCCAAGTGGTGATGGAACCATTGGGTAAGGACTCAAGCCAACTGGCGGCTTTATCTGCCAAACTGAATGGGAATAGACGCAACGGTTTTGCATCCTCAGTGACGCCATTAAGGCGTAAAGTGTCGCAGACCCTGCTGAATCTAGTGAGATGGGAGTGTGGGTTCTCATGCGAGTTCACATGGAATTGCACATTAGTGGCGATAGTGCTCATGACATGAGATGGAAACTGCCACGAGTTAGCCTCTACAGTAGGCTGAGTGATGCTAGAACACACGCCACCGTCGGTCGACTTGGCGTAATCAGAAACGGTCCTTCGTGCTGGTGGCTCGCCCATTTCTCCAGAAGATGTTTCAACGGTCTCTTCAACAGGTTTCTTTTGGAACAGATGCTCGAGCTCGAGTAGAGCAGTAAACTCAGCAGATCCTATGGAATGAGTGCGACGAGTATGTTGCATACACTGCAAAAAGAAAATTAAATATAGAAAATAAAGATAGAATGCTAACTAGAAATAAAACAAAATAGATAAAATAAATGAGAAAATATGATAAAATACAAAACAAATAGTTAACAAATAGTGGTCAGACCCCCAACTCAAGTCGTTCTCGAAGTCGTCAAAAAGTGTCCCCGGCAACGGCGCCAAAAACTTGATGCGTGATATTATATATATTAAATTAACCAAGTTTTAAATGTAGAAATGGACTCATAACTAAATCACACGCTCACGGCAAGTGTACCGGTCGCGCGTAGTAAAGACAGTAAGCACGAGTTATCGAACCGTGGACACAAAAGGGCGGCGGCACTCGATACTAAACCTTTATTGACTCCTAACCGATGTAGCACAAGATGATTCTATTTATTACTTTTATTGATTTTTGGACATGCAAATTAGAATAAAACAACTAAATACTGACTCGACTCAAAGACTGAAAAGACACAAAAGATACGTAGACACACACATAGATGAGCGAAGATAAGACACTAGATATTACGGACAAATAAACGACACTAGAGATACCAAACACACTAGAACTCAGACGAAGACCAAATATGAGACAAACACCACCTAGACCAGGAATCCTATTGACTGACTCAACTTCTTTCGGGACAACCGACTGTATGACACAGGTTCTAAAGATAGACTGACTCGGGAATCACTAAAACATGCAGGATCTCCTCTCGGACTCACCTACACACCTCAACTATCCTAAGGGTCGGATTAAGCTCACCGGCAAGGAATTGGATTTCCTCTCGAACTCACCAAAACCTAGAACACCATGTACTCGACAACAGTTTCACCTCTCGGTCTCAACTGTCCTATACTTAGAGACTATCCTAGACAGACCTAAGAGCAAGGATTAAACTCCCAAAATACTGTTTATGACACGAAATTGCAAGATGATAAAGACGACTCGGACAACCCACTCTCGTGCAATTGCTACCCAAACCGACAAACCACAAGACATCCCGACAACCTATCTCCTCTCGGACTCAAGATTGATAAACCACTGATTTATATAACCACACAAACCTGCTACAACGATTGACCTAATCGTCTAGATCACGAACACAAAGTAAATGACCCAAGAACCCGAAATCTCACCCAAAACACACAAAGCATTCAAGTAAAACCTCAAAAGCAACAAATTCATGCAAGATCAGTAGGAAATCAGTACTCAAACACATTCATAAACAATAAATCAAGAATCTTTACACTAATGTCCGTCATACGATTGATTAAAACCCGAAAACAATCAAACCAAATCATTATTCATCCTAATCTAGATAGTTATGAGTTTAGCTACTCATAATACTGAGATACAATCCAAAGTCTACTGTAAACATGTTTAGAATTCGAAATAAATAACTGGAATAAGAAATAGAACGCAAAACCGATGTTTTCAAACCGAATAGATGCAAGTTCTCTCAATCCGAGTGATCTCTAGCTCCAATTCTTTGATCCTCAGAGCCTCTTGGTCGCCTCTAGTCGTAATCTGTCGAACTCCCTCAAGAATGGCCGCTCCAATCTTTTAATAATCAACTTTTAGGGTTTTGCGGAATAGCGGATCTTCGCGTGTCGCGAAGATATCCACCAGCCCCTCGCGTGCCGCGAATGCCAAGTTAGTCGGGCCCGGTTTTAAAGCCCCTCACGTGTACGTCGCGAGAATCTGGAGCTCACTATTCGCGTGTCGCGAAGAGTATAAATTCCAACTTTTTTCTTTTGTTTCTCTCCGGCTCCGTTTCTTAGGTATAATTCCTTGGTTGATCATGCAAACCTGCAAATTCAACAATAATGTTATAAGTATCAATTTCTTAAGATATTTGCTAATAAAACCGGGTAAAGCGGGTCAAAAACAACTACATAAACATATGTGTTTTAGAACACATCAGTGGTCCAACTAGACCTGACACCTTTCGACCCATTATATAGCTTGAAATATACCTGTTGTGACCCGTATGAGATTGAAAGATGTGTGGTTCATATACATATTATGCTTTCAAGCATCCTTCTTTCTTTAAGAAAATCATCTAAGGTTAAAAAGAAGATAGTTTATCATATATTCACTATCATTTAAACCTATTGTTGAGATTACTAATTTATATTTTACTTGGTATTATACCTTCAAAAAGGAAAACTATATTAACCACTAATCCAGCAACAGAGACCGAGTTCCAATATGGATTCCACTTTAAGAGGAAGTGGATCGTCAAATTCTTATCCTTATGACCATCAATTTTTAATTTAGGGCATCTGTAAAACATGGTTAAATAAACACAAATATTCTTGAACTGCAGGAAGTGTAATGGAGCTATTGACAAAATGGAGTGGATAGAATTAGCTTTAAACTTCAAAATTACATGTTACTTTAGGTCTTATGTTTCTTTTTGCCTGTTGGTATATGATTTTTGGTGTTCTGCACATGAATTCTTTTCTTTAGTTTATGTTTGCTTATCATATATATGCACCTCATATTGGTTGTCACATGGCTCCGTTGTTGATTCTAAGGAAGCGTATGAAGAATTCAAGCACGTCCCTCTTGCCTTTATATATGATCAGTGGCAGATCTACATTTCAAAGTTGTAGTTGAAAGCTATATAGAAAAATTAGGGTGAACCTTAAAAAAGTTGAAAACTGATCAAGATCAGATTTAATGAAGAAAAAGCAGTGGATTTGTTGAAGAAAAGCAGTGGATTTGTTGCTGGAATGTTGAGTTGTTGTTGGCGCTGATGAAACTCCGTTCATATGTGGTGGTGAGCGGCGGTGGACGAGGCCGTTTGGTGGCGGTAATAGCAAAACAAAGAGATAACGACTAGAGATAGAGAGACTCGCGTGAGACTAGTTCAGATCTGGTGGTGACCACGAGATCGTTTGACAGCGACAATAGCGAAGTGAGAGAGCTGAGGTGTGGGCAGTTCTCATTTGGGAATTAGGGTTAGTGAAGTGAAGTAAGAGAAAGTGACTTTAAAAATAAAATAAATCAGAAAGTTGGAGAATTCATAAGCAAATTGTGAAGTGAGTCACTGTCAAAAAGCTAAAAAAGCAAACTAAAGCGTGGGTCTTAAAAACAAAAAAATTAAATATGTAAAATAAATTGAAAACAAAATAGTTCAATCAAATAAAATTAGGAAGTGAACTAAAACTAAATTAATTTAATCCAAACAATTGTATATATACACATCTATACAAAATACACTAAATACCTCATCCGGTTATTAAATCCAGTCCGACCAGTGAACCGGTAAGTCGACCGGTTCATTGTCCGACCCGACCCGAACAATCTAACCGAAATTTTTTATGTCCGGCCCTATGAATTTGTAGCATCTAAAAACAATGAACCCCCTAGAAAAAATTTCTAGATCCGCCAATGTATATGATAAAGATGATCAGACTTCTCCTGTAGTGAATGGGGTAAAAGTTCTCTACAAATCAATTGCTATAAATTGTATCTTCTCTAAGGGTATGTTGTCTTTGTAATAGCATCATACGGGTTTATTTACACATTGTAGTCCATTATATTGTATGTCTATTATTTTTTTGTTTAAATGAAGTAACCTACTCACCTTAACATCTTGAGGTGTTTTTTTTTGGAAATTTTTTTTTTGAAAAGGGCAGAGAGGCCTGGTAAACATTTTTTTTTATTGCTTCTTCATCTCCAACTCACATTTCACTTATTTCCACTCCTGTAAGTGTTCATATCTTCTGTTAATGTTTTTAACATATTCCTAGTTTGATAAAGCTACTTTTGAATCTTTTGTTCTATTCTGACCAATATCAACACAGGCTTCTATTGGATTCTTGACATGATAACTTGAATTGAATATTGTAATTTCATTCCAGTCCATGTTACATTGAACATTGCTAGATGTTCCATTTATCACTTCTAACCTACTTTTGAACATTCCTAGATTTAAGGCGTAGATCACATCATGTTTATTAATTTGAAGGAAATTGTTGTCTTACATTTGTTAATTTCTACTTACTAAAAAGCTTTTTGAGTAGACAATTTGGTTTAGTTTTTATTTTACTATATTGAAGTACCCGACCAACAGACGGGTATAAAACTAGTTGCAATTAAGTGACCTCGTTCTTAATTTCACAAATATTACATGACCAATTCAACTCTAGTTACCAAAAATCATCTATTATTCGGTCATGATTATATACATAAGAGAGGATTTGAGCTTAATGTCCTCAGTTTATCTTCACCTCGACTCGTTCAATTGTTCTAAAAACCATCAAAATAAGTTTGATTATCTTTCATACGAATTTATAAGTTAAAAACACATGTGGAAGTATTTTTTATCATTTATGGTTTATTAATTTCCCATATAAACTCCCATATCCCTTTTCAGATTACTTACCACAAAACACATAAATGCTCACAAATGACATAAAACAATCAAAATCGAGTTGCACAAAATACCATCTAAAATTCTAAGTACTCGATCTCAACTAATTGCTTTTATATATTTGCTCTAAAAGACCAATAAACCATACAACTTAAACTGGTATTTTAGATTCACACACGACCTAATATATGCGCTGAGGGAGGATCAAATAAGAAGTTGTTTTCGGCTAAGAACTCTAAGAAGTGACAAAAACATTAAGAAACGATATCAAACGAACTCGGATTGAGCTCATTCCAGTGGCGTTGGAACCGTATCGTCGAACTCTACCATCTTAGCTTTTAGGGTTTAGCTTTTAGGGTTTAGATCTTAGCGTTGAATTTTAGGATTTTAGCCTTAGGGTTTAGGTTTTTTTGGGGGGGTGGGGGTTTAGGTTTTTGGGGGTGGGTGGGGGTGGGTTTAGGTTTTTGGGGGGGTGGGGTGGGGGGTTTAGGTTTTTGGGGGGTGGGGGTTTTAGGCTTTTCGGGGTGGGGTTGGAGGGGGGTTTAGGTTTTTGGGGGTGCGGGTGGAGGGGGGTTTAGGTTTTTGGGTCCGGATTAGAGTTCGATGAGACGGTTCCAACGCCGCTCGAATGAGCTCAATCGGAGTTCGTTTGACCCACTTCTTAGCGTTTCTTAGCGAAAACCCACTTTTTAGCGGAACCTTCCCCTATATACGCTATAGCTTTATAACCCCTTTCACGTGTTTCCCACTTTTTATCAAGTAAAACGAATTAGGATATGAAAGTAAAGAACATGACAAAACATAACAAATCAATAGCTTGAAATTGAATTAAATGGCCCAAGATGTAATAGTTTTACTTCTAAAATCACTTGTTACAAAAGACAAGGAATTCATAATACTAGGAATTTCAGCTACCGTTTCAACTAACGCCGAGGATCAATCACTTGTCCCATAAACAACACAACCCCAGTAACATCTTCTCTAAGCACAAACAAGAACGGGTGATCGGCCACAAAATCAACCTCATCATCAGTCATTGATAAACTCAACATCATATATGCTGCAGAAAGCGAGGAAGCTTCTGTACCTTCTTCATTCACCTCTATAAAAGATTTATGGTGAATGCCCGAAACATAAAGGCTTTCAACAAGAGATAAGTCAACCATTTTGGTAAAATCATCACCATCACTAAAAGGCAATACAAGCCCCAATTCCATCAACATATTAGAAGCTTCAAACTCGAATGAGATCTTAAATTTTGGTATAAAAAACCGCTCGACTTCTACTTCTTGGCGTGGAATGTGACGGTCAAAAAAGTCAGATGTCGAACCGATTTTCTGCACTAGAGATTGAAGGCCATCTTTTGCATCTGGGAGGAAAAAGTACATTGTGAACTCGCGTTTATCTTGACCTTGTAAATAGGGAAGACCCAATACTGTGAAATCATCGTATTTACGGACCAATTGTTTTTCCATGCTGGTCATGAATGGAATCTTAACTTTGTTGCCATCAAGGAGGTGGAAGTAAGATTCTTTAGTCATTTTCCGGTTAAACTTCCGACTCCGTGCTCCCTTGAAGTAGACGGCATTTGCCAAGATAAGCCGAGTTAAACTGTCAACTGCATTATCTTGAAGTACTTGTTTGATAAGGCCACCTGTGTGTTTTTCGGCCCATAAATTCAGTTCATTGACTACCTCAACCGCCTTCGTTAATTAATGAATAATAGGTTAGCTAAATCAAAAAGAAAGTTGTATACCTTTGATACTAATTGGTTATGAGAAATCCCCTAATTCCGATATAGACCCTCACCAAGATTCATATCGCATCCAATTTTAAGTTATGATAGACAAACAATATAAAAGTAACAGAACTGACCTTGTTCTTGAAATCAACTTGTTTGCAAGCGGCTTTATAAACGGTTTCCACAACATGTTTGAAAGTAGGTTTAAGAGAAAGGGTTTTGTCAACCCAAACCCCGTTTACAAAAGACAATCGAGGTCCGCCGCTTGGGCTACCGTCTGCGAAGATCCAGGGCACTAGCTGTGAATAAAGAGAGTTGAGGTCATCCGTGGTGTTCGTTTTTAGGAAACTGAGGATTTCGTCGAGTGTTTGGCCTTTGGAACCGGCAGATACTAAGCTCAGGATGGCTTGGATGGAAAGGGGAGAGAAAACGACGTTTGAGTCGGGGAATTTCTTGGAGAGAAGGTGGGTTGCGAGTGTGATTGAGACGAGGGTTTGGTTGCTGATTGATTGTTGAAGGTGCATCGAAGCTTTCGGGAGGAAAACCAGAAGAAGGATAGGTATGAGGATGAAGTTGGAAAGGCGGAAAATAGGAGCCATTGTTGTACGTAAACAGCCAAGAAGGAGAAGAAATTATGCAGACGAATTGGAGAAAGATGAGATTCTAAATGTATTTATTATAAATCGAATAAACCCTACTCATTCAAATAAAATCAGTCTTTTAATATTATTTAAAATTTCGTTTCCTTTTATCTTAATTGACCATACTCGATCAAAAGCAGATATTATTTAAAATTTGGTTTCTTTATATTAAGTTGTTTGAATATATTTGCGATTAAACATATAATAAAGTATGCACTTTTACCTTTTACTTTTTATCTTCCATTTTTAAAAATATTTTTTTAATTTTTTTTTTTCATTTATTTTGTTATTTTGGGAGAATTACATAAATCCTTTTCTAAACTTTATTAACTCTATATTAACCTTACTCAAAACCAAAATTGAATATATCAGATTATAATTGTCTATGTATATTTGGTTTTGGGTTGTGTATATATTCGATTAATGAAGTTTAGAATGGGATGTATAGTATTTTGGTTTTAACTTGGGTAAATATATAATTAATAAAGTTTACAAAGAGATATGTGCGATTCGACCTTTTATTTAATAGAACGAATTTAAAAAAGTCAGGTGTATATATATACTAGCTTAGAACCCGTGTCTACATACGGAGTGAAAAATATTAATACATAAAATTCTTAAATATTTATCTATATATTTTACAGGCATAAAAATGTATTACATATATTAAGGATAGAAAAAAAAATTCAAAATATGTAAAAATTAATATATAATTGGGTTTTAAAAATACGTTAATTACTATTTATTTTAATTTGACTTTCAATTATTATTTGATTGAAAATAAAATTTATATAATTAGATTTCAAAGTTTCTAATAATTAATAAAGGATAATTTAAAATAAATGTGTTTTATTAGTATAATTATTATTTTCATTAAAAATATATTATTATTAAAAGATAGAGGTGTATTTAATAAGAGAGAGATGTGGGAAAAAAATGATGAGAATGAATATGGAGGCGACACGTGACATGGAAAAACCTTTATTTATTATATAGTATAGATTTTTTACTTTATTCTTCTTGTTATCTTTATTATTACTAGTGTAAAAACCTAGATCGGATGTGAATACATTATTTTTAAATTTATTTCACTTTTTAACAACTCTTGTTAATTTTATAAAGTTACATATGTGTTTTATGTATGTAAAGAGATAACCCTGAATATATAGTGATTCGGTGGACGTTAATAAATTCATCTTACATCCAATCCTCTTCCACCAAGTGCTGTTAAAATTATCTTCTCTATAAAACTCGATATAGCTTACTTTGACAATGTCTCACTAAAATAGTAATGATCACCACGACTTCTCTCTAATATGTTTGAGATCACTTGTATTTCTACTATGTTACTAATTGGAAGGGATCACAACCACTAGTTTAGCCTAGTGACAAAGATGTATTTCTAAGATTTTACTAAAATGGAGAGGTGTTAGGTTCAAGTCCCACTTGTGACAAAACAAAAGGTGGGTCCAGGTTGGCCAGGGGGTTTTCTCACCTATGGTGGGTTTCCTCCTGAGGAAGGTGGATATGATCTGGTGGGTCAGTGGCCTGTCAGTGATACAAATTGTCATTCAAAGAAACAAAAAACTAATCGGAGGGATCATTAATAATCATTTCACTAGTTTAGTTAGTGATAACATCTTTGTTTTTCTCACTGATCACCACTTACAAGTTAAACAAGTAAAGTTGGTAATAAATGTTTACAATGAAGAATTATACCAGCTTATCTTGTCCAACCGTTTGACGTACTCTAAAATAATGGATTATGAATTAAAACTTACATTGCGGTAGCAAAAATAAATTAACATGTTCAGATTTTGGTCGATTAGGGTTATTAATCGTTAATAATGGCCACCTAGGGTTATTTATGGTAATTTGGGTCATTCTCGGTCAAATTAGGGTCATTCATTGTGAATTAGGGTTTTTTTTTAACGGCGGGATTATATTAAACAAAGAGAGTGACTAACAAGGAGCTAGTAACCACACAAATGCCCAATACCACTTACTAGACAAGGTTGAAATTACACCAATTTAATCAATCTATACAATCGGTCTTCGCCCTATTTTTATCCGAAAGAAACATAAAGATTTAGTATTTTCAAAAAAACCTTTGATGCACAAATCTCCTTCTTTTGAAAATCTTTTCATTTCGAGTTCTCCAAAGACTCCATAGCGTAACAAAAACGATAACATCGACCATTTTCAGCATCTTGTCATTCGAGAAAGCCAAGAATGGAAAAGCCAATAAGTCCTTAATCGTATTAGAAGGAATGGCAGTCGTTTTACACCAATTTTGAGCCAACCCCCATAATATCCTTCCATGTTGCAATTCATCATTAGATTATTCAAATTTTTCGCGAACAAACTACAAAATGAGCACTCTAAAGAGTTAACGTGAATACCACTTTTTGACAAAGGCCCAATATTGGTAATCTATCCATTGACAATCTCCAAACAAAGAAGTTTACCTTAATAGGCACCCACCCATTCCACAAGTATCTAGTACCAAACGATACTCCATTTTGAAGTTCCGGAAATCTATCCATTGTGAATTAGGGTAATTCACGATCAATTAAGGTCACTGATGATCCCTTGGAGTCATTGATGTTTAAATAGATCATTGATGATTGTTTATGATAAGTTATGGTTATTGATGATCATTTAAGGTCAATGATGTTCAATTAGGGTCATATTTGATCAATGTTACACTAATTGCCCCTAATTGATCCTAATCGACCAATATTAAGCATAATTCACCCTAATTGCCCCTAAATTAACATATATACCCCTACTTGATCGTAACTAACAATAGTTGTCCATAATTACTTGTGTTCCCTTTAACAGACAAATATTAATGCTAATTCAATGTAGTATTAAGTACACAGATGGTCCCTCTAGTATGTCTAAGTTTTGTATTTGATCTCTAACTTTGAGAAACTACACTGACAATCCCAAGTTATGCATAAACGTAACATGGTTGGTCTCTGAGAAACTACACTGTTACAGAACAATCAAGTTACGTTTATGCATAATTTAAGACTCTCGGTGTAGTTTATCAAATTTAGGGATCAAATCTAAAATTTGAGCATATCACAAGGACCATCTGTGTACTTAACTCTTCAATATAATTTACCAACATTAACAAATATTGACCATAATCGACCATCACTAGCCAAATATTGACCCTAACTGAATAATACTAGTGGGTTGGCCTACGCTCACGAGCGGAGCCAAGCCTAGCTCGGGCTCAGCTTGTTTACAAACCAAGCCGATCCAAGTCAGTAAGTTTATAACCGGAACGATTTCAAGCCGAGCTTTTTTCAAGCAAGCTTCGAACCTCGGTTAAGTATCCAAATTTTTGCACTAAAAAATATTTATTGTTTACCCAACCTAGCAAAAAATGGCATGGAATACATGGTTCAATTTTCTCAAGTAAGGAGACTTATCTATTTATAGTGATTTGCTCTATGATTGGGTTGGGTAAACGACCAATGTGGGACAATCTAAAAAGTAAAAAAAAATCGGTTTAGCTTTAAAGGATTAGGCTTTGATGTACTTGTATATTGCGTTTAACAAGTGGTATTTAAGATGGTGTCTTAAAATTGGGTAAAATTACTCTATTGTCCACCCAATATGCATTATAAGGTAGTATAGATTAAAAAGTAGGGAAGCCCGCGCTTCGCGGCGGGTGTGAAATACCACCACATTACTCTTGGGTTTAGTATTTTACAGTCTTACACTCTCACTAAAATCACTATGATTCAGTTGATATCAAGTTGGCGGATTGATCCCGACCATCTTTAATCTTGGATTCAAAACTTTAAAGTTTTAGCTAGGTTTGGTTGGCTAACCATTAAACCCACGATAGTGAATTTAGCTTGGGCCTCCCTTTTATAAGACAAGGGAATGTTTTGTTTAACTTGGTGATGTGGGATAGATCACAACCATCACATGAGCACTTTTGATCATGCATTGAGTATACTAAGGTAAGCATACAATTCATTTATATAACTCATCCTTTCTTTCATTTTCTATTCTCAATCGATGTGGGATAAGTACATATGTTATGTGCTTTGTGTTACTATATGGGCCAATGGCCCGATTAAACAACAAAAATAAGATAACAGAAAGCCAGATGGGTGTTCTTCTTTTATAACCACATTTCCTTTGCAAATTTTCTTAACCAGACGATGTAAGATAGAAAAATAATAGGTTTATGAACTTTCTTAGAGTTCAAACTCGGTCAACCTTGTTTAACTCGACCTACTCGGCGAACGGGTCTTGTAGCTTTCTCCACCAATTGATGAAAAAAAAAAGCAAAACTTTGCGTTACTATATGGGCCAATGGGTCGATTAAGCAACAAAAATAAGTTAACTGAAAGTCTGATGGGTGTTATCCTTTTATAATCACATTTTCCTTGCAAATTTTCTTAACCAGGCGATGTGGGATACTATGAACTTTCTTAGAGTGGTTAAATTGTAATTTGCGAGGTGAACTATGCATCAACACTTGTAACAAATGCAACAACTTTTTTCTTAAATGTCTTAAATTTTTAGTAAAATTACAACTTTAACCATTTTATATGCTTTATATAGTAGTATAGATATACATTAACCAAGTTGGCCCTAATTAGCCCTAAGTGACCAATATTAATGCTAATTCAATGAATTGCTATAGATTTTATTAACTTGTTTTTTGTTTAGTTTTAAGAAATTATTTATTTCCTATTGTTATGGATTTTGCTATGGTTTTATTAAAATATTTTTGCTATGAAATTTGTTACGGATTTCATTAAATTATTATTGGTATTTTTTCAAAATTTATTTTGTAGATTTTTTCTACATATTTTGTTAAGATATTTTTCATAAGTATTCCCTTTTTTTTATTGAAAAACCTTTTTAAATGAATAGTATATACAGTCATGTACACTTCCTTTTGCATTAAGTACAAGTCCTTTTTCTTCTTTATTAATTTAAATAATTATTTTTTCACTTTTGATATGGATTTTATTAAATTAATTTTTAAAATATTTATTTCTTGGTTTTGCTACAGGTTTTAAAATATTAAAATTATTTCTTAATTTTCCTATTGATTTGCTACGGATTTTATTAAATTTTGTTTTTAATATTTATTTATCTCGATTTTGCTACGACTCTAAATTGCGACGGAATATTCATAGCTAAACTGTAGAAGAATATGTTGGTAGCTAATCCATAGCAAAGTTACGACGGATTTTTTCAGTAGCTAATACTTGTTTTCTAGTAGTCTTTCACAAACTTTTATATATATTATACATATATATATATATATATATATGTATATACATTGCATTATCGGAACCCATTTGTGATTACCCAAAATTTTAAATATGTAAAACTAAATAATAACAAAGTCCTATATTTGTCAAATGTCAGATAATAGTAATCAAGTTTTAAAAGTGTTCCAATTAGGTTTCTCGTGCATTTTTTTATCTAAATTGGGTCACTAAACCTTCAAATCAAGCCATCATCGAAAAACGAAATGTGTCAAGAAAGAAATGGAGGAGAAGATGTGTGAGTCGGGATTTCCAATTTATGTAATTTTATTAAAAAAAACTAAAAAATAAGTTAATTATATTAAAAAAAATAACCTAAAATCCACGTTACCATTCCACATCGGCATATAAAAAAAGAAAAAAAATTCCTAATTGAAACAAAAAAAGCATGCTAAAAAAATGTTAAAATCTATAATTTAAATAAAATATGAAAGCTGAGTGACTTAATTAGAACACTTTTAAAACTTAAGTGACTTAATTGGACTAGTTTTAAAACATGTTTACTATTTTACAAAGTTGCCCCCATATTTGGACTATAACAAAGTCTAGTTACTAGAATTTTTTTTTTGAAATCCAAAATGTGAATAACTTCACGAATGTTATTTGTAAATTTTAGAATATCTAAATTTTAGGTAATATTTAAATATTTGAAGATAATTAATCCAACCCAACAAGTTTTGATCACAAGAAAGATAAGCCTTGAAACTGAACTTTACCCATTATGTCTTTAATATACGGAAACGACAGAGCATTTATTCACAGCATGCTACTTTGCTTCCATGACATGGGCGTTTATCAGCAATTGGTGTCACTTACCCCCTATATTTGTTTTTTCAGTCAGAGATATTCTGGAGGTAATCAAGGGAACTTCGATCCAATCTAAAATAAACGAAGCAATACAAGCAGTCATCTATACGGCTATTTGGAGCATTTGTAAAATGAGGAACAACGTTTTCTTCAGAAAGCGAAGAGCATCTCTCAAATGGTTATTCGAAGATATTAAGAGCACTAGCTTCCTTTGGGTCAAGCACCGTTCAAGTATCGGGTCTCTGGAATGGTTACAACGGTGTGAGTTTCGAATTTAGTAGCAAGTATTTTTATTGGTGCATGTAGTTTTGTCTTATTCCTCCACATCTTTCTTTGTGGGTTGTAATATTTTGTTTGTTTTTTTTATAAAATCTTCTGCCTTTAAAAAAAAAATTAATCCAAATTCAAAATAAATTAGAAAACGAAAGTTTGAAAGAAATTTAATGGGTTTAATATATATGGAATTGATTTAAGTTAATTTAGTAAATTGTATTTTACGTCTTTTAAGTATTTATCAAATTTTAATTTACGTCCTTTAATTAAGTAAATTACAGATTTTGTCTTTTATGTTAAGAAAAGTTGTACGTTTCATCCTTTAAACTAACATCTGTCAAGTTCAGACGTTAAATGTGGTCACATGCCCCTCACGTGAGGACAAAATCATCTTTTCGTCCTTTATGTTTATACCAAATTTCAGATTTCGTCCTTATACTAAGGTAATACAATAAATTGTCCCTTATGTTTAAACTTGTTTGCACGTTTCGTTCTTTACACTAATAACCGTCTAATTTTGGCGTTAAATGAAGCCACGTGCCTCTCGGCAAAGACGTGGAATTGCCGGCCAACCTCCCCCTCCGCCGTCTCCGGTCAGATAAAAAGGGGGTTCCGATTTGCTCCAATTTTATCTGACCGGAGATGGCGAGGAGGGAGGTTGGCGGGCAATTGCTCGTCTTTGGTGAAGCGCACGTGGCTTCATTTAATGCCAAAAATAGATGAGCGTTAGTGTAAAGGATGAAATATGCAAACAAGTTTAAACATAAAGCACAATTTCTGGCATTACCTTAGTTTAAGAACGAAAAGTGTATATTCTTTTATTAATGACAAAAAAGACAATTTTGCCCTCACATGAGGGGCATGTGACCACATTTAACGTTTGAAGTTGACGGAAGTTAGTTCAAAGGATGAAACGTGCAAAAGTTTCTAAACACAATGGACAAAATCTGTAATTTTCTTAGTTAAAAGACGTAAACTAAAATTTGGTAAATAACTAAAGAACGTAAAATGTAATTTACTCTTTAATATAAGATTTATAACCGATCCCCCGTCTTCTTTATCGGTGATTAAGGGGACTAAAACTCCTAATTCCATCCATGATTTCCTTCCCATGATTAATGAAATCTGCTGGGTTTTCATGCATACGGTTTCAAAACATTTTTTATCAGAATAAATAAATAAATGCATTGGAAAAATACATGATGTAGTGCGAAGTACACATCTTTATTCCTATTGTTTTAGTTAGTTTTTGATTAGTTTTATCTTTGTTTTGAGTCGTTTTTGTATACTATTGAGTCGTTGATGTGTTTACAGGTGCTCGTGAAGATTACAAGTGAAAACCCGAAGAAACTAAGCAAGAGAGTGAAGCCCAAGAGTAAAAAGTTAAAAATGGTAAAAGTTGGTCTCTCGCGGTACGCGAGAGAAAGAGATACATGCCTCGCGGTACTCGAGGACTACCAGAAACGCGCCCGACTAATTTGGCTCTCGCAGTACGCGAGGAACCAAGGCCAACCTCTCGCAGTACGCGAGAGGCTTGTAAATCCGCAAAAAAGCCGTAATCGACTTTTAAATCAAATTTTAATGCAATTATGATGGGAGTTCGATCTTACAGCCGTCTAGAGCAAGGAAAGAGGCGATTTTTTGTGCAAGAAGCAAATTTGAAGCCAAAGGTTGAAGCTTTGGATCCAGGTTCGTTGATTTTAACGTTTTCGGTTTTCAAGATTTGATTTTTATTCTTGATTTGATTGTTTGAACCATGTTCTTATTTCTTACTTCTGTTTTGGTTGTTTTAAACATGAATCTAGGCTAAAACATTGATACTGCCCAGGTCTTTTGATGATTACTTTCTTAAAGTAGAGATTTTTATCGGTTTTGGATTCGTTTAAATGGATTAATGATTTTGTAAATGATCTCTTGATGATAATTATGATGAATATGTATGCTCTGATTTGATGTGTGATCGATTATGATTTCGTGGGTTGATTATGAATGTCTTTCAGTTTGATTTGCGTATCTTGATCATAGACTTTAGGGTTTGTGATTGTTTGTATGGTTTGCTAGATATAGTAACCATAGGAGTTGTGATTGAGAGTCATTAGATCTGAGCGTGTATCCTGTCTCAATACCAGAGAAGTGAGAGATAGTTGTTTAGTCTTCGTCATTAGGAATCCGAGTGTCAACTGTCTGAGAGGAAATTGGTTTAGGTGTCTAGTGATTTTTGCTATTATGAGTCATAGTTGTTATCCTGAGATTACCCCCGTGCATTCTTCGAATGTACTGTGGACAATGAGACTGAAAGGTGAACTGTCTTTCGGGTACTTTATCATCGTTGGAGAGACCGAAAGGTAATCCACTATCTGGTGAGTTATTACATCTTTAAGTTCCTTAGTTGGTGACACCCTGAGAGTGATTAGGGATCCACTAGGTAGTCTAGAGCTGTTTCCTTTAGAAACCCTCTCAGATCCATCATAGTTTTCAGAACCGGTAGAAGTTGTGCTTTGCAAGTAGGATTCCGACCTATGTAGTATTCTTCCCATCTCTGATTATTTCCTGAGTAATTTCCTTCGATAGCTAGAGTCGACCTTGTTTGCTGCATTAGTAGTTAATTTTTAGTGTAGTCAACCCTCTTAAATCAATCTTTAGTCAGAGTCTAGTTTTGTTATCGTAGTGTCTCTAGGGTTCGATATCCGGACTTACAGTAGACTTTACTGCAATTGATCGCTACATTTGCCGTTTGTGTGGTCTAGTATTAGGTTGAGTCTAGATTTATAAATTTAAAGCTAGGGTGTTTAGGTTAGGTTTTATAGTTAGTTTTCATAGACCGTCTGGGCAAAATCAAGTTTTTGGTGCCGTTGCCGGGGACACTTTTGACTAGTTCTTTTAGTGATTTTTGGTTTGTTTGCTTTCTTTATTTGTGAGTCTTAATTGTGTCTCTTTGTCCTTTATGCTACTTGTGTGTCCTATCTAAGTGTCTAACATAGGATCGAGTCTTTCTGTTTTTGAGTCTTTATTTATTTTCTCTTGTTCTTGTGTCAGTTTATGCACCACACTCGTTCGCAAGGATCACCACCGTATCCTGCTTCTTTAGAGCCCGAACGAGCTTCACAAGCACACTCGTGACTTCCGGGAGTATAACACATGCCACAAAAATATTCAAAAAATGTCAAAGTTAAAACCTATAAGGACTTGTGTATCTAAAGTACTAAAGTCTAGGATTGAAAATGAAAAATTTGAAAGTTTAGTTGATAGCGGACCAACATCTACTTTATATCAGTCTGAAGCGAACTGTCCTAAGTCGGACTGACTTCCCATCTCATATCGGGCCGCAGTAAGTTGCTCAGTCGGTTATCGGACCGACATCGATCCATATCGGTCCGACAACATCCTCGTAGCCGCAATGTGTGGTGATGCCACGTGTCTAATGACTCAGCCCTAGAATCCGACGCGTGTCGTGATATCAGACCTACATGGTCCACATATCGCTCCAATATGCACCCAAAACATGTGCGGTCCAATCAGATGTTGATATTTAGGGCTGACGTATGCATAGCCTGATGTCGGACCGACATCCCTTTAATAACTGTCCGACATGGGTCCGAATGGCAGCCTATAAATAGCCGATGAGTCTCAGTCGAAATTCTTCACTCTAAACTCGATTCCAACTTTCAAAACTCGTTCCAAGTGATCCCTAGCCCACTCTCGACGATCCCGGTCCAACTCCCGCTCTTTTTAGCGCCCGGTTTAAGAAGAAACGCTGGTAGAAGTGCTGATATGCTAAAGAAATCAAGTTAAGAAGCTAGTTCTATAAGATTTCAACTTAGAGGCTCATTCCTATACTCAAGGTGAATACTTTATCTGTGTTCAAAACTTATGTCAAACATTTACGTTTACGAAAATGGCCAAATAAAGGTTAAGGGAATAATGCTCAACGTTCTTCTATGTGAAAGCATTCAAGCCATAGTTATAAGTAAAACTTGCAAAGGATACACGGGTCTCGGGTGAAATTCCCGGATTGCGGCTGGTGCTTGTCTTATAACAATTTCGGAGGCAAACCTGTCCCTTGTTATAAGACATGACGCCAGTGTATACTGTGGTGCGATTGAACAGGACGGGCCCGCTGAATGTGTGGATTGAACATAAAATTGTGATTATGAAATTAATACTTGTTTGTGCCAAATGATATTATCGTCAAGATAATTGTATTCACCGGCGTTCGCGTTGACGTTTTATTTTCAAAATGTTTCCAGGTAATGAATAAATTGAGTAAGAAAAGGAATATGGGCAAACATAAGATCTGACCCAGAAAAAGTGAAGGGTAGACATGAGATCTGACCCGAGGGACTGTGAAAGGATAAAATGAATGTTGGATTTCCAAGCCTCATGCATAGATAATCCTGAAAAAGAAAAGAGGAGATAAGACCGAGGAATTGATTAACCTCGGATAGTACTATTTCCCGAGGCTTGAACTTGTCCATAAGAGACAAGAGATGTATTTGTTTTCAAACTCTGTTTTGTAATAAAATGAAAAAGGGTATTTAAATCTCTATGTTTATGAAAGTAAATACAATACTTTTGTTTTCCAACTGAGTTTTGATATGTACAAATACAACCATTGGGGTTGAACAAAATATGAAATGATCCTTGTGAAAAAGATTTCCGCTGTGTTTTATAAAAACTCTGAGATCAAAGCAGGTACCAATCGTTTTAGCAAATTAGATACTTGGATCTAGTGTCTAAGCTTCAACCATGAAATTGCCTACTTTAAGATAATAAAACAAGGTAACCTTCTGACCGGTATGTAGTTATATGACAAACGGAATATTCTGTCTAAGGAAAGAGCGGTGTATAAATCTCTCCTAGATCTGTCGCTCTTACCTGGGAACATCTCTGTTGGAGGTACTGCTCTGGAAATATAACCATCCTTGTAGAGATTTAGTTAAAATAAGGATGTTGGCCTTAGTATCTAAGATAAGTACTAATACTTCAAGATTGTAGATGCTTGGAGATAATTCCGTTCCTATCTAATATGACCCCAATCGTCCGATTAAACAAGAATCCCTGGAATACCATCCACTGGGTTCACAAATGAATCCCATATCGTCACCGTACTATAACGATGATCCATTTGCCATTCTTCCTGATAATCCTATTCCTGAATACCATCCTCAGTCCCATGATACTTCAAGCCAATAGATGGATGCTGGATCAGATTTCAACAATTGGAATACTGCTGCAGCTGAATCTAGTCATACTCAGCAGAACATATCAGCAGAAGAAAATCCATCTGAAGAATCTCATCATTATGAACCCGCTTCTGAAAATCCCGAAGATTATCCATTCTTTAATAATGCTTCAGGAAATTCTAATTCTGAATCCCCAGTCCTATATGATCCTTATATGTTCCCTGAACCAGTTTACCATGGTTCTTTTGAAACTAATTTCCAAATTCCTCTGGAATACCAAAATGCTTATAATGATATTATGGTTGGACTTCGTGAACCTCCACCAAAATACAGTTATGAGCATAGTATGTCTTCTTCTCCTATTGAGTTCCTAGATCGTTCGTTGCGCCAAACGGACGAGGTAACAAGAGAGAAAATCATGGACAAGGCAAGAACCAAATTTTGTAGACAACAGGTCTATGAATATGGAGAAAGCCTAATGACCCTTGGAGAAGAGCTGATGAGAGATTAAAATCTATATTGTATTTTGTTTCCTTGTAATATATTATAATAAATCTCATTTTGTTCATTTTGTTACAGAATGGTTGGAAAGGGCAAAGGTCCTAGATTTCTTCGTAAATACGCTCCAGCTAATTATTTCGAACGTAAAACGAATGAGACTACTATAGAAAATAATGAGGAAACTGAAAGTTCAACTTTCAGAAGCCTCGGAGAAATAGGAAACCCAAATGTTCCCTATAATTCTTCTATAAGTTTTCATTCTGCTCCTACTGATGGAAGCTATAATATCACTCCAATCTACTCACATAATTTTCATGAGGAATATGCGGAAATGCCTTATGAAAATAAATGTGATCCCGAAGAAGAAGAACGAGTTGATTCTAATAAACTCTACACTCTATACTATGAGACTGTTCCTTTCCCTACTCCTCATACAAACGAGAATGCACCGGGAAGTGAAATGGAACAAATTTTGTTGAATCGAATAGCTAAACTTGAATGATAACAAGCTGAAGTTGAAGCCAGGAATGCTTTGTTAGTTCAAGCTCTTGAAGAAAATAATTTTAGAAATTTTCTGAAACAATGATCTTTATATGTACAATTTTCTTGTATATATATATTTCATCAATAAAAAGTTCTGTTTTAATTCTAGTTTTTTCATCTTATAGTATGTCTAAACGAACTGGACCTTCTTATAATACAAGAGGAAAGAGGAAACATGCAGTGGTTGAAAATGCTGCTGAAATCCCTGATTCTCATAAAGAACTTCAGAAACTGATTGCGGAAGGAATCAATGATTCTCTTCCAATGATCTTTACCGAAATGGAAAATAGACAGGCAGATAAGCTATCCGTTCAGCCTTCAATTCCAAAATCTGTTCATTCTCAACCTTTGATCCAACATACTCGAACTATAACCCAATCCAAACCAGAGGGTTCTACTACTCATCCAACCAGGAAGACTGAAAGAGAGAAGTATTACCACAATTCTTCTGAAGATGAAAGGATGGGTAATAATTATGGTCGTATAGAGAAGAAGAGGAAGATAGTCGGCTGTACGTATAAATGTTCCAGGATTGCAAACCTTATAACCTTTCTGGAAAAGAAGGAGGAATAGCCACATTGAGGTGGATTAAAAAGACTGAATATGTGCTTGCTATAAGCAAGTGTGTTGAGGAAGATAAAGTTCTTTATGCTTCCAATTTATTTAAAGATCAAGCTTTAGACTGGTGGAGCAACATTGTTGCTGCCAAAGGAAGGAATGCAGCCTATGCTTTGGGATGGAATGCCTTCAAGACAAGAATTGAAAAGAAGTATGATCCCAAGAACGAAAAGGAACAGATAGAAGGAAAGTTCCTTAGTATGAAGATGATTGGAACAAATCATCAGGAGTATTCGACTAAACTCCTTGAGTATGCTCAAATAATTCCTCATCTTGCTACCCCTGAATCTAATTTGATAAAAAGATACATTTGGGATTTGATTGGAGAAATTCGTGACAAGGTTAAGGTTGCCAATTGTAAGAACCTTGACGATGCTATGGATCTGGGAGCCTACTTGACCAGTAGTCTGATTAGAAATCAAGAAGAGGGAAGAAAGAATAAGGAATCAACTGGGCAAGACCCAAGTGGATCAAAAAAACCAAACTTCCATTCTTGAAATAACAATTCTTCTATTCCTGAATGTCCAAAGTGCAAGAAAAGACACTTAGGGCAATGTCGATCTGGACCTTTTTGCAAATTCTACAAGATCTCTAGACATAAAACAGAAGATTGTTACAGAAAGAAACCCATCACTTGCTATGAATATGGTGAGGTTGGCCACATCAAGAGCTATTGTCCCAAGCTAAAGAAGCCTGAAGGGACAGGTCCTAAGCGTGCTGAAGGAGTAAAGAAGAATGCATGAGCATTCGTTCTCAATACTCATGAAGCAGCAGGTATACCCGATGTCATTACGGGTACTTTTTTGGTCAATAATATTTATGCTCGAGTTTTATTTGACTCTGGTGCAAACCAAAGTTTTATAGATCATAAATTCTGTAGACTGTTGAATAAAACTCTAGCTAAATTAGATAAGAAATATATGGTAGAAACTGCCAACGGGGACCTAATCCAAATCTCAGAAATCCTAAATGATTGTAATATCACACTATCCGGACATGTTATTTCTGCACAACTATTGCCAATGACTTTGGCAGGATTTGATATTGTCCTAGGAATGGATTGGTTAGCCTCTAACCAAGCCCGTATCATGTGTGATAAGAAAGCTATTGAGCTTTATTCACCTCAAGGCAATATCATCACTATAAATGGTGATAAATTATCCAACTCTGTTGGAATAATTTCCATGTTAAAAGCCACAAAATATTTAGGCAAAGGATGCTTAGCATACCTTGTATCTGTAACCACCGACACTAAAAAGAAGCTTGAAAATGTGCCGGTTATGGCTGAATTCCCCGATGTTTTCTCTGACGAACTGCCTGGAATTCCACCCGAAAGAGAATTGGAGTTCAGAATTAATCTTGTACCCGGTACGGCACCCATTGCTAAAGCCCCGTACAGATTAGCTCCAAATGAGATGGTAGAATTGAAGAAGCAGTTAGATGAATTGCTAGATAAGGGATTCATATGACCAAGCTCATTGCCTTGTGGAGCTCCGGTCCTATTCGTTAAGAAGAAAGACGGTTCAATGCGTATGTGCATTGACCATCGTGAGCTAAATAAAGTTACGATAAAGAACTGTTATCCGCTTCCTAGAATTGATGATCTTTTTTATCAACTTCAAGGAGCTCGTTGTTTCTCAAAAATCGATCTTCTTTCTGGCTATCACCAATTGAAAGTCCAGGAAGAAAATATTCCCAAAACAACTTTCAGAACTCGATATGGTCATTATGAGTTCACGGTAATGCCGTTCGGACTTACTAATACGCTCGCGGCTTTCATGGACATGACGAAGCGAGTTTGCAAACCTTACTTGGATAAATTTATTATCGTATTTATTGACGATATCCTTATTTACTCCAAAAGTAAGGAAGAACATGAGAACCATTTGAAAATCTTACTTGAACTTTTGAGAAATGAAAAGCTATATGCTAAATTCTCAAAATGTGAATTCTGGTTGACAGACTTTCAATTCCTTGGACATGTCATTAATGCTGATGGCATCCGAGTTGATCCTATTAAAATTGAAGCGATATCCAAATGGGGAATCCCGAAATCACCAACTGAAATCCAAAGTTTTCTCGGTTTGGCTGGTTATTATCGGAGATTTATCGAAGACTTTTCTCGAATTGTTGTTCCATTAACTTCTCTGACTCGAAATTCAGTTAAGTATGAATGGGGACCTAAACAATCTGAAGCTTTTGAAACTCTAAAACAGAAACTGACTCAAGCACCCATACTGGCTTTACCAAATGGAAACGAAGGCTTTTCAGTTTACTGTGATGCTTCACACACCGGCTTTGGATGTGTGTTAATGCAAGGAAGCAAATTCATTGCTTATGCTTCCAGACAAATAAAAACTCCTGAAAAGAATTATACGACTTATGATTTAGAATTAGGAGCCATAATCTTCGCATTGAAATTATGGAGGCACTATCTATATGGAGTCAAATTCACCATATTCACTGATCATAAAAGCCTAAAATATATATTCAGTCAGAAAGATCTGAATATGAGGCAAAGGCGTTGGATGGAAGTCCTAAATGATTACGATTGCAAAATTTGTTATCATAAAGGCAAAGCTAATATTGTAGCTGACGCCCTAAGCAGAAAAGAACATGAGAAACCCAAACGAGTTCGTGCTTTAAGACTCGATCTTCAAATTGATCTTATTACTCGTATTAAGGAATCTCAACAGATGGCTTTAAAAGAACCCAACCTAGAGAAAGAAGGTTTGGGAGGCATGATCGAACAACTGGTTAAAGATGACGATGGTATTCTTAGAATGATTAAGAGAATCTAGGTTCTTATCTATGGAAATGTGCGCGAAGAAATTCTAGAAGAAGCTCATAAATATAAATATACGATGCATCCTTGAAGCGATAAAATGTACAAAAACCTAAAAGCCAATTACTGGTGGATAGGAATGAAGAAACGTATCGCTATCTATGTTGAAAAATGTTTAACATGCTCTCAAGTTAAAGCTGAACACCAAAAGCCTTCTGGCTTGTTACAGCAACTTGAAATTCCTATATGGAAATGGGAAATGATAACCATGGATTTCATTACTAAACTTCCCCGAACCAGTCGTGGGAATGATACAATCTGGGTTATCATTGACAGACTTACTAAATCTGCTCATTTTCTTCCTATGAAAGAAACTTTAAGTATGGATAAGCTGGCATAATTATACGTTAATGAAATCGTGTCTTTACATGGTGTGCCACTATCTATCGTGTTAGATAGAGACAATAGATTTACTTCTCGATTCTGGCAAAGTTTTCAAAAAGCCCTGGGAACAAAGTTGAAAGTTGAATCTTAGCAATGCATATCATCCTCAAACGGACGAAAGTTGGGATGTTAAGGGCTTGTGTTATTGATCTTGGAGGAAGTTGGGATGACCACTTACCTCTAATGGAATTCTCCTATAACAATAGTTGTCATACGAGTATACAGGCCGCTCCTTTTGAAGCCTTATACGGTCGTAAATGTCGAACTCTAATGTGTTGGTCTGAAATAGGAGAAAATCAGTTATCCGGATTTGAAATTGTCCTGGAAACAACTGAGAAAGGTATTCAAATAAGTGATAGATTAAAAGCGGCTCGTGATTGTCAAAAGAGTTATGTTGATAAAAGACGAAAGACGTTGGAATTCAACGTCGGTGATAACGTTCTGTTGAAAGTTTCACCTTGGAAAGGCGTTGTAAGATTTGGAAAGAAAGGAAAATTAAGTCCTAAATTCATAGGACCATTCAAAATCTTGAAAAGAGTTAGGCTTGTGGCCTATCAACTCGAATTGCTAGAAAAAATGAATGGAGTACACGATGTATTCCATGTGTCAAATTTGCGCAAGTGTTTGGCAGATAAATCTTTGGTAATACCCCTACAAGATGTTGAGGTAGATGAAAAGTTGAAATTTGTGGAATAACCTTTGCAAATCGAGGACAGGCAGGAAAAGATATTGAATAGAAAGAGACTGATGATTGTGAAAGTAAAATGGAACTCCAGACATGGACCTGAAAGGCGTTGTAAGATTTGGAAAGAAAGGAAAATTAAGTCCTAAATTCATAGGACCATTCAAAATCTTGAAAAGAGTTAGGCTTGTGGCCTATCAACGCGAATTGCCAGAAAAAATGAATGGAGTACACGATGTATTCCATGTGTCAAATCTGCGCAAGTGTTTGGCAGATAAATCTTTGGTAATACCCCTACAAGATGTAGAGGTAGATGAAAAGTTGAAATTTGTGGAATAACCTTTGCAAATCGAGGACAGGCAGGAAAAGATATTGAATAGAAAGAGACTGATGATTGTGAAAGTAAAATGGAACTCCAGACGTGGACCTGAATACACGTGGGAACTGGAGTCAGAAAGGAAAAAGAAATATCCTCACTTGTTCGAATAATCTCGAGGATGAGATTAAAACAAGGTGGGGACAAAATGTCCAAGAAATACCAAGGTTAGAACCTATAAGGACTTGTGTATCTAAAGTACTAAAGTCTAGGATTGAAAATGAAAAATTTGGAAGTTTAGTTGATAGCGGACCGACATCTACTTTATATCGGTCCGAAGCGAACTGTCCTAAGTCGGACCAACTTCCCATCTCATATCGGGCCGCAATAAGTTGCTCAGTTGGCTATCAGACCGACATCGATCCATATCAGTCCAACAACATCCTCCTAGCCGCAATTTGTGGTGCTGCCATGTGTCCAATGACTCAGCACTAGAATCCGACGTGTGTCGTGATATCAGACCGACATGGTCCACATATCGGTCCGATATGCACCCAAAACATGTGCGGTGCAATCAGACGTTGATATTTAGGGCTGGCGCATGCATAGCCTGATGTCGAACCGACATCCCTTTGATAACGGTCCGACATGGGTCCGAATGGCAACCTATAAATAGCCGATCAGTCTCAGTCAAAATTCTTCACTCCAAACTCGATTCCAGCTTTCAAAACTCATTCCAAGTGATCCCTAGCCCACTCTCGATGATCCCGGTCCAACTCCCGCTCTTTTTAGCGCCCGGCTTAAGAAGAAACGCTAGTAGAAGTGCTGATATGCTAGAGAAATCAAGTTAATAAGCTAGTTCTATAAGCTTTCAACTTAGAGGCTCATTCCTATACTCAAGGTGAATACTCTATCTATTTCAAAACTTATGTCAAACATTTACGTTTACGAAAATGGCCAAATAAAGGTTAAGGGAATAATGCTCAACGTTCTTCTACGTGAAAGCATTCAAGCCATAGGTATACGGAAAACTTGCAAGGGATACACGGGTCTCGGGTGAAATTCCTGGATTACGGCTGTTGCTTGTCTTACAACAACTTCGGAGGCAAACCTGTCCCTTTTTATAAGACATGACGCCAGTGTATATTGTGGTGCGATTGAACAGGACGGGCCGGTTGAATGTGTGGATTGAACATAAAGTTGTGATTATGAAATTAATACTTGTTTGTGCCAAATGATATTATCGTCAAGATAATTGTATTCACCGGCGTTCGCGTTGACGTTTTATTTTCAAAATGTTTCTAGGTAATGAATAAAATGAGTAAGAAAAGGAATATGGGCAGACATAAGATCTGACCTAGAAAAAGCGAAGGGTAGACATGAGATCTGACCCGAGGGACTGTGAAAGGATAAAATGAATGTTGGATTCCCAGGCTTCATGCATAGATAATCCTGAAAAATAAAAGAGGAGATAAGACCGAGGAATTGATTAACCTCGGATAGTACTATTTCCCGTGGCTTGAACTTGTCCATAAGAGACAAGAGATGTATTTGTTTTCAAAATCGTTTTGTAATCAAATGAAAAAGGGTATTTAAATCTCTATGTTTATGAAAGTAAATACAAGACTTTTGTTTTCCAATTGAGTTTTGATATTTACAAATACTACCCTTGGGTTGAACAAAATATGAAACGATCCTTGTGAAAAAGACTTCCGCTGTGTTTTATAAATACTCTGAGATAAAAGCAGGTACCAATCCTTTGTCGCACACGTCCAGGGGGTGCCTGAGGCGGGGTGTGACAGGGAGCGTTTGAAAGAGCTGTGCAAAACCAAGGTACGTCCTACTAGCCCAATTCCTTTTCTTAACATGGGCGACGCTTACCCACCAGCGAGTATTACCATGCACTAGAGAGCCAGTGCTGGGGTCCTCGGGGCGAGATCTTTGATCGCCCGCCTCGCTATCCCTAATACCAATACTTGGCAGGTCCCGTCACATGTCATGAGCACGATCACTCTTGCTACTCAATTTCATGGCCTCGAGGATGAGGATGCACCCGGACACCTGTCCCGCTTCGTGTGTATATATGATACCTTCAATATCACTGGTGTGTCTAAGGACGCGATCTACCTGCGTCTTTTTCCATTCTCGCTCTTTGGGCGTGCATCTACTTAGCTTGACACCCTCCCGGATAACTCCATCACCACCTGGGAGGATCTTCAAGCCAAGTTCTTCAAGAAATATTATCCACCTTTTAGGGCCGCTCGCCTTAAGGACCAGATGCACTCCTTCCGGATGGACCCCGACGAGCCTTATCACATGGCCTCGGAGAGGTTCAACACGCTGTTGAGCCGATGTCCCCAGTATGGTTGCTAGTGAGTACAGGTTGCCTTCTAGCCCATGGCTCGGGAAAGTGATGACAATTACGTGTCAAAGAATCTCTACAATAATGCGTACAACAGTCTGCCTTCACACGGCGTATTGTTGCTAGTGGGTACAGTAGGGACTCGCCTCCGACGATCCCGACTCCCAAAGAGATATGTGCTAGTTGAGTGTCGTTCATAACATGGATATGAGAAATCCCACCATACCCAACAGGTGATGGTGATGTAACTGACTCCTCTGAAGGCTCCGTCTCGCTGCCCTCAGACGGGAGTGGATGATGTTCTGTTGATTCCCCGAGTGTCGCCACGGGGAATGATGATGCAATGCAAATGATGTGTCCCTTGCCAACTGAGGGTGATACGGATGGTGTTACATGCCTGCACTACAATGTATGTATATGTGCTATATGTATCATGTATGAGTGTCTGTGCCGTGTAACTAATGTGTAAGGTTATAGTCTAGTATGCAATCCTAGTTCTCTATAACCAATGGCTCTGATACCAATCTGTCACACCCCCAATTTCAGCTAACGGAGTTTTACCGTTTGGGAAGTGACGAACCAGGATCTCAGACATTAGTTACATTGAACGACTCTACATGGGACTCAAATAAAAATAACATAATAAACAGAGTTCAAATGCGGAAGCGTAAAGAAAATCAAATGCGCAAATCACACGCGCCCAAAAGTCCAAATGTCCAAACCAACACAATTCAAAATAGTCCAAACAATTATTATAAAGTAACAATCAAAATAGAAGAATCCCATGCATGTCCTAATGTGCACCTGTGCCTTATCTTAGCGACCTGAGAAAACATGTAAGAAAAGATGTCAACACGAGGTTGGTGAGTTCACAGGTTTCAATATATAAATAAGTGTTTACCAGATTTATTGATCATTCAATATGTATCTATAGGTAGCTAACCTATGTTCATGTTTAACTCTAGCGCTCGCAACCGAAGCTGACTGTTTGTTTATTTGCCTCCTGCCAGGTCTATCAACACTGGCAGTGTGAGTAGGCTAATATTTCACCCGCTCGATCTCTAATCGAGTTAGCGCGACTAACGCGGGTGGGATTTGTCAAATCCAGTAGTACTACTAAACATTACCTCGCTAAGATCCATATTAACGGTCCGATATAAGATGAGGACTTTCTGTGATAGCGTATTACACTTAGCTTTAACATCGATAACATACGAATTACAAAATCTCAAAATAGTTTAATCATGTTTTCTCCTCCAAGTTAAAACAGTAAAAAGGGGCCGTGAAAACTCACCTGAACGGCGTAGGTAGTAATCACACAAGTACGAGATTAAGATCTCAAGCGGTAGCCTGATACGGCTCACAAATGTCCTAGTATTACAACATAACAGTTAGGGACTCAATGGGAATATGTGACGACGACACGAAAATGAGGAACGTTCTAAAAGAAACGTTCTAACGATTAAGGAATAGACGAACGTGTCCACGGAACAAGGATTCTTTATATGCCTATTAAGATAGATATGACGAATGACAAAATAATATAATAAATATATTCGAGCGATTTCGTCATTACATAATGGCCTACGAAAATAATATAATACATATATTATTTTTAGATCTATTAAGTATTACAATAATTAGTTATGCGATAAAATAATAAATTCGTTATTTTATTCGAAGATAACGAGTGTAAAATACTATAAATAACTACATTATTTATTATTTTAAAACGTTACACGAAATTTTATAACCGAACGATATTATAATATATTATTTTTAATCATGATAGGGTTATAATATATATGTAAATGCAATTTAATTAAAAATACAAGGTACGAGGCAAAACCCTAGCCGATGGGGTCTTTTCTGGTTTAAAACATTTTAATATATTCACATAATAATATACCATTTGATTTTAAAATACAATAAAGGCTAGAAAACAATTAAAATCAAAATGGGGGTGAGGAGACTCGAACCCAGGTCTCCTCCCCACCAGCACACAACCTTAACCAACTCCGCCCGCTAGGGTGTCGTGATTAACCTGCTTCCGAATTGGTTTTAATGATTCCAAACCCTCCTCCCCTCTACTCTTAGTCGCGACCCGAAGCAACCCACTCCAAATTCCAACGATTTCGATCACGATTGATCCAAACCAGAGAGGGGTTTTGTTAATCGCATTATTTCGAATCCGGGGGTGGTTTTAAATATCAAAACAATAAGTTCTGCATCGATTAATTAGAGATTGAAGGCCGAAATTCTAGTTTAAAAACATGAAATTGATTTGAACTTTTTTGATGTTAGAAATCCTTGAAATCATGGGGCTTTCACAGAAAGTTGCATTTCGAAGCTGGCCATATAAATTAATTTCATTTTGGATAATTCTAGAATCGAAACCCCCAAGTCGTTTTATGAAGAACCTTAGATTCCGGATCTTGTAAAATTTGGTGTTGTTTGATTCAATTAACATGGGGCTTTCATTAGACTGAGAATTGAGAAACTAATGGTATGATTCAATTGAATTGAAAACGGGTCTAGGATCAAAAGCCCCAAATCTGGTTTCATATGAACCCTAGATTAGTGATCATGCTAAGATCGATGATGTAAGCCCTAACCGACATAGGGCTTTTCATCAGGAGGTACAAACGAAAGTGAGGATGTGTTAATTTATCAGAAACAGTTGTGAATTGATCGAGATCGACTAGGGTGGGTTTCGTCTTCGATGTGCTTGGTTTCTGGTGGCTTTGACTGCGTCTCTGGCGAAATTGACAGGTGGTATTGCTCCTGTAGTGTCCATTGAGTGTGCGCAGGGGATCGGTTTGGGAGAATGACACACAAATTCGACGAATTCGATTGATAACGGCATTGGATCGGCGGTTACGATTTAATTATCATAATTTGGCTTAATTCGTGATGAATGCAGTTGTTAAATGCCCTAATGACGATCGTTAATGATATGATTGTGTTTCCGTTACCAATTCGCACGAAGATTGGTTCTTGGATTCGAATTTTGAGGTCAAGAGTCGCGATTTTGACTTTACAAAGTCAAACATGATTCAAAATATCCTGATTTTTACTTTCAGAGTCAGTGGAAGTTGAAAATGAGTTATTTACAAGATCAGTCCTTCAAGTTTCATGCACAGAAGTTTGGAAGTTGACAGGAGAACTCCCTAGAGTTTCGGATTAGATTGACTGGGTTAGGATTTAACGGAGAGCTTAATGGGATTGTTAACTTTGAAAAGTCGGATTGTCACATCATCCTCTAGTTGAAAGAATTTTCGTCCCGAAAATTAAATAAAATAATAAATAAATAAAAAAATTCCCGGATGTCACATCATCCCTTAGTTGAAAGAATTTTTGTTCCGAAAATTAAATAGTACCTTAAGGATTTGATGTGGAGTGCTTGAACAGATTAGGATATTTGTGAATCATCTGATCCTCACGCTCCCAGGTGAATTCCGGTCCGCGTTTCGAGTTCCAATGAACTTTGACAATAGGGATTTTACTGCGTTTTAACGCTTTGATTTCCCTATCCATAATTTCCACAGGTTCTTTGACAAAATGCAACTGTTCATCAATGTGTAGTTCCTCGAGAGGAACCGCGAGTGACTCGTCTACCAGACATTTCTTCAAGTTTGAGATGTGAAAGACGTTGTGTACACCACTAAGCCTTTCAGGTAGGTCCATTTGATACGCTACTGGACCAATTCTCTTCACTATTTTGAATAGTCCAACATAACGAGGATTCAATTTGCCTCGTTTCCCAAAACGAATGACACCCTTCCAATGTGAGACTTTTAATAAGACCATATCCACTACTTGAAATTCTAACGGTTTACGACGCTTATCGGCATAGCTCTTTTGACGATCACGAGCTGCTGCCATACGGTTTCTAATTTGAACGATTTTCTCAGAAGTTTCAAGTACGAGTTCAGGACCTGCAAGTTGACTATCCCCAACTTCGGCCCAACAAATAGGAGAACGACATTTCCGTCCATATAGTGCTTCAAATGGAGCTGCCTTGATGCTAGTGTGATAACTGTTGTTGTAGGAGAACTCCACCAATGGTAGGTGAGACTCCCCAAGTGTTAACGAAATCAATCACACAAGCTCGTAGCATGTCCTCTAGAGTTTGAATAGTACGTTCTGTCTGGCCACATGTTTGATGATGGTATGCTGTGCTCATATCTAGACGCGTACCTAGAGCTTTATGTAACGACTGCCAGAAACGAGAGGTGAATCGTGCATCACGATCCGAAATGATAGAAATTGGTACTCCGTGCCGAGAGACTACCTCTTTCAAGTAAATACGAGTAAGCTTATCCAATTTGTCGGTTTCCTTGATTGCTAAGAAGTGAGCGGACTTTGTTAAACGATCAACAAATACCCAAATGGTATCACATCCGGTAGGAGTTCGTGGCAATTTTGTGATAAAGTCCATGGATAACTGTTCCCATTTCCACATGGGAATCTCTGGTTGTTGGAGAAGACCGGAAGGCTTTTGATATTCAACTTTGACTTTCGCGCAAGTCAGGCACTTGCTCACATAGGTGGCTATATCGGCCTTCATCTTTGGCCACCAATACAGCACCTCTAGATCATGGTACATCTTGTCGGAACCTGGATGAATAGAGTAACGAGATTTATGAGCCTCATCCATGACTAGTTCCCTTAGGTTTTTGAATACTGGAACCCATATTCGCTCGACGAAGTAGCGAATACCGTCAGATTTGACCTTGAGTTGTGCTTCCATACCGCGTGTACCTTCCAGTGGTAGGTTTTCCTCTTTAAGGGCTTCGAGTTGAGCATTACGGATTTTGTCAGGTAATCAAGGGTGAATGGTAAGCTGTAATGCTCGAACTCGTTTGGGTTTCGTTTCCTTTCGACTTAGGGCATCGGCTACAACGTTAGCTTTACCCGGATGATACCGGATCGCACAGTCATAACCATTCAAGAGCTCGACCCAACGACGCTGTCGCATGTTTAACACTTTCTACTCGAAGATGCGCTGAAGACTCTTGTGATCGGTGTAGATGGTACATTTGGTACCGTAAAAGTAATGTCTCCATATCTTAAGTGCGAAAACCATTGCTCCCAACTCTAGGTCGTGAGTGGTGTAATTTTTCTCGTGAACCTTTAGTTAACGTGAAGCGTATGCGATCACCTTTTCTCGTTGCATTAACACACAACCCAAACCCTGAATAGATGCGTCGCAATACACCACAAAATCATCCGTACCTTCCGGAAGAGCTAGAATAGGTGCACTGCAAAGTTTCTGTTTAAGATGCTGAAATGCTGACTCTTGGTTATCGCCCCAGTTATAGGCTTTACCCTTTTGAGTTAAGGCAGTAAGGGGTTGTGCAATTTTTGAAAATCCCTCGATGAATCGACGGTAGTATCCAGCCAATCCCAGAAATTGTCGCACCTCAGTCGGAGTTGTCGGTGCTGCCCAATTCTTGATGGCTTCTATCTTTGATGGATCGACATGTATTCCTTTCTCGTTAACCACGTATCCTAAGAATTGAACTTCCCGGATCCAGAATTCACACTTGGAAAACTTAGCATACAGTTGTTCCTGCTTAAGTAATTCCAAAATTAAGCGTAGATGTTCCTCATGTTCCTCCTTGTTCTTGGAATAAATGAGAATGTCGTCGTTGAAAACGATGACAAATTGATCAAGGTATGGCTTACACACACGGTTCATGAGGTCCATGAATACCGCAGGTGCGTTGGTTAATCCGTAAGGCATGACCATAAATTCATAGTGGCCGTACCATGTCCCGAATGCAGTCTTAGAGATATCCTCCTCTCGGACTCTCAATTGATGGTAACCGAACCTAAGATCTATCTTGGAATAGAAACTTGATCCTTGGAGTTGATCAAAGAGATCATCTATACGAGGAAAAGGGTAACGATTCTTGATTGTGACTTTATTCAGTTCATGGTAGTCGATACACATACGGAAAGTCCCGTCCTTCTTCTTTACAAACAGGACCGGAGTTCCCCATGGTGATGAGCTAGGTCGGATGAAACCTTTATCCAACAAATCCTCTCACTGAGTGGACAACTCTTGTAATTCACTAGGTTCCGGTCTGTAAAGTGCCCGAGCGATCGGTGCCGCTCCGGGTGCTAGATCGATTTGAAATTCAACTTGACGGTGTGGTGGTAGACCAGGCAAATCTTTGGGAAATACTTTCAGAAAATCACAAACGATGGGAATATCCTCCATTTTCTTCTCTTCTGATGGTTGCTCAGCAACGAGAGCCAAAATATCAGTATGCCCTTTGCGAAGGCATTTCTGTGCTTTCATAAAGGATATGATGCCCATGACTGCACCAACCTTTTCGCCCTGAACGGATAGGGTTTCTCCACTCGGGAGAGGAATGCGAACAATTTTCTCACGACAGATGATCTCAGCTTGGTTTTTAGATAACCAATCCATGCCGACAATTACATCAAAACTACCAAGCGTGACCGGCATAAGGTCGATATCACGTTTATGACTAGCTAGTTCAAACTTACAACCCTTAAGAATGTGGGTTGCTTCAATCATTTGACCATCGGCTATCTCTATTACATACTTGGCTTCTAATATAGTTGGAGTATAACTGCACCAACTTGGAAATTGTGAAGTCATGCTGAGATTCCTAATGAGACCCATGCTTATAAGGTAAGCGTCGGTCAATGCAAAGGTCAAGGGAAGAGGTTCACATGTGGGAAAAGAAATTTAATGAGATACAGATTCCGGTAACATAAGGGATAGGATGTCTGTTTAAGTAATCGTGTTCAACTGATGGTTAGCTAGACCAATCCCCATTCTCTAATGTTATTAGAAAGTTAGGTATGTTGGGGTATAATTCAATTTAGTCTAAGGATTAGTCACCGGGTAAGGTAATAGAGTCAAAGGGAAATTATTGTTGAAGTGTAAGGAATAACGTGTTAGCAGGAAAGAATTCTTCAAATTCCGCTTACATAGATGGAGTCGGTGGGTTTACCATGAGGTTCTATTAGAGTTTCAGTCAAGATGGTTTCCTTGATCAAGTTTGAATGAGAGTCTTACAGTCACTAAGACTCTTACATGAGTGCAAATAACATGATGGATTCCATTAAATGATACTTCAGTATGTCCGTAAACATCTTCAACCTGATAGTCGCATTTATCAATTGTTGAACAGGTTTAACTATACCAACTAGTCATTGAGTGGGTTACAAGAACTTCTACTGATATTGGAAGTTTAAGTTTGTAGATCACTGCTTAGGACCATTTATCCACACACTAGGCTTCACCAGGACTGACATGCACCTCAAATTACTATTACGTGTGCACCTGTAATGATAATTTGTTTTGCATGTTCATCCTAGTTTCTCCCTGTCCCGAGTCAAAATGTCCCTGAAATTTTTATTGTCGAGTACAGAGTGTTGTCAGATATGATAAGTCATTGGGAGGCTTAGTTATCAACTATAAGTTGATCAACTAGAATTCATATCGAGATGAGTAGTCGAGAATGGTTTGATCCGAGTATCCACTCGAGTTGAATCACAATACAGGAGTCCAATCTATCGGATTGTAGATGAGAACAGGGAACAAACATGTACATGAAATATGACTTCGAGAAGTGAAACTAGGTCATGGATATGTGTTACTGGAAGAAGTAAAATAATCGTTCTTCCAACTGAGTCAGGATAAGATTTGAGTATGCAATGAGCAATGCGTTCTCAACTTTGTGGTCAATCTATTCTTCAATAGAATATGACCAAAGACGCAAGCCCATGGCTCGGGAAAGTGATGACAATTACGTGTCAATGAATCTCTACAATAATGCGTACAACAGTCTTCCTTCACATGGCGTATTGTTGCTAGTGAGTACAGTAGGGACTCGCCTCCGATGATCCCAACTCCCAAAGAGATATGTGCTAGTTGAGTGTCGTTCATAACATGGATCTGAGAAACCCCACCATACCCAACAGGTGACGGTGATGTAACTGACTCCTCCGAAGGCTCCGTCTCACTGCCCTCAGACGAGAGTGGATAATGTTCTGGTGATTCCCCGAGTGTCGCCACTGGGAATGATGATGCAATGCAAATGATGTGTCCCTTGCCAACTGAGGGTGATACGGATGGTGTTACATGCCTGCACTACAATGTATGTATAGGTGCTATATGTATCATGTATGAGTGTCTGCGCCGTGTAACTAATGTGTAAGGTTATAGTCTAGTATGCAATCCTAGTTCTCTATAACCAATGACTCTGATACCAATCTGTCACACCCCCAATTTCAGCTAACGGAGTTTTGCCGTTTGGGAAGTGATGAACCAGGATCTCAGACATTAGTTACATTGAACGACTCTACATAGGACTCAAATGAAAATATCATAATAAACAGAGTTCATACGCGGAAGCTAAAGAAAAGAAAATGCGCAAAACACATGCGCCCAAAAGTCCAAATGTCCAAACCAACACAATCCAAAATAGTCCAAACAATTATTATAAAGTAACAATCAAAATAGAAGAATCCCATGCATGTCCTAACGTGCACCTGTGTCTTATCTTAGCGACCTAAGAAAACATGTAAGAAAAGATGTCAACACGAGGTTGGTGAGTTCACAAGTTTCAATATATAAATAAGTGTTTACCAGATTTATTGATCATTCAATATGTATCTATAGGTAGCTAACCTATGTTCATGTTTAACTCAAGCGCTCGCAACCTAAGCTGACTGTTTGTTTATTTGCCTCCTGCCAGGTCTATCAGCACTGGCGGTGTGAGTAGGCTAATAATTCACCCGTTCGATCTCTAATCTAGTTAGCGCGACTAACGCGGGTGGGATTTGTCAACTCCAGTAGTACTACTAAACATTACCTCGCTAGGATCCATATTAACGGTCCGATATAAGATGAGGACTTTCTGTGACAGCGTATTACGCTTAGCTTTAACATCGATAACATACGAATTACAAAATCTCAAAATAGTTTAATCATGTTTTCTCCTCCAAGTTAAAACAAGTACGAGATTAAGATCTCAAGCGGTAGCCTGATACGACTCACAAATGTCCTAGTATTACAACATAACAGTTAGGGACTCAATGGGAATATGTGACGACGACATGAAAATGAGGAACGTTCTAAAAGAAACGTTATAACGATTAAGGAATAACCGAACGTGTCCACGGAACAAGGATTCTTTATATGCCTATTAAGATAGATACGACGAATGACAAAATAATATAATAAATATATTCGAGCGATTTCGTCATTACATAATGGCCTACGAAAATAATATAATACAAATATTATTTTTAGATCTATAAAGTATTACAATAATTAATTATGCGATAAAATAATAAATTCGTTATTTTATTCGAAGATAACGAGTGTAAAATACTATAAATAACTACATTATTTATTATTTTAAAACGTTACACGAAATTTTATAACCGAACGATATTATAATATATTATTTTTAATCGTGATAGGGTTATAATATATATGTAAATGCAATTTAATTAAAAATACAAGGTACGAGGCTAAACCCTAGCCGATGGGGTCTTTTCTGGTTTAAAACATTTTAATATATTCACATAATAATATACCATTTGATTTTAAAATACAATAAAGGCTAAAAAACAATTAAAATCAAAATGGGGGTGAGGAGACTCGAACCCGGGTCTCCTCCCCACCAGCACACAACCTTAACCAACTCCGCCCGCTAGGGTGTCGTGATTAACCTGCTTCCGAATTGGTTTTAATGATTCCAAACCCTCCTCCCCTCTACTCTTAGTCGCGACCCGAAGCAACCCACTCCAAATTCCAACGATTTCGATCACGATTGATCCAAACCAGAGAGGGGTTTTGTTAATCGCATTATTTTGAATCCGGGGGTGGTTTTAATTATCAAAACAATAAGTTCTGCATCGATTAATTAGAGACTGAAGGCCGAAATTCTAGTTTAAAAACATGAAATCGATTTGAACATTTTTTATGTTAGAAATCCTTGAAATCATGGGGCTTTCACAGAGTGTTGGATTTTGAAGCTGACCATATTAACTAATTTCATTTTAGATAATTCTAGAATCGAAATCCCCAAGTCGTTTTATGAAGAACCTTAGATTCCGGATCTTGTAAAATTTGGTTTTGTTTGATTCAATTAACATGGGGCTTTCATTAGACTGAGAATTGAGAAACTAATGGTATGATTCAATTGAATTGAAAATGGGTCTAGGATCAAAAGCCCTAAATCTGGTTTCATATGAACCCTAGATTAGTGATCTTGCTAAGATCGATGATGTAAGCCCTAATTGACATAGGGCTTTTCATCAGGAGGTGCAAACGAAAGTGATGATGTGTTAATTTACCAGAAACAGTTGTGAATTGACCGAGATCGACTAGGGTGGGTTTCGTCTTCGATGTGCTTGGTTTCTGGTGGCTTCGACTACGTATCCGGCGAAATTGACAGGTGGTATTGCTCCTGTAGTGTCCGTTGAGTGTGCGCAGGGGATCAGTTTGGGAGAATGACACACGAATTCGACGAATTCGATTGATAACGGCATTGGATCGGCGGTTACGAATTAATTATCATAATTTGGAGTAATTCATGATGAATGCAGTTGTTAAATGCCGTAATGACGATCGTTAATGATATGATTGTGTTTTCGTTACCTATTTTGAGGTCAAGAGTCGCGATTTTGACTTTACAAAGTCAAACAGGATTCAAAATATCCTGATTTTGACTTTCAGAGTCAATGGAAGTTGAAAATGAGTTATTTACAAGATCAGTCCTTCAAGTTTCATGCACAGAAGTTTGGAAGTTGTCAGGAGAACTCCCTAGAGTTTCGGATTAGATTGACTGGGTTAAGATTTAACGAAAAGCTTAACGGGATTGTTAACTTTGAAAAGTCGGATTGTCACAATCTACTAGGACTTCCACTCCTAGCACTAGAGCATCCACCTCTTCTCCTATAGGTGTGCATCAGGTCACTTCTGATACTAGCGTGGCTGCTGCATTCTCAGCTATGGCTAATGAGATGAAAAAGCTGAAGCTCAGTGCTCAACGGTGTGAGGTGTGCAGGGGAGGCCACGACACCAGATATTGCCCTATCATTTATCAGGAGCAGGTGAGTTTTGCTGGCAACCAGAACCAGAACCGAGGGTACAACAACTACAATAATTCTTATGGCTCGGTATGGAGATCTGGAAACAACCCACCTGGGTTTAATGGTCGCCAGAATCAACAAGGAGGAGGAGAAGCTGGAGCAAGTTCGGGAAGCTGTTTAAGCACGAGAAGGATTGAACAGATGATTGAGAATCAGACACAGATGCTTGCCCATTTAGTCCAGCAGGACGGGGACGCTAGGCAGCGGTTGGATGCACATGACACTTTATTGAAGAATCAGCAGTCAACATTCAAGGATCTACAACGCACAGTAGGAGACATCGCTCAGAGCCTGAAGGATAGTCAGGGAGGTCCATCTTCAGGCCCCAATGCTTCAGTGATGGCCGTGTCAATCATGAGTCAGAAGGAGGAAAAAGCTGAATAGGAAGTCTCCCACAGCGCTGACTATCACATCCCTTCGCCTGAAGAGGTGAAGAAGATAGATTGGAGAGCTCGCTTTGCTGAGATAGATGCTAAAATGATAGAAGAGCAGATGGTAGAGGAGCCACCGGTGGAAGCGGAAGAGCCGGTGGATGAGGAAATTGTAGCGGAGAAGCCTGCCGAGAAGGCAGAGGAGAAGAAGAAGGGGGTGGAGATGAAGACCCCCGAGATTGACCAGAGCCATGTTCCCTACCCAACTTGCTTGTTGCCATATAAACACGCTAGATAATACGGTCACTTACTAAACATCTTCAAACATCTCAACGTATGGCAAGTTCCTAAAAGATCTTCTTTCTAACAAGAAGAAGCTAGAGGAGGTCTCTAAAGTCTCACTGAGTGAGCAATGTTCCGCGGGGGTTAAGAACAAACTGCTAGAGAAACTGACAGATTCGGGTCATTTCACGATCACGTGTCTGCTTGGCGGTTTACCCTTTAACCACGCGTTGGCTGACTTAGGTGCTTGCATCAATCTGATACCATATTCTGTCTATAAATAGCTAAACCTAGGTGAACCGCAACCTAATACTTGGTTGACTGCTCAGTCAAGTATCCACGGGGGATTGTGGAGAATCTTCTAGTAAAAATAGTCAAATTTGTCTTCCCCGTAGATTTTGTTATCCTGGATATGGATGTGGATGATAGAGTCCCACTCATCCTTTGGCGCCCTTTCTTGCGCACCGCCAAGGCATTGATCGATGTCTTTGACTCGAAACTCACACTTTGTGTGGGGGATGAGTCGATCACCTTTAATGCTACAAAGTCCGTGAAGGATGTTGGCGAGCAGAGCCACTCCGTGTGCATGATCGATGCCTTAATGGACGAATATCGGGACTCTATTCTAGCAGAGGATGCTGTTGGTAGAGATGGAAGAGGAATGATAGAAGACCCTCCGGATTGGCTTGAGGAAATTGAAAAAAATTGGTAGGGTCCCCGCTTTTAGGTGCTAACGCTGATGATTACAGTTTGAGTGAAATATTAGCACAAGTGGGGTTGATAATCTGTGAGACACCCCTGAAGATCCTGGTGAGGTTTTAGAGTTTACACCATTAGAACCACCTCTGCCTTAGCCCTCACCCGCCATTAGTGTTCATGTTGAGGGGAGAATTCCGGAGCTGAGTCCTAGTTCTAGGTCCCCTAAGTCTAGGAAACCCCGTAAGAGAAATCGTGCATTGAGAGATGTATGTGAGTTAGAGAGAGTGCAAACCCCAAGTGTGGGGAAGTTTAAGGGTGACAGGTTACTAGGGTACTTGAACAGTGTTATCTTCAGACCGGGTAAGTTTAAGAGGTGGTGGAAGGATCTGAGTGCTACATGTGATATAAGTTCATTGTTTGCTAGGAGTAATGAGTTGTAAAGGCTGTGGAGGATCGGTAGACCGCGTAGGATGAAGGCGATACCAGTTAGGATCAAGGAGAAGCCTTATGATAGGCTTGTTTGAGTCTCGGGCAAGTGCCTGGGATGTAGAGTTTGTATGCATTCCTTGGTTTGAGTCCGTGTCATTTTCTGTATTTTTGGTATTTGTGTTTTGTTTGTGTCGTGTCTTGCAGGGATTCGCGCTTGATTCGGCGAAGAAAATCATCACGAATGAAGTTCTAGGTATTTTGTCTTTATTCTTGGAACATTTTTTATTGAATTTGGGTGAAAAGAAGTTAAAGGGTGAAAAATTTTCTAAGTATAAAAACCACTTTAACTTTCTGTCACCAGGGGTCCCTTGCGGTACGCGAGGATTTGTTTGTGGTTTCTCGCGGTACGCGAGAGACAAAGGACAGGGCCGACTTGATTTCCATCTCCTCGCGGTACGCGAGGAGTGGTCCTGGTTTTCTCGCGATGTGCGGGGCCTCCCTGATTTGCCCTTATTCCTTGTTTTCCCATGGTATCCCTCACCCGCATCTATCACCACTCCCACCACTATCATCACCACATCACGTACCCTCCATCCATCATCCATTATCATCCATATCATTCATTCATTAGCCTCCATTACCATGGGAAACTTGAAAACTGTTTCGATCCGATGACCTACCTTGTTGTGGCTTTCATGTCTATGTGTTTGTCACACATTGGGTATAAGTCCATGCATCCTATCTTGAGTCTTAGTGAGTCAGTCGAGTCTTTTATTTTTTACTTTGAGTCTGTATTTGTGTCTGTTTGATGTTGCGGGTATTGTGTGAGTTTGTTTTGCAGGTATACATCATTCCGTCCGTACTCAATCTCCATTCGGGCGGAATTGATCCTGATATCTTATTGAGCAGCCCAGCAGTCTTTGCAACTGTGACCGAAATGCTGTACGGTGCACACAAGGATGAACGAAGATGGACATTCGAAAGCATATACATTACCAGCTATGTCGCTTCCTATTTTATTTTTGCATTTTTATTTTTAATTGTATTTTGCTTCACATTGAGGACAATGTGTCTTTCAAGTGTGAGGATGGTAGAGTCTAAGTGTCTAGATTGTGTCTTAAAAGAAAAACAAATCCAAAAATACAAAAAAATTAAATTTTTTTTGAAAAATGTCCTTTGAAAGTATAAGTTTTGCAAACAAAATGGAAAATGATAGTATAACTGGATCTACTTGTTTGGTTTAAATGATTTAAATGATAGAAAACGCATCTAATTAGTGATGTTTTGGTAGTCCCAGCCAGCTTGAATAACTTAAATAGCTTGTGAGTGTTACTTAGGATTAATCACGTAATTAAATCATGAAATCGTGTGGGTACTCATCTTAGGGTGTTGGTAATTCTGAAACTGTCAACATAGGGTGATAGGTACCACGTTAAGATAATATCTATTTGTTTTTAAAATTTTTGGCACACCATTCTCTTTTTATGAGAATAAATCCGAGTTTGGTGGCGCCCGCATCCATATGTCCATAATTCATGAGTAATTGATTAGAATTATTAGTTTGCTTATGTGTGACCCTCCGGGATGGCCACTTGGAGAAAACACCCCTAAGTAAGTATTATGTGCTTTAATTGATATGACTTAGTCTATGTGTTACCTTCCGGGATAGTGACTTGGTTGAAACGCCTCTAGAAGAAAGTTCATTTGCTTGAATTAATGTTCATTATCATACCATTCATTCCATATTTCATCTAATTTCTAAACCAAATAAATCTTAGTTTAACATGGTGGGTGAAATCTATATGGTTTAACCCGTGCCTAGACATGACTGTGAGACGGGATTAGGTAGAGCTATAACTTCTAAGTGTGAGTCACATAGGTTGATTGATAATTATATAAAATGGAATTAGAACACATTACAGGGGCTAGATGGTTGTTGCTTGGGTTTAATTGGAAAGAAATACTGATTATGGCTTTTTAACACGTGAGTATGTTTGGCTAATTGGTAATTGATTAATGTTAAGATTAGATCTGAGTTATGATTCCATTGCAGACCTTTTCGAGTACGAAAAAAGGTTAAGTATGGGGATGTTTGATGTAGTGCGAAGTACACATCTTTATTCATATTGTTTTAGTTAGTTTTTGATTAGTTTTATCTTTGTTTTGAGTCATTTTTGTATACTATTGAGTCGTTGATGTGTTTACAGGTGCACGTAAAGATTACAAGTGAAAACCAGAAAAAACCGAGCAAAAGAGTGTAGCCTAAGAGTAAAAAGTAAAAAAATGGTAAAAGTTGTTCTATCGCGGTACGCGAGAGAAAGAGATACATGCCTCGCGGTACGCGAGGACTACCAGAAATGCGCCCGACTAATTTGGCCCTCGCGGTACGCGAGGAACCCAAGCCAACCTCTCGCGGTACGCGAGAGGCCCGTAAATCCGCAAAAAGCCCTAATCGGCTTTTAAATCAAATTGTAATGCAATTATGATGGGAGTTCGATCTTACAGCCGTCTAGAGCAAGGAAAGAGGCGATTTTGGGTGTAAGAAGCAGATTTGAAGCCAAAGGTTGAAGCTTTTGATCCGGGTTCGTTGATTTTAAAGTTTTCGGTTTTTATTCTTGATTTGATTGTTTGAACCATGTTCTTGTTTCTTACTTCTGTTTTGGTTGTTTTAAACATGAATCTAGGCTAAAACATTGATACTGCCCAGGTCTTTTGATGATTACTTTGTTAAAGTAGAGATTTTTATCGGTTTTGGATTCGTTTAAATGGATTAATGATTTTGTAAACGATCTCTTAATGATAATCATGATGAATATGTATGCTCTGATTGGATGTGTGATCAATTATGATTCCGTGCGTTGATTGTGGATGTATTCCAGATTGATTTGCGTATCTTGATCATAGACTTTTGGGTTTGTGAATGTTTGTATGGCTTTCTAGATATAGTAACCATAGGAGTTATGATTGAGAGTCATTAGATCTGAGTGTGTATCCTGTCTCAATACCCGAGAAGTGAGAGATAGTCGTTTAGTCTTCGTCATTAGGAATCTGAGTGTCAACTGTCTGAGAGGAAGTTGGTTTAGGTATCTAGTGATTGTTGCTATTCTGAGTTATAGTTGTTATCCTGAGATTACCCCGTGCATTCTTCGAATGTATTGTGGACAGTGAGACTGAAAGGTGATCTGTCTTTTGGGTACTTTATCATCGTTAGAGAGACCGAAAGGTAATCCACTATCTGGTGAGTTATTACATCTTTAGGTTCCTTAGTTGGTGACACCTTGAGAGTGATTAGGGATCCACTAGGTAGTCTAGAGTTGTTTCCTTTAGAAACCCAAATCCATCATAGTTTCCAGAACCGGTAGAAGTTGTGCTTTTCAAGTAGGATTCCGACCTAGGTAGTATTGTTCCCATCTTTGATTATTTCCTTAGTACTTTCCTTCGATAGCAAGAGTCGACCTTGTTTGCTGCATTAGTAGTTAATTTTTAGTGTAGTCAACCCCCTTAAATCAATCTTTAGTCCGAGTCAGAGTCTAGTGTTGTTATCGTAGTGTCTCTAGGGTTCGATATTCGGACTTACAGTAGAATTTACTGCAATTGATCGGCACACTTGCCGGTTGTGTGGTCTAGTATTAGGTTGAGTCTAGATTTACAAATTTAAAGCTAGAGTGTCTAGGTTAGGTTTTATAGTTAGTTTTATAGAGCGTCTGGGTGACATCAAATTTTTATACAAACGAACCGATCTAGGCCATTACCCTATATCGCCCACCAGGAGTCCATATGCAAACCAATAAGAAACAAACAACCATAGGGGGTTTAGACTTTGTACCTTTCATGTAACTGACTGACTGATTAAGCTGAACACCTGGAGTTAACGATTTAAGTCGCTAGATTCGGTACACACGAGTCTCCTCCAGATTTGAACTCTTTCAAATCTAATCTCCAAGAACACCCGTTAATCTGAACTCTTTCAGATCCGCCCAAAGACCACCCGCGAAACCTGAACTTGACGGTAACTGAGTATTCCTACATGAACTTAACACACACACACATACGGTTTACACTTTACAAACTTAACATACTTGACCCTTATTTACATTTACATATGAACATAGACTTGAATTTTAACTATTTACACTAATGACCCATAAACTTTCATCTTCATATTTGTCAAACTTTTGATCAATCAGTTAAGGTCAACAATCACCTCCTTAATTGTTGATCACTACTTGAATTATTACTACTATTAGTTGATCTATTTTTGTTATTCATCTCTTGATTATGACTTTTGTCTGAAATTCAAATCAACTGAGATCCGAGACATAAGGGAGATTGATTGATTAAGTTATACAATGGAAATATGCATCATTAGGGAATAAGGGGCATCCTCGGGTAAGCCCCATCGGCTTAACGGGTTCAGCGGGTACACCGCCTCTAGGGCTGTCCAAAATGCTCGACGCTTGAATCTCGCTCGAACTCGTTTGATAAATGCTCGGAAATATGTTCGTTCAATTTTGGCTCGGTTTGTAAACGAGCCGATCGGCTCGGTTTGTTAACGAGCCGATCGGCTCGGTTCAGTTTGTAAACGAACCGAGCACGAGCAAAGGTACGCTCACTCGTTGCTCGTTCGGTTTGGCTCGAATTAATTTTTAATTTATATATATGTATAACTAATGAATTAATATTTTATACATTTATAAATAACTCTTTTAGGCCAATCCATTATAGAACTTCTTATAGTGAGTCAAGAGTAGCACAACTTAAAACTTAAAAAGAAAAAAAACCTTTTTAATAATTACGTTACTTCACTAGTTCACCCTTAGAGCTCTCTCCTCAATTCAAGTATCAAATCGCTATAATGCCGTTGGTTTTAATAAAAAAAACTTTTTTATCTTTATAAATACCATATAAAACAATACATTTTTTACACCTAAAACCTTTAATCCTTCTACTATATTTCTACCCAAAAAATACTTTTTTTTATCCATGGATTCCAAAAAATCAAAGGCCGGTACTCGTAAAAAATCAAAGGACAGTTCTAGACAAAATCAACCAATACAACAACCGAGTCAACCAATAAAACAACCACATCAACAACCAGCACAATATGGATATTATCCGTATTCTCAAATGCCCGTATTGCCTACTCAAATTGCACCCGGTCAATACACCTATCCATTACAAGATCAACTTACATTTGACTCTTTTGCACCCCGCTACCAAAACCTACCCTATCGTAACCCAACCCGTAACGATGAAGATCGACCACTCCCTATCTTTGATGATGACGTGGAAGAAGTAGAGGTTGATGAAGAAGAAGATGACGACGTGGGAGAAGTAGAGGTTGGAGAAAATGAAGAAGAACCCAAAAATAAAGGAAAATTCCACGCATGTGCGGCACGTCAACAGTGGACCGGTAAACAAAATCTCGCTTTGTGTAAGGCCTTGACTCATATTTCCGAAGACCCGGTAATCGGAAGCCAACGAAAGAGAAGCGAGTTTTGGAAGCAAATCCTTAAGCATTACAACGAACTAGTTGGTGGAAGCAACCAAACTATTAACCAACTAAATTCAAAATGGACAAGTTTAAATACTCAAATGCGTTGGTTCAACGGTTGTTGGATTCAAGCGGTATATTTCTCTTATTTTTTATTTATATTTAATTTTATATTTATTATAACTATATAGGACCGTATACGTGCGAGTGGATCCGCCGACTTAGATGTGATGAAATGATGACCCCTTTACTAATTGGGCACCCGACCTTAACGAAGATGCAACTCCGACAAGACCAACACGAAAAGCAAAGAAATCGGACGAGTCATCAAGCAAAGGTAGTTTAGCCGAAGTGGTTGCACAATACACAACGATCAAGGAGCCACGGGAGGCTACACGGGATGTTATTTTGAAAGAGCTATTGGAATAAAAGAAGACAAAAGATAAAGATATTAAGGACATGGTGAAAGAGCAACGGGCGGCTATTAAGGAGGAACGTATGGACCGAGATTTAAAGATGTTTACGGATCCTCACAACCATGTGACCGGACCGATACTGGAAATAGTTCTTAAACGAAAACATGAAATAGCTAGTCGATACAGGTGACATTGTGATTTCTAGATTTATTTTTATGTACTATTTTTATTTATTGTATTTTTTTTATTTATTGTTTATGTACTTTTTTTTATTAATTTTAATTGTTTTAGTTCTAATAAAGAATTAATTTAAAAGAAAAAATAAATTCTTTAGGGTATTAGGGTTATGCCCCCAACACTTTAGGGTATTAGGGTAGTATTTGGGTAGAAATGAGGTGGCACACCTTCATTGGGTATTTTTGTTATGGTACTTTTTGGATGAGTGTTGTGTCCCCTTCACCGTTAGATTGTGAAAGCAAATTTGATAAAAATCTCCGCGGCAACGGATCGTGATATCCCCTTGGTTCAATCAATACTTATTCATTAAATAATGGAAAAATTATCAAAATAGACATTTGATAACCAGTTTTCTCAAAATATACTTTGAATTAAAGCCGGCGAATTAGCCGGCCAAAATTTCAGTGCACAACAGAGTTCTGGTCCAATGAAAACTTGACACGTGACAAATTTCACGGCTAAAAATAGTCGGCCCGTCTATGCTATTTTGCTTTAGCCGGCCGTTATAAGCTAGGCCCTTAGCCGTGAGCCTAGGCGCCGGCTTAGCCGGCCGTTATAAGGCTTAGCCTTAGTCGTGAGTCTGGGTGCCGGCTTAGCCGGTTGTTATAAGTTTAGCCGGCCGTATAAGGCCCTTAACCGGCGACTAAGCCACGTGTCGAAATTTCGTTGGACTAGAATTCTGTTGTGCACTAAAATTTACCCCGCTATTTTTAGCCGTAAAATTTGGTCAAATTGCTTAAAAATAATTAATTTTAGAGTAAACTCCGGTTTTAGTCCCTGTGGTTTGGGTAAATTCCTATTTTAGTGCATTAGTTTTAATTTATCTATTTTAGTCACTGTGATTTCATTTTTGTTTTAATTAAAGCCACACCTTTAACACCGTTTGTTTTTTCTGTTAACTTTTTTATGAAAAGTAAAAAATACCCCTATTACTAATTAAAATTATAAAAAGACAAAAATGTCCACCACTATAATCTTTCTTCTCCATAAAAACCCTAAAATCCACATCCAACTCCATTTCCACCACCACTCACCTCCACCTTCATTGCCACCACCACCCACAAAAATCCGGCTCAAAATAGGGGAGGGAGAGAGAGAGCACCAGAGCTCTGGCTACCACCTCCCATCTTTAACCATCGATTGCAACCCCAAAAATCAAACAAAACCCAAAAATCGAGGTGGCGGTGTAGTGAACGGAGGTGGGTGGTGGCTTCGTCGGAAAAACGCGGTGGTGGAGGGTGGTGGTGGGTTTTCATTGATTGATTGATTGTTTCTCCTCGATTTTGAATCTTGTTCTTGAATTTTGACTTTTGTTTTTAGGTTTAGATTTAGTTGCAAGGAGAGTTACAGTCACACATGGGAGGAGTGACAGGGAGGAGCCGTCTAAGATGCGGATGTAGTTGTCGGAGGAGGACAGGTGGTCGTTGGGAATGGCCGGCGACTTGAAAAGGCCGACGTGAGAGAGTGCAGCGAGGAGGAGGGAAACGAGATGAGAGCCGTTGTTTGAGATGATTGTGAGTGTAATGGCTTGTGGAATCTTGATTGCTAGATACAGAAATTGAATCCCCATGGATGACTGATTGGATCAGAAGAACCAACAGTGATTTATGGAGGGATGATGGTGGCTGTTTGGTTCTTAATGTTGTTAAATGATAGAAGATATGAACAAAGGCAGACACTCGTCTGGTTATTTTATTATTCAATCACTTTCATTGAATGTTTATTATTTTTCTTTACAAATAATAGAGAGTGGTGGGTGGCCGGATATTTAGGGTGGTGAAGGGTGGCCAGATTTTTGTATGTGGTGGTGGGAATGGAGGTGGAGGCGGGTGTATATTTTAGGGTTTTTATGGTGAAGAAGATAGTGGAGTTGGGTATTTTTAATTGAGGGGTATTTTTGTCTTTTCACAAAATGTTAACAGAAAATTTTAACGGTGTTAGCCATTTGACTTTAATTGAAACAAAAATGAAACCACAGTGACTAAAAAGGAGAAATTAAAAATAATGGAATACAATAGGAAATTAACCCATACCACATAGAATAAAACCGGATTTTACTCTTAATTTTATGATGAAAATGAAAAAATTAATAAAACCATCTACTTGATAATAAGTTTGTTTGATTTTGTGAGGACCCAAACCCGTGAGGCCTCACTTATTGGATTTACTCATTCACAAGCAGTTCTTAAACATGAATATCAGATAACGCAGCGGAAATTTCATTTAAACATAACTTAATCGTTATTCATACATGCGGAAGCGTAAACATAATTACATCATAACTAAACCTAACGGGATGCCAGTCTTCAAAAGCAGTCGGATAACTCTTCATCTCTAGCCAAGCATCACTGTCCATCCTCATAACCTGCCTTAACCTGAATGTGTACACTTAAAAACGTCAGCTACGCTGGTGAGTTCTAGTTTTCGTTCGTTTTAAGAAATGGTTCATCATTCAAACATTCAATAGGGTTTAACATTCGTATAAGAAAACAGGGCCTTTCATTCGTAAACCTTCGCATATTTAAACACAATCATTTGTTTAAAACATTAACATTCATTTAAGTCATACATTATTATCTAAATCTGTATCGTTACGCGTCTCTATGTCCCCGTAGGAACTTTTAATGTTGTGGGCAACCGTTACGTATCGCCGTCATTGCCACAACCATACCACTACGTTGGGTCAACCGTTACGTATCGCCGTCATTGCCCAACCCTTCAATGCGTGGGGTCAACCGTTACGTATCGCCGTCATTGCCCAACACGCATCTTTCCTTTGGAAATCAACCGTTACGTATCGCCGTCATTGATTTCCCATTACCTCGTTCGCTTAGGATGATCGTCATCACCCGAGTAACCGTCGTTACTCCCTTTACCAGTTGTACAACATCAAAACCATTGACATGCCACAAAGACATTGCCCATGTTGTTCTTGTGGTAACTATGGCTCACTGTCCATAATCTACCACAAGGCTGGGAATCACATTCCCAGACTTCATTCGTCAATTCCATTCATTCGACAGATTAGATTTGTAATGACTTCTTTAAAACATTTGCCCCTTTTTGTTTTCTTTTCATAAAACCTTTCCTTCACTTTCAAAACCCTTTACCTTTTCATTAAACCATTCTTTATAACATTCGTTCGTAAGCATTCCGTTCATAAACTTTCTTTCCATAAATCCTTCGTTCCAAATCATTTCCTTTCGTAAACGTAGTTTCATAAAAATCATTTTATAAAACATCATTTCATAAAACATCATTTCATACGTGTACACACCAGCCCGAAAACATTATATAAAAACATTTAAAAGAGGGCTTCTAGAACTCACCTTATAAGCTAGTCTAGGTTGTCCTAAACAAAGGTCCAACAACGTCACTTCCGATCTGAATTGATTAATTAAATACACATCAGACCTAAATCCCGACTCTAACGGTTTACTCGTTCTGTTACAGGTGAATACACTGACTTCACTTACTGATGCAGACCTATCGAAACTACTTAGTTTCGACAGGTGCAGGCCCATCGAAACTTCTAGTTTCGATACCTGCAGGCCCATCGAAACTTCTAGTTTCGATACCTGCAGGCCCCTCGAAACTTCTAGTTTCGACACCTGCAGGCCGCTCGAAACTTCTAGTTTCGACACCTGCAGGCCGCTCGAAACTCTAGTTTCGATACCTGCAGAACTCAGCTATCTTCCCCGTGAAAAACCCTAACTTTCGCAATGCAGGTCCGACCTGGTCAAGATCCGGACTTTTTACATTCAAAACGTGTATTTTCCCTTCGTGATTCCAGATTTATAACCCTTTCCTCATTTGGTTTATAAAAACCCGTCATTTTCCCGAAAATACCCGAAAACCCAAAAACGAACAAAAACCCGGATTTGGTTCGGGTGTTACCTGATTTCGAGATTCTGATCCGGAGGTTTTGCTCACGAGCTCAGTAGCAACAAGCTCCTTCAATCTCGGGTCGATCCGCCAACTTTCTCTCTCTACGGTTTCTCTCTCTAGATTCTTGCAAATGAGAGAAATGGTGTGTGTGTTGGCTATTTAAAGGGAGGAAACCCCCCCTTCCTTCAAGTTTGCCGGCCCAACCGGCCCGGCCCGTTACGCCTCGTTCTTTTATCCCGTTCGTCCCGGTTCAACCCGTTATTTAAAATCCTCATTTATTTTGGGATGTTACAAGTCTACCCCCCTTACAATAGGTTTCGTCCCCGAAACCTATCATAAGTCAAACAGTTGAGGGTACGACTCCTTCATTTCCGTCTCCGTTTCCCATGTAGCTTCCGATCCCTTCCGGTGCTTCCACTGGACTTTAACCAACTGGATAACTTTGTTACGTAAACGTTTCTCTTTCCTGTCTAGGATGGCCACAGGTTCTTCGATGTAGTTAAGGCTGTTGTCGACCTCGATGTCCGTAAGTGGTACGTGAGCCGATTCATCCGCCAAACACTTTCGCAAGTGTGATACATGGAAGGTAGGATGAATCCCACTTAACTCATCAGGCAATTCCAACCGATATGCGACTTCACCAACCCGTGCCATAATCCTGAATGGTCCGATAAACCTCGGACTTAACTTTCCTCTCTTTCTGAATCGTATGATTCCCTTCCAAGGCGACACTTTCAACATTACTCTATCCCCAACATTAAACTCAATAGGCCTTCGTCGTTTATCCGCATAGGATTTCTGACGATCTTGGGCGGCCTTCATTCGTGCTTTGATCTGATCAAACCTTTCCGACGTCTCTCTTACGACTTCGAGACTTCCTAATTCCTTCTGTCCAATCTCACCCCAACAAACTGGGGTTCTACATCTTCTCCCATACAACATTTCGTAAGGCGACATACCTATCGTCGTGTGATAACTGTTGTTGTAGGAGAATTCAGCTAACGGCAGATGGCTGTCCCAACTGCCACCGAAGTCGATAATACAAGCACGAAGCATATCCTCCAATGTCTGAATGGTCCTTTCGGACTGACCATCCGTTTGCGGGTGGAATGCTGTGCTGATATTAAGCCTCGTGCCCATCGCCTCGTGAAATCTTTTCCAGAACTTCGATGTGAATCGTGTGTCCCGGTCAGATACGATCGTCTATGGCATCCCATGCCGTGCTATTATTTCATTAATAAACACTTCCGCTAACCTTTCCGACGAGAACGTCTCGCGAATAGGTAGGAAATGAGCACTCTTCGTTAAACGGTCCACAATTACCCAAATGGTGTCATGACCTTTAGCTGTGCGAGGTAGCTTAGTTATGAAGTCCATGGTAATGTGTTCCCACTTCCATTCCGGTATATCAAGTGGTTGAATCTTTCCATACGGTTTCTGGTGCTCGGCCTTTACTTGCGAGCAAGTCAAGCACTTGCTTACATACTTCGTCACGTCACATTTCATTCCAGGCCACCAGTATTCCCTCCTCAGATCTTGGTACATTTTATTGGTACCGGGATGGATAGAGTAACGAGACTTATGAGCCTCATCCAAGATTTTGGTCCTAAGCTCGCCACCCATAGGTATCCATATCCGCCCAAAACGTGTCCTAACACCAAGGGTGTTATATTCCAACTTGTCCTGTTGGCCAACCATCCTTTCCTTCTTTATGTTTTCCTCTTTAAGTGCCTCATCTTGAGCCTTTTCAATTTCTCTCATCACATCTGAAGTTACCACCAACTGGCAAGCCTTCACTCTAATAGGAGTAGGCACATCCTTTCGGCTTAGAGCGTCAGCCACCACGTTTGCCTTTCCAGGGTGGTATATGATTTCACAGTCATAATCTTTCAGAAGTTCCAACCATCGTCTCTGCCTCATATTAAGCTCTCTTTGTTCGAAGAAGTATTTCAAACTTTTGTGGTCGGAGTAAATAGTAAACTTCACCCCATAGAGGTAGTGCCTCCATATTTTCAATGCAAATACGACAGCAGTAAGTTCCAAATCATGAGTCGGATAATTGACTTCGTGAACTTTCAACTGCCGCGACGTATATGCAATCACTCTCCCGTTGACAGATCCTTGTGTAGTCTTGACTATACCTCTCTCGTTCTTGATAGACGTTATCTTTTTCAGCATCGTACATCCCTAGTCGGTCTTTCACATCTAACCGTTAGGGTTCTTATATCGTCATTCTATGTGAAATGTCTTATCAAACTCGGAGTCGTCCACAGAAGACTCCTTGGCCATAATTTCAACTCCTCGTTCAGGTTATCCACCTTTCCATCTGGACGGTTCCTATCGATCGTCTCTCAACTATTTGGATCATTGTGTATACCTCATAAGCTGTCCATGGTGCATTCGTCCTTGAAGGACCATACCATGTCGTTCTCGAATGAATCATAATATCCCGTTCCTGAATGATTCCTACTATCAAGTTTCCTAAGGTACCGTACCATCTCATTCCCGAAGGAACCACATCGTCTCGTTCCCTAAGGAACCATATGCTTCATTCCAGAAGGAACCTTATCGCTTCGTTCCCGTAGGAACCGTATCGCTTCGTCCCCGTAGGAACCGTATCGCTTTATTCCCGTTGGAACCGTATCGGGTATCCCCCAAACATATGAGGTATCCCTTATCACACTCAACTTGTCGGGAAGGTATTCATTCAGATGGCACACTAGTCACTCGAACTTTTCATTCATATCTTCATACACAATCTCCTTCTAGTCTTTCTTTCAAACGTACTTGTCAGGTTTTACGTTTCACATCGTTGGTTCATTGAACACCCTTATTCCTACATATCACTGGATGGTCTTAGGGATTGGCATCCCATCTGACCGACAATATATATTCTCTAGCTACTCGTTTACGTTAGCCTTTTCTGCATGCATTTCTTCTAAAGTCACATTCGTTGGTCTTACTATGGATAGATGACACGTACGGTGACACTTGTACTTTCATTTCCTTTCTAGTTTCAGTGGGTCCCTCAACGGCTTTCCAATTCTAGTAACACTCGCAGCTATTGATTAGACTTAGACATAGTAGAGCGTTCTCTGAGTCGCCTTGAATTTCTTCTTAGTGCCCATGCCTTGCTTCACATTGTTAGTCAAAACTTGTCCTTCACATTCATTCTAGACAAACAATCCTTGGGTCGGATCTGGTTTGGTTTGGTTTGGTTTAGTCTGCACGCCCTAATTAACATCGCGGTTTTCGTCTCTTGTTGTTGTTGGTATATCTATTTTCTCATTTCAGCAGATACCCTTATTAGTTGTCTTGGACTGTCTTCTACATGGAAAGATGCACTTTGTGCATTCGTGCACTCATATATTCTTTGGACATACACTAGTGTGGTTATTTCTTTCATGCTCATGCATACTTCAACAGTAGACCGATTCTTATTCATCAGAACGTGTTTGCGCTAAGCGTAGCCCATCCTAGCTCCTTGGCATCCTTCATACGTATGCTCGTCTGACTTAGGTAAACTGAAGTTTCATTCCTCCTCATCTTGTCTGTGGCTCGTACTTGCTGACATCATTCACTGTTGTAAGGTACACCATCTTTGACATCATTACCATTACTAATGATGTTCATCAATCTCCTTAATCGTTACTCGGGTGACTAACATCTCGTAGTCGTGGTTGAGTAATTGGATCAACTCTGATACGTAAGCATTAATCAATACCATAAGATTCACCATCATGCACGTGCACCTGTAAATTCACAATTTCGCGGATCCAAACGAAATTACCAATTTACCTTACTCGAGCATTCTAGTTCCTCTTATAACACTTTCTAATACTCGCGTCCCTTCAAAGTTGAGATTTTGTCCCGGCATTCTCATCGACACCTCTTACCACTTTCGCTCTAAGTCAACACAACGGAGGACATTTCGCATCACACTCGTACGGTCTCATGCACACTACCTTCCGGTTCCGCAAGAACTCTTGCCTTTTCACTATAAACTTGGTGGGCGGGAATCCTACCGTGTCATCCGGTACGACCCTCACCACGCCTTCCGCCTATTCTTCCCTCCATTTCGTTCTTAAAAGACAAGGAATCTAATGTCATTACGCTAGTTAACAAATAAAATTCAATAAGTACTGTAAGATGTTAATATACACTGGCCATCTGTAATTAACCATTACACTACCTTTCGATTTCTATTTGACCACCTTTGTGATTCCATCAGAACACAAGTCCTTTCCTAACTCTTCCTAAGGCATACTACATACACATACTCTACTTTTCATACCTGATGCTGTGGCTCGAGTTACCCGTACTGGCATCCGCTTTCGGTCCCATTCAAAGTTTAAGTTCAGACATTAGGGGTGTCCGAATCTCTCAAACTATTGCTCTGATACCAACTTGTGAGGACCCAAACCCGGGAGGCCTCACTTATTGGATTTACTCATTCACAAGCAGTTCTTAAACATGAATATCAGATAACGCAGCGGAAATTTCATTTAAACATAACTTAATCGTTATTCATACATGCGGAAGCGTAAACATAATTACATCATAACTAAACCTAACGGGATGCCAGTCTTCAAAAGCAGTCGGATAACTCTTCATCTCTAGCCAAGCATCACCGTCCATCCTCATAACCTGCCTTAACCTGAATGTGTACACTTAAAAACGTCAGCTACGCTGGTGAGTTCTAGTTTTCGTTCGTTTTAAGAAATGGTTCATCATTCAAACATTCAATAGGGTTTAACATTCGTATAAGAAAACAGGGCCTTTCATTCGTAAACCTTCGCATATTTAAACACAATCATTTGTTTAAAACATTAACATTCATTTAAGTCATACATTATTATCTAAATCTGTATCGTTACGCGTCTCTATGTCCCCGTAGGAACTTTTAATGTTGTGGGCAACCGTTACGTATCGCCGTCATTGCCACAACCATACCACTACGTTGGGTCAACCGTTACGTATCGCCGTCATTGCCCAACCCTTCAATGCGTGGGGTCAACCGTTACGTATCGCCGTCATTGCCCAACACGCATCTTTCCTTTGGAAATCAACCGTTACGTATCGCCGTCATTGATTTCCCATTACCTCGTTCGCTTAGGATGATCGTCATCACCCGAGTAACCGTCGTTACTCCCTTTACCAGTTGTACAACATCAAAACCATTGACATGCCACAAAGACATTGCCCATGTTGTTCTTGTGGTAACTATGGCTCACTGTCCATAATCTACCACAAGGCTGGGAATCACATTCCCAGACTTCATTCGTCAATTCCATTCATTCGACAGATTAGATTTGTAATGACTTCTTTAAAACATTTGCCCCTTTTTGTTTTCTTTTCATAAAACCTTTCCTTCACTTTCAAAACCCTTTACCTTTTCATTAAACCATTCTTTATAACATTCGTTCGTAAGCATTCCGTTCATAAACTTTCTTTCCATAAATCCTTCGTTCCAAATCATTTCCTTTCGTAAACGTAGTTTCATAAAAATCATTTTATAAAACATCATTTCATAAAACATCATTTCATACGTGTACACACCAGCCCGAAAACATTATATAAAAACATTTAAAAGAGGGCTTCTAGAACTCACCTTATAAGCTAGTCTCGGTTGTCCTAAACAAAGGTCCAACAACGTCACTTCCGATCTGAATTGATTAATTAAATACACATCAGACCTAAATCCCGACTCTAACGGTTTACTCGTTCTGTTACAGGTGAATACACTGACTTCACTTACTGATGCAGACCTATCGAAACTACTTAGTTTCGACAGGTGCAGGCGCATCGAAACTTCTAGTTTCGATACCTGCAGGCCCCTCGAAACTTCTAGTTTCGACACCTGCAGGCCGCTCGAAACTTCTAGTTTCGACACCTGCAGGCCGCTCGAAACTCTAGTTTCGATACCTGCAGAACTCAGCTATCTTCCCCGTGAAAAACCCTAACTTTCGCAATGCAGGTCCGACCTGGTCAAGATCCGGACTTTTTACATTCAAAACGTGTATTTTCCCTTCGTGATTCCAGATTTATAACCCTTTCCTCATTTGGTTTATAAAAACCCGTCATTTTCCCGAAAATACCCGAAAACCCAAAAACGAACAAAAACCCGGATTTGGTTCGGGTGTTACCTGATTTCGAGATTCTGATCCGGAGGTTTTGCTCACGAGCTCAGTAGCAACAAGCTCCTTCAATCTCGGGTCGATCCGCCAACTTTCTCTCTCTACGGTTTCTCTCTCTAGATTCTTGCAAATGAGAGAAATGGTGTGTGTTGGCTATTTAAAGGGAGGAAACCCCCCATTCCTTCAAGTTTGCCGGCCCAACCGGCCCGGCCCGTTACGTCTCGTTCTTTTATCCCGTTCGTCCCGGTTCAACCCGTTATTTAAAATCCTCATTTATTTTGGGATGTTACAGATTTCATCCCAAACAACAAAAGCTTGTTTTGAAAACACAAACTAAATACAGCTCTCTTTTAGAGCATTCATAGCAAGCTCTCTAATCCACCTGCCTCTTAATTTACTGTGTAAGGAGATCAAATTTAGATGGTTATTTACAAGTTCTATTAATAAAATACATTTTGTTTTAACTTCAAGAGTAAATTCCATGTACTTACACTAAAATTCTTATTCATATCTATACTATATAATAAATAAAGGTTTTGGAGTGACACTTGTCACTCTCATATTCAATCTCAACATTTTTTTCCTGCCTCTCTCTCCTATTAATTACATAAATTTCTTTAAATTTTTTGTTTCCCGCTTCTCTCTTCTATTAAATAATAATGCTTTTTATAAAAAGTTTTTTTATTTAAAAAACTATGCCTGTTCATAAACTATTTTTATAAATTGAACATTTTTTCATTCTTTTTATAAAATATTTTTTAAAAATAATTATTTCACCAATAACATCTAACGTACAAATCTTCATATGATCTATTGATTTACAACAAGTTGTCTTTATTCAATCCATGTAATACATGAGTTTTAACCTAGTTAAGATTATAATTATTGCATACAGACCAATAGTAAACTTACTGATTAATTTGTCATATAAAGTCCCATATCCCTTTTTCTGATTTCTTACCACAAAACAAATAAATGATCACAAATCATATAAAACAATCAAGAGTTGCACAAAAATATTTTCGAAAATTTTTAGTACTCGATCTCAACTAATTTTTTTTTATATATATGTGCTCTAAAAGACCAATAAACCAAATGAATAAAAATATTTAAATAACTTTTACAACTTAAACTGATATTTTTAATTCACACACGAACTGATATATGGGTGTTTCCCACTTTTTATCAAGTAAAACTAATTAAGATATGAAAGCAAAGAACATGACAAAACATAACAAAACAATAGCTTGAATTTGAATTAAATGGCCCAAGATGTAATAGTTTTACTCAAAAAATTACTTGTTACAAAAATCCATAGCAAACACGAAAGGAAGTGGCTTAACCAAGGCTGCAATAAACATTAGACAATTTATTCATGATAATAGAGATCTTAACTACCCTTTCAACCAACACTAGGGTTGATCACCTGACCCATAAACAACATGACCTTGGTCACGTCTTCTCTAATCACAAACAAAAACGGGTGATCTGCCACAAAATCCACCACCTAACCTTCTTCGTTCACCTCCACAAAAGATTTATGATATATGCTAGAAACATAAGGGCTTTGACCAATAGATGAGTCAACCATTTCCCTCAAACCATCTTTGAAAGACAATTCAAGCCCTAATTCCTCCAACATAGGAGAAACTTTAAACTCGAATGAGATTTTAAATTTTGGTATCAAAAACCACCCGACAGTTACTTTTCTAAATGGAATGTGACGGTCAAAAAAGTTAGGTTGGGAACTAATTTTCTCTAGTAGAGATTGAAGTCCGTCTTTTGCATGTGGGACGAGAAAGTACATTGTTAACCGACGTTCATCTTGACCATGTATAGGGAAGACCCAGTATTTTGAAATCATCATATTCACTCACTAATTGTGATTTCTTGCTCGTCATGAAGGGAACTTGAACATTGTTGCCATCAAGGAGGTGAAAGATGGATTCTTTTGTCTTTGACCGGTCAAACTTCTGACTCCATGATCCCTTGAAGTAGGCGGCATTTGCAAAGATGAGCCATGTGTGACGGTCAATTGCAAGAGGATCAAGAACTTCTTTGATAAGGCCATTTGTGTGCTACTCGGCCCATGCATTCACTTCAATTGCCACCTCAGCCGCCTTCGTTAAACAATAAATAACAAGTTAAATATATAAAAAGGCAGTTATTATAGAAGAACAATATGAAAAAAAATCTTAAACTAATAATTAGTTTTGAAATATGAAACTAGGAGACTTAAAAAAATAAAAGAAAAAAAATATATTAGTCAACCGCTCCGACCACGGAGTCGCTGCAGGACCATTTCAACAAATATAACCTGACCGCCCACACCACCAGTTCCATGTCCGACCGGTCCGAATGACGGTCTGGTCCGGTTTTCAAAACACTGAAAAAAACGTAGAACTGACCTTGTTCTGAAAATCAGCTTGATTGCAATCGGCTTTATAAACGGTGTCCAACACATGTTGGAAAGAAGTTTTGAGAGAAAGGGTTTTCTCAACCCAAATCCCGTTTACAAAAGACAATCGAGGTCAGCCACTTGGGCTACCATCGGCGAAGATCAAAGACACAAGCTGCGTGTAAAGAGAGTTGAGGTCATCGGTAGTATTTGCTTTCAAGAAACCGAGGATGTTGTTGTGTGTTTGGCCTTCGGAACCGACGGCTAGTAAGCTGAGGGCGACATGGATGGAAAGGGGAGAGAAAACAACGTTGGAGTTGGGGAATTTCTTGGAGAGAAGGTGGGTGGTGAGCGTGACTGAGACATCAGTTTGATTGCGGATTGATTGTTGAAGTTGGAATGCGACAGAGTAAAGGGCCATTGATGTTTTTGGGAGGAAAAGCAGAAAGTTAGGTTTGAGGTTGAAGGTGAAAGGGGAGTCGTTGTTGGAGTATATATATTGGGAAGAAGAAGAAGAAGAGGAGGAATTTATAAATAAACAAAATGGAAAATGGCAGTCATAAATATATTGAAATTGTAAAGGATTTAGATAAATTCAATTGAAGATATACTTGAAGAAAGTGAACCTTAAAATCCGGCGATGAATTCTACAATAAAGTTGGTGAAGGATCCTGTCTGTTAATAATTTAGATATATTAGTTATAAGTTTTTTGAATTTTGAACTATCTCTTGATATATTATAAACTAGTTTAGATCCCGCATATACACACTAAGTGAAAAATATGAATATATAAAATTTTTAAATATTTATGTATATATTTTAAAGATGTAAACATATATTACAAATACTAAGGATAGAAAACAAATTCAAAATATGTAAAAAAATAATATATAATTGAGTTTCGAAAATACGTTAATTACTATTTAATATAATTTAACTTTCATTTAATATTTGATTGAAAATAAAAGTTAGATAATTAAATTTCAAAGTTTCTTATAATAAGAGATAATTTAAAATAAATATATTTTTATTAGTATATTAGTATTTTCTTTAAACATATATTATTATTAAAAGATGAAAATACATTAAATAACAGAGAGAGACTGGAAAAAAATTGTGAGAAAGAAATATGGAGGTGACACGTGGCATAAAAAACCTTTATTTATTATATAGTATAGATTAAGTTTTGAATTTTAAAAATGATTTTTAGATGTATTTATTAAAATAAATTTACTTTTTATCAATTATGAAGTGAATAATACTTGTTTAAATAACTTTTACAACTTAAATTGGTAATTTTATTCACACTCAACCTAACATATGGATTATCCCAAAGCTTTTTTTACAAGGTAACGACATTTAATTGAGTGACTAGCAACATTGACAATAGTGTTGTTTATTAACTCTTGAATATTGCAACAAAAAGAAGCTAAAACAGATCGAAGTAATTGCATGTAGAGCACGTGATTGAATCTTGTATAAAGATGAACTTATATTGGTCGTACATTGCAAACCGAAGAACCGAACCCTACATAAAGCGTGGTAAGGGGTCGGTTCAGGTGTCACCGGGGTTGGGCATACGGAAATCAACAAAGACTTCGAAAATTGACAACGACCGTGAGTGCTGAAAACAGATAAAGCGTCACAAAAACGATTCATTACATTGATCTCATCTAAACTTATATTTAGATTATTACGATATTGAATAGAAAGTTATAACATTTGATAAATTCAACCTTGCGTTTACAACAAATTGACCCTGTCCCGACGCCACCTGTACCGACGACATTTGTCGTCGGGATAGGTCACCCTATACCGACGACATGTCGTCGGTATAGGTCAAAACCAAAATTTTGGTAGGGAGACCCTATAGCGACGACATGTCGTCGGTATAGGGTTGAGGCAGGTTGGAGGGAAAACTGGCGCCCAATGAATTTTTGGGGAAAACCTATAGCGACGACATGTCGTCGCTATAGGTTAATTTTGATTTTCTTTTTGTTTTTTTTATTTAATAAATTTTCGTCGGTCAAAATTTTTTTTTTAAATTAAAAAATATTCTGGAAAAACCTATAGCGACGACATGTCGTCGCTATAGGTTAATTTTGATTTTCTTTTTGTTTTTTTTTATTTAATAAATTTTCGTCGGTCAAAATTTTTTTTTTTAAATTAAAAAAATTTCTGGAAAACCCTATGGCGACGACATGTCGTCGGGATAGGGTTTTTCCAAAATTTTGAATGGGACACCCTGTCGTCGCTATAGGTTAATTTTGATTTTTTTTTTTATCTAATAATTTTTTTTTAAATTAAAAAAAAATCTGCAAAACCCTATAAAACTAATATCATTAGGGTTGATGGTTCAACGATAAAGACAAAACCTCTAGAAACATTTAAGGTTTGAATGTCACGGATTCAATTTTTATTTGTAACATGGTTAAAATGTTTCGTCGTTGTAAAAAAAATATAAAAGTAATGCTAATTAAATTAATATATTGATGATAAAGTGTAATAATGAATTAATGGGAAAATGTTATGCTCCTTCCCTATTTATTACCACTTTCAATATTAGATAATGCTAAATTAACATAATAATGATGATTAAGTGTAATAATTAATTACATTTATGATAAAGAAAGATTGAACCGCTCCAATGATGATTAAGTGTAATAATTAATTACATAATAATGCTAAATCCATAAAGAAAGATCTCTGTGGATGAACAAGCTCAATGCAAAAGATTGAACCGCTCCAAAGAACATCATGATGGCGGTGCTAGAATATTGCAACGGGTATCTTTTTCCAATGTTTGATTGGACAAGAAACCATGAAGACCACATAATTGTACCTGCAACCAATGCCAAGGAACCTGAAGTTCATCTTGCTTTCTTCATTGCTAAAACTGAACTTAGCCTTCTGAAGATAGATTGAACATGGATGGATTCATTCGTGGGATGCAAATGTGAATGATGGTTAAATAAAGGCATTCCTTTGTAGAGGGTCAGTAAAGTGGCACCTCCTACACAAACTACAGTCCCTATCACTTTTGCTCTTCCACCATTTGATTTTATGTTCACCCTTTCCAACCTAAATCAGAGTGACACACATGCCGGTATAAGTATACAACCTCTATATAAAGTGAGAAATTGCATATGGTTTGATACAAACCCAGAGGGTAATGACATCATAAATGTGATCACCGGCACCATGTTGAGAAAAGCACAAGAGAAAGTGGCGGATGTGTGTTGTATACCCAAAAGGAACAAGTACTGTATGAGGGACGCACTGCAGCCATACAAAGATTATTATGTTAATTTAGCATTATCTACTTCAATGATAATTATTATCACTACTTCAATCAAGATCTTTTCAGGTACACATTTTGTCACAAAACAAGTTGCATTTGAACCTCAAGTTTAATAACATAATCTAACACCATTTTGGTTTTTGTTTTTGTTTTTGCAGGCATGACAATGCACTTTTCAACCTTCTCGATATGAACCGAGTTTCATCACATTACTTTTCTGATTTAGGGTTTTCATATTTCGATCCCATTGATGAAGATATAAGCTTGTGGGAGTGTTGGGGAGACGGTCATGTGTTGCCATTGCTAAGTTCCAATGATGATCACAATGGTGGTGGTTTCGGTGATCACGGTGGCCGGAGGCCGTCGAGACCGTTGGAATTGGAAGAGATAGAGAAGCATTTTGAGTTGCCGATAGTCATGGCAGCCGAGAAACTTAAGGTGGGATTAACCATGTTGAAGAAAAGATGCAGAGAGCTTAATATAAAGAGATGGCCTCATAGAAAGCTTAAGAGTATTAAATCTCTTATTCAAAATGTGAAGGTATGTAATATTGTACCTATATTACCCTTCTTTTTTACATTCTCACATGTCGTCGCTATAGGTTAATTACCCGTTAACCTTTACAATAATTTACATAATTACAAACCCAGTTATTTGTAAGATGCAGGTGAGGTATCTTGGTTAGGGAGCGGTGCTACTCGGATTGGTGTGTAGGCATTTGTAAGATAAGATTAAGATTGATATTGAGTTTATAAAGGGTTACAACTATTTTAAATTAAGACTTCCACTGATTGTTTGTAATAAAGCGAGTATTTTTAAAGAGAACACCCAGTGATGAGAACCAACTGTAGGGTACCCAGTTTGGGGCCATACAGGCTGGTCTTGGGTGTTTCACAAACGTCCGAGACATCGTGAAGGCAATCAACAGACTTCTAATGTCTTGCACGGTGGGGTTCTGATTAAAAATTCTTCTTATTCCATGAATCTTGCTCAGGTAACGGTTTCGATTTTTCTCACGAATTTCCCACTTAATTCTTCAGTGATTGAGATTTGGAAGTTCTGCTAGAATGGGAGGTTGAGAATTAGAATTTTGCTTGACAATAATAAATCCTATGGATATATATTGATTATAAATTAGAGATTTTATAATTTTGTAGAAAATTTTGGTTTGATTTATTTTTTTATATATTTATGTGCTATTGGATATATATATTGATTATAAAATAAATTTTTTATTTTAAACAGAAAAATATGGATTTCAAAACTTTAATTTTTTTATCTTAATAAATTTTTTTTTTAAATTAAAAAAAATTCTGGAAAACCCTTTGGCGACGACATGTCGTCGGGATAAGGTTTTTCCAAAATTTTGAATGGGACACCCTATAGCGACGACATGTCGTCGCTATAGGGTTGAGGCAGGTTGGAGGGAAAACTGGCGCCCAATGAATTTTTGGGGAAAACCTATAGCGACGACATGTCGTCGCTATAGGTTAATTTTGATTTTCTTTTTGTTTTTTTTTATTTAATAAATTTTTTTTTTAAATTAAAAAAAATTCTGGAAAACCCTATGGCGACGACATGTCGTCAGTATAGTGTTTTTACCTTTATTGACTGGTCAACATCCTGTGAAACCTGTGCCGACGACATGTCGTCGCTATAGGCCACTGTACCAACGACAAGTGGACCTATGCCGACGACATGTCGTCGCTATAGGGTGCAGCGTGAACAAATAGGGAAACAGACGGCAGAACTTCATTTTCAGCCAAAACTCTCCAAAACTCCCCTAATTCTGTCTCTCCGGCGATTTCAGCGTTTTTGGGCTATTTGGAAGCAACTTTCACACAAACTTTCGGGATTTAAGGTGAGCTAACATCCGGGTTCATATTTTAGCTAATTTTTTAAGATTTTGAAGTTTTGTTTGTTTATTTTGGTTAGGTTTTGGAGGAATTTCACCATTTCTTGAATTTCTAGCTTTGTGAAGGTAAATACTCGTTTTAATTACTAATTTGTGTTGAAATTTGGTTTATATCAAAGATTTTTATGATTTTGTATGTATGTGTTATGTTTGTATGTATGAGTATGTATATTTGTATAATGGAATTATTAAATTATGATTAGTTTATGTCATTTGGTTTAGATGTGTGTTTATTTTATATAATTTAGTTTATGTAAATTAGTGTTTGTATGTATGTGTATGTATGTGTGTAATTTGTGTTTATGATGATTAGTTTTAATGTTTAGTTTGTATGTATGTGTGTAATTTGTGTTTATGATGATTAGTTTGAATGTTTAGTTGGTATGTATGTGTGTAATTTGTGTTTATGATGAAATTTGGTTTAGATCTAAGATTTTTATGATTTTGTATGTATGTATGTATGTTTGTATGTATGAGTATGTATTTTTGTATGTATGATGGAATTATTAAATTATGATTAGTTTAGGTCATTTGGTTTAGATGTGTGCTTATTTTATATAATTTAGTTTATGTAAATTAGTGTTTGTATGTATATGTATGTATGTGTGTATTTTATATTTATAATGATTAGTTTGTATGTATGTGTGCAATTTGTGTTTACGATGATTAGTTTGGATGATTAGTTTGTATGTATGTGTGTAATTTGTGTTTATGATGATTAGTTAATATGAATGTATATATGTGTATGTATGTTTGTATGTATATATTTGTAATTATGTAATTGGACATTTATTTATGTTTGTATGTATATGTTTGTAATTATGTAATTGAGCTTTTATTTATATATATATGTATGTAATTGTGATGTGTAGGTATATAAGATGGTATTTATTGGGAGCAACTTTCACAAAAACTCTCAGGATTTAAGGTGAGGTAACATCCGGGTTTCATATTTTAGCTACTTTTTCAAGATTTTAAAGTTTTGTTTGTTTATTTTGGTTAGGTTTTGGAGGAATTTCACCATTTCTTGATTTCTAGCTTTGTGAAGGTAAGTACTCGTTTTAATTACTAATTTGTGATGAAATTTGATTTAGATCTAAGATTTTTATGATTTTGTATGTATGTGTATGTATGTATGTTTGTATGTATGAATATGTATATTTGTATGTATGAATATGTATATTTGTATGTATGATAGAATTATTAAATTATGATTAGTTTAGGTCATTTGGTTTAGATGTGTGATTATTTTATATAATTTAGTTTATGTAATTTAGTGTTTGTATGTGTGTAATTTGTCTTTATGATGATTAGTTTGAATGTTTAGTTTGTATGTATGTGTGTAATTTATATTTTTTATGATTAGTTTTGATGATTAGGTTGTATGTATGTGTGTAATTTGTGTTTATGATGATTAGTTAATATGAATGTATATATGTGTATGTATGTTTGTATCTATATGTTTGTAATTATGTAATTAGACATTTATTTATGTATGTATGTTTGTGTGTATATATTTGTAATTATGTAATTGGGCTTTTATTTATGTATGTAATTGTGATGTGTAGGTATATAAAAGAGTATTTATTCATATGCTTATGTATGTTTGTATGTATATGTAACTTTATTTAATTTTGTTACAAGTTTGAAACTCGTTGCGGTTGACGAGAGGAAGAATGTCGTACACATAATCAACAAATGCTTGAAATGCAACGACAAATGGATGAAATGCGTCGAATGTGGGATCGTCGAACTAGCAGCGATGATAATTAGCTTGGAGTTGTTGAGCCTTTGCCTTTTTTGTTGGTATTTGTCTTGAACAATTTGCATATTTGTGTGTCGAACAAGTTTATGTTTTGAATGTTTGATTTGTCGAACAAATTTGTGTGCCGAACAAGTTTGTGTGTCGAACAATTTGGATGTTTGGTTTATGTTTCGGACATTAATTTTTATTCGATTTGAATGTTTGAATGGTTTATATTTATGATTTGCAGGTTTTTGTTTTTAGAAATTTAATATTTCTGGATAAAATATTAAAAATAAAAAAAACAAAAAAAAAAACAGAAAAGACCTATACCGACGACATGTCGTCGCTATAGGCCTTTTTCAAAATTTAAAAAAAAAACAAAAAAACCCTATACCGACGACATGTCGTCGGTATAGAATTTATTTTTGAATTTTTTAATTAAACCCTATACCGACGACAAGTCGTCGGTATAGGCTGACCTATCCCGACGACACCTATCCCGACGACAATCTTGGGCTATTGGGACGAAGCAATCCCGACGACACCTATCCCGACGATATGTTCATTTTTATGATATTATGAATTAAATGAGTTAGAAGTTTATATGTTACAAGGACAAGTTTACATGATTACAAGTTAAAATTAAAATTACATGATACAAGTTATATTATTATTATTATTTTCTTTTTTTTTGAAAGGCAAGTTTCTTTTTTTTAATCGCTTGGTATTAAAAGTTAAAAGTACAAGATACATCTGTGTTTCCGAGTTTCATTTAAGGAGAGAAGAGAAATGATTTGAAAGAAAGTAGGGAAAATTGGTTTTCCAGAGTTTTTTTTATGAAGAGAAGAGAAGAGAAGAGAAGAGAAATAGATGGGTTTTATGGCTAAAATCCATCCTTCTAAATTGGAGAGAAATAGAGGGAAGGAAAAGGAAAGGAAACAGAGAGAAAAGAAAGGGAGAGATTCCCTTCTTTTCTTTCGTTAAGTTAACTCAGGAACACAACGTTAGGGTACTAGGGGCACAACCCCAAGTACCCCTAGTATTCTAAGGGGTCGTTTGGTTCGTAGAATGTCTTTAAAGGAATTTGAATGTTTTAATGGAATTGGAATTTAAAGGAATAAGAATTAATTCCAATGAAAATTTGTAAGGTGCTTGGTTGGTAAATTTGACAAAGGAATTGGAAAGTAAAAAAAGGTTAAATGATAAAATTGTCCTTAAAAAACCCTATTTACATGGCCTGGGGATTGTTTTCACCTCATCAGCTCCATTACCAATCGATTGTTAATGGATTTCTGTTGAAGCTCTATTGTAAGATATGTTTCTATTTGAGGACCAATTCAATGGATCACTGCCGATCGATTCTGGAATGAAACGACGAAGATGGAGTTTCAATAAACATAATTTCTGTTGATCGATTTCGGAATTAATGAAACGATGAAGAAGATGTAACTTCAACAAATATTATTTCCATAGTGATTCTAGAATGAAACGATTCTAGAATTAGTTTTCACCAATTCAATTGATGAAAGTTTTAGTTAATATCTAGAAATAATTGGAATGAAGGTTTCAGTTAATTCTAAAATACATGGAGGTCTAACTATTTTCTCAACATTGATTTTACATGAAGATTAATTTCTGAAACAAAGGGGAGGTTTTAGATGGTTTTGATTTGGCCAATTTTTCTCTCCAGTTCTATTTTTTTTTTTTTTGAATTTTGAGGTTACTCTTGAATTGTGTATTAATATCGGTGCCATCTTGGACTGCGTATTTCAATTTTGTTATGAGACTTTGATTTCTATTTCATTAACAAGGAAGGTTATTTGAACCTTGAAGTGAATAATTAAGAGGTAAGAGGGAATAGAAAGATGAGGTTATTTTGGTAATCATAAAACATTCCATTGGAAAGTTTGAATTCCATCACAAATGGAAAGGATTCTTAAATTCCTTTGATTGTTGGAATTTGTGGATTGTTTTCCAATTCCATCAAAAACCAACCAAACATGATTTCCGACTGAAAATTTTCCAATTCTAATTCCTATGAATTCCACGAACCAAACGGTCCCTAATGATTCTAACCAATGAGGGCGTGTCACCTCATTTTTACCCAAATCCAATCCAAAGTACCCTAAGTGGTGAGGGTACAACCCAAATACCCTAACGTTTTTAAATACTTAACTTGTTTTGAAAGAAAGTAATAAAGTGTATATATGACTTTTAGAATGAACCTCAGCTTAGATAATGGAAGGAATGAAAGGAGCGAGGGCTTGGAATGCATGGGACGATAGGCTGGCTACTGAGAAGGGTGACATTTCCAATTTAAGAACAATGAACAATTTAATCTTTTAAATTGTATGGATTTGTAAATGTTAAAACTCCTGCTGTAATGTTTATGAATGATTTGAAGTTTAAGAACTATTTTTACTTGTTTTGTGCCAACTATAAGACTTCCCGAGTTCGGGGCGTTTCAAGTTGGTATTAGAGCCATAGTTTGAAATATTCGGATGTTTGTGATAACGTCTGAACTTAAACTAAGAATGGAATAAAGAAAGGAAGAAGGCAGTTATGGTCTGTTTGGTATGTGGTAATGGAATGGACGAGAGAATATAATAAATGAGGTAATAGAATGGACAAAGGAATGAAATGGACCACTCCATTCCATTGTCTTGTTTGGTTACCATGAAGGAATGAAATAAATCATTACTTTATATTGTTTGGTAAGCTAGAAAAGACGAAGGAAAAAAATCGGTGGTGAGTGGCGATGGTGGTGGGTGGCGGTATTGGGTGGTGGTGGGTGATGGCGGCGGTGGTGGGTGGTTGTGGGTGGGGGTGGCGGTGGCGATGGTAGGAGGTGGCGGTGGTAGGAGGTGGTGGTGGTGGGAGGTGGCTGTGGGTGGTGGCGGCGCCGATGGGGGGTGGCGGTGGTGTGGTTGTGAGTGGCGGTGGTGGTGGCGGTGAGAGATGGCGGTGGGTGGTGGAGGCGGTGGTGGTGGTGGGTGGTGGTTGGTGGTGGTGGGTGGTGGAGGCGGTGGTGGGTGGTGGTTGGTGGTGGTGGTAGGAGGGTGTGGTGGTGATGAAGGGTGAAAGAGAGGATGGAATGAAAAAAAAACAAGGGGGATGGATGGAATGAATTTGAGGGATTTAGAGGGAATGACATTCGTTGTGGAATGAGTGATTCCATTCCATCGTCCAACCAAACACCATTTTTTTCATTCCCTCTTAATCGTCCATTCCATTCCACCTCCTATTCCTGCATACCAAACGCTACCTTAATGTCTTATACTAGAATGTAGACAGTAAATGCCTTAAAAAAGATGACAAATGCCTTAGAACAGATAATAGATGGAATGTGCCTCAGAATAGAACATGGATTTGGATGCGAGTGTACTCCTAATGATAAATGTTCAGAACCCGAGTAGTAAAATAAATTAGTAATTTCATACCGATCTCTGTAATTAGTAATTTACATTACTATAGGTGTTCTAAATAACTGTCTATCATGATGACACGAGCATTCCTTGTTCGCAGTTGGACACTATAATGGTTAGAGGTAAAAGAGGAGGACAAACTGGCCGTCATGGCCGACCAGCGTTGAACCGACGGGTGGAAGAAAGCGAACACTCCCTGAACAAGACGTAATTTGTGCATATCAAGGATAAGTCCAGAGAGAACATCGTGACCAACCCCAGCATTGATCATAACGAGGGGTTGAGTTTGGAGCCTATTGTTAGGGCCGCTGTAGCTGAGGAAGTCTATTCAGTCTTAACGGATGTCCTGCCGGCCGTACTGGCTGAGGCTATGAAAGAAATTGAGAAAGAGAAGAAAAGGGAGGAGAAAGACAGAAGGGAGGAAAAGGACGGGGACACTAAGGTCTCTGATGAAGAGAATTATGATAATGAGTCTGCTCAGGGGTGAAACTACAATTCCTTTAGGGGTTGTGACCCACCAAAGTTCGATGGGAAGAAAGATGTTGTGGCCATCTTCGAGTGGATTGAAAGAATGAATGGGGTGATCAACATCAATGATGCCGAGGGGATTAAAAGTTTTATAGGTTATACATTTTGCACTAAACTGAAATGTATCATTTACAATATAGAACGGGACTTTAACATAGAAACTGCCGTGGATAGGAACACAAAGGTAATAGAAGACGTAGAGAACTGCGTTATAGGCATATTGGCCATAGATTCCCTGCTAGGTTTTTTGTCATAGCCTTAGGGGGATTTTACGTGGTATTGGGGATAGATTGGCTCGCCACTAATGAAGCACATATTGTATGTAAACAAAAGAAGATTCATCTCAAGGCTCCTAATGGCAGTGAAATCACAATTTATGGGGATAAATATAACTAGATGCCGAACATCAATATCGATGATCAAGGCTGAAAGTTTTATGAGGTGCAGATGCGAGGCTTACCTGGCCTATGTTATTGAAGATGGAAAACATTTACATAAATGAAAGACGTGCCCGTGGTCTGCAACTTTCCGGAGGTGTTCCCTGAGGAGGAGTGCCGCCCGATCGGGATATAGAGTTCCAAATTGATTTAGTGCTAGCCCGTTGCCAAGGCACCTTATCGACTATCGCCATCATCGATGAAGGATCTAATGACTCAATTAGAAGATCTTCTAGAGAAAGGTTTCATCCGACGAGCATTTCACCTTCGGGTGCTCCGGTTTTGTTTGTGAAGAAGAAAGATCGCTCAATGCGAATGTTTATAGATTACAGGGAGCTTAAAAGAATGATAAAGAACATGTACCCACTATCGAGAATAGATGATCTCTTTGACCAATTATAAGGCGCAATCTGGTTCTCAAAGATCGACCTTAGGTCGGGGTACCATCAATTGAAAGTAAGGGAGGAGGATGTGCCAAAGACCGTATTTCGTACACGATACGGACACTACCAAATTCTCATGATGTCATTCGGTTTGACGAACGTTCCCCCGACCTTCCTAGATTTATTGAACCGAGTGTGTCGTCCGATGTTGGATCGGTCGGTAATTGTGTTCATAGACGAATCCTTATCTACTCCATGAATGAAGGCGATCATGCCGGTCATCTGAAAGAAGTATCGGAAACCCTGGAGAAGGAACAATTATACGCCAAGTTCACCAAATACGCGTTCTGGCTCAAGGAAGTTCAATTCCTAGGCCACATCATCAACACATACGTCATTATGGTTGATCCGACAAAGATTAGGACGGTAAGAGAATGGGACATCCCGAAAACGCCTACTAAAATACAAAGCTTTATGGGATTGGCAGGCTACTACTGGAGGTTCATTCAGGACTTCTCGAAAATAGCCTCACCTTTAACAAAGATGACCCGCAAGGAGGTTAAATAAGAATGGGTCAAGTCCAATCAGAAGCATTCGGAGAATTAAAGAAGAGATTGACCCAAGCTCAAGTATTGGCCCTACCCAAGGGTAACGAAGACCTGATTGTGTATTCTGATGCTTCGGGTCAAGGACTAGGTTGCGTACTGATGCAAAGGGAAATGGTGATCGTGTATGCGTCACCACAACTGAAGATTCACGAAGTTCACTACCCGACTCACGACCTCGTGCTCGCGGCAGTTGTCTTCGCATTGAAAATCTGGAGGCATTACCTCTACGGGGTAAATGCACCATTTACTCCGATCATAAAAGTCTGAATTATTTATTCGAGCAAAAGGAGTTTAATATTAGATAGAGACGGTGGTTGGAACTTCTAAAAGTTTGTGACTGTGAAATCTTGTACCACCCGGGAAAGGTGAATTTGGTAGCTGACACCCTAAGTCGAAAGGAGACACCAACTCTTATCAGGGTGAAAGCATAAATAGGACATTCCCAGACTGAAGCTCTTAAGGAGGAAAATATTAAACGAGAAAGAATGGTCGGTCAGCAAGAAAAGTTGGAAATGAACACATTAGGTCTGAAAACCGGGTATGGATGATGTAGTGCAAAACACACATCTTTATTCCTTTGTATTCATGCATTTTTATATAGTTTCGTATTCGTTTTTACTTGTTTTTAGTTGTATTTGAGTCTATTGTATATTTGCAGGTGCTCGTATGGAATACAAGTCATATCATGAAGAAACCGAGCAAGAGAACAACTCCCAAGAAATCAAAGTCAAAAAGTGGGAAAAAGGAGTCCTTCGCGGTACGCGAAGGAGGAGCAGATGTGCTTCGCGATACGTGAAGATATCCAAAACAGGTCGCGACTAAATTGTCCTTCGCGGTACGCGAAGGACCAGGGCCAATCTCTCGCGATACGCGGGAGACCTAAATTCCGCAAAAAGCCCTAATCGACTTTTAAATAGAATTTGAATGCAATAATGAAAGGAGTTCGATTGTTTTGCCATCCAGAGAAGAACAAGAGGCGATTTTGGGGGCTAGGAAGCTAAATCAAGTGCAAGTTTGAAGCTTTTGGAATCCGGGTTCGTTAGATTAGCATTCTCGGTTTTCAAGATTCAATATTTATCATTGTTTTATGTGTTTGATACTATGTTCTTGTTTGATACTTCTGTTATTGTTGTTTTGAACATGATTGTAGGCTAAAACTATAATACTGCCTAGGTCTAATGATGAATACGTCGTAAAGTTTCAGTTTTTATCGGTTTTTGGTTATTATGAATGGATTAATGATTTTGTAAAAGATCTTTTGATAATGAATATGATGAATGTGCATGCTTCAATCTGATGTATGATTAATTTCGAGTTCCGTATGTTATTTGTGGATGTCTTCTAGTTTGTATAGCGTATCTAGATCGTAGTCTGTGTGATTATGGTTGTTTGTATGGTTTTCTAGACGTAGTATCCCATAGGAGTTGTGATTGAGAGTCATTAGATCTGAGTGTGTGTCTTATCTCAATACCTGAGAAGTGAGAGATAATCGGTTGGTCTTCGATATTAGAATCCTGAGTGAAATATTTCTAAGAGGAAGTTTCCCTTAGTTGTTCTTAGTATTTGTTGCTATTCCGAGTCATAGATGTTATCATGAGATTACCCCGTGCATCTTCGATGTATTGTGGACAGTTAGACAGAGAGGTGATCTGTCTGTTGGGTATATTATCATTGTTGGAGTGACTAAAAGGTAATCCGACCAGCTTGTGAGCTTAGTACATCTTTAGGTTCCTTAGTTGGTGACACCCTAAGAGTGATTAGGGATCCACTAGGTTGTTTAGAGCTGTTATCCATAGAAACCAGATTCATCATAGTTTCCAAAACCGGTAGAAGTTGAGCTTTGCAAGTAGGATTCCGACCTAGGTGGTTTTTTGTCCATTCCTGATATTTCCTTAGTCTTTGTCATGATAGCTAGAGTCGATCAGTCCATTCCTGATATTTCCTTAGTCTTTGTCTTGATAGATAGAGTCGATCAGTAGTTTTCTTTATTAGTTTAATCTTAGTTATAGAAACCCCCCAATCAAATCATCTTTAGTTCGAGTCAAAGTCTAATATAGTTATAGTAGTGTCTCTAGGGTTCGATAACTCGATTTACCATTAAGCTGTGCTACACTCGATACGTTCATTTGCCTGTCAGTGCGGTTTAGTTCATAGGTACTCCATTTATTACTTAGGAGTCTACGCTAGGTTTAGTTAATGTTTTTATAGACCGTCTAGGCGACATCAAGTTTTTGGCGCCGTTGACGGGGACACTTGGCAATAGCAATATTAACTTTGACTAGTTCTTTTCGGTTTATTTTTCTTTCTTTTATTTTTGAGTCTTAATTGTGTGTCTGTCCTACTTGCTATCTGAGTGTCTAATGTAGGATCGAGTCTTTCTGTGCTTTGAGTCCTTACTTTTATTTCTCTTATCTTGTATCAGTTTATGGACCACACTCGTTCGCAAGGATCACCACCATATTCTACTTTCTTAGAGCCCGAATGAGAGCTTCACGAGCGCACCCATGACTTTTGGGAGCATTTGCAGGTGCTGTGCAAAAACCAGGTGCGTTCTACTAGCCCAGTTCCTTTTCCCAAAATGGGCGACGTTGACCCACCAACGCGACGTACCGTGCACCAGAGGGATAGTGATGGGGTCACTGGGGTGAGATCTTCGATCACACGGCCCACTATTCCTACTACTAATACTTGGCAGATCCCATCACATGTCATGAGTACGATCACTCATGCTACTCAGTTTCATGGCCTCGAGGATGAGGATGCACCCGGACACCTGTCCCGCTTTGTGCGCATATGTGATACCTTCAATATCACGGGTGTATCTAAGGACGCAATCTACTTGTGTGTCTTCCCATTCTCGCTCTCTAGGCGTGCATCCACTTGGCTTGACACCCTCCCTGACAATTCCATCACCACTTAGTAGGATCTTCAAGCCAAGTTCCTCAAAAAGTACTATCCACCTGACGAGCCTTATCACATGTCCTGGGAAAGGTTCAACGCGCTGTTGAGTCGATGTCCACAGCATGGTCTGTCTGACTGGGCGATTGTGGAGAAGTTCTATAATGGCCTCACCTTTGAGAAGCAGAAAATGTTCAACACAGCTGTGGGAGGCCATATCATGGATAAACTGGAGTCTGCTGAATGCGAGGAAATGTTTGAGAGTTTCGCTCTTGCTGAGCAACATCGGCCATCTACTAGGACTTCCATTCCTAGTGCTAGATCACCCACCTCTTCCACGAGAGGTGTGCATCAGGTCACCCCTGATACTAGCATGGCTACTTCCCTCGCATCTCTGGCAAATGAGATCAAAGAGCTGAAGATGAGTGCAAAAAGGTGCGAGGTGTGTAGATGAGGCCATGACACCAGGGACTGCCCCGTCAGTCAGCAGGAGCAGGTGAACTTTGCTGGCAGCCAAAACCAGAACCGAGGGTTCAACAATTACAATAATTCATATGGCTCAGAATGTGTAAGGCCCCAAACCCGGGAGGCCTCACTTGTTGGATTTACTCATTCACAAACAGTTCTTAAACATGAATATCAAATAACGCAGCGGAATCATTCATTCATCATAATTAAAACTTGTTCATACATGCGGAAGCATAACATTGTCAAATACATAAACATAACATAAACAACTCATAACGGGATGCCAGTCTTCATATCCTCCAATGTCTGAATGGTCCTTTCAGACTGACCATCCGTTTGTGGGTGGTATGCCGTGCTGATATTAAGCCTCGTGAAATCTTTTCCAGAACCTCGATGTGAATCGTGTGTCCCGATCAGATACGATCGTCAAAGGCATCCCATGCCGTGCTACTACTTCGTTAATAAATACTTCCGCTAACCTTTCCGACGAGAACGTCTCGCGAATAGGTAGGAAATGAGCACTCTTCGTTAATCGGTCCAAGATTACCCAAACGGTGTCATGACCTTTAGCTGTGATAGGTAGCTTGGTTATGAAGTCCATGGTAATGTGTTCCCACTTCCAATCCGGTATGTCAAGTGGTTGAATCTTTCCATACGGTTTCTGGTGTTCAGCCTTCACTTGCGAGCAAGTCAAGCACTTGCTTACGTACTTTGTCACTTCGTGTTTAATTCCAGGCCACCAGTATTCCTTCCTCAGATCTTGGTACATTTTGTTGGTACCGGGGTGGATAGAGTATCGAGACTTATGAGCCTCATCCAAGATTTTGGTTCTAAGCTCGCCACTCATAGGTATCCATATCCGCCCAAAACGTGTCCTAACACCAAGGGTGTTATATTCCAACTTGTCCTGTTGGCCAACCATCCTTTCCTTCTTTATGTTTTCTTCTTTAAGTGCCTCATCTTGAGCCTTTTCAATTTCTCTCATCACATCCGATGTTACCGCCAACTGGCAAACTTTCACTCTAATAGGAGTAGGCACATCCTTTCGGCTTAGAGCGTCAGCCACCACGTTTGCCTTTCCAGGATGGTATATTATTTCACAGTCATAGTCTTTCAACAGTTCCAGCCATCGCCTCTGCCTCATATTAAGTTCCTTTTGTTCGAAGAAGTACTTCAAACTTTTGTGGTCGGAGTAAATAGTAAACTTCACCCCGTAAAGGTAGTGCCTCCAGATTTTCAATGCGAATACGACAGCAGCAAGTTCCAAATCGTGGGTTGGATAATTAGCTTCGTGAATCTTCAACTGCCGTGACGCATACGCGATCACTCTCCCGCGTTGCATCAACACGCATCCCAATCCCTGACCCGAAGCGTCAGAGTATACCACTAAGTCTTCATTGCCCTCGGGAAGGGCCAAGACTGGAGCTTGAGTTAGCCTCTTCTTTAATTCCTTAAACGCCTCATATTGGGTCGAACCCCATTCATACTTGACCTCTTTCCGAGTCAACTTTATCAACGGCGAAGCTATTTTCGAGAAATCCTGGATGAATCTCCGATAGTAGCCTGCCAATCCCAAGAAACTACGGATTTCAGTTGGCGTCTTAGGAATATTCCATTCCCTTACCATCACTATCTTTGCTGGGTCAACCATAATGCCGTTCGGGTTAATGATGTGACCTAGGAATTGGACTTCCCTAAGCCAGAACACGCATTTGGAGAACTTAGCATACAACTTTTCCTTTTTCAGAGCTTCTAATACTTCCTTCAAGTGACACGCGTGATCACCCTCATTCTTGGAGTAGATGAGGATATCATCGATGAACACGATTACCGATCGGTCCAGCATCGGTCAACACACCCTATTCATTAAATCCATGAATGCTGCGGGGGCGTTCGTCAATCCGAAAGACATTGCGCGGAACTCGAAATGTCCATAACGCGTGCGAAATGCAGTTTTCGGTATGTCTTCCTCCCTTACCTTCAACTGATGGTACCCGGACCGAAGGTCGATTTTTGAGAACCAACTTGCGCCTTGCAATTGGTCAAATAGGTCATCGATCCTTGGTAAAGGGTACTTGTTCTTCACCGTTCGTTTGTTCAACACGCGATAATCAATACACATTCTCATCGAACCGTCTTTCTTCTTCACAAACAACACCGGAGCACCCCACGGCGAGATGCTCGGTTGGATAAATCCTTTCTCAAGTAACTCGTCTAGTTTTGCCATTAACTCTTTCATCTCCACTGGTGCTAGTCGATATGGAGCCTTAGCCACGGGCTGGGCATCTGGTACTAAGTCGATTCGAAATTCGATCTCTCTGTCGGGTGGTATCCCAGGCAAATCCTCTGGAAACACCTCCGGGTACTCGCGTACCACGGGTACATCGTCTAGCTCCTTCACTTCCTTACACTCATCAATTACGTACACCAGATAAGCCTCGCATCCGCGCCTCAAGTAATCTGCTGCCTTAATCATCGAGATAACGTTTGGCATCGGGGAGTCACGATCTCCAAGAACCTCGACTTTGCTACCGTCCGGAACCTTGAGTCGGATTATCTTTCGTTTACAAACCCGAGAGGCCTCACTTGTTGGATTACTCATTCACAAACAGTTCTTAAACATGAATATCAAATAACGCAGCGGAATCATTCACTCATCATAATTAAAACTTGTTCATACATGCGGAAGCGTAACATTGTCAAATACATAAACATAACATAAACAACTCATAACGGGATGCCAGTCTTCATATCATCCGGGTAACTCATCTCGCTTACCAAGCATCACCGTCCATCATCCATACCTGCCTTAACCTGAATGTGCATACTAAAAAGTCAGCTACGCTGGTGAGTTCTAGCTTTACATAAAACCTTAACATAAACATTTCGCCAAAAACATAACATACATTTGTTTAACAAAAGCGTACGTAAAACATGCAATAACTTAACATCGTAACATAACATCATAACACAAGTCAACATGAACTGAATCTGCGCCTTCTCGTAACCGTCAATTCCATACATCGCATACCAGCGGATGAACTTAAGGCTCGTTACCTCTAAGCCATCCGTCACACAGGTCCCCTAAGGCTCGTTACCTCTAGGTGGACCAAACATATGTCTCCTAAGGCTCGTTACCTCTAGGTAGACCAAACATACGTCTCCTAAGGCTCGTTACCTCTAGGTAGACCAAACATACGTCCCCTAAGGCTCGTTACCTCTAGGTGGACCAAACATAAGTTTCCTAAGGCTCGTTACCTCTAGGTAGACCAAACATACGTCTCCTAAGGCTCGTTACCTCTAGGTAGACCAAACATAACTTAGGCACTATTTCCCCGCAAGGAATAGTACCTTCCATTGGGATCCCGGTAATCCCATGGGTGACCGTCGTCACCCCATCATCAACCAGTTGTACAAACGTTAGCCAGCCACAAAGGCCCCCCGTAAGGTGAGGCCAATACACACATACATACATACCTTAGCTCCCGTAGGAACTCGTGGAAGATTCGTTCATTCGTGACTTTCATAAAACCTTTACCTCATTCTAGTTAAAGCATTTGTACGTTTTATTAAACAAAACATCATCTCTTTCGTAAACCTTTCGTAAACTTCATTTGGCAAAACATTTCATAAACATCGTTTCGTAAACCTCGTTTCGTAACATCGTTCCGTATGTATGCACACCAGCCCAAAAACATTTAATTTAAACATTTAAAGAAGGGCTTCTAGAACTCACCTTATAAGCTAGTCTCAGTTGTCCTAAACAAAGGCCCAACAACGTCACTTCTGATCTGAATTGATTAGTTAAATACACATCAGACCAATACCAACTCTAACAGTTTAACCACTCTAAACATACTAACTTACTTAACCTGCCTGGTGTCTGCGCACTTAGCAAGTGCGCAGACCCTGCTGCCTGCGCACTTAGCAAGTGCGCAGACCCCTCTTCCTGCGTACTTGATAAGTACGCAGGACCTGCTCTGTGCGCACTTGGTAAGTGCGCACGACCTGTTTCTTCGCAAAACCCTAACTTTCGCATTCAGGTCTGATCTCGTCAAGATCTCGAACCTGTTTGCATCCAAAATGTTCGTTTTCCATTAAGGAACTCAAATCTATGTTTATCTTTCAGTTTCATCCGTAAAAAACGTTGCCTTTTCACCCAAAACCCGAAAAACCCAAAAACAAACTAAAACTCAGATTTAGGTCGGATCGTTACCTGAATCGAGCTTCTGATCCGGAGGTTCTTCTCACGAGTTGTGGAGCAACACTTTGCTGAAATCTCGGGTCGATCCGCCAACTTTCTCTCTCTACGGTTTCTCTCTCTAGAAGTTGCAAATGAGAGAAATGGGTGGTGACCTTGGCTATTTATAGGGGAGGCTCCCCTTCCAGCCCGCCGGCCCATCTGACCCGACCCGACATGCCTCATTCATTTATTTCGTCATTTTAACTGTCGTTTTATTTTTTTGGGATGTTACAGAATGGAGATCTAGAGGCAACCCACCGGGGTTCAATGCCCACCCTAGTCAGCAAGGTGGAGGAGAAGCAGGACTGAGTGGGGGAAGCAGTGTCAACACCAAGGGGATTGAGGAGATGTTAGAGACACGGTCACAGATGCTTGCCCACTTGGTGGTGAAAGACAAGGAGACTCAGCAGAGACTGGATGCCCATGATACCTTACCGAAGAATCAGCATTCTGCATTCCAGGATCTGCAGCGCACGGTGGGAGACATCGCTATGAGCTTGAAGGATATACAGGAAGGTCCATCTTCAGGCCTTAATGCATCAACTACTGCATCAGAGGATGGAAGAGAGAGAGAGAGAGAGAGAGAGAGAGGGGCCACCGGTAGTAGAGGAAGAGCCGATGGAAGAAGAGATGGAGATGGAGAAGCCTGACAAGAAGGCAGAGGAGAAGAAGAGTGGGGGTGATATTAAGACCCCCGAGATTGACTTGAGTCGTGTTCCCTACCCAGCGTGCTTGCTGCCTCATAACTATGCTAGGGAATACGGTCACTTCCTGAATATTTTCAAGCAACTCAAGGTCAATCTCCCATTCATAGAGGTCCTCTAGCATATGCCAAAGTATGGCAAGTTCCTCAGATATCTTCTTTCCAACAAGAAAAAGCTAGAGAAGGTCTCTAAAGTATCACTTAGTGAGCGATGTTCTGGAGTGGTTCTAACAAACTGCCAGCAAAACTGGCAGATCCGGGTCACTTCACGATCCCGTGTCTGCATGGCTGTTTGCCTTTGAACCACGCGTTGGCCGACCTAGCTGCTATCATCAATCTAATGCCATATTCCATATACAAGCATCTAGACCTGGGTGAACCGCAACCAACGCGCATGAGCATATCCTTGGCTGACCATTCAGTCAAGTATCTACAGGGAATTGTGGAGAATCTTTTAGTTAAAGTTGACAAATTCGTCTTCCCCGTGGATTTTTTCATCCTGGATATGGATGTGGATGACAGAGTCCCACTCATCCTCGGGCGTCCATTTCTTCGCACCGCCAAGGTATTGATCGATGTCTTTGACGGGAAGCTCACACTTCGTGTGGGGGGATGGGTCGGTTACTTTCGATGCTGCAAGGTCCGTGAAGGAGGTTGGTGAGCAGAGCCACTCTGTTTGCATGATTGATGCCTTCATGGACTATCACCGGGACTCTGATCTAGAGATAGGAGTTAATGAACCAGCCCCTAACTTAGGGATTTATCTGATTGGGCGGTAGAGCTAGAAGAGTTGTTAGATGAGTCGGGCGAGTACGACGATGAGGTGCCTAGTGATCTACAGGAAATGATGGCAGAGTTGGAGGAGATGATATGGCAAACCCCAAGTGTGGGGATGGTTGAGAAGTCAGAGGGCCAGGATGAGAGTTTAGAGGTCATACCCGTAGAGACACCTATTCCTGAACCCCTACCCATCATCATTACTCATTCTGAGCGAAGCATTACTGCGCCAACTCCCAGTTTTAGTGCACCTAGGTATAGGACACCGCGAAAGAGAACCCGTGCTTTGATAGATCCATCTAAATTGAGGGTACTACAAACCCCAAGTGTGGGGATATTTAAGTGTGACAACTTGCTAGGATACTTGAACCGTGTTATCTTCGGACCTAGTAGGTTTAAATTGTGGTGGAAGGACCTGATTGATAAATATGATAGAGGTTTAATGTTCGTTGGTAGTATGGGGTTGTCAGTGTTTTGGAGAGTCGGTAGACCGCCCAGGATGAAGGCGGTACCGGTTAGTATCAAGGAGAAGCCTCCTGATAGGCTTGGTTAAGTCTCAGGCAAGTGCCCAAGATGTATAGTTTGTACATTTCTTGGTTTAACTCCGTGTCATTTTGTGCTTTTCGGTGTGCGTGTTTTGTTGTTTGTCATGTTTTGCAGGGATTCGCGCTTGATTCGGTGAGGAAATTCATCAGGAACAAAGTTCCAGGTATTTTTACTTTGGTTTTCATAGTTGGAATAGGTTTTTAATGGGTTTGGGTGAAAAAGTTTTTAGGGGGTCAAAATTTTTTTAAGTATAAAAAGCCCTTAACTTTTTGTTACCAGGGTCTCCTCGCAGTACGCGAGGCAAAAAAGGAAAATCCCTTGCAGTACGCGAGGGACTACTAATCTTGCCGGCTTAATTTGTGCCTCCTCGCGGTACGCGAGGAGTGCCGCATGTTCCTTTGCGGTACGCGGGGCTCTCCTGGATTCACCCTACTTCCTTTGTTTCCCATGGTTTCCCAATTCCGTTAACCAGATCTCATCCATCACCACCATCCATTATAATATCATCCACCATCCATACACATCATTCACTACTACCACCTACCATGGGAGACTTGAGAACCATTCATGACCGATGTTTCACCTTGCTAGTGGCATTCATGTCTATGTGTTTGTCACTCATCAGGTAGGTGTCCCTCTTCTATCCAGAGTCTGTTTGAGTCAATTGAGTCTTTTCATTTTATGGTGAATCTTTTGTTTTTACTTTGAGTCAGTGTGATGCTGTGGGTATTGTGTGAGTTTGTTTTGCAGGTTTTGATCGCTCCGTCCGTACTCAATCTCCATTCGGGCGGAGTCGATCCTAATATGATCCTGATTTTATAAAGCAACCTGACAAAGTTGTGCAACCACGACCGAAATGCTATACGGTACACAAAAGGAAGAACGAAGCTGGACACTAGTCTTGCATACATGACCAGCTAAGTCGATTCCTGTTTATTTTTGTCTTTTTATTTTTAGTTGTTTCTTGCTTCACATCGAGGACAATGTGTCTTTCAAATGTGGGGATGGAGTCTAGTTTGTCTAGTTGTTTCTTTTTTTAAAAAAAATCCAAAATTACAAATTTTTGAAAATTGTCCTTTGAAAGTATGAGTTTTTGCATATAAAAATGGAAAATGATAGTACAACTGGATCTGTTTGTTTGAGTTTAAATGATTTAAATGATAGAAATCGCGTCTAATTCGTGATGTTTTGGTAGACCCAGCCAGCTAGGATAGCTTAAATAGCATGTGTGTGTTGTTTAGGGTTAATAATTGATTAAATCATGATATCTTGTGGGTATTCATCTTAGAGTAATCGGTAATATTGAAACTGTCAACATAGGGTGATAGTTACCTCGTTAAGTTAAAAGTTATTTGTTTTTGAAATTTCTTGGCACACCACATTCTTTTTATGAGAATAAATCCGAGTGTTGGTGGCACCTACTTCCATAATTCATAACCATGAGCTTATTTGATTAGAAACCTTAAGTTTTGCTAATGTGTTACCCTCCGGGATGGCCACTTGGAGAAAACACCCCTAAGTGATTCTTATGTGCTTAATTGATAGAACTTAGTCTATGTGTTACCTTCTGGGATAGGGACTTGGTTGAAACGCCTCTAGACGAAAGTTCATTTGCTTAGATAAATGCTCATATATCATCCATTCATTCATATTTCATCGGAATTTCTAAAACAAATAAATTTTAGTTTAACGTGGAGGGAAATGTGACACTTCTGATTTTCACTACTTGTACTCATTCTAGACTTATCAATGAAAATCCGCATGGCATTTCATTTTACTTGAAATCCTATTCAGACGTTGTTACAATACTAGTTCACATGTGAAACATTACGTTTATGCTTGATTTCAAAGACTTATACTTATCTGTGATTGATTCATGGATCACACGTAGACTTAATTGATCTTTATGACACATTAAATACACATGAACCACCCCCATACATCTCAAACATGTTCTTACAACCCATTCAATGTGAATTGATGCTTAAAAGTACTAGTTAGTACTTTCGTGCGATCGTTCGCCTTTTAAACCGTCGTTAACTACGTACCGTCCACGACTGACAAATCGTTTAACATGACATTAATTTATGTTTTAAATGTTTAAAATATTCATTTCTTTAATTAAAACAAAGTTTGTTTGCAAAACTTTCCTTAAATAAATCCTGAAATTCGAAAAACGATCAAAAAGTCTGTTTTCTCGCCCACCGATCGCCAACTACTATACGCGAATAACGTAACTTTAACTTAAATGTTTTTAGCTAAACATACTCTTTTTGTTATGATAATCAACTTTAATGTTGAAAACATTTGCCAATTTCGCTTAAAAATGCTTAAAATCGCAATTTTCGAATGCGCGCACTCAACCGGATCAAGCTAGGACCCAACCCACCTACTCTTGGACCTAGCCCAAGCAAGAAATCACAAAAAACCCAGCCCCATTGAGGAAAATTTCGCAGATTTGAGGGCCCTAAAACCCTAAATTGCTTTCCAAGACATTCCATATTTACACCCCTTCAACCATTAGTATAAATAGGAGGCTTAGGATCTTGTTTTCTTTGCTAATTCTCCCTCAAACACTCTCAACCCCTCCTAAGTTGTGAAATCCCTTCCCAACCTTGAAGATTTCGAAATCCCTTAGAGGATTCCATCGGGTCGAGGATCGCTAGATCTTACCATATTCAAAAAATCTCAAGACCTTAATCCATGAAGATCATTTTGAAACGAGTTACGTCCAATAATCATTCTCTAATGATTATCTATGAATATGATCTCCAACTACTTGGACTTTCATTCATAATGAATCAACCATCTAATTCACAATAGTCTTACATTCAGATTGATTCCCATGAATCTGATCGACTATGGACATTTAGAATACTTTATTCAATAATTTCTAAAACGTATAAAATATCTAACATAGTAACATCTATTTGTAATGCATTTAACCATTAAATCAATATAAAATATCAATGTAATTATATAGTTCGAAAGCACCAAATACTAAATACAGATCAAACCCGTTATCTAGTAAATCTAAGGTCTATCTTATCATCATGTTTCTCATGTTTAGAATGAGGCATAGGCTTAGTGAACGGTCTGCTAGATTCTGATCTGTGTGAACTTTGTTTAACACGATGTCTCCCCGTTCCAGTATATCCCTGATATAGTGAAATCTTCTGAGTATGTGCTTCGTGTTGTGGTGTGACCTTGGTTCCTTGGCTTGAGCAATGGCACTAGTATTGTCACACAATATCTCGATTGGTTTATGAATGCTAGGCATTACCCCCAAGATCAGCAATGAACTTCTTCATCTAAGAAGCCTCCTTTGCAGCTTTCGAAGCAGCAATGTATTCTGACTCGTTGGTGGATTGAGCAACAACACTTTGTTTAATACTTTTCCAAGTGATAGAACCACCATTCAGAACAAATACCAATCTCGTTTGTCATCGAGAATCATCTCGATCAGTCTAGAAGCTAGCATCAGTGTAACATTAAACAGCTAGTTCTTCTTCCAGTCCTCCATATATCAAGAACATATCCTTAGTTCATCTTAAGTACTTGAGGATGCTCTTCACAACTATCCAGTGACTCTCACCGGGATTCTGTTGATATCTGCTAGTCATGCTTAAAGCGTACGATACGTCAGGTCTAGTACATAGCATGGCATACATGATGAAACCAATTGCAGAAGCATATGGAACCTTTTCCATTTTCTTCTTTTCCTCGTCAGACTGAGGGCACTATTTATTATTCAGTATGGTTCTATGTGCTATGGGAAAAGATCCTCTCTTTGAGTCTTGCATGAAAAAGCGTCAAACGACCTTATCAATATATGTACTTTAACTTAAACCTATAAGTCGCTTTGATCTATCTCTATAGATCTGTATTCCCAGAATATATGCAGCTTCACCAAGATCTTTCATTGCAAAACATTTACGTAGCCAGGACTTTACGTCTTGTAGCATAGGAATATGATTTCCAATGAGCAGTATGTCATCTACATACAGAATCAGAAAAGTGATATAGCTCCCACTTGCCTTCCTCTAGATACACGATTCATCTTCGTTCTTGACAAAACCAAACTCTTTGATTTTCTTGTCAAATCAAAGATTCCAGCTTCTGGATCCTGCTTTAATCCATAAATGGAATTTTTTTTTAACTTGCACACCTTATCATGATTCTTTGGATCTTCAAAACCTGCCAGTTGAACCATATAGACATCTTCAGTAAGATGCCCGTTTAGGAACGCAGTTTTGACATCCATTTGCCATATCTCGTAGTCATAATACGCGGCAATGGCAAGTAAGATCCTAATCGACTTAAGTATGGCCACTGGCGAGAAGGTTTCATCATAATCAATTCCTTGAGTCTGAGTAAAACCTTTCACTACTAGTCTTGCTTTGAAGGTTTGCACATTCCCATCCATGTCGAATTTCTTCTTGAAAATCCACTTGCTTCCTACGGTTCGACTCTTGGAAGGAAGATCAACCAAGTCCCATACATGGTTGTCGTATATAGATTGGATTTCGGAATTCATGGCTTCAAGCCTTTTCTTAGATTCTAAATCTAAGAATGCAGAATTGTAACTAGTGTGCTCAGCCTGATCAACTATCAGGATGTCGTCAATCTGGTGAATCCCGATATACTGGTCGGGTTCATGACGATCCCTAGTACTTCTGTGAACAGCTTGTGTCACAGTTGAATCTTGAACATTTCCAGATTCAGCTTCAGCAGTCTCATGCTGAATGGCAGATTCAGTTTGGTGTTCGGTTACTTGTGGTTCTTGGATCTCATCCATATCCACATGGTTCTCTCCAATCCCTCGTGCAAGAAGTTCCTTCTCCAAGAAGGTAGCTCTACGTTTAATGAAAACCCGGTTTTCAACAGGATTGTAGAAGTGGTGACCGACTGTTTTAGGGTATCCGACGAAAACAACTTTATCGCCACGGGGATTCAGCTTGTCCATAGATTCACTAGTAACATATGCGTTACATCCCCAAACCCTAATGTAGGACACTTTGGGTTTCTCCCCATGCCATATCTCATAAGGCGTTTTGTCAACCTTCTTTGTAGGAGCTAGATTTATGATTCTTGTGGCAGTCTCGAGAGAAAAACTCCATAAGGAGTGTGGGAGGTTTGTACGACACATCATTGATCGAACCATATCTAATAGAGTTCGGATTCTCCTTTCGGATACACCATTAAGTTGAGAAATGATCCCATATTTCTTTAGATGTTCGTCAAACTCTTGACTAAGATATTCACCGCCTCGATCAGATCGAAGCATCTTAATCGTTTTACTAAGCTGACTTTGTACCTCGTTCTGGTATTGTTTGAACATTTCAAACGTTTCATGTTTATGCTTCATGGGACATTGTACTGTAGTCATTAGTAAATGTAACGAAGTATTTCTCTCCACCTCTAGACATTGTTCTGAATGAACCACATATATCAGTATGTACGAGTCCTAACATATCCTTAGCCCTTTGATTGATACCAGTGAAAGGAGTCTTGGTTAGCTTTCCACTTAAATAGGATTCATAATCATCAAATGACTTTTGACTTGTGGAATTCAAAATTCCGGCGGTGTGGAGTTTCTTCATACGATTCTTGTTTATGTGTCCAAGTTTACAATGCCACAGATACGTATCATTGAAATCTAATCTCTTACGTTTGGAGGAGATGTTGAATAGAACGTTATTATCATGGACTTCTATCTCATAGATTCCATTATGAGGCTTTGCTAAAAAATAAAACAAACCATTTAAATATATAGAAATGAAATCATTATCAAAAGCCTAAGTAAATCCTTTTTCCAGCAAAGCGGATACTAAAGAAATATTCCTAGTCAAATTAGGAATAAAATAAACATTGTTCAAAACAAGTTCTAAACCAGAAGGGAGTAAAAGAATATATATTCTCCTACAGCCTTCACTGTAACCTTTTTCTCATTTCTCACATGGAGCTCCAGGTCGCCTTTCTTCAGCTTCCTTACCTTCCTTAGTCCCTACAAATCATTACAAATGTGATAACCACATCAAGTGGCAAACACCCAAGATTTGCTAGACAGAGAGAAGATCTTAATAACGAACATACCTGAGGACTGTCCTCCAGCAGACTTCTTCTGCTTCAACTCAGCTAGATACTTTGGGCAGTTCCTCCTCCAGTGTCCGGCTTCATCACAATGAAAGCATTTGACATCCTTCAAAGGTTTCTTTGCAACAGCTTTGCCCTTGCCCTTTCCCTTGCTCTTGTATCTTTTCTTGCTTTTTCCCTTGGCTTCAGACTTCCTGACTCGACCCTCCTTGATCATCAGCATTGGTCTGGACTTAGCAGGAGTCGGAATGTTCATTTTAGCAGTCTTTAGCATCATATGCAACTCCGGAACTATCTTGTCCCAAGCATTCATATTGTAGTTCAAAGTGAACTGATCATATGATTTTGGCCGCGAGTTGAGGATTATATCCCCAGCCAATTCATTGCTTAAAGGGGAGTTAAGACGTGCTAGGTGATCAATATATCCCTTCATCTTCAACACATAAGTGTTAACCGAAGAACCTTCTTGCATACGACAGCTTATAAGTGATCTTATCACCTCAAAGCGTTCATGACGGCCTTGTTGGTGGAACATTTCCTGCACTTACCTAATCATGTCGAATGCTCGCATATCGACCAGATTCTTCTGAAGTTCCGGTACCATAGATGCCAGCATCAAGCAAGAGACCTTAATGGAATCATCGACATGCTTATCCCAGGTCTTATGAGCTAGGCCAGTAGCAGCAACAAGTTCTTCTGGTATTGGTCCCTCGAGAACATACATTTTGTTCTCAGCCCTGACGACAATCTTCAGGTTTCAGTACCAATCCATGAAGTTGGAGTTGTCAAGTTTGTCCTTCTCAAGTATTGACTTTAGGGAGAATGAGGAGTTGGGATTAGATTCGTTAGACATCTATAAAATTCAAAATAAAGTTTTAGTATTTTCATACATAACGTCCTAATTAAATTTATGACCCCATTGCAAAAATTATATAATTAGGAATGAGATCCCGGTTCACCATAACTCAGTGAATGGATGAGCACTCTCCACTGGAAATAGCTAGGTAGGTAGGTAACGATTACCAATTGTATCAACTATATAAATCTCGGTTTGAGGGGCATGACGAGTATTGTCAAGCTTGGATACGTTTCCCTCAACTACGCCCACTTAAAAGACTTAAGTGATATTTGTCCTTCAATTGTAACTGTAGACCCGGCCTAAGTAACTCAGGAATCACGGTTCTACTTTCAACCAAAACCGTAGGGCCGGATACAGGGTAATTCACTAACACCGGGGGTTCGGATAGATCAGTTGAAGTGTTACAATTTAGGGTGGCGCAGAAATATCGATTTTATATTGAGATTTCTTTAATGTTTTAAAATTACCGATTATGGTAAAAAAAACATTTTGAACGACGAGATGCAATTTTAGTAAACTGATTTTACTAATTTAGTTCATGAAACGCCTTTCAACACTCGACCCGGTCCAATTTTAAATACCTTATTTAATCTAAACTAGTCGTTTATCGTGAACTATATTTTAAACTAATCAACTCTTTAATTAATTTAAAATTGTTTTAAATAACACTATTAAATTTAAAACTTTTTTTACTTTTAAATAAAAACACCTTTTATTTAATAACCTTTCCGATAAAAATAAACAATTTAAATATCTCGTCGTTTTAAGATTGTATCAAAAGTTTTATAAAAATTTTACGGTTTAATTATTATGATCCAAAATAATATGTCACCACCACAAAATAAATAAAACATATGAACCGAGAAACTAGTAAAATTGTTTTGTTTCGTTCGAGCTATCAAATGAGAACCGGACTGGTCTAAGGGATAACAAAATAATCAAATCTGCTATCTCCCACTTAGTCCAAGATCTCCATCTTTAACCCTGTCATTGCCCGCCTTGGTGTTCAAGTCTTCATCTCTTTAGGATTACAATTTTATTTATAAATACACTAAAAATAAATAAAACTAACTATTATAACGGGTTCCAAATAAGCCATAAAAATACAAAGAATAACAAACCAAAACAAACATTATAACCACATCTCTCTAGTGCTCGATTCAATCAGTACAATCACAAAAAAATGAAAAATGCTCGATCTTTTGTCAAATAAAAGTTTTAACAAATAAAACAATAGATCGATAAAAAAATATGTCTAAACGCGCGTAGAGGTATCTCTGATACCACTGTTGGGAATCATCGTATCAGTTTTAACTTTTAAAACATAATTATATTTAAACGTTTTAAATAAATAAATTAGATTTAATCAGCGGAAGCAATTTTAGTACGAATATCAGATCAGATCTGGATCTCGGTCAGTGATCCGATTTCATACGTATAAACAATAAAATCAAATGTAACCATAGGATGTTCAGGGTTATACCTTCGACGATTAACCGAATCAGAACACCTTGGTTCAACAAGCGTTAAACTAGATGACACGTTCACGAAACCTGCAGCAAAACACGTCAAACGTATGCGCAGGAGGAACCGGCGACGGCAGTGACGCAAGGCGGCTGCGGCGGTCTGCGGCTGGTCACGGCGACGACATAGTGGTGGCCAGCGGTTCACAGATGTCGCAACCGGGGGGGTCGGCTCTCCTTCCTTGCACAAACTTGGATGGTGGCAAAGTTAGGATTAGGGTTTTAGAGTTAAGGTTTATTTATAATTCATTAACTTACATACAGTTTATTCCCTAGTAATTAATTGTTAATTACTTTTAATTCATACAGTTTACTAATTACCAATAATCAGAAAACTTTATTCCTTTTAATGTCTAACACTTAAACATTAAAAGCTTCCGTATATAAATATTTCACTAAATAATTAATCACCGAATAAATATTTCTCTAAATATTTATTTGTCGTCTAATAAAACATCTTTTGTGAACTATAATATTTAACAATTATTATCTATTTGCTTGTTGCCGAAAGTGTAACTCTTTGGATCGTACCTCGATAGTAACGTTGAATTAATTGACGATCGGAAATCATATTTCCAACAGTACCACCATTCAGCTAGTGATAACCATTTGAACCATTCTTTTGGTTTACCCATTACTTTACATCTCAAGTAGGAAGCAAGGCAAACGGTTCACCACTTCAGTCTGCACATCAGACTTTGGGTGATATGTAGTGGAGAGAACTAACTCAACCCATGTAGTTTAGTGAATTCTTGCCAAAAATTGGTCTGTAAAATGGGGTCTCAGTCAGATAAATATAGTATCCGGCCATCTATGTAACTTGAACACATGATCCAAGAAAACTTGAGCTACAATGGCAGCTGAATAAGGACGTATTAATGCGATAAAATGAGCACACTTGGTGAGTATGTCAACCACCACAAAAATAACATCCTTACCTTGTGATTTTGGTAACCCACTAATAAAATCCATGGATGTATCTGAAAACATAGATTTGGCAGTAGCTAAGGGTTGTAAGAGGTCAGGGTAAGCTACATGTTATTCTTTGGATCTTTGACAAACCTCACTGTAGGATCGTGAAAGTACAAGATGGTTATGTTCGTAGTTGAAATTGGCGGAAACAATATCAACTACACAAGTATAATCGAGTAAACAGAAAGAATACTAATAAGAACACTGTTGTATTAAGCTTTTGCAGATAAATGATTACAATTGAAACTCAATCAGAAAGCACAAAAAAGCACACTTACAATGAAGTGTTTACACAGTATTTATACTCACTTAGAATCAAGACAGACCCTTGATTCTAAGGATCAGATCTAACACAGACCGTTGATCTGTTGTATATAGCTAACTATTACGCGTTTAGTCTAAAACTAGTTAACTTTATTGAAGCGTCTTCTTTATGCATTATTGCTTGCATGCTTTGAGAAGAGCATTGTTGTCTGTCATTGGTTGCACCATTGAGGTTCCATCTGCTTTGAGTGTGTCAGTTGCTTTTGCAGAAAGTTGTCAGTGACGCTTGGCATGGATAGTCAGCTGCAACGATTTGTCTTCAAGGCACAAGGCTATCAGCAGCAAAGATGAGGAGCAGCAGCAAGATGTGACCATCCAAAGCTGTTGATGCTTTGCCTGTCAGCAGCATCAAGTGTTGATGCTGCTTAGAAGCCTATCCACAACAACTTTGGTCTTCAGCAGATAAGGCTATCAGCAGCAGATTTGTTCTTCAGCAGGAGAACAAGTATCCACAGCAGATAATCTTGTCCGCAGCAGATAATCTTGTCCGGAGCAGTTTGTTGGTCAGCAGCAAACTCTGAGATCAGCAGCATTTGTACTTAGAGAATTTTGTAGCTATCAGTCTTTGTTTCTACAAACTCCCCTAGACTGATGCTACCAAAATTCTCTTACTGCCTTTGTTGCTGAAGCTTTTGCATGTTTCTGACTATCCTTTCAACCTCATATCCTCTCTGGTCCATGCTATCTGAGTCTTCCTCCATTGGGACCATCTCCCCCTTTTTGGTTAAATCAGTGGATAAATAAGCATCAGTTTGGGTGCCCACTAATACAAGGAAGGGAGTAGGTAAAGTTGGGCATTTATGGGCTTCATGCATAGAGACTTGGTGTCTTAGTTTGGACACTTCAGCCTCTAGCTTAGCCACCCTGGCCGTTAATTCCAAGATATGAAGTTGCAGTCTGTCCTCATCCACAGTTGTGGAATCCTTGGATCCAGATGTGGCCTTATGCCTAGCCTCTTCATCCCCATCACCCATGGTTTCTTGGCGCCTGGGATTCCTCTCAAAGAGGGGAGTTTCCAAGGAAGCATCCTAACTGAGAGTTGCCATGGTTGAGGTCTTAGCAATTTTATCACTGTCCTCCTGGTCATTTGATGGACCAGAAGTAGTGACAGCCTCTTCCACATCCACTCTTTCATAACTCCTAGAGTGGACCTTCAGGGTAGTAGAACTTGGGTTGGGTGTGTTGGAAGCAAGATCAATCAAAACCTCCGAGATAGTGGTAGTTGGAGAAGGTACATCATCTTGATCAGGTTCCTCAACACTTAAGTTCAGAAAAGAAAGGAAAGGCTCAGGGGGCTGTTCTATGGATCCGGGAAGTGATCCTGATCCTAATAGAGAGATATCCAAAGGAGTCTCCCTAATGATGTGGCTGTCCCTTATGATATTCTCACCAGAATGTTGTGATTCTGAGTGAGGGCTGTTAGGTTGGGTTTGGGCTTTGGAGGCAAGAGGAGAAGGAGTTCTCTTGCCCCTTTTCCTAGTATATGTCGTTGCAACCGGGGCCCTGTGTTTTGGTTGAACGATGACATCTAACAGAGGTGTAAGTAATTTTTATGCATGTGCATCCTTAGTAGTATGCACAGGGGTTCGAATGGTAGAAGCACACTGTTGTTCAGGATGTGAGGTGGAGGGTGTGGGATCAGTATCAGCTGGGATTACTGAACTGTCACCCGGGGTACTTTGTATGTTCAGCATTGTAGATAACAATGGAACATTGACCCCTGAGAACTTTCACTCCAAATCGACGAAAATGCAGATCTTTGTGAAAACCTTACCTGGTAAGACGATCATGTTGGAGGTCGAACCCTCCGACACAATCGACAATGTGAAGGCAAAGATCCAAGACAAGGAAGGCATCCCGCCAGACCAGCAGCGTCTAATCTTCGCCGGAAAACAGCTCGAGGACGGCAGAACCCTAGCCGATTACAACATCCAGAAGGAGTCAAATCTTCACCTCGTCCTTCGTCTCCGCGGTGGCGCGAAGAAGCGCAAGAAGAAGACCATGGAAGGCGGAGGAAAGTGCGGAGCTCACCTTTGAGTCACTTCCAAAGGCAACATATCCTCCATTGAAATGTCTGAAGTTGGAGAGGATGGATCTGTTACCTGTCATGTGCCTGGAACACCCACTGTCTACCACCCAGGTGTTATTCTTGTGACCTGGCTGTCCCTGCACATGATAGATTTCTAATTAGTAGGAGGAACCGAAGAGTCTGTAGACTTGAAAAAGATGGTTGTTAGTTTATCCTTTTCAGTATGTTTGCAGTCAATGGAACCAATGACAGTGCTTGGAGATGGTTTGGCTTTCCATTGCCTTGTTGGTGATTTTCTAGTTTTCCTCACATTGTCAGCAGCAGATTTTGCTACTGATGTTTCTGGCTTGTTGACAGTAGATCCTGCTGCTGATGGCTTTGTTGAAGTGGCAGCATTCTTTGCTGCTGAAGGCTTTGCCTTGGATTTTGCCTTATCAGCAGTGGACACTCTTGCTGCTGATGGCTTTAACTTATCAGCAGCAGATTTTGCTGCGAAGGATTTTAGCTTATCAGCAACAGACTTGGTTGCTGCTGAAAGCTTCTGCTTTGTTTTCTTGGGCTTAACTTGACTAACAACCGATGTATGATGATCCTTCTTTACCTTTTGTCTTTGAGGGGCTTGATGAAGGATCTGGTTGAAGGGGTTAAACTTACAGTTTGCAGCAAAGTGTTCTGATTCACCACAAATGATGCAAGTTTGTTGAGATTTAGGCAGCTTCATTCTTGGGGGAGATAGAGACTCCCTGAACTTAGTTTCTTTGACCTCGTAGCTTCTTACCTTCTTGTTTTTGTTAGTCTTTACAAAGGCATGCTGCTTTGAATTTCTTTGGTATTCCAGGTAATGAAAGCAGGTGCTGGCAGTGTGGTTATATCTGCCACACACAAAGCATGATCTTGCCAGTTTGTCTCTTGAAAGGTAGACATAGTCCTTTCTTTGGAACAGATCCTTGAAGTTCCATGGATGAGCTTTTTTATGTTCAAAAGTGGCTTCTTCTAGGGTCTTTTGAACATATGGAACTTTTTCTTCAGGCTTATGACATATATCAAATACCTTCCTCTTTGTGATCGGCTTTGACTGAGGCTTGGGGTTTGTGGGTCCTGATGTCTATCCCTTTTCAATGTTTAGCTTTCTTCCATCTGGAGGATAGCTTATCTTGATCTGTTTGAATGGTACAGGGGCTGGAACAGCTGGAAGAACAGCAGGAACTTCAACTCTATTCAGAACAGCTTCAGATGGGACTGCACTGGTTTCATCATGGTCCGAGTGGGTTGACTCAAATTCCGATGAGGTAGTGCAGTCTTCGACGAAAGGTTCATCCGTTGAAGGATCAAGGTTTCGGTTTGCAGTGTCAAGATTTGCAACATTGAAGCTTGGTTCGTATATGGCAATATAGTCAGCAGGAGGAGGAACAGCATTGTACTGATCATTGTTATACCCAAGTCCAGTTTTTACCTTCTCATGGACTTGAATATCTAAAAGTCTTTGTAACTTTTTGGAGGAAAATTCATATTTTTCAACATGAACTTTTTGTTCTGCCAGTTCAGCTCTGGTAGCTTTTAGTTTGACTAGTAGATCATCAATCTGAGTTTCAAGATTAGTTTGTTCGTGTTTTAGCGATGAAATCTCTTTCTTAAGGCAGTTAATCTTTTCTTTATAAGTATTTTCAACCTTTTTGAACTCAGATTTCATATGATGAAACTCTTCATTTTGATCTATAAGGTTTTGGTTATGCTTTCTATAACCCAAAACTTTATCAATACAGGCTTGAGAGCAAAGATGTTCAAATACCTGAGGTGGTATCTCTGTAGTGTCTGCCATAAGAGCTTGATTGTTGATAGGCAGTTCCTCATACAAGAAGCTCCAGTCACACTCAGAAGTTCCAACAGTTGCACAGGCTGCAGTTTGAACTGGAGGAGTAGCTTGTTGTTGTTGTTGTTGTTTGGGTTGGGCTTGGTGAGCTTGTCTTGACTGAGGAGCAGCTGGATTTGCTCTTGGTGCCTTGCATTCTCTAGCAAAGTGACCCAGTAGGTTACAGTTATAACATCTTAGTTTGCTTTTATCCAAGCCAACTCTGGTGTTGGACTTGTTACTTGGAATGGGTCTTCCGGTTCTAGAGTAGAACCTTTTTGCTCTTATAGAGAGCATGGCATACGAGTGCTGTATGTCCATTTCTTCTAAATCATCTGGATGAAAGCATTCCAGATCCTCCTTGATAAAGGACATGTTGCTTGAGTTTTCAGAAACAAAAGCAGCAGAGGTTGAGGTTTGAGGAGGTGCTTCTAGGAGGAATGGAGATGTGTTTGTTTGAGAGGTTGGAGTTTGAGGATGAGTGATGATGGGAGGATAATAGTTGCTTGAACTAGGACCTGAGTGCTCAGAATGGAGGGCAGAGGAGGTGGTGGTGGATGTTGAGGCTGTTTGGTAGCTTGAGCTTCTTTCTTTTGCCTGAATCATCTCTAGCTCATAGGTTTTTAGCATTCCAAAGAGCTCAGTCATCTGGAGAGTCTTCAGATTCTCAGTTCTTCTGATTGACACTGTGTAAAGTGTCCAGCAGCTTGGTAGAGACCTGATGAACTTCTTGAGAATATCATCATTCTCTAGCTTTACTTTGGAGCACTGCAGTTCTCCCACCAGGTAAGTGTACATGTTATACAAAGCGGTTAGTGACTCACCTTCCTTCCATACGAAGTTTTCGTATTACTGTTTCAGGACGTCTCTTCTGTTTTCTTTGACTTCCTCAGAGCCAGTAAACATCTTCTCGAGAGCCTCCCAGAGCTCTTTAGCAGTTTTGTAACTTCTGAAGTTATGAAAAACTTCATTTGGAAGGCACATTTGGATAGCTCCTAGTGCCTTGAAGTCCACCTCCATCTTCTTTATGTCCTCTTCTGAGTACTTGGAGGGCTCCTTTGGAACTGATGGTCCTCCAGAGTCAGCAAAGGCCACCATGGGAGTGTAGGGTCCATCCCTGATGGATTTCCACATTCCGTACTCCTGATAATAGAAAAAGCTTTCCATGCGATTCTTCCACATGTCGTAGTCTTCCCCAGATACCAATATTGGTGGTCGGTTGATGCTGCTGATGTCTTCCAATCCATTACTCGGTGCCTTCTTTGTTTTTGTGATTTTGGGTGACTTGATTGAAAGAGAGAATTTAGAATAGAACCAGAAGTGATTAAATGATGTTCTAAACGTAGTTATTAAATTATTAACTAAATTAACCTATTTTAGAAACTAAGTTATACTCTAGACTCTCTAAAACTCGACTAAACTACTAACCGGCAAGTGAACCGATCGACTCTAGTACAGCTAAATAAGTCCGGAAATCGAACCCACGAAACTCTATTTATTACGTAAATTAGACTCACTTAAACAGACTGACTGACACGACTAATTGTTTTTATATTTTAGGGGGGGTTTGTCTAAAATCCTAAGAGACAAGCGATTAAAATACTATCAATTAACTAAATTACCTAAGACACGAAGGTGATTTTGGGTTTTACTTCAGATGACGATGGGTAACTACCTACACTGGAATCCTGGGATACTTCGAGCTATACTTTTAACGGATGCAAGTTAATAAGGAACCGGGATCATAAATTTCTAACCTCTTGAGACACCGAACAGGACTCCCGACCCTTTTCGGGAAGACACCTAAGGGACTCTGAAGGCTGCTGAAAACACCGGTTGATCTAGACTTCCTCTCGGTTATCTAAATGTTTATGTAAAGTACCCTAATATGACCTACTCCCTCTCGGGTTGTAAACCTAGGATGACTTGGGTTCTTGATTCGACTCAAAAGACAAATATTAGCAAGGAAACTATGACAGACTTCTCTCAAAGACCACCCTAGCAATTTACCAATTTAGACCTATCAATAATCTCGCACCTAACACCTAGACCTATTCAATTATCAAATATAGCTTCTAAGGTATTTTGGCCAATTAACCCAACAAATCACAACGCAAGTTAATGATCTAGCATGACCCTATTACGCGAAAGACATTCACCAAAGATCATACGAAGCAATATATAACAATTAGAATAATTCTAAGCATGCATATTCAACGAATCAATAATCAAGTTTGCTACTTTATCATGAAATCCAAAATTAACAAGCATCCAATATAAAAATCATAACTTTAGCATCCCATTCATCATAGTCTAGGTAGTTTATCTAATTTAGCTACTCATCATTATCCAAATCAAAGACGCAATTTCAACAAAGTGGAAAGACATGGTAAAAATTAAGAAAACAAAGAATTGATAAACCCGGATAGCCAAATCACGAGCTTGATCGATCCTAGGACTCCAACCTTCAACCGTTCTCCTTCTTGCTTGAAATTGCTCCAAAATCTCTCCTAAATTCGTCCTAGATTCTACAAAATCGGCTAGGGTTTTACAAGAATATGATTGTGATGTATTTATACCCCAACTAGCATCAACCCACCTGAAAGTCGAAATATTATGTGGAAAATAGGCTTTCGCCACCCGCGGAGCCCATTGGCTTCCATTCTCGCGGGTGGCGAGGAGTTAATTTATGTGTGTGTGATACAACTCCCTCACGGCCCGCGAGGGACAACTCCTGACCTTCTCGCAGGTGGCGAGAAGGTGTTTCTTCTCGAATTTCATGCTTTTAATCGACTCTTGACCTCCCGATCTCTTCCGGTACTCGGTTTTGCATATTTTTGACTCGTTTTCTGCCCATTTCAGCAACAACTATCACTCGAGACCTGGTAAACACAAATGGATCAGTAGTAACATATTCTAACTAAAAACTAAAAGAAAACTAAACAAAACTACACAAACTGAACACGATAAATGGGTGTATTTTGCAATACATCAAATATCCCCACACTTACCCTTTTTTCGTCCCTGAAAAAGAATTATGTATACGGAATCATAGTTAGGTAGAAACTTGGTTCTCAAAAACTCAGTTATTTTAATTAAAGCTTAGTGACGTGTTAGCTGCGATTGCAAATATATTATCCTCTTAAACCCAAATCCGGTATCCAAGTTCCTTATCATGTTTATTTAATTTAAGTTCAATCAGATTATCTAGGGTCTCACGCGTCGGAAGCTATAGTTTTATCTAACCCCACCTCAAGCTTATGGAACAAAAGGAACAATCAATTGATTATTTCCTAACCGTCTTATGCTTTAAAAATCAAAAGAATTAACATCAAAATTTTTGTTTATTTATTTTTTATTTTATTTTATTTTTTCAATAGAAATCACGAGCACACAATATTCATACCTAACCCAGAGGTTGTTTCAATCAGAGTCACCATCCCCAAGAGCGACAACGTGAGCGTCGGTAATCATATCATTTTATTTTAACTTATCCTAGTTGGAATTTCAATTAGAGTCACCATCCCCAAGAGTAATTCTATAGGCATCGTTATTTTATATGCTCTTTTATTCTATTTTTTTTTCGATAAAAATTCTAAGATTTTTAAAACTTATAACGGCATTCCTTATACTATTTGTGGCGGTGTCGACTTCCTACTTCTCCTAGATGATAACCCACAAATATCCCAACATTAGATATATTTAAGGTCAAAAGAAACTTCTCAACCGGTCGGGCCTACCCACATATCCCTAACTAGACACGCTTTCAACTTATTTATAATCTCATATTCAAAAACCAAGTAAAAACCCGACTTTACTATCATTTTCCGTGCTTTTAATTGCAAACTTCTAAAACAGAGACATTTTCTAATTTTATAATTTTTTTTTATCAATATTTTTTTTAATCAAGTAAAAAAATAAATGTCACATCCCCACATTAAATGTTGCATTGTCCCTAATGCAGGAACGGAAAGAAATGAAAATACAAGATATACAACTGGAAAAGACTTAGCTGGTAATAAAGCAAGACTGTCAACATGCCAGTCAATTTCCACTAGTGCCCTCCATACCGAACGTGCCCAGCCAACAATCCTCATTTATCACACACGAACGGAAGCGGCAACATCACAACAACCTAAACATAATCAAAATACTCGCAGAGAAAATCATTCAGTTTGTTCAAGCCAAACACAAACCAACCAAACCAACCCACCCAATGTATCAATGTATTAAAACATCACAAACCATAGATACTGAAAACATCATAAACGAAAAATAAATAGAAAGGACACAATAACAGCTGCATCATCCCCACACTATTCTTCGTCCTCTTCACTCTCAGCCTCAAAAATCGGAAACTCTGGTGGTGAGCGGTCGGCACCATACTGACCTGAGCTGCCCAGTTGTCCATAAGAACCATACTGACCATAACCACTGTACTGCTGACCACTTGACCCCTGAGGCGCGAAAAAACTCGGGACATTCATATTCATGTTTCCCATCATATACCTCAATGCCTCCTCCTGACGTTGCTGCCCAGTAGAAAGCAGCATCCTGATCTCATTATGGCCAGTGGTCATCAACCCATGTAAGTCCCTAAACCCATGCTCCATCCTATCATACATCGAATCCAATGTGAGGGGGTCCGGTTGTGGCTGTTGGAGAGGATACTATGGTGTTGGCCTCTCAGACCGATGCAATGGTCTCTGATAACGGGTTGGTATCCCGGACTGCATAGCTGCTGCAGCCTCAGATCCTGCTGGTGGTTGACCATGTGGCCCTGCTCGAATCGATTCCCAACTAGGCGGTTCATGCATACTGAGAATCCCTGCATAATGTAATTCTCTAACCCCCATCATAACTGTAACTGGCCTATCTTTCAAATACCTCGCCTCATATTTGTCAAACACCCCAAGACTTTCAGCAATTCTAGTCACATAAGGCCCCATGTAGATACCAGCATCCGGACCACCCCTCCAGGTCCTTTTCATGGACCATGCGATAATACTTGCCACATTTGCAGGCCTCTGCTCCACCATACACAGCAAACAAAACAGATCAACCTGGTTGATCTTATTCTCCCCCGAGCCTCTGCCAACAAGTGTCGCTGTCAAGATCTTATGAATATACCTGTAGACCGGATCGATAATTTCTGATTCAACATACTCCCTAAGAAGGGAGCATTTGAGATAGTACCCCAAAACCTAACCAGATCATTCCTCACCAAGCTGTAATCATGCTGCTTCGTAAAGACACCCCTCACACTAGTGATAAACTCCGGTGTTTGAACCTCTGCCTGTGTATATAACTGAGTAGCCACTGCAAATTGGGGCATGGTCATCTCGAACACCTGTCTACCCAGAGAAAACGAGACCGCATCATGTTGCTCAAAATTTCCCTGCTTCTACCTGAAAGTAGCATGGAACTCTAAAGTCAACTCCTCATATTGTGGAGCCATACAACACAATGCAGCCCTGAACTTATCACCCAGCAACGCCTCGATCCTATCTCTTTGGCCAATGTTATCTAGAAGCGTCCAATCGATCGTCCTAAATTGTAGTAGATTTGTATCAATCAAGGTATCCAATTTCCGTGATTCCTGAGTTCCCAACTCAAATTGCAGAAGCGGGTGTTCTCGAAGCCTCGTGACTCTACAGTTAGGAATACGTTCTCTGGTATGATACTTGATCATCCTTTGACCCAGATTTGGATTATAGTCCTGCTCAGCCGCGTCCCCTCGCGGGCGCGGTGTTGGGCCTTTTCGCTTCCTTCCTGATCTACTTGACGAACCTTCACCTAACATATATGTACATGAATAATCAAACAAAGAAAAGAAAAGCAGAAAGTCAGTATTCACAACTATTTTTTTTTGTTTTTTTTTTTTTAATAAAATATCAACCGTATAGCATTTCATTCGCGGTTGCACCAGAAAACCTGAAGTTACAAACACTTTGGGCGACAATTTACAAGAACTAATTATAAGTTTAGACTAAACTCGCCCGAATGGAGATTGAGTACGGGCGAGTAGCCTTTAACCTGTCAAAACATAAAATTACCCAAAAACTAACCTGAAAGAAAAAACAAAAAAAAAACAAAACAAAACAAAAAACGACTCACTAACTAGACTCGCTAACTAGACTCAATGTACATTACCTCCCTCGGCACTTTAATTGTCCCCAATTAAACCTAAATGCCACAACAAACCGACCTTGAGTACAGAGCTTAAGTTATCCCGAACCAAACCATCTCAATTTCTGAATGTTCCTAAACCAAGTCACCGGCACATACACAACCAAAACAGCCCCGAACTTACCCATCCGCAATCAAAGACCCAAACTAACCCAACCTCACTGCAATTATCATCAAAGAACAATCTGGATGAAGAACCGACAACTAAACATGCAAAACTACCCACTACCGATCAAAACTCGAAGACTAAAAGATTACAAAATTACAAAATACAAGAAAACATACCTGGAGAGCGAGTTAATCAGTAAGAAAACTAAGAAACAAGAGGTACACCCAGAACCCCGTGAAATTATATGCTGGTGAGTGAACAAATGAGTAGTTTCTGGTGGTTTTCAGGTGTAGGATGATATGATAGGTGTAAGAGGGTCAAAAATGGTGAATGGGGTGTAAAAATGGTGGATTTGTGGTGGGTTGGTGGTGGAGGCCGTAAGGTATTTTAGGGTTTGTAAGGAGAAAAGTGACTGCAGGTTTGGGGAAGAGAGGTTTTGTTCTGGAGAGAAGGGGGGCTCACGGCCCGCGACGAGTGTGGGGATGTGTTTCGCGGGTGGTGAGGAGCCTCGCGGCTCGCGACGTAAATATTAAATCCCTCGCGGGTGGCGAGGGACCTATTTCAACAGAAAGTTTCGAGATTTTGCCAGCTCCATGCCTTAGAAAAAATTTTAAGTTTTCCAAACCTCCCAAAAACCCATTCCAAATAAAATCTAACACTGAGACTTACCTGGAAATTCGTTTTCCTGTCGATCGTTGCTCCCCAACGGTGATGTTTTCCTGCACAAGACTCAAAAACACAAGACACAAAAACAAAAACTACGAAAAATTACAAACTTTACACTTGAGCTTTCACTCAAGACTCTATACTTGGGCGTTGTTAGGAGGTATTTCGAGAGGAGTTTCCTCCACTTCGGTAAGATCTATGGGTACCCCTACATAGTGTTTCAAACGGTGGCCATTTACTTTCCATGTATTCCCATCGGCTTCATCTAACAACTCAATCGTCCCGTATGGAAAAACCTCATTGACCACATATGGTCCCGACCACTTGGACTTCAACTTCCCCCCAAACAACTTCAACCGGGAGTTATAAACAAGTACCTTATCTCCTTTTCTAAACTCCCTCACTCTCCTAAGCCTCCTATCGTGCAATGCCTTAGTTTTCTCCTTAATATTCCATGAACGTGCATATGCCGCATCCCTAAGCTCCTCTAACTCATGAATTTGGAAAAATCATTTTCGAGCGTCTTCGGTTAAGTCTAGGTTCATGGTTTTGAGAGCCCAAAGCGCACGATGTTCCAATTCTACGGGTAGGTGACATGCTTTTCCATAAACGGGGTGGTTCCTAAGGGTGTTTTGTATGCGATTCGGAACGCCCATAAAGCATCATCTAGCTTCTCGGACCAATCTTTCCTATTTTTCCCTACGGTTTTCTCTAGGATTCGCTTCACTCCTCGATTGGCATTCTCAACTTGATCGCTTATTTGGGGGTGATATGCGGTGGACAAACGATGAGTGACCCCATAGCGTGCTAACGCTTTTTCCATCACGGCGTTGCAAAAATGAGTGCCACGGTCACTTATGAGAGCTCTTGGTGTACCAAAACGAGTGAATAACTTCTTTAGGAATCTCACCACCACTTGGCCATCATTTGTGGGAAGAGCTTGAGCCTCTACCCACTTTGAAACATAGTCAATCGCCACGAAGATGTACCGATTCCCACTAGAGATGGGGAATGGTCCCATGAAGTCAATGCCCCAAACGTCGAATATTTCAAGGATCTGGATTGGATTTTGAGGCATCTCGTTCTTGGATGAGATATTTCCGGTACGTTGGTGATGTGTTGCAAAACACACATGCATTTCCCTTGAAGTTCGTGTCGTTTTTGTATAGTTTTAGAGTCGTTTTGAGTCGTTTATGTTTAGTATTGAGTTATGTATTGTTTTGTAGGAAATCGTGTCACTTTGGAGCTCAAACGATCAAGAACTATGAAGAAACGAGCACACGAGACCCCGGGATGAAAACGGAAAAAGTCGGGAAAGAGCCCAACCTTAGAAGAGGCATATCTTGAGCTAGAAAATTAGTTACGGGGCCCATAATATATCGATTTGGGGTGGCTCGACGAGAGGAGTTCAAATCTCCAGGATGTCCTCGCGGTACGCGAGGCGTGATGGTCAAATCCCTCGCGGTACGCGAGGGACCAGTTTTCCTGCGCGACTATTTTGTCTCTCGCGGTACGCGAGAGACTTGCCAGAAACCTCCCGCGGTACGCGAGAGACCCCAGGAATGCGAATTTTGACCTAATTTCAAGGCTAAATAGATTAGGACTCTCCCATTCTTATTCAAATCGATTCCAGCCGTCAAGTTCGAACCTTTTGGCGATTTTGAGGAAGAAGAAGGCTAGTGGAGTAAGGAGTTGGAGTTTTGGAACCCGAATTGGTTATTCGTGATCGTTCGGTTTATGATTCTTCTTCTTTTATCTTTACTTTGTTTAATTGAACCTATGACTATGTTTATGACTTCTGTTTTGGTTGTTTTGAACATGTTTGTTGGCTAGATTTTGCATACTGCCTAGGTTTAAGATGATTGCTTGTTAAAGATTTGATTTTTATCGGTTTTTGAATTCAATTGATGGGTTTATGATTTAGTAAAGATCTTTGGTTGATTATGTATGATGTTAGTGCATGTTTACTGCTGATTGTGTGGTTGTTTGTGATTTCCTGCGTTGATTGTGGTTGTCTGCCAGTTTGATCTTCGTTTTGTGGTCATAGATATTAGGGTTTGTGATTGTGAGTGGTTTCTAGACGTAGTAGCCATAGGAATTCATAAGTGATTACTGATTAGAAGTGAATGTGTGTCCTAGTTCAATACCCGAGAGATGAGAATTAGTCGTTTAGTCTTCGTCATTAGGAATCCGAGTATTAACAGTCTGAGAGGACGTTAGTGTTAGGTGTCTAGTGATTGTAGCTATCCGAATCATAGTAGTTAGCTTGAGATTACCCCGTGCATTCCTTGAGTGTATGGTAGGCGGTGAGACTGAGAGGTAATCCGTTTATTAGGGTACTTGTCATAGTTGGAAATACCTGAGAAGTGATCAAATCATTTGGTGAGTTTAGTACGCTTTAGGTAGCTGAGTTGGTGACATCCCGAGACCGAGAGTGATCAGGAATCCACTAGGTTATCTAGAGTTGTTTCATTAGAAACCCAGATCCATAATAGTTTCCAGAACCGGTAGAAGTTATACTTTGCAAGTAAGAGTCTTGACCTAGGTAGTGCTTTCCCTACTCTTGAATTCGTTTAAAGAGTTCTGCTTGATAGTTGAGTGTCGTTAGTTAGCGAGTTTCATTAGAGTACAACACAAATCCCCCAATTATATTTCAGTTTAGTTAGTTGAGTCAGAGTCTAGATAGAGTTGTCGCTAGTGTCTCATGGGTTCGATATCCGGACTTCATTTGACTTTGCTACATTGATCGGTACACTTGCCGGTTGTGTGGTCTAGTATTAGATTGAGTCTAGATTTATAAATTTAAAGCTAGAGAGTCTAGGTTAGGTTTTTATATTAGTTTTTATAGACCGTCCGAGCGACATCAAGTTTTTGGCGCCGTTGCCGGGGACACTTAGGCGATAGCGTATCTAACTTTGATTGAACTTATCTGATTATTTGGTCTTTTTGTGTTTTGAGTCTTTTCTATTTTGTTGAGTCTAGTTTGTGTGTCCTTTAGTGAGTCTTTGTTTTTAGTGTGTCTAGCTTGTATCTTGAGTCTGCTTAATTAAAAAAAATTTATTTAATTTTTATTAATTTTTTTCATTATGTGTGAAATCTGTGGAGGACCCCATTTTACTTGTCGTTGCCCATATTCATCGGGGGAATCTAAAAACTACTATGAGTATGCTTATCAGCAGGTACAGCCACATGAGAGATACAGAACTCGAGAAGAGTTGAATGCCTGGTGCAAAGAGGCAAACGAGCAGTACGAGAGGGATATCCAAGCAATATTAGCTCGCATTGGATCACACCGGCCTACAAATATAGATCGTGTGGTTTACGATCAAGATGGGAATGAGATTGGGATCGAAACTGCATCAGGGGAGTTAATACTGGGGAATACAATGGACGACGTGCAAAGCACAGTGACAGAAGGTGAAGCACAAGTCCCACCTCCAGGTATATATTCTGACCCTGATTATATTACTGATTTTGGTGTGTCAACTTCTACACAAGATAACACAGTTCATTATGATACTTTACACTTGTCTTGTGAGAATGAGTTGGTGCAGGAAATAAGGAATGAAGATATAATCAAGGAGGAGCAGAGGAAGGTGCAAGATATCATGAACAATCAATGGCATCTGATAACTAGAGCCGAACAATTACACTTTCTAGAAGAAAATGGGAGGCTCATGGATGAGCTAGAAAGTATCAAGCTACAAAAGGAAGAGGCACCTCCGGAACCGAGGACAAAAATGGGCGTAGTAGTCCCACCCTCGGACCTGCAGGGTCTTAAGCAAATTCGGCCGGGTGTCTATGAATTCTCTTGGGATGAGAGTGACAATGATAGCTTTTGGAGCGATGATGAAGATGTGATTGATGATGAAGAGAATATTGAAATCCCTAAAACCCCGATTGAAGATGAATGCTTTGAAGAGGGATTAGCCGGGTTGTTCGAGACTGATGATAATAGTGAGGATGAGCTTTTAGTTAAGATTGTTGATGAGGCGTCATGGGAAGAAGAGTTTGGTGACGAGTTGGTGGGTTTGCCAACTTTTGAAGAAGATGGAGAATATGACCCACTTGGCGATCTAAAACTTCTTGAAGATCTATTATATCAAGAGCCAAGTGTGGGGATAGAAGAAGAGGTGAAAGTGCAAGAGGTTATCAACGAACCACGAACCGAGCTGGTGTCGGACCTACCACTTTTCACCCAAGATAGAGAGAGGCAAGAGCCCGTGGAGGAAGTAGATGGTGGATCGCCACCCTTATCAGCACGACCACGGGACAGGGCGAGAAGACGTATGGACCGGCATGTTATGAAGGTCCTGGGATGGTCATACAAGGACCATAGGAAGGAGTATACTGGAGATGACCAATCACCGCACTACATGCCCCGTATCAGGTTTGGTCCAGGTAAGTTTAAATATTGGTGGACCGACCCGTTTACATTTTTAAAAATAAATTTAAGGTCTGCCACCCATGTTTGTCAAATCGGTGGTAGACCCATCATACTAAACGGGCCGGATGGGGGCGGCATAAAGGAGAAGCCTCCTGATAGGCTTGCTTGAGTCTCGGGCAAGTGCCCGGGATGTAGAGTTTGTGTGCATTCGTTGGTGTGAGTCCGTGTCTGTTTTTATGTTTTTTTGGTATGTGTTTTGTTTGTGTCGTGTTGTGCAGGGAATTCGTGCTTGATTCGGTGAGGAAAATCATCGGGAGTGAAGTTCCAAGTATGTTTACATATGTTTTTATGCTTGGGACGGGTTTTAGTGAGTTTGGGTAATGAAAAATTTTAATGGGTGAAAAATATTCTAAGTATAAAAATTGGAAAATTTTCCAAACTTTTTGTGAAGAACACCCTCTCGCGGTACGCGAGAAAAATCTGTCCAGGTCTTCGCGGTACGCGAAGGACAAAATTCCTGGCCGACGATGATTTTTGTTCCTCGCGGTACGCGAGGAATAGAATCCTCCCTTCTCGCGATACGCGAGGAAATGCTGGATTTGCCCTTCCTCCTTTGTTTCCCATGGTTCTCCATACCCACTATCACCACTACCACAAACACTACTACTCTTTTATCACCACCATTTTCATTATCATACACCTCCCATCCACCTCATCTATCCAACATCCATTGTTATCACCACCACCATCCACTATCATCCATATCACCACTATCATTCACCACCCCCTTCATACAATCCGACCACCACTACCATCATCCATCATCCACCACGACCATGGGAGACCTAGAAACTGTTCGTGACCGGTGATCTACTTGCTGTGGCATTCATGTCTATGTGTTTGCCACCCGTTGAGTACGTTTATCTGCATGCCATCTATCTTGAGTCTTTTAGTTTTTCGTAAGTCATTCGAGTCTTTATTTTTTATTTTATTTGAGTCAGTTTGATGCTGCGGGTATGTTTGAGGTTTATTTTGCAGGTTTTATCATCTCGCCCATACTCAATCTCCATTCGGGCAGGATTGATCATCACCATTACCAGTTTGTAAAGGCAACCCGTCAGTGAGATGTGCAAGCCGCGAAGGAAATGCTATACGGTTGCACAAGTGGAAGAACGAAGCTGCACAGAATCTTGCTATCATTACCAGCTAAGTCGCTTCCACTTTACCATCTTTTATTTTTGAGTCTTTATTTTAATTTTATTTTTAGTTGTTTCTTAGTTCACATTGAGGACAATGTGTCGTTCAAGTGTGGGGATGGGAAACCTCTTGAGTCTAGTTTGTTTAGTTTGTTTTTCTTTTATAAATAGTCTATTTTTGTATTTTTAGGTAAAAATTTGAAAAATTTGAAAAAAATGTCCTTTGAATTAGAGTTTTTGCAAGCAAAATGGAAGATGATAGGTATAACTGGAAATGCTTGTAGAATTTAAAATAAATAATGATAGAAAACGCGTATAGTCTGTGATGTTTTGGTAGATCTAGCCTTTTTGAAAGCTTAAATATCCTGTTTATGTTGTTTAGGAAAATTAATTGATAAATTCATGAAATCTTGTGGGTAATCATCTTAGAGTGTCGGTAATACTGAAACTGTCAACATAGGGTGATAGGTACCACGTTAAGTTAAAATTTAGAGTTTTTTTGAAATTTTTGGCACACCACTCTCTTTTTATGAAAATAAATTCGAGTTTGGTGGCGCCTAAATCCATAATTCCATATAATGAGTATAATTAATCGATTGAAAGCTTGAGTTTTGACCTACGTGTTACCCTCCGGGATCGCGACTTGGTTGATACACCCATGGGTTGGGATTTAAGTGATCAACGTGTTGGATAAATAAGATTAATTTATGTGTTTCCCACGGGGATGGTGACTCTGTGGATACGCCTCTAAGTTGATTTCTTATGTGCTTAATTGATAAACTGCATCCTATGTGCTACCTTCTGGGATGGTGACCTGGGAGACGCACCACTAGGTGAGGTTGATTCATACATTTGATTGTGCTCATTGACATTTCATTCCATATTTCATTTGATTTCTAAAACCTGTAAATCTTAGTTTAACGTGGTGGGAGAAATCTATACGGTTTAACCTGTGCCTAAACATGACCTTGAGACGGGATTAGGTGGATCTGTAGCTTTTAAGTGTGAGACCCATAGATAGATTGATCTGCTTGTATAAATTGGATTTAGAACAAAACGGGGGCTTAATAATTGGTGTTGGGTTTAATCGGATCGAAATATCAATTGTTACATTTTATCGCGTGATTATATCCGTGCTAATGAATTATAAGATTTTTAAAGCTTGTGTTCTAGTTGTGATTCCATTGTAAAGGTCTTTTTCGAGGACGAAAAAAAGGTTAAGTGTGGGGATGTTTGATGTGTTGCAAAACACACATGCATTTCCCTTGAAGTTCGTGTCGTTTTTGTATAGTTTTAGAGTCGTTTTGAGTCGTTTATGTTTAGTATTGAGTTATGTATTGTTTTGTAGGAAATCGTGTCACTTTGGAGCTCAAACGATCAAGAACTATGAAGAAACGAGCACACGAGACCCCGGGATGAAAACGGAAAAAGTCGGGAAAGAGCCCAACCTTAGAAGAGGCATATCTTGAGCTAGAAAATTAGTTACGGGGCCCATAATATATCGATTTGGGGTGGCTCGACGAGAGGAGTTCAAATCTCCAGGATGTCCTCGCGGTACGCGAGGCGTGATGGTCAAATCCCTCGCGGTACGCGAGGGACCAGTTTTCCTGCGCGACTATTTTGTCTCTCGCGGTACGCGAGAGACTTGCCAGAAACCTCCCGCGGTACGCGAGAGACCCCAGGAATGCGAATTTTGACCTAATTTCAAGGCTAAATAGATTAGGACTCTCCCATTCTTATTCAAATCGATTCCAGCCGTCAAGTTCGAACCTTTTGGCGATTTTGAGGAAGAAGAAGGCTAGTGGAGTAAGGAGTTGGAGTTTTGGAACCCGAATTGGTTATTCGTGATCGTTCGGTTTATGATTCTTCTTCTTTTATCTTTACTTTGTTTAATTGAACCTATGACTATGTTTATGACTTCTGTTTTGGTTGTTTTGAACATGTTTGTTGGCTAGATTTTGCATACTGCCTAGGTTTAAGATGATTGCTTGTTAAAGATTTGATTTTTATCGGTTTTTGAATTCAATTGATGGGTTTATGATTTAGTAAAGATCTTTGGTTGATTATGTATGATGTTAGTGCATGTTTACTGCTGATTGTGTGGTTGTTTGTGATTTCCTGCGTTGATTGTGGTTGTCTGCCAGTTTGATCTTCGTTTTGTGGTCATAGATATTAGGGTTTGTGATTGTGAGTGGTTTCTAGACGTAGTAGCCATAGGAATTCATAAGTGATTACTGATTAGAAGTGAATGTGTGTCCTAGTTCAATACCCGAGAGGTGAGAATTAGTCGTTTAGTCTTCGTCATTAGGAATCCGAGTATTAACAGTCTGAGAGGACGTTAGTGTTAGGTGTCTAGTGATTGTAGCTATCCGAATCATAGTAGTTAGCTTGAGATTACCCCGTGCATTCCTTGAGTGTATGGTAGGCGGTGAGACTGAGAGGTAATCCGTTTATTAGGGTACTTGTCATAGTTGGAAATACCTGAGAAGTGATCAAATCATTTGGTGAGTTTAGTACGCTTTAGGTAGCTGAGTTGGTGACATCCCGAGACCGAGAGTGATCAGGAATCCACTAGGTTATCTAGAGTTGTTTCATTAGAAACCCAGATCCATAATAGTTTCCAGAACCGGTAGAAGTTATACTTTGCAAGTAAGAGTCTTGACCTAGGTAGTGCTTTCCCTACTCTTGAATTCGTTTAAAGAGTTCTGCTTGATAGTTGAGTGTCGTTAGTTAGCGAGTTTCATTAGAGTACAACACAAATCCCCCAATTATATTTCAGTTTAGTTAGTTGAGTCAGAGTCTAGATAGAGTTGTCGCTAGTGTCTCATGGGTTCGATATCCGGACTTCATTTGACTTTGCTACATTGATCGGTACACTTGCCGGTTGTGTGGTCTAGTATTAGATTGAGTCTAGATTTATAAATTTAAAGCTAGAGAGTCTAGGTTAGGTTTTTATATTAGTTTTTATAGACCGTCCGAGCGACATCAGTTGGCATGCATCACATCTCCTAACAAACTCTAAGGCATCCTTAACTATCGAAGGTCAATAAAACCCACAATCAAACACCTTTTGGGCGGTGGTGTGAGGACCATGGTGACCTCCCGTTAAACCCTCATGAACAAGCCTAAGGATCTCATTACCTTCCTCCTTCGTCACACACCTCCTAAGAATCCTATCTCCTCCTATCCTAAAAAGAAAAGGGTCATCCCAAATGTACCTCCTAGCATCCCTAAAAAATTTCTTCCTCTGTTGGGTTGTCATACCCTTCAGCACAACTCCATTCGCTAGGTAATTTGCCAAATCGGAGAACCATGGCATTCCTTCCTTCTCCGCTGCCACAAACTCAACCGACTCGTGAGGGAATTTATCACCTATCGCCTCCTCACGAATCTCCTCTCTCTTCGGGTCCTCCAACCGTGACAAATGGTCGGCCACAACATTCTCCGCTCCTCTCGTATCCTTAATTTCTATATCGAACTCGGAGAGCAATAGGATCCACCGTATGAGACGTGGCTTAGCATCTTTCTTTTGGAAGAGAAAACGCAAAGCAGAATGATCAGTGAAAACGGTGGTTTTCGAAAGCACGAGGTATGAACGGAATTTATCGAATGCGAATACTACGGCTAGGAGCTCTTTCTCTGTGGTGGTATAGTTTTCTTGAGCATCATTTAGAGTTTTTCTCACGTAGTAGATGGGGTGAAAGTGCTTATCCCGTCTTTGCCCCAAAACTGCACCAACTGCGTAGTCATTCGCATCACACATGAGCTCAAAAGGCAAGCTCCAGTCGGGTGATATAAGAATGGGGGCACTGATTAACTTTTCTTTCAAAAAATCAAAGGCTTTGAGACACTCCTCATCGAAGACAAACGGGGCATCCTTCTCGAGGAGTCGGGTCATGGGCCGAGTAATTTTGGAAAAATCCTTGATAAAACGCCTATAAAAACCCGCATGACCGAGAAAACTACGGATCGACCTAACACTCGTCGGTGGGGGTAACCTGCTGATTGTATCTATTTTGTCTATATCCACTTCTATTCCATCTCGTGAGATCTTATGGCCTAACACTATCCCTTCCGTCACCATGAAGTGACATTTCTCCAAATTCAACATCAATTTCGTCTCCGTACACCGCTTCAACATCTTCCCCAAATTAATCAAACACTGGTCAAAGGAGCCTCCATAAACCGAGAAGTCAACCATGAAAACTTCCATGGAAGTCTCAATCATATCCTGGAATATAGCGACCATACAACGCTGGAAGGTAGCCGGAGCGTTACATAACCCGAATGGCATGCGGCGGTACGCATATGTGCCATAAGGGCATGTAAATGTCGTCTTATCCTGATCCTCCGGTGCGATGGGAGTATCCCGAAAATCCATCGAGAAAACAGTAAAACTGTTGACCCGCCAGACGCTCCAACATCTGATCGATGAACGGTAGAGGGAAATGGTCTTTCCGGGTGGCGTCGTTTAATTTTCGGTAATCAATGCACACACGCCAACCGGTGACCGTACGCGAAGGGATTAGCTCATTCTTCTCATTCATGACCACTGTCATCCCCCCTTTCTTCGGGACAACTTGGGTCGGGCTCACCCATGGGGAATCAGAAATTGGGTAAATCACCCCGACATCTAGCAACTTCAAAACCTCCTTCTTCACTACCTCTTGCATGTTTGGATTGAGACGCCTTTGAGGTTGCACCACCGGCTTATATTCATCCTCCATAACAATCTGGTGAGTACAATAGGCGGGGCTTATGCCCTTAATATCCGAAAGGCTCCATGCAATTGCCTCTTCGTGCAACTTTAGCACCTCTAACAACCTCAACTTCTCCTCCTCCATCAACTTAGAGGAGATAATAACGGGAAGACTCGAACCCTCTCCTAAATAAGCATACTCTAGGTGTGAAGGCAAAACCTTTAGTTCTAAAGGGGTTGGTATCTCTAAGGGAGCTCTCTCACTCTCATTCCTTACTTCACTAAGCTCCATCACCTCGGGAAACCACTGGGTTTCCTCCTCTTTTTCTTCACTCTCCTCCAATTCATCAAGCACTCCCCCTCCCAACAAATCGACTCCACTGATATACTCGAGACATTGGTCCATGCCCGACATGAATGAATTCAAGAAATAGACGGAATGGCATGGGCCGCTAAAATCACTAGAATCGTTTGGGTGTTGCATGGATCTAGCTACCTCAAATGTGACCTTCTCGTCACCATCGCAGAGTGAAATTTTTCCATCATAAACATCGATGAGTGCCTTTGCGGTGCGCAAAAATGGACGGCCTAGAATGATAGGAACTCCCTCATCAGCTTCCATATCAAGAATGACAAAATCGACCGGGAAGACAAACTTATCGACCTTAACAAGTAAATTTTCAATGATACCACGAGGGTATTTGACGGAATGATCGGCTAAGGATAAAGTCATGCGAGTGGGTTAAAGTTCACCTAGGTCTAGCTTCTCATAGAGGGAAAACGGCATCAAGTTGATGCTGTCGGCTAAAGCTCTACATTGGGTATCACTACCGAATAGGCATGGAATGGTGAAGATAACCGGATTCGTCAGTTTTTCCGGTAATTTGTTAAAAACAACCACGGAACAACCTCCGGTCAATGGAATGTTTGAGAGCTCCCCCAATCGATCCTTTCTTTTAAGAAGGTCCTTCAAAAACTTGGCATATTTGGGCATGCATTGGAGAGCCTCAATGAACGGGAGATTAATTTTTAGTTGTTTGAACATGTCGAGAAAATGTCCGTATTCCTTGGCATATTTCTGTTGCTTAAGGCAGGCAGGATACGGGACTCGTGAAAGATCTATAACTGGTGAAGGCCTAGACTCTATCGGTCTCTTCTCAACGCTCCTCTCCACTTGGGGCTCGACGGTGTGTGCGGTAATTGTTGGGTCTAGCCTAGATTGCACTTTACCGGGAGCCTTCAACTCAATCTCTTTATCAACTGGCTCCTCCTCCTCTACTTCTTGCCCTTCTCTCACTTTCGGTTCACCTAAAATTCTTCCGCTACGAGTGGTGATGGCTTTCGCATGAGCATTCGAATTGAGTTGAGTGCCACCCAGAAATTGACCGGGTAACCTCTCCTCAAGTTTTCTAGCCATGTCACCAACGGACCTTTGAAGGTCAAGGAAAGCGGACTGCTGATTCTTAAGAAGAATATCGTATTTAGAAAAAGTTTTCTGGGTGACCTGATCCTTAACAACTAACTGTGACAGGAGTTCCTCAATTCTTTCTAAACCCTTGTTTGAACCCTGACCACTAGATGATCCCGGACCAACTGAACCTCCATTACCATTACCCTGTCCCTGGTTGTTAAACTGATTTCCAAACTAACCCTGTCCACCTGAACTCCCAAAACTGAACTGACCTTGACCCTGATTAAAATTAGATTGGAAACCAGGGGGGTTACCGGAAGAACGCCAATTTGAATTATTATTATTATTACGCCAGTTCGAATTATAGTTAATATTATTAAAAGCATTTAATGGACCTCTCGACTGACCAGCTACGAAATCGACTTGTTCCTCACTCATCAACGGGCAATGTAAAGTGCTATGACCTCCCCTACAGAACTCACATTTGTCTACCTTGGCTTTTATCTCTTTCATCTCACGGTGCAAGTTCTCTAGAGCAGCAGCAACACTAGTATCCAGTGTGACCTGGTGAACACCTCGTAAAGATGAGGTTGCACTAGTGATAGGAGTGGTATTCCTATTTGCTGACCGCTGCTCAGACTCAGATTGGGCAAAAATCTCAAACATATCTTGGCATTCGGTTACTGATTTCTTACCCATGAGGTGTCCTCCCGCTGAAGTATCGAAACGAGCCTTCGTGTCATAATTGAGACCATTATAGAATTTCTCTACAAGAGCCCAATCAGAGAGACCATGCTGAGAGCATCGAGCGAGTAGGTTTTGGAAACGCTCCCAAGCAAGGTAATAGGACTCATCGGGTTCCATGCGGAACGAGTGAATCTGATCACGGAGGCGAGATGCCTTAGCGGGTGGGAAATACTTCTTGAGAAATCCATCCCTAAGGGTGGCCCAAGTAGTGTATGTGCCTGCGGGTTGAGAATCGAGCCAAGTGGCAGCTCGATCGGCTAGAGTGAACGGGAAAAGTTGGAGAAAGATGGCATCATTGGTGGCTCCTTGTAGCTGGAACGTACTTAAAATGCGAGTGAGGCGGGCGATATGTGCAGGTGCGTCCTCATCATCACGACCGTGAAATTGACACGTGTTAGAGATGGCGGTCATGATGTACGAGGGGATTTGCCACGAATTTTCATTGTCGATGGGTGGAATAGTGATGGGTGAGTTTACACCAGTGAATCCTAGGGTGGATTGTTGGTGAACAGTCTGACGGTCGGCCATTTGGTCGACTTGGAAAGGTGGTGGGCTGGATGGTGGTGAAGAAAAAAATACTAACCTCCGGCGCGATATCCGTTAGCGGGAAGTTGTTCTCCTTCTTTGGCTTAGGTAGCGGCCCCTTTGAGCGCGTATGCATAAACTTGGTTGTCAAAAACTGCAAAACTAACACAAGGAAACAGGTGAGAAGACTCTATTATTATACTAATTTTTTTTTTTTTTTACGAAAGATAACTAAAAAGACACGACTGATTAGATACCTACGATTCAAAATATTACACAAGTAGTACGTATTTATTATACAGTCTGATCAAAGCTAATGAACGTAATCGCCAAGAGTCCCCGGCAACGGCGCCAAAAACTTGATGTTCTAAACGTAGTTATTAAATTATTAACTAAATTAACCTATTCTAGAAACTAAGTTATACTCTAGACTCTCTAAAACTCGACTAAACTACTAACCGGCAAGTGAACCGATCGACTCTAGTACAGCTAAATAAGTCCGGAAATCGAACTCACGAAACTCTATTTATTACGTAAATTAGACTCACTTAAACAGATTGACTGACACGACTAATTGTTTTTATATTTGGGGGGGGGGTTTGTCTAAAATCCTAAGAGAAAAGCGATTAAAATACTATCAATTAACTAAATTACCTAAGACACGAAGGTGATTTTGGGTTTTACTTCAGATGACGATGGGTAACTACCTAGACTGGAATCCTGGGATACTTCGAGCTATACTTTTAACGGATGCAAGTTAATAAGGAACCGGGATCATAAATTTCTAACCTCTTGAGACACCGAACAGGACTCCCGACCCTTTTCGGGAAGACACCTAAGGGACTCTGAAGGCTGCTGAAAACACCGGTTGATCTAGACTTCCTCTCGGTTATCTAAATGTTTATATAAAGTACCCTAATATGACCTACTCCCTCTCGGGTTGTAAACCAAGGATGACTTGGGTTCTTGATTCGACTCAATAGACAAATATTAGCAAGGCAACTACGACAGACTTCTCTCAAAGACCACCCTAGCAATTTACCAATTTAGACCTATCAATAATCTCGCACCTCTCGGCTATTAAGATTAGTATAACACCTAGACCTATTCAATTATCAAATATAGCTTCTAAGGTATTTTGGCCAATTAACCCAACAAATCACAACGCAGGTTAATGATCTAGCATGACCCTATTACGCGAAAGACATTCACCAAAGATCATACGAAGCAATATATAACAATTAGAATAATTCTAAGCATGCATATTCAACGAATCAATAATCAAGTTTGCTACTTTATCATGAAATCCAAAATTAACAAGCATCCAATATAAAAATCACAACTTTAGCATCCCATTCATCATAGTCTAGGTAGTTTATCTAATTTAGCTACTCATCATTATCCAAATCAAAGACGCAATTTCAACAAAGTGGAAAGACATGGTAAAAATTAAGAAAACAAAGAATTGATAAACCCGGATAGCCAAATCATGAGCTTGATCGATCCTAGGACTCCAACCTTCAACCGTTTCTCCTTCTTGCTTGAAATTGCTCCAAAATCTCTCCTAAATTCGTCCTAGATTCTTCAAAATCGGCTAGGGTTTTACAAGAATATGATTGTGATGTATTTATACCCCAACTAGCATCAACCCACCTGAAAGTCGAAACATTCTGTGGAAAATAGGCTTTCGCCACCCGCGGAGCCCATTGGCTTCCATTCTCGCGGGTGGTGAGGAGTTAATTTCTGTGTGTGTGATACACCTCCCTCGCGGCCCGCGAGGGACAACTCCTGACCTTCTCGCGGGTGGCGAGAAGGTGTTTCTTCTCGAATTTCATGCTTTTAATCGACTCTTGACCTCCCGATCTCTTCCGGTACTCGGTTTTGCATATTTTTGACTCGTTTTCTGCCCATTTCAGCAACAACTATCACTCGAGACCTGGTAAACACAAATGGATCAGCAGTAACATATTCTAACTAAAAACTAAAAGAAAACTAAACAAAACTACACAAACTGAACACGATAAATGGGTGTATTTTGCAATACATCATTAAACAAGTGTGAGTTTGTTTAATCTGAGCCAAAGCTCTGATACCACTTGTAGGATCGTGAAAGTACAAGACGGTTCGGTTCTTAGTTGAAATTGGCGGAAACAATATCAACTACACAAGTATAATCGAGTAAACAGAAAGAATACTAATAAGAACACTGTTGTATTAAGCTTTTCAGATAAACGATTACAATTGAAACTCAACCAGAAAGCAAAAAAAAACACACTTACAATGAAGTGTTTACACAGTATTTATACTCACTTAGAATCAAGACAGACCCTTGATTCTAAGGATCAGATCTAACATAGACCGTTGATCTGTTGTATATAGCTAACTATTACGCGTTTAGTCTAAAACTAGTTAACTTTATTGAAGCGTCTTCTTTATGCATTATTGCTTGCATGCTTTGAGAAGAGCATTGTTGTCTGTCATTGGTTGCACCATTGAGGTTCCATCTGCTTTGAGTGTGTCAGTTGCTTTTGCAGAAAGTTGTCAGTGACGCTTGGCATGGATAGTCAGCTGCAACGATTTGTCTTCAAGGCACATGGCTATCAGCAGCAAAGATGAGGAGCAGCAGCAAGATGTGACCATCCAAAGCTGCTGATGATTTGCCTGTCAGCAACATCAAGTGTTGATGCTGCTGAGAAGCCTATCCACAGCAACTTTGGTCTTCAGCAGATAAGGCTATCAGCAGCAGATTTGTTCTTCAGCAGGAGAACAAGTATCCGCAGCAGATAAGCTTGTCCGCAGCAGTTTGTTGGTCAGCAGCAAACTCTGAGATCAGCAGCATTTGTACTTAGAGAATTTTGTGGCCATCAGTCTTTGTTTCTACACTCACATTCCCTAATAAACTGCCGAACATATTTTGAAAGTCCTTTCCATGTAAACAAGCTCTTGATCCTTTGTGAAGTGGCGTGCACGCCTGAGTGGCGTGCACGCCTGAGTGGCCTACCATGGGAGTAGAATGGCATAAGGTGATGATGTCTGTTTGAAGTTGTCTATCATTTCCCGCCACTATTTTATGTTTCTTGATTAGCACTTTAGTAAGGTCATCCTATTTATAATGAAGAGTGTGTTCCCCTTGCAACAGCCTTTGGTGTATCATTTTAAGACTCACATCAGTTACCCATGATGTTTTAATTCGATCAAAAGTTGATAGGGTAATAGTCATAAGGGTAGAACCTTGCACCCTAGAAAGTGCATCCGCAGCCAGGTTGTCACAACCTTTCTTGTAGGAGATTTCATAGTCATATCCAAGCATCTTAGACAACCACACATCTTGTATGGGTGATCACTCTCTGATTGAGCAGATATATCAAACTCTTCTGGTCTGTTTTAATGATGAAATGACACATTGCCAAGTAATGTTTCCAATGTTTAACATCAAAGAGGATTTCTAGTAACTCTTTTTATAAACATACTAGCTTAGACCCCGTGTAATAAACACGGGTGAAAAACATCAATACATAAATTTCTCAAATTTTATTTATGTATTTTACAGGTGTAAAAATGTATTACTGTATATTAAGAATATAAAACAAAATTCAAAATATGTAAAAAATAATATATAATTGGGTTTCAGAAATACGTCAATTACTATTTAATGTAATTTGACTTTAATTTATTATTTGAATGAAAATAAAAATTACATAATTAGATTCCAAAGTTTTTTTTATAATAAAGGATAATTTAAAATAAATATGTTTTATTAATATAATTAGTAATTTATTAAAAGATATAATTGTATTTAATAAGAGAGAGGCGAGAAAATATTGATGAGATTGAATATGGTGGTGACACATGGCATACAAAAACATTTATTTATTATATAGTATAGACTAGCTTGGACCCCGTGTAATACACAGGGTGAAAAATATAAATACATGAATTTTTCAAATTTTATTTATATATTTTACACGTGTAAAAATTTATTACTATACATATATCTATAATCTATACTATATAATAAATAAAGGTTTTTGCATGCCACGTGTCGTCTTCATATTCATTTTCATCATTTTTTTCCCGCTTCTCTCTCCTATTTAATGCACTTCTATCTTTTAATAATATACATTTAAAAAAAATACTAATTATACTAATAAAACACATTTATTTTAAATTATCTTTTATCATAAAAAACTTTAAAATTTAATTATATAACTTTTATTTTCAATCAAATAGTAAATAAAAGTTTAATTATATTAAAAAATAGCAATTAATGTATTTTCGAAACTCAATTACATATTAATTTTTACATATTTTGAATTTGTTTTCTATCCGTACTATATGTAATAAATTTTTACACATGTAAAATATATAAATAAAGATTTAAAATTTTTATGTATTGATATATTTCACCCCGTGTGTAGACACGGGATCTAAACTAGTATATAATAAATAAAGGTTTTTCATGCCACGTGTCGTCTCCACATTCATTCTCATCATTTTTTTCCAGCCTCTCTCTCTTATTAAATACACCTCCTATTTTTAACAACAATATATATTTAAAGAAAATATTAATTATACTAATAAAATAAATTTATTTTAAATTATCCCTTATGAAACTTTAAAAATCTAAATATTTAACTTTTATTTTCAATCAAATAATAAATGAAAAAAAAAATTACATTAAATAGTATTTAATTTATTTTTTAAACTCAATTATATATTACTTTGCATATTTTGAGTTTTGTTTTCTATCCTTAATATATGATACATTTTTATACGTGTAAAATATACACATAAAGATTTAAAAATTTTATTTATTGATATTTTTCACCCGTGTGTATACACGGGATCTAAACTAGTCTATACTAATAAATAAATGTTTAAGTTGGACACTTGTCACTTCCTCGTGTCTTCTCACATTGATTTTCCTGCCTCTCTCTCCTAATAAATGCGAATTTATCTTATTAAATAATAATGATATTATAAATATATTGTTAAAAATGAATACTAATTATATTAAATAAGAATATATAATAGGAAATCAAAATATAACTAATTAAAGAAAAATACTAATCTATATCTATACTATATAATAAATAAAGGTTTTGGTGAGACAAATTTCTCGGCTCTTTCTCCTATTAATTGCACAAACTTTCTTTAATTATTTTTTTGTTTTTCATCTCTCTCCTATTAAATAATAATGATTTATATGATTTTTTATAAAAAGTTTTTTATTTAAATAAATATAGGTTTGTTAATAAAACATTTTTAGAAATTGAACATTTTTTTATTCTTTTTATAAAACATTTTTAAAAAGTAACTATATGACGTTTCTAAAATTTGTCTTAAAAAAACTATGTAATATACCATAAATATGTAATATGTAAATATTTATTATTCAGTATACAATATTGTATTTATTTAACCCGTGTAATACACGGGGTTTTTAACCTAGTTAAGAATATAAAACAAAATTCAAAATATATAAAAAAAGAATGTATAATTATGTTTCGAAAATACGTCAATTACTATTTAATATAATTTGATTTTCATTTACTATTTGATTGAAAATAAAAATTACATAATTAGTTTTCAAAGTTTTTAATAATAAAGGATAATTTAAATTAAATGTGTTTTATTAGTATAATTAATAATTTATTAAAAGATATGGGTGCATTTAATAAGAGAGACAGACGGAAAAATAATGATGAGATTAAATATGGTGACGACACGTTACATACAAAAACCTTTATTTATTATATAGTATAGATAAGGACAACTGCCTTAGGGATAAGGCTTTTCGAACAAAGGTTATCGGACGATGTCCCTGCATTAAGACATCCCTAATTCCCTTGGCTGATGCATCAGTCTCAAGAATGAATGGTTTAGGAAATCGGGCAAGGCTGACACCGGTGGAGTACTAAGGGTTGTTTTAAGTTGATTGAAAGCAGTGGTTGCCTGATCAAACCAAATAAAGGCTTCTTCCTTTAACAATTCTATTCGTGGTTTGGCGAGGACTAAATGACCATATGAATCGGAGATGGTAGCGTGCAAGGCCTAAAAAACCCCTCAATTGCTTCAGTGTCGAAGGAATTGGACATTGTTGGATGGATTCTAGTTTCTTAGGATCAATGGACACACCCCCTTTTGAGATACTATGGCCTAAGTATTCCACATTTTCACCACCGAATTGACACTTGGACTTTTGGCATAAAGTTGATGGGTTCTGAACAGTTGGAATACTTCACTTAAATGCTCAATGTGTTGCTCAAAAGAATTGCTATAGACAAAATGTTGTCAAAGAATACTAGAGTGGATTTCCGCAACAAATGTTTGAAGGTGGAATTCATTAGAGATTGAAATATGACCGGGGCATTGGTGAGGCCAAAAGGCATTACCAAAAATTCATGGCCTTGGTGGGTTCGAAAAGCAGTCTTATAGATGCCCGACTCCTTCATTCGAATTTGGTGGTACCCGACACGAAGAACTAGTTTGGAAAAGATCACTGTTTTACCCAATTAATTCATCAAACAACTCTTCTACCAAAGGAATGGGAAAACAATTTTTAACCGTTTCATCATTTAACTTCCTATAGTCGATACACAAACGCCAGGAACCATCCTTCTTTTTAACCAAAACTATTGGTGTAGCAAATGGGCTAGAACCATTACGAATAACTCATGTATCCAATAGTTCTCAAACCGTCTGTTCTATAACATCTTTTTGCATAGCTTGGTATCTGCAGGCCTTCTGATTAATAACTATTCCTTCATACTTTAAAGGAATGTGATGATCACAATCACCAAGTGGAGGTAACCTAGTTGGGGTCTTGAAGATATCTTCAAATTCTTTTAGCAACAGGTCAAGGATCTCATTACCGTGTTCCCCAATGACAGCTGCAGAATGTTGGAACTGATCTAGTTTTAAGCTCAAAAGTTGAATTGAAGATAAACTACCCGCCTTGTGTAATTAGGTTGCCCAATTTTTCATTAGATCACCAAGAAATGTGGTTGATTTCACATCCTTGCAATTCAAGCACTATATCACCTACATCGAATTTCATAGCGAGATTCTTAAAGTTCCATACTATGTCATTTCATAGTGAGATTCTTGAATCAATGGGAACATGTAATTGCTTTAGTACCTATGGAACCTATATCTCTCATAGTTGAGTATGAATGAATACCAGTAAGGGCATTAATGGAAATTTGCGGTTCTTGCCAATTTCCTTCCCCATTTTTCTCTTCTTACACACTGTTCGGTCCCTTCTATTTCAAGTTCAAACAGTTAGTTTATCATTACACCAAAAAACACTCGCCCCTTGCCTTTTCTCCCTCTATTTTCTTACTAGTAAGCCGTTGATTAGGGCTACATAATTAGATATTTAGATTATCTCTAATTTTATTCTTGATTCTCATATTTTTTTAAATTTGGTAAATTTAAAAAATATATTACATACTGATCTAAAAAATTATTAATTACTTTTCTTAAAATCTATCACTGATGTACGCAATATATGGCTATTTTGTTATTCTTTTGGAGCTTGGCGGTTTAACGAGTCTCATCGTCTTCGTCAGTTGTAAACTCGTTCCTAACCCGTAACCGTTTGAGGCTAAAGTTTAGACTTGTGACCGGTACCATAATTATAATTCACGGGTCCTCACAGGTCGGTGCCAAGTAGTTTGACTGGTTTATCGGGTAATACCCGTTAATTGCTAACCCCTGGCTAGTTGAGTGTGAGATAAAAAAATACCAATTTAAGTTGTAAAAGTTATTGAAATAATTTTTTTTCACTTCATAATTGATAAAACGTAATATATTTTAACAACTATATCTAAAATTAATTTTTAAAATTCATAACTTAATTTATAAAATATCAAGATAGTTCAAAATTCAAAAAACTTATATCTATATCTATATCTATATCTATACTACATAATAAAGAAGTAAAATTAAGGGACACTTGTTACCACCATAATTAATCTAAGTATTATTTTCCCGCCCAAACTAGCACATCCTTATTCAATACACGCGAATCTAAAAGGACCCGGTTTGCAATTTCGCGGATCCTCGTCTGACCCGACATATAAATGATCCCAAAATAACCCTAAATTCATCTAAAGCACTCTCATCTTCTTCCTAGATCCCTCCGATCGAATAACCAAACCCTAAATCTCGAATTCTTCAGTCCATTACACGAATATGTATGTTTATTTTGAGTCTTTAATTTTTACGTATGTTTGTTTATTGTTTCGTACGATTTGTTATCTCCTCTTTGTTCGATTTGCATGTTCCGATTTATTAGGTTTTTGATCCGGTTAGTTTTAGGATTCATATATGTGTATGTGATTATATTGATGTTTTTCTTCTTCTGATTTCTTTGATCCGATTATGATTTCATCTGATTTGTTTGCTGTGATTCTTTCCTTTGATTTCTATGCTTCAATTGATTAGGAATTCAGTTTGTTGCGATTTTTATTTTTGACCCGAGCAGATCCCGAGTGACGTGGTGGAAATCAAACTAAACCCTAAATCGCTCTTGGTAAGCGATTGATAATCTACAATGGTCCCCACGATGCTGAAATTTCTAATCGATTCTCGCAAACCCTAATTCTAAAAGGTCAGTATTCAATTTCTTATAAAGAATCTTTTTTGTCAAATTAAATTTCATTGAATAGAGGTTTTATTGACCGATTGTCTTTATGGATCTATTCAGAAGCAAATCTCCATTCAGTTGGATATGGGTGAATCGAGCTCTTTCATTCCTTCATGAAATTCTGTACGTGAGATTGATACTTTATAAATCCATTTGCTGCATCCTTATCTTTTGTCTGTTTTTTGTTTATTGAGGATACGGTGTGCCAACTATAGATTTATTATTCTTACTTTGCAGAGCATGTTCTATTTGATAATTTTTTTCATGGTTTATTTAATTATTTCTAAATAATTGATGAACCGAGACAGTACCACTTCAATCTTAACTTTTCTGTAAAGGAACCACGGTGGAAGCTGCTTTTCCTCATTGTATCAATTATTATATATTGTTAATTCATTTTCAGCAAACTTTGGCCCAGAGGGAGAGTGGAACTTATTATTTAAAAAAGATGGTTATGAGTCGAATTTATCAAGAGAATTGTATTTGATGTTGACTTTCTATAAAAACAGTATGAAATTATTCACAATAGATGAGGGACTTGTGAAATATATTTTTTATGTATCTATGCTGTTGTTTTACAAGAGTTAGTCCTCATTAAATTTGGGATAGTTGGTTCTTATTCTTAAAGTAGAATGACTTTTGTTTTAAACAACTGAAAAAAGAAATAGTGTATGGTTAAAAGGAATTAAAAGGTATTGTAGAACTTTTTAAAGATATTTCTTCATTTCTTGATTTCTGGTGTGAGCCCTTTAATAACATCATCTGTATGTTGTCACCTTTAGACCCTTCTTTTTCTTACGAGGAACAATTAACATAAAGAAGTTTAAATGAACATGATGTTAGAAATCTTTTTGCTATTGTTTTTCCCTTTGTTTTCAGGGGATGGTCTTGAATAACCTGTGGTGCCACAAACAAAAAGCTTCAAAATCCATCCATGAAGATGGCGAAATATGACTTCACACCGCTAATTGCTTTGAATCTTGACAGGCATTTGGTGTTTCCGTTGTCTCTTCTTCTATATGTGTGTTTATTTGTGCAGCGTTTATAGTTTTTAAAAGTGATATATGCAACATGAAAAATTACAGAATAATCAGTTGCTTAAAGATAGGAATAGAGATATATGATTGTGCATTGGTCTTAATAACCAATTTTATAAAACCTTACAACAATTGTTTACTTAATCTCTCATTCAACTGTAGTTTTGGTGAGAGTTCAGTGAAAGTGAGATTCATTTTCACCTCATCTTATGCTACAATTGAGTTTGTCCTGATAAAATGATCTTATGATTGCAACCATACTATCTTCTAGAAACCATTTCTTGATCAATGAGACATAATAGGTGAATAGTCATTTTCATTCCTTGAAGCGTCTTTGATCATCTACATCTACTGGACTAATTGGGTTAGTTAGATTGTTACTTGAACAGAGGAAGATAACTCGGACGAGAACACTTTTTTTTTGTAAGTTTAAGTTATTAATCGGTATATGTCTCTTAAATTGGGTTTGATTCAAGTTTGAAGTTATACATGTCTCAGACTTAATGGTTCTGACAATTTGATTACTTTTTTTCACATTTTCCTTTTGCTCATTTTTAATAGCTTTTGATCACAATCATGTATTTATACTTTAGTTGATGAACATTATGTGACAACAGGTTCTCCTTGTTGGGATTCAGTGGTGATCAGTTTGACTTTTGTAAAAAAACGGGTTTTGACAGAGAAATTAATTAATTCAGTTAATTAATAATTACGCAGCGGAAAATAAAATCATAACCTATTTAACAGCACTGACAAACCGAACAGGATCTGGTTATGAACACGCAAACACAAAAAAAAACAATTAATTTACTGATGAGATTAATTATACCTTCGTGGTTAATGATTAACCGGTTAAGACACCTAGGTACAATTAACCGATGCTAGATCACGAACCGAAACACGAGAATGGGTGACACCACGGATCGCCGGACAAGGCGGCGAATGGCGGCAGGGTTGGTGGGCGGAACTTTCAAAGGAAGGAGCAATCTTTGTCGCTAGCTGCTTCGGAAAACGGCAAAAAGACCAAAAATTGACTTCTTCCAGTTGCGGCTAGACTTGGTATTTGACCAAAAGTGTATTCTACTCTTTTGCGGCTGTAACTTTTGTAGCGTTAGAAACAAAAAATAGGATTATTATATATATAATAATTATAAACCCTATTAATTGTTTCCGGGCCCAAAGTCTAATACGAGATTAAAAAGGCATGTACTCATTTAATTGTTTTAATGAAATATTAAAACAGTATATATAATTATTATTTATAAACTAGTATAAATAATAATTCTGGTCTAACGAATATATATAAAATATATCGTCTCGCTAACAGTTCGTAATTATCAGTTAAGCGGGTTAAGTGGGTTTAATGTTCGTTGCCGTAGGAGTAACTCTTACGAGTCACAACTCAGTTAGTAGCGTTAAATAATCAGGACCGGACATATATTTCCAACAGACTCCCACTTGGACGGTATTCGATTAATTTCCTTAACACAGACAGCCAGAGGCGTTCTAGCTACACATGGTTGCCCTTAACAAGTTATGACACTTTAAAGTCATTAACCAAAACATCTTGCAATTGCAAGATAATAGACTTATGGTAATTATTGTCATTTATCCTGTCTGTAAAAGACATCAATTGAATCAATGAGACATGGATTTAGTTCATTCTCATATGGCGTTCAATTATTATTGTTCTCGATCAAGAATCAAAGTGGTCCAATCAAACACACAGTAAGTTTAGGTAAGGCCTTACACTTCACCAGTTTGAATCAACGAGGGCGCCACGATGCTTATCTGTTACATATAATGTAAGAGTACATAATCCCTTATTGACTACATACAACTCCCACTGAACTATTCCTAATCAAAGTCTTTATGACTGGCAGTTACGAGACAGCGTTTGACAGTGATTAAAGAATGGTTCTTGGTAAACGGCAGTTCTAGTACGTATCTCAGGTCAGAGGATACTAATGAGTATACCAATAGCAAAACATCTTATGAAAAAGATCCATGAAGATGATTTGATGCGAGTTACATCCAACGTCATTCAAAATGAGGCCTGTGAAGTTCGGAGTCAACTCCTTGAGCCGAAGTTCAGAAAAGTCTTAATTCAGAGACGTTCCCACAGTCTGACCGACTACGGATAATTAAGAATACAAGATTCATGGATTAAACGTATTAAAATCGAACACAGTTATAAGAATGCAGAATTGCATTTTAATCAGTAAACCAAAAGAATTCAAAAGTACAACTATTTAAATGTTCGCACATACAAAATACTAAATCAAAACATATCACTAGCAAATCTAAGACCAATAGCATCTCTGTGAAGATCATGCTTGTCCTGAGTCATGAGCTTAGTAAACGGGTCCGCTAGGTTTTGATCTGTATCTACTTTGCTTATCACGACGTCTCCACGTTCCACAATTTCCCATATATAGTGGAACTTCCTTTGAATGTGCTTGGCTTTGTGATGAGATCTGGGCTCTTTGGCTTGAGCTATAGCACCTGTGTTATCACAAAGTATCTCGATTGGTTGGCGAATACTCGGAACCACATCGAGGTCAGTAATGAATTTCTTCATCCAAGCAGCTTCCTTAGCATCATCTGATGCGGCTATATACTCAGATTCGGTGGTTGAATCCGCCACTACACTCTACTTGGAGCTTTTCCATGAGACAGCTCCTCCATTAAGAGTGAATACGAAACCAGACTATGAGCGAGAGTCATCTCGGTCAGTTTGAAAGCTAGCATTAGTGTAACACCGTACAGTGAGCTCCTCTATCACTCCTCCAAATATTAAAAACATGTCTTTGGTCCTTCTTAAGTACCTCAGGATGTTCTTGACTGCAGTTCAATGGGCAATGCCAGGACTTTGCTGGAAACGGCTGATCATGCTTAAAGCATACGAGACGTCAGGTCTAGTGCACAACATAGCATACATGATAGAACCAATTGCTAAGGCATATGGAATTTCTTCCATTTCCTTAATTTCAATGTCCGTGGAAGGAGATTGTGATTTGTTCAACACAGTGCCTTTAGTCATCGGAACACCTCCTTTCTTGGAGTTTTCCATCCTAAAGCGTGTCATCATTTTGTCTATGTAAGTACTCTGACTTAACCCTAGAAGCCGCTTAGATCTATCTCTGTAGATATTGATTCCTAGAATGTAATCAGCTTCTCCAAGATCCTTCATTGCAAAACAAGATCCTAACCATTGTTTTACTTTGTCAAGCACAGGGATGTTGTTTCCAATGATCAGTATATCATCTACATACAAGATGAGAAATGATATAGTGCTCCCACTAGCCTTTCTGTAAACACAAGGCTCATCTTCATTCTTGACAAAACCAAATTCTTTGATTTTCTGATCAAAATGAAGATTCCAGCTTCGAGATGCCTGTTTAAGTCCATAAATGGACTTATTCAGTTTGCAGACCCTACTAGGATACTTTGGATCAACAAAACCGTCAGGCTGAACCATATAGACATCTTCAGAGAGATGTCCATTAAGAAAAGCGGTTTTGACATCCATTTGCCATATCTTGTAATCATGGTACGCGACTATGGCAAGCAGTATCCTGATCGATTTGATCATAGCAACGGGTGAGAAAGTTTCAGCATAGTCAATACCTTGAGTTTGAGTGAAACCCTTTTCAACTAGCCGTGCTTTATAGGTTTGTACATTACCATGCATGTCGGTTTTTCTTTTAAAAATCCATTTGCTCCCTATTGCCCGAGAAATGGGGGGTAGCTCAATCAAGTCCCAGACCTGATTATCACGCATAGATTGCATCTCGGCATTCATGGCTTCAAGCCATTTCTCGGATTCAGGATCTCAGATAGCAGATTTGTAGTTTGTAGGTTCGTCATTTGACTCAGCTACTAACAGGACTTTATATGCTTCAAGATGCCATAGGTATCTATTAGGTTCTTTACGAGACCTACTACTTCTGCTAACGTTTGTGTTTATGTCTGATTCATCAGTAACAACTTCTTGTTTATTAGACGCTCCGACTTCCTCAGCGGTTGTTTGTGTTTCTCGAATTTCTTCAAGATCCATAATATTATTTCCGGTTCCTCGATTTAGAAGATCTTCCTCGAGAAAGCGTCATTTCCTTTTGATGGAAACAATGTTTGCATCAGGATGATAGAAATAATATCCGCTTTTGTTGTAGTAACCGACGAAAACAACTTTTTCGCCTCTGGGATCGAGCTTGTCATCAGAATCGCTGGTGATATATGCATCACATCCCCATACTCTAAGGTAAGACAAATTGGGTTTAGACCCGTGCCATATCTCATATGGGGTTTTGTCCACCTTCTTAGTCGGTGCCAGATTTATAAGACGGGCGGCGGTCATAAGAGCATAACTCCAGAAGGAGTGAGGCAAGTTAGTTCTACACATCATCGATCGAACCATATTAAGTAGGGTTCGATTTCTCCTCTCGCTCACGCCATTAAGTTGGGGTGTGCCAGGAGGAGTGGGCAGAGAAATAATTCTGTGCTCTTTCAGATGATTAAGAAATTCTAAGCTGAGATACTCGCTACCTCGATCTGATCGAAGTGTCTTGATAGATTTATCGAGTTGTTTCTCTACTTCGTTCTGAAACTCTTTGAACTTTTCAAATGTTTCATGCTTATGTTTCATAAGATAGACATAAGTATATCGACTATAATCGTCAATAAATGAAACGAAGTATCTTTCATGATTTCTAGACATGGTTCTGAAAGGGCCACACACATCAGTGTGTATAAGGCCTAGCAGATCCTTAGCTCGTTCACCAACATAAGTGAAGGGGTCCTTTGTGAGTTTGCCAGCTAAACAAGATTCGCAATTATCAAATGAGTCATGTCCGATAGGTTCAAGAATTCCCTCGGATTGGAGTCTTTTAATGCGTGTCTTGCTAATGTGGCCAAGCCGACAATGCCATAGAAAAGTATCATTAATGCCATATTTGATACGTTTAGAAAGATTATATATATTATTTTCAGTTTGAACGTCAATCTCATAAATACCGTTTTGAGGTTTAGCCTCAAAATAAAAGATATCATTTAAGTAGGCAGAAATAGCAATACCATTAAAAACGTACTTAAATCCTTATTCAAACAATAAAGAAACTGAAATAATGTTTCTGGTTAAACCAGGTGCAAACTTACAATTGTTCAAAACAACCACAAGGCTAGAAGGACATGAGAGATGATATGTTCCAGTTGCAAGAACTGGTACTCTTTTCCCATCACCAACAATGAGCTCCATGTCACCTTGTTTCAGCTTCCTCCAACTTTTAGGCTCCTGCAAGACATTAATGATGTTGTATCCACATCCAGTATCAAATACCCATGTGTTGCTAGAAACAGTAAAAATTTCAATAACATAAATGAGAATACCTGAAAAGGTGCCCTCACCACTGGCCCTCTGCAGCTTCAGCTTGGCTAGATATTCAGGACAGTTACGTTTTCAGTGCCCCATTTTGTTGCATTCAAAGCATTGGCGCTTCTTAGGAGGGGGTGCTTTTGAAGCTTTCTTGTTATTGTTGGTGGCAGGCTTGGCAGCAACAATAACTTTCTTCTCGCCTTTGCTATTAAAACCTCTTTTCTTGGGGTTAGGTTTTTTAACACCAGCAGATCTGACCATCAGAACTTGATTTTTCTTTCCTTGGATATTCATCTCGGCCGTTTTGAGCATACCATGTAGTTCGGCCACTGTCTTCTCCAAGCCATTCATGTTGAAATTCATTACGAATTGAGCATAGGAGCTTAGGAGAGAGTTTAAGATGAAATCAGTAGCCATGTCATCCTTCATGGGATATCCAAGTTTGTTGATCTGGTCGATGTACCCTTTCATCTTAAGTACATGAGCACTAACAGGCGTGCCCTCTTGCATCGTGCAACGAATGAGCTGAGACATGGTTTCATAGCGTTCTTGTCAGGCTTGTTTCAGGAACATGCCCTTAAGTTGCTCAATCATGTCAAAGGCACTCAGGTCCTCCATGCTCTTTTGGAGCTCACGGGACATGCATGCTAGCATAAGGCAGGCCACCTCAGTGGCATCATCTCTTTGTTTTTCCCAGGCCTTACGAGCGACAGCCGTGTTACCATCGGGTGCCTCAGGGACTGGTGCATCGAGAACATAGAGCTTCTTGGCCATCTTGAGAACTATTCTCAGATTGCACTGCCACGAGAGAAAGTTGGTGTTATCCAGCTTTTCATTCTCAAGGATAAACTTGAGAGCGAAGGAGTTATTAGTATTATTATTTTCAGTAGACATCTGTCAAGATAAGCGAAGAAAATAAATTAGTATAAAGAAAGTGAAAAGTCCTTATTAATTTATGACCCAATTACAGAAATTAGAATAAGGAGTGAGAATCTAGCTAAATCAGTCACTAATTGTAGCTGTGGCATACAACATTAGTAAGTGGGTAACTAGACTGACAATTAGTGTCAATTGTGGAAAGATGCACAACTCTCGTGTATGAGGCCGCTAAGACAAGACATGTCTATGCATTGATACGTTTAGCCTCATTTATGTCCACTTTTAAACTCTTGACAGCTGGGGCGTGTAACAAGAGAGAAAAGTAATAGTCGTCCTAAAACAGGTACTTGCGGAAGGGCCGGATGTGTCAACGAAACCCTTGCGCCTTCGAAGGATAAACTACGCATCCAGTGCGGTGCTGTGGCTCCAAACAACGATGTTTCGTTTTATGCTCCAAGTGTTCCTTATAATAGGATGGCATAGACCATTTGTTTTAAATATGGGTTCCAATTTTAGTGTTTACCGAATAGGGTCAAACACAACGAATGATTAAATCATACGTGTGATGTAAAAGGCAGTTTTACTATTTAAAATCATGACAAATTTGATGAACCCTTTCATCTCTCAGGACACTTAATTTTAAATAACCTATTAAAACTAAGTTTGTCGAGACTTGAATAACCAGTTAAAGTTAATAGTTGAAAACTATTAAGTTATAAGTTTTGAAATTAAATTTAGTTTAAATTGTAAAACTTTAGTGGTTATTTATTTTATAAAAAACAAGCCAATTGTTATTTTTATAAAATTCTACAAGTTGTAAAATTAGAACTTGTGGTGACAGATTGTGACATTTTAAAACTCCTTTTAAAACGTTTGGTGTTTGGTTGGTTTATAATAAATTTAAGTTATAAAAAATTAAAAGCAACCATAAAGCAAATAAATATGAAAATCTTTTAGGGCCAAGTTTGTTTGATATTTCTAGAGCCAGTTAGCAAGACCAAACGGGTCACGGGGTTCACAAAATTAAAACAACCACAAGGATGGACTTCCGTGCATCTAGTCATCTCGGATGACTCCCACTGACTCCATGATTCCTGTTGCGTCTTCAGATTTGTCTTTGAGTTTTTATTACATTACATAAAATAAAAAAAAACTATTCTATTACAACTTTGAGCCATCAAAAGTGGGCCAAAACCATAAAACCAAAAACTGAATAATAAACACAAACAACTCAATCACATGGGTCGGGCCAGATTTACATATTCAACACAATCACATACGGGCAATATATTTGGTTAAATAAAATAAAAAATCGACCAATTAATAAATAAAAAAATTGCCCCAAAAAACAGATCAGATCAGAAACTTCAAGATAGTTAAAGTTTGTGATTAATCTAACTGGTGAAAACAGACCGGTTCCTATTTGCGTGTTTTAACCCAGACTCTGATACCACTGTTGTGATTCAGTGGTGATTAGTTTGACTTTTGTAAAAAAAACGGGTTTTGACAGAGAAATTAATTAATTCAGTTAATTAATAAATACGCAGCGGAAAATAAAATCATAACCTATTTAACAGCACTGACAAACCGAACAGGATCTGGTTATGAACACGCAAACACAAAAAAAAACAATTAATCTACTGATGAGATTAATTATACCTTCGTGGTTAATGATTAACCGGTTAAGACACCTAGGTACAATGAATCGATGCTAGATCACGAACCGAAACACGAGAATGGGTGACACCAGGGATCGCCGGACAAGGCGGCGAATGGCGGCAGGGTTGGTGGCCGGAACTTTCAAAGGAAGGAGCAATCTTTGTCGCTATCTGCTTCGGAAAACGGCAAAAAGATCAAAAATTGACTTCTTCCTGTTGCGGCTAGACTTGGTATTTGACCAAAAGTGTATTCTACTCTTTTGCGGCTGTAACTTTTGTAGCGATAGAAACAAAAAATAGGATTATTATATATATAATAATTATAAACCCTATTAATTGTTTTCGAGCCCAAAGTCCAATACGAGATAAAAAAGCATGTACCCATTTAATTGTTTTAATGAAATATTAAAACAATATATATAATTATTATTTATAAACTAGTATAAATAATACAGTTCGTAATTACCAGTTAAGCGGGTTAAGTGGGTTTAATGTTCGTTGCCCTAGGTGTAACTCTTACGGGTCACAACTCAGTTAGTAGCGTTAAATAATCAGGACCGGACATATATTTCGAACACTCCTAGGATGGCATGATGCTGGTCTCTAAAACAAAAATATTACTTATTACTGCAACTTAAATTACGGTGATAAGGAATTTAAATGAACTTCCAAACACCCTCTAAATAGAGGACGTTCATATGGAGCTGCAGTTTGCTATATAGTTCTTAGTTAGCTTATTTTTATGATTACTATCAATCCTTGAGATAATGGCTTCTTCATTCGTAAATATATTGGTTACAATGCAATATTTCTCTCTCTAATTGCAGATGGACTTGGTTATTGTTCTTAATTTGTTTAGTTATTCTACATCCAGAAGCGATTTTGGCCAAATTGATTTTAGCATTGCTAATACAAAGCCGTTCGAACTGCAAGAGATTGTCGAAGAAGACGAGGATTCGCATTTGTGAGTTGAAGACTTTGCTTCATATGCAATGGGTGGTAAGTTGCTCATCTTATAAATGTGTATCTTATTTCGTAAATTGATTTGAATGATTGCTCATGGAGTTTAGCCCCCGGAAATCCTCATTAAAACATTTTTATGCACCGTTACTTCTTAAAGCAAATGCACTTTGTCACAATCAACGCATGATGTTTTTGTTTCGTTATATGTCTTTGTTTCGTTATTTTCATGATATAAGATTCTGCATTTTGAAAATGGCTCATTTGACTGTAAAAATGCCATAAAGTCAAAACATAATAAGACTATCATGTTTGGATGTATGTTCCAAGGTGCCTATTGCAAATTATAGATGAAGAATGGCTTAACACAAATATATTTCTCGACTCGAGTTAAGGAATTCTACTATTCTTACCCTTGCTGGCCGTTGGTTTGTGATTTTTTTTAACTCCAATATTCGTCTTTTAACTTATCATTATAACAACATATGTATGTGAATCAATTTTGTGACTTTTTAATTGTCATTGAAATAATAGTGGGTTAATTTATGAATAATTATGTTACTTGAACCGATTACATTATGTTGGTTCTAGAGTATGTTTTGCAGATGGAGATCACATATTTTTTTTGCATGAGCCTTATTTGACTTCAATTCCGTCTCTGGAAATCCTATCAGATAAGGCTAAGCAGAGCGCACTTAATATTGTAAGTTTTTTATTGTCACGGGGATAATTTCATATATCCCAAAAAGAACATTAGAAGTTATCAGAGTGATAAACTAGCCCCGCGAAGTGCATAACTCTTTAATTTTTTAATTTAGATATAAAGTTTTGATGCAAGTTCTATTGATAAGGATCAGTTTGAGAGATAGAGTTGTGTTTAGAAACCAATTTTTGGTGAAACACCTGAATGAAAAAATGGATACAAAATGTCAGATTTTTTGCTACAAATTTTGATATTTGTGAATTTGATGAACCAATACTTAAATACTATATACCTAAATATTTATAGAAAAAAATTGTGAATACATAATTTGTCTCTTGATTTTGTATGAGTTGCAGTCAGTTTTATGTTTACTTACATAGCTAGCAACTTGATTTTGTATTGAATACATGGTTTGTTTTTTATTTTGCACTATTGATAAAACAATGGCTAAAGTTTGCTCCACGCTTGGAGGTTTGTTTATTGATTTTATTAAGTCTATTCTTGGGCATGATGTTTAGAGAAAACATCAAACATTGTATATAAAGAAATATTTACTCATTTATGAATTATACTCATCATTTTTTTCATTTCTCATTGTATTTTTATTCAACACCCGTGTAATAGACGGGTTCTAACACTATATACTAATAAATAAATATCTGAGATGACACGTGTCACTCTCTGGTTACTTCTCACCCTTATTTTCCTGACTCTCTCTTATTAAATATTATTTTTTCGCTTCTCTCTCCTATTAAATAATGATAGTAAGTAATAATCTGTGTATTAATAAATAAAAATCTTAGGGACACGTGTTACTTTCTGATTCGTTTTTATTATTTTTTTCTCGCGTCTCTCTCATATTGAATAATGATATCAAAATAATTTATTTTTAGATTTTTAATATAAATATAATTACTGATACTTATTATTTAATTATAAATAGTTATTATATAATCAATCAAATGAATTTAATATAAATTAATATTAATCAATTAAATAAAAAAAATTAATACTCAGTTGAAAAAAAATTGTTTTAAAAACTAAGTTAACAGATCTTATAGATGTCACAACAAATTACATTTTATAAAGATATATTTTGACGAGTATGTGTTAACAAATTATATTATATTTTATTCAACCGATGTAATACACAAGTTTATTCAACTCGTGTATTACACGGGTTTTTTAAAATATAAATTTTTTATTACTAAGTATATAACATTTTATTTATTCAACTCGTGTAATACACCGGATTTTAACCTAGTAACTAATGTAACTAAATTATTCACATGAATTAATTAATTTAAAATAATTTTGTTAAAGATTATCCTGGGGTCGTATTTAGAAGTAAGGGACGATCCTTCACCAACTTCATTCTAGAATTCATCGCTGGATTTCAGGGTTCACTATCTTCAAGTACATTTTCGATTGAATTTATCAAAATCTTTTACAACTTTAAAATAGAGTTAAATACGGTTTGCATCCCTGCGGTTTACATGATTTAACACAGTGCGTCCCTAACACGAATTTTTAACGCCCTGAGTACATGTGGTATACAATCTGTAACACTCTGATCCCAGGGCCTAACTTCGTTAAATTTTTTCCGTTAAGTTTAGTTTCGACAGGGGCAAGACTGATATTCATGCGAAATTACTAAGTTCACCCGAAACTACTAAGTTCACCCGAAACTACTAAGTTCACATGAAACTACTAAAAATTCAATCTAAAATACATTATCACCAAGTAATCAATCCAAAATATATACGCAAAAAACAAATCGAAATTACTAATATTACAAAAAAAACCAATCGAAACTACTAACTTGACCAAAGAAAACACCAATCGATGCTACCGTCGGATCCAACATATTCAACACGACTCTTACCCGCACCCGAAGGTGAGTAGGGTTCGCGTGCGCCCGCATTCCGGCTTCAAACACAAAATATTGGTCAAAATTTGGACAAATCGAATGTCCGATTATTAACACAAAAACGATCAAACGCAAAATTGGTCAAAAATTGTACCTGTGACAGCCTGATTGTCAATGATGGCATCCACTCGAAGTGGCATTATAAATTAACTTGATTTTTTTAAATAAATATATTATTGCTCTTTCCAATTATATTAAAAATATAATAATTACGTTTAAAACTAAAGCTAAAAAGGTGTAATAAATTATTTTTAAAATATATAAATGTATTACTACTATTTTCAAATTTAGAGTTTGATACGAATTTATAAATTAACTTGATTTTTTTAAATAAATATATTATTGCTCTTTCCAATTATATTAAAAATATAATAATTACGTTTAAAACTAAAACTAAAAAGGTGTAATAAATTATTTTTAAAATATATAAATGTATTACTACTATTTTCAAATTTAGAGTTTGATACGAATTTATAAATTAACTTGATTTTTTTAAATAAATATATTATTGCTCTTTCCAATTATATTAAAAATATAATAATTACGTTTAAAACTAAAACTAAAAAGGTGTAATAAATTATTTTTAAAATATATAAATGTATTACTACTATTTTCAAATTTAGAGTTTGATACGAATTTATAAATTAACTTGATTTTTTTTAAATAAATATATTATTCCTCTTTCCAATTATATTTTAATTCATCTTCTTCCCAGTACATGTTCTCCAACAACGACTCCCCTTTCACCTTCAACCTCAAACCTATCTTTCTGCTTTTCCTCCCAAAAACATCAATGGCCCTTTACTCCGTGGCATTCCACCACCAACAATCAATCCGGAACCAAACTGCTGTCTCAGTCACCCTCTCCACCCACCTTCTCTCCAAGAAATTCCCCAACTCCAACGTTGTTTTCTCTCCCCTTTCCATCCATGTCGCCCTGGGCTTATTAGCCAACGGTTCCAAAGGCCAAACACGCAACAACATCCTCCGTTTCCTGAAAGCGAATACCACCGATGACCTCAACTCTCTTTACACGAAGCTTGTGTCCTTGATCTTCGCCGACGGTAGCCCAAGGGGCGGACCTCGATTGTCTTTTGCAAACGGGATCTGGGTTGAGAAAACCCTTTCTCTCAAACCTTCTTTCCAACATGTGGTGGACACCGTTTATAAAGCCGATTGCAATCAAGCCGATTTCCAGAACAAGGTCAGTTATTCTACTTTTTTTCATATTGTTTTTTCTATAACAACTTCTTTTTGATATATTTAACATGTTATTTATTGATTAACGAAGACGGTTAAGGTAGCAAATGAAGTGAATTCATGGGCAGAGAAGCACACAAATGGCCTTATCAAAAACGTCCTTGATGCTAATGCAATTGACAGTCTCACATGGGTCATCTTTGCAAATGCCGTCTACTTCAAGGGATCATTGAGTCAGAAGTTTGACCGGTCAAAGACAAAAAAAAATCCATCTTTCACCTGCTTGATGGCAAAAATGTTCAAGTTCCTTTCATGACGAGCAAGAATACACAATTGGTGAGTGAATATGATGATTTCAAAATACTGGGACTTTGCTACATACATGGTAAAGATAAACGCCGGTTAACAATGTACTTTCTTCTCCCACATGCAAAAGACGGACTTCAATCTCTATTAGAGAAAATTGGTTCCCAACCTAACTTTTTTGACCGTCACATTCCATTTAGCGAAGTAACCGTTGGGCAGTTTTTGATACCAAAATTTAAAATCTCATTCGAGTTTAAAGTTTCTCCTATGTTGGAGGAATTAGGGCTTGAATTGTCTTTCAAAGATGGTTTGACCGAAATGGTTGACTCATCTATTGGTCAAAACCCTTATGTTTGTAGCATATATCATAAATCTTTCTGGAGGTGAACGAAGAAGGTACAGAAGTAGCAGTTGCTTTAGAAGAAATGATGTTTGGTGCAGCGCCGGGGTACGAATCCTCAAGTAAGGTGGTGGATTTTGTGGCGGATCATCCGTTACAACCAAGAAAGTTTATTTATACCCTTTTGGTGTGCTGCCACCCTTTCCGTTACACAAGCATTAAACTGGGGGACTAGCACGGCGTGACACTGATGTGTAGGTGTTTGTTGGGTGTTTATGATGCTTAACTATACGTTTTTATGTGTGATTTAGCATGGAACGAGTTTACTTTGCATGTGTCTATGATTTGCAGGTGTTGGAAGCTTAATGTACGATTTTAGAAGATATTATGCGAGAGATGCAAAAGTTGGATGGAAGACGGAGAAATCGGGGCAGAAACTCAGGACCTGGCGTAAGCCTATGCCACCCCAGCGTAAGCTTACGCCAGTTACGTTATTTTGAAGCGTATTTTCGGGAAACTGCCGATTTTGAGAGTTTAACTAGGGGTTTCTTCCCCAAATTCGATGATCAGTTTCTACATCAATTTTGGGCGATTTTGGGAGTGCTTGGAGGCTAGGAACCATATTCTTGAAGATTGGTATCAAGAAATTGAATAATCGAAGATGAATTCCACAACCATGAGCGGCTAATCCACCGGTTATCATTCCCGGATGGATTGTTTGTAAGTTTTTAGGGTTTTTATCATGTGCTAGCTTTGAGAAACAATTCTTGTAATCGTTTGGTTTGAAATACTTGAATCTTTGTGTTTAGTATGGTTATGAACTCACGGGAGTCGATAAATTTTTGCACCATTGACCCCGTTAGATGATAATTGCTATGAACATTGATTTGTGTTGAATCTATTGATTAATCTAATTCTATATTGCATACATTTGTCTCGATTTCATTCGTGGATATTGTTTTACACTATTTGCCGATGATGTATGAATGTTGATGTTCTTGGTTAGATTTGGTTAATTTGATTTGGATAACCATTCGATTGTTTGAACTCATATGTTGGTGTGATAATCCCTAATTACTTGTGAACTTGAAACCCGGGTGTGATTCCTTTTTAATTATTGTTTACAATCTAAATCGTTTGTTTGGTACTTGATTACTATCGGTCATAATTGTTAGTTGATAATCATTGTTTATTGAGTTTGATAAGTTTCACCTAAATCATTGCTTGTGTTTGGTCAGAAAGACCTATTGCCACTTCATAAATCGTATTGTCAATTGAAGTTAAGCACCGACCACAAACTCTTCGTGGTTCGACACCCTTCTTACCCTAACTAGTTTAAGGTGATTAGTACACTCTAATTCTTTAACTTTGACCGATCCCTTCGACACCGATAAAAATTTTCGCGCCATTACCGGGGAGTGTGTGCGCTTGGTGTTTTATTCTAGTTGATTTTTGTGATTACTTGTTTACTTATTTTTGTTACTTGTTTTGTTTGGTTAATCTTCTTCTATTTTGTGTTACGCGTGGTGTTTGTTTGTGTGTGCAGGTGACAGATTAGTGCATGCGTACCCGTTCATCCGGGAGGACTTCACCGCTTGTTTTTGAACCAGAAATTGAGAAGATAGCAAGGCAAAACCGAACCCAACAACAAAATCTACAACCTATTTCATCGGAACCATCATCTATGGATGGTCGAAGCAGTCATTCCGGATCTAGCATGAGAAACCGTGGCCCAACTCCAAACAGAGGCCCTATCCCTAACCGCCCACCAATTCCATCTCACCGAACCCAAACCCCATCTATACCTATCAATAACAACCAACCCCGTGGGTCGGGTCCAGTTCAACAAAACCGACCCGTTAACATCCGAACCAATCCCACGTACCAAGGAAGAAGGGGACCATAACAAAATCAAACCCCTCCTGGAAACATCTTTGGAACTCAACCAAGAAACGAAAATGAGAACGATGGTTGGGAGGATGACGATGGTGAATACTTTGGGTATGATGATAATGAAGATATTGGGAATGGTGATGGGTTTGGAGATTACGAATATGAAGATGGCGAGAGGAGCCAATTTGGAGAATATAACGAGAGGCAAGGCTTTGGAGAGGAAGAAGAGGTGAATTATGTTCACCAAAGGGTAATACAACCAATGGGTCGAACAGGTAGACCAGAGAGATTTGGTTATCCTCCTAGACAAGAAGGGAGGAGAGTTAATGGGGGCTACAACAATGAAAACCAAAGACAACCGGTAGCCCCTATGGGTGGAGTTAATGGTCGCTTTCGACCGGCTATTTCGGAGAATGCTTCTCCAATTGTTTCACCAATCCCCGGAATGAGGAGCTTCAAGTCAAGACCGAATTACATCAACGTTCTCCCACATTTTCATGGCATGGTTACTGAAGAACCATACACCCATTTAGCCGAGTTTGCCGCCATCTGTAGCACAATTGGAGATGAGAACTTCGATCAAAGGGAGGTCAAACTTAGACTTTTCCAGTTTTCCCTAAAGGATCGAGCAAAGCAATGGTTCATCACATTGTCGGCTAATAGCATCCACACATGGGATGAAATGCAACAAGTTTTCTTGGACGAGTACTATTCGGTTGCAAAGACGGATGACTCCCGAATTGAGATTCGGACCTTTCAACAACAAACGGGTGAACCTTTACATGAAGCCTTTACACGCTTCAAAGAGTTGTTGCGGAAATGCCCCCACCATCAAATCGAGTTATGGGAACTAGTGAAGTGTTTTGTGGATGGTTTGACTCAAGAGGAGAGGAAGTACTTGAAGTCCACAAGTAATGGGACATTGTTGTCTAATCCCGAAGAAGATTATTGGGATATCTTAGAAAGGATGAGCCTAAGTTCTAAAGCCGAGGCATGGGCTAGCCGAAGAGCTAAACATACAATTTCTAAGTCCGTCCCGGATTATGAAACGAAAGAGAGGTTAGCATCTATGGAGAGAGAACTGGCATTATTGAGAAAAGGAGAAAAGAAAGAAGTAGCGGGAGTAAAAGTTCGATTCGACGTTTGTGAAGATTGTGGATATTTAGGCCACAAAACAATAGAATGCCCATTTCAAGAAGGGAGACAAGAAGAGGTGAATCAAGTGTATGGTGAGAGGAAGCAATATGACATGAACTCGAACAACTATCATCCGGGGTTGAGAAACCATCCCAACTTCAAGTATGGGAACGCGGCAAACCAAATGAACCCCAACTTTCAAGGTGTGAATCAAAACACTTCGTCAACCTCATATCAACCGCGTCAACAAGGAAACTATAATTCGGGTAGTTATCAAAGGGGCTCTTATAACAATAACCGGAACACAAATTACCCCCCAAGGAATTACAATCAAGATCATCAACAACAAAATGGGTCATCAGGGGGTGATGATGCGGTTAGCTCAAAGTTGGATGCATTATTGGAGATGATGAAAGAATCAAAGAAGGAGAATGAAGTAAGAGACAAGTCTTTTGTGGCATTGGAAAGACAAGTGGGGCAAATGGCCGAAGAAATATCTATGCTAAAGCAAGGTGGGGGGAGGCTACCGAGTAACACTACACCGCAACATCAAGGATCGAGTTCAACCAATGCAAATGTAAGTAAAGTTACGGTTCTTCGTAATGGTAAGGTTATCGATAATAAAATTGAGTCTCCACCACAATTGGTTGAAGGGGTGATGGAGGATGTTATTGAGGGTGAGGAAAGTGAAGGCGAAGTGGAATTTGTTAATGATAAAAAACCAATTACTCAAAATCTTGAAAAAATTAAACTGGTTCTTAGAGATGAGTCACCTATTGCTAAAGGAAAGGATATGACGGGTGATTCCGTCCCTTACCCAGAGGCATTAGTTGAACCATTTAAAGCAAAAATGGTAAATAAAAGAGGACCACAACAAGAAGAAATGTAGGAGATGTTTAGACAGGTCAAAATTAACATACCTCGTTTGGATGCCATTAAACAAATTCCAGCTTACGCAAAGTACTTGAAAGAATTGTGTACACAAAAGCGGAGTCATAAATTCCCAAAGAAACTTGATGTAACCGCTAATGTAAATGCTATTCTATCGGGTGCTCTTCCACCTAAACTACAAGATTCGGGGGCGCCCATTATATCTATTCAAGTAGGTGATTTCAAAATAAAAAGGGCACTCCTAGATCTTGGAGCTAGTGTTAGTATTCTTCCGGGGAGCCTTTATGACCAATATGATTTTGGCCCTCTTAGGAAGGCCGACACTACCGTGGTTTTGGCCGACTTAACTCCTAAGCTCCCCCGAGGAATATTGACTGATGTTATTGTGAAGGTGGAAGATTTTTATTTCCCAGTGAACTTTCTAGTGTTAGATTATGTCTCTTCCGATAGAACAAAACAACCTACGGTTATCCTTGGTCGGCCATTTCTGGCAACCGCAAATGCCCAAATTAATTGCCGAAGTGGAACGGTTGACATGACATTTGGGAACCGAAAGTTGAGATTAAATGTTTTTTCACATATTTCTAACTCTCTGGTCAACGATGAATGCTTTATGGCGGACATTGTTTGACGGGTACATTCCTCTTTGCGATGTTATTGTAAATGAGGATGGCACCACAGAGACATGCTTTTCATGTGACAGGTTACAGGTTGAGACAAGTAGGGAACTCGAAGAAGAAGAAGAAAAACGGCTTGAAGCAATGGCAATTAAGAATGGGAGACCACCGTGGACTCACCAAGTGGAAAGCTTGCCGGAACACATTGACAAAAAGCTGAAGCCATCTTTGGAGCAACCCCCAAAGGTCGAGTTGAAGGAGTTGCCAAAGAACCTCAAGTACGCTTTTGTAGGAGAAGACGACACCCTCCCGGTGATCATTGCATCAAATTTGACAAAGGAACAAGAGGAGGCTGTGATGAAGGTGTTAGCCGCCCATAAGGCGGCAATTCGGTGGAGTATTGCTGATTTGAAGGGTATTAGTCCCTCGATTGTTATGCACAAGATTGTCACAGATCAAGTTATTGCACCATCTCACGATGCACAAAGGCGGTTAAATCCAAATATGCGGGAAGTTGTAAAGAAGGAAGTGCTCAAATGGTTGGACGCCGGCATCGTTTACCCAATTTCTGATAGTACATGGGTGAGTCCAACACAAACCGTGCCCAAAAAGGCGGGCATTCAAGTCGTCAAGAACGACTCAGGTGAGGAAGTAACCACTCGGCCGGTAACCGGGTGGCGGATTTGTATCGATTACAGGAAATTAAATGCAGCTACTTCAAAAGATCATTTCCCATTACCGTTCATTGATCAAATTATGGAAAAACTCGCAGGTCAGAAATATTACTGTTTTCTTGATGGTTATTCGGGTTACAATCAAATTGCTATACATCCCGAGGATCAACATAAGACAACATTTACTTGTCCATATGGTACTTTCGCATTTAGGCGAATTCCATTTGGACTATGTAATTCCCCCGCCACCTTCCAAAGGTGTATGATGAGTATCTTTTCAGATATGTTGGGCGAGTCTTTGGAGATTTTATGGATGATTTTTCCATTTTTGGTACATCTTTTGATTCATATTTGAACCAATTGGAAAAAGTTTTAAAAAGGTGTGTTGAAACAAATTTGGTCTTAAGTTGGGAGAAGAGTCATTTTGTGGTCCAAGAAGGGATAGTTTTGGGTCATGTGATTTCAAATCGAGGGATTGAGGTAGATCATGCGAAAGTTCAAGTTATATCTACTTTGCCTCATCCCACGAATGTTAAAGGCATTAGATCATTTTTGGGGCATGCGGGGTTTTATAGGAGGTTTATTAAGGGTTTTAGTTCAATCACGAAACCATTATGTAACTTACCTTTAAAAGATGCGCCGTTTGTTTTTGATGATGAATGTATTCATGCTTTTAACATTTTGAAACAAAAATTGGTGGAGGCCCCAATCTTACAATCACCAAATTGGTCACTTCCTTTTGAAATCATGTGTGATGCTAGTGACTATGCGGTTGGGGCAGTGTTGGGACAACGGGTTGAGAAGAAACCCGTTGCCATATATTATGCAAGTAAAACTCTTTCGGATGCTCAACTGAATTATACCACAACCGAAAAAGAATTACTTGCAGTAGTATATGCGTTAGACAAGTTTAGGTCCTATATATGGGGAAGCAAAATTATTATCTATTCTGATCACAGTGCTGTCAGGTACCTCATGGAGAAAAAAGGATGCTAAACCAAGACTCATAAGGTGGATCTTGTTGTTGCAAGAATTTGATGTGGAGATCCGTGATAAAAAGGGGAGTGAGAACGTAGTAGCCGACCACTTATCAAGGATCATGGTTGATGATGAAGAGTCCACGACAGTGATAAATGAATCATTCCCTGATGAGCATATTATGTCTGTTTCATCTGTACCTTGGTTTGCTAATATTATAATTTTTTTGGCAACAGGTGCAATACTGAGTCATTGGGTAAAGAAGAAGAAGGCCCATTTTCTATCCCAAGTAAAGCAATACATTTGGGAAGAACCGAATTTATTTAAAGTGGGAACGGATCAAATGATTAGACGATGTGTGCCCAATGAGGAAATTCCAAGTGTGCTAGCACATGTGCACTCTTATGCATGTGGAGGCCATTTCAGTGGCCAAAAGACAGGACACAAAATTCTTTCACGTGGTCTTTTCTGGCCAACTTTGTTTAAGGATGCGTTTGAGTTTGCGAAACATTGCATCAAATGTCAACAGTTAGGGAGTATCTCCAAAAGAGACGAAATGCCCATGAAACCGATTCTCGTCCTTGACATCTTTGATGTTTGGGGAATTGATTTCATGGGACCCTTCCCAAACTCTTTTGGCAATTTGTGTATCTTGGTGGCGGTAGACTATGTATCTAAATGGGTCGAGGCGATAGACACCAAGACGAACGACCATACCGTTGTATGTAACTTTGTCCAAACAAACATTTTCTCGAGATTTGGTATCCCCCGTGTCATTATAAGTGATGAGGGATCTCATTTCAAAAACTTTAAATTTGGCAAATTACTAAAATGGTACGGCGTGGATCATAGAATAGCAACTCCATACTACCCACAAACAAGCGGACAAGTGGAAGTGTCTAATAGGCAAATAAAAGATATTTTACAAAAAACCGTTCGGGCGGACCGAAAGGATTGGTCAACCAAATTGACTGATGCTTTATGGGCTTACCGAACGGCTTATAAAACCCCTATTGGCACGACCCCGTATCGGTTGGTTTATGGAAAAGATTGTCATTTACCGGTAGAGTTAGCTCACCAGGCGTTTTGGGCTATCAAAGAGGTTAATGTCGATTATGATGTTGCAGGAAAAGAAAGGAAGTTGAGTCTAAATGAATTGGAAGAATTGAGAAATGAGGCATATGATTGTGCATCTGCTTACAAGGACAAAATGAAGGCGGTTCATGATGCCAAGCTTCGGAAGAAGGAGTTTGAAGTGGGTCAAAGAGTCAGGCTTTATAATTCAAGGCTGAAGTTCTTTCCAGGAAAATTGAAAAGCAAGTGGTCGGGACCATTTTTTATCACACAAGCTGGCAACTATGGAGATATAGAGATTGAAGATTGTGAGGATCACTTGAGGCAAGTTGTGAATGGTCACCGATTAAAGCCATACCTCGAACTCAACGAGATCAATGGGCTAACAAACCAAGTAGAAGCATTCTTATTGAGCTTGGTGACGAATGAGCAGGAGTAACACCATGAAGAAGTGTCGAGCTGAGGACAATAAACTTAGCGCTAACCGGGAGGCAACCCGGCTTATGTGATGTTTTTAAGTAAATTATATTTTATTATTTTTCTTCGTTTAGTTAATTTTAGTTTAATTTTGTGCAAGAATCAAAGGAAGGCGGAAAGTATGAGGTTACGGCGGATGTCGGTGTTTCAGGGACGAAACACATTCAAGTGGGGAGCTGGAAAAAGAACCATCAGCAAGACAGCGTAAGGCTACGCCGAAGTTAGGTTGCAAACAGAACCATCAGCAAGGCAGCGTAAGGCTACGCCCCTTCAGCGTAAGCCTACGCTGGAACGGGATTTAGTGTGAAAGAGTTTTCCGACAGCAGGTAAGTCCGAAAAAAAAATTTTGTATGGTTTCCAAGATTTCCCACATCCCCACACTTGAACCTTACATTGTCCCAATGTAAATAGTTATGAAATATAAAAGTGCGGTTAGTGGGTGCAAAAATATCCAATACCCAATATCTCCAAATATCCAACTCAAAGATTCCCATAACCATAAGCATCAACCCAAGCATCACCCAAGACAAACACAAAACAAAATAACAAAATAACCTAAAACACACAAAGCACACCAAAACAATTAAATAAAATAGTTCAAATTTTTGCAAGAAAAAAGTAAAAGTAAAAGTACCTGGACCTGTTCGACATGCTCAACAATATCAGGCAACGCTGTCCTGACTGTTCTGTTCCTCCCCATCATCATCTTCCTCCTCATCATCATCTTCCTCATCATCATCATCGGCATCATCATTGCCTGGCTTGTAAGGCCAGTATGCTTCCGGCCTAGCATCATATGGCTCCTGCTGTAACGGTTGACCAAAAACTGACTCATATAATGATCGAGTCATATCTCTCATATTATTCAGACCTCATTGAGCCGCTCCACTCGCGCCTTGCCCACTTGCATCCGATGTTGGGTACGGCGCCACCCACTCAGAATGATGACTCTGTGGGTAGCGCTGGTATGTATCGCCCATGTCATAAGGATTCAAATACTCCCAATCAGTAGGGGCTGGATGCGAAGAATATGGTACGCCCTGATGGTAATCATTGTAGTGGCGCAATTCTTCGTCGTCCCTAAAATTCCTGTTTATCTCCTCCTCTTGGGCCCACATCATCCCCCTTCTAAATCTCCTATCTTCCTCCAGGTTCTGTGTTTGCCTATCAAACATTATACGTGAGGCCTCCTCCCAATTAGGATAACTTGTCGGGCGAGCCTGCTCTATTAGTTCCGTGAAGGATTGACTGTAATCAGCACCATACCCAAATCCGTGCTCGAACCCATAACTTGCACCACTTGTCCCTATATTTGGTTCTGTGGGATTAATCTTTTCATCTTCGAAGTTCATTTCTTCCTCCTCCGACACATCACTTCTCAATTCCTCCAAAAACCTCGCAGTGGTGGTATCAGTCAACACATGAGTTCTTGCTGCCAACTCATATCTCCAACTTGCTTGTTGCAAAGACTTTAAGGTGTATGGTTTATGCTTTATTTTTAACACCGCCGGTCTTCGTGGTAAAACCTTTGCCCATTTAAGGAACTTTGATAACAACCGACAATGAGGAATAACCATCCTCTCTCTTTCTTCACGTGACTCCCAAATATTCCACATGATCAAATGTTTAGATGACATAATTGGGGAACCCGTCAATAGTGCATGTAGAACCATAACTTCATAGAAACGCACCTTGGTCTTATCCCCCGTTCTCGGGACCACGTTCAATGTTACAAATATCAGTAACAACTTGGGAAGTGGCTTCAACATATCTCTTTTCAATACCAATCGAAAAACATCACAATCTTCTTCCACCACAAAAAGGGTTCTTATCATGTTTTCCCACATTATTTCACGGATCACGTGAGCCTTCAACTTCTCATCAGATATATACTCATAAGGTTCATTATTCTCTGCTCCAGAGTCAAAGTGGGCAATCTTGTCAATATTATGAAATGACAGGTGTGCTTGTTTCCCATTCACTATACCCCTCAAAATTGTCGTTTGGGGCGGGTTATTTCCTTCAATTCGCTGAAGGGCCACCATCCACTCCAGAATTGCTTCACCATACACATCATCAATCCCATCATAATGGAAAGCAAGACTCTCTTCCCAACCAAGCCGTCGAAAACAGTTAACAACTCCATATCTCTCGAAATCCAGCTCATGGATATGCTTTTCACATGCAAATAATGATTCAAATCCACCAGCCGGGTTTTTCACCTTGTCCATATATAAATCCGTCTGGTGCGGATATGGGAAAGATGATAATCTCACCGGTTTCTTCCATGTTGTGGGTCCAAGTTCCTCTTCAGATTCATGGGCACTCTCTTCCTCACTTCTTTCGTGCAGAACAACAGTGTTTCGTGCCATCTTTGACCTACTCCGTGATGATGACTCACCCACTTTTTCTTTACCCTTGTGAGACTCTTTCGTTTTGACCATTGTTCATACAATTTCACCAAGCACACATAAATTAAAGAATTCACCAAGAATCAAACTTGTAACAATTCTTCATTAATATTGCTAATTGAATTCACTCCATATTAACTTTTTATAATGTGAAAACAAAATTTCTGCTATTTTCATCAAAAAAAGTTTACATGTTTTAAAATTTCAAAATTTCTTCCAAAATCTTAATCAAGTCCTATTCAATTAGTCACTAATATAATTATTTCCAATGCTTCAACAATGGCATCATTCAATCTACGAATTAACTTAAATCATCCCTCCCAAAGTACACAACACAACTACAATGTAACATAAATTCTTAATTGAAAATATACCTTCAAATAATCAAGAATTGTAATACAAACGTACCTTTTGAGTTTAGATGATGAAATCTCAATGGGTGACGATTATTCCTTCCACTACACACAAAAGCCCAAAAATTACGAAACCCTAGAATTTCGGGTCTCTCGAATATGGTTGATTCGTTGAATTCCGCTTGGTAGGGTTTACTCCTCTTGCAAAGTTATGCAAAAACCCTCAACCAATTTTTGATTTTTATCAAGAGATGGTAGATCAAGAAATTGAAGAATCGAAGATGAATTCCACAACCATGAGCGGCTAATCCACCGGTAATCATTCCCGGGTGGATTGTTTGTAAGTTAACCCCGTTAACAAAATCCAGTTAAAGTTAACTAAGTTAACTTAACCCAAATTGCAGGGATTGTTTCTGCCAATATGTCAAACTTAAACTCGAGGGACTAGTTATGTAATAACCATAATCTACTATGTTGACTTTTAGAAAAGTCAAAATTCAAATCCTGTTGACTATAGAAGTCAAACTACCCAAATTTTAACTCCATCTAAACCGGAGGGACCAATTCTGCCAATTCCTAAACTCCAATTCGCATGAAACCTCAGGGACCAGTTCTGTAATTACTCTAAAGTCAATTACTTGACTTTGAAAGTCAATTACTTGACTTTAAAAGTCAAACCCACGAGTTCTTGATGCCAAATCTATAAACCGCAATCGAAATTCGTCGAAATTGCTACTAATTACACACGTTTAAGGCATTAACGGCCATAACTTTCAGATTAATTATCATCATTGATAGAATTAAACTCAATTATGGGAATTAAACACCGTAACCGTCGACTTCATGGACAAACACACTCAAATTCGTCAAATTCGATTTCCAATTCATGTACAAACACTTTGCGTACCTCAAACGAAACCCTCTGAGTCTTTTGCACATGCTAATCTGATCGGTGAAGCACCTGGAGTCGACAGGAACCAAGCCACGCAAGCCGTGACTGAGTTTCAGCCGATCACCATCGATTCAACATCAATTCAAGTAATTGAACATTCATATAGCCTCGTTTTTATGCGCAGAACTAAAGCCCTATGCTAATTTGGTCAGTTAACATCGAACTGATCGTGAACCATAATCTAGGGTTCATCACAAACCGATTTAATCGAACCCTACTCTAAACCCTGTTTTAATACAATGAAAGCATACCATTCGATTCGAAATCATCTGTATAATGAAAGCCCTCTATCAATTTAATCTGATATCATCGAATTGTTCATGATCCGGAAACTAGGGTTCCTTCATAATCGGATTTAGGGTTTTTGATCTTAAACACATTCAAAATCAAATTAAACTATATGGATAGATTCGCAAACATGTACTCAATAAAAACCCCATGTTAATTTGATTCCTTAACACCAAATTCTTCAAGATCCAGAACCTAGGGTTCATACGATTTCTGTTTAATCAAATCTATACCTACACTCGATTTAAATGAAATTAAACTACTGGATTAGACTCGAAATCATATAATCATTGATAGCCCTATGATTCCAGTCACTCATAACATACAAATTGATCAATTCGATTTGTGTTTCAAATCTAGGGTGTCGGCCCTTCAATCTCAAATTAAAACGATATAGGTTTGATGTTTTTCAGATTAAAACTCATCCCAGGTTAGGAATTCTGTAAATAACAAAACCCCTATGACAATCGGATCGGTCGTTATCAAAATTTTGTGTTTGGGGCTGGGGATCGATCGATGGTGTGTATGAGGGAGAAACCTGTTTGATTTGTTTGATAAAACCATTTTGTTTCGGGTCTATTTGCAATTCGGTCAGTAGCTGAGTTGGTTAAGATGTTGTGCTCTTGTGGGAGAGACCCGGGTTCGAGTCTCTCCACACAGTTCTGGTTTTTAATTTATTTTCTAGCCACCTTTATTATATGTAAACAAATCCTAATGTTATTATATGTATATATAAATGTGTTTAAACCAGAAAACGACCCGTAGGCTCGGGTTTAATTTATTAATCCATTTTATTATTTCCTCCATTTTTATAAATAAAATAAAATATTTATGTTATTATCAAATAAAAATAATATGTTTATATTATTTTCAAACCGTAACTTCTTATAAAATAATATGTTGATATTATTTTTAACCCGTGACTAATGTTATTAAATAATATATATTTATATTATTTAGTATTGTTTTATACATCGTGTGACGTTTTAAACTATTTAATAATATGATTGTTATATTTTATATTATTTACCCACGTTTATACATTCGATTAAAAATAATATATTTATTATTTTTCCACGCAAATGATTATTTAGTTAATCCGACGAGCCTAAAATAATATATTAAATTATATTATTTTCCTAACTTTTGTAAACAACTTTAGCGTACGAAATTATTTATTTATTTAATACTATTCGTTAATAACGTTCGACTCGTAACACTTTGATCCTTAATTAGTATGTTAAAGAAATATATACATATTTCCGTAGACACGTTCGTCTACTCTTTAATCCTTAGAATGCGTTAAGACGTTCAATCTTTCGTGTCGTCGTCACAAATCCCAACTTGTTCCTAATTTATATATTTATAACTTTAGGGCATACGTAAGTCGTGCAGGCTAACGCTCGAGATTCCAAATCTTGCATTTGTGTGATACTACCTACTACGCAACGCAGGTGAGTTTCACGGCCCCTTTTACTATTTTTATTTGGGGGAGAAAACATGTCACAACCCTTTTTGGATTATTGTAATTCATATGATATCACTGTTGAGGCTAAGCGTAACACACTATCATGAAAAGTCCTCACACACATCGGACCGTTAATATGGTATGAACGGGGTAATTGGTAGTACTACTGGGTTTGACAAACCCCACCCGCGTTAGTCGCGCTAAGTCGATTGGAGGTCGAACGGGTGTTATATTGACCTTAACACATTAGTCAGAGTTGATAGACCTGGCTGGAGGCAAACAAACAAACACGCTGTCAGTTTCGGTTGCGAGTGCTTTTAGCAAAACATGAATATAGGCATGCAACCTATTGATATATATATATTGAATGTACATAATCCGTAAACGCTTTACTTTAAATGATTGAAACCTGTGAACTCACCAACTTAGTGTTGACTCGTTTTCTTACATGTTTTCTCATGTTGGCACTCAGGATCACGTTAAGTCATGCATGTGTCTTGGACTTCAATTGAAATAATTATCTATTGAATAATATTTATGTTTTGTTTGTAATTGGACTTGGGCGCGTTGTTTTGCGCATTTACTTTCGTTTAACGCTTCCGCATATACACTCTGAACCTTGATCTTTTATATCATTACATTTCAAGTACCATATAGTGTCGTTTGAAGTAACTGATGTCTGAGATCCTGGTTTGTCACCTTCCAAAATGGTAAAACTCCGTTAGTGGAATTTGGGGGTGTGACAGATTGGTATCAGAGCCATTGGTTATAGAGAACTAGGACTGCATTCTAGACTATAGCCACACACATTAGTTACTTAGCATAGACACTTACTCCTTATGTTTCAGGAATTATGTCTACACCACCATCTTCACCACCTACCAATCAGGAACATGACATTCCTGCCATTACATCACCGGAGCCCAAGAGGAGTAGGCTTGAGCCCATTGATAACTCTATTGTGTATGGAGAGCCCATGCATATCCGAAATGGGAGTGACTGGGATTGGTACCCCGGTTTACTGAGCAAATGGGTTAGATAGAAATGAGTTCCATCACCGTACTTTGGATCTTCATCATCATCAGGACCACGTTTACCATTGCTACCTTGTCACTTGGAGCAAGCCTTTGCAGCATTTGTAGCAACTATGGATCGAGAGATCCGGAATATGAGAGACGCAGCAGGAGCGATCACAGGCCTATTAAGAGGAGAGAAACAAACGGATCACAGGATAGATCTGCTAGTAGCAGAACTGGCAGGCACCGACCGCTTGCATAATGCATTAGTGGACGAAGTACGGGCATTACAGGCTAGAGTGAATGTACTCGAGGAGGCTGAGGTAGAATCTCAGGAAAGAATTGGAGAGTTAGAGATACAACTTGCAGCTTCTTTAGAACCAGCTGAAGTACCCGATTTTGAACCTGAGGATGAGCCCGAGGAAGTAGAGGAGGATGATGTTGAGTCAGTCATCTCATCCGCCGGCAGTGGAGCTTGATATTCCATTCTATTCTATCTTATCTTATTTTGTCATTTCTTTATTTTTTAAATAAAAACCTAAATGGGTAAGGATGTTCTCATTCCAATAAAATCTTAGTGAACTGTTTGCGTTGAGTTATTTATTCTATGGTCTTATGATTTAAGTTAGCCTTGTACTATAATCATAAACCTGCATGTATGTACACATCTCCTTCTGTTTGCTTACACTTGAGTGATGTCAATGTGCGATGTATTTACTCATTTCTTGTGTTTGTGAATATGAAGAATCATGGCCGGACGTGGACGTGGCGGTCGCAACGATGGTCGTGGAAATATAAACCTGACACCAGCCGAACTGGCTGCGTTAATTAATGACAGTGTTGCTGAAGCCTTAGTAGCACACATTGCAGGTAAACCTGTTAACCGTTAACTCTAGACAACCAATTGTACGCATTTATTCCACTCTTTCCTAAACCCAACCTACTCTTTCCAATACAGGGCAAGCGAACCATCCACAGAACAATCAGCATGTCTGTACCTTCAAGACATTTATGGACTGCAAGCCCCACAAATTCAGTGGAGCTGTGGGAGCTGTCGGATTACTCCAATGGTTTGAAAAGATTGAATCTGTGTTCTCCATGTGTAACTGCCCTGTGGCCGACCGAGTCAAATTTGCATCGGGAACTCTAGAGGGTCCTGCTCTCACATGGTGGAATGCACAGGTCCAGATGCTAGGTCTGGACATGGCCAATGCATCACCATGGGAAGACTTCAAGATTCTGATGAAGGAAGAGTACTGTCCCAGTGATGAAATTCAGAAACTCGAGGGAGAATTCTGGAATCTGAAAATGGAGGGTTCTGAAATAGAACTCTACACTACTCGCTCACATGAGCTAGCGGGGATGTGTCCTCACATGGTTACACCATCCTTCAAGCGGATAGAAATGTTTATCAGTGGATTAGTACCACAAATCCAGAGGATGGTTACTTTATCCAACCCCACTACCATCCAACAAACCATCCGTCTTGCTCACAAACTGACGGACCAAGCCGTTACCCAAGGGACACTACCTCTCAGGAAGTCAGCATCCAAGTCTACTGACAACAACAAGAGGAAGTTTGACAGTAGCAATAACAACATGGGATTTCAGCCAAATCAGCCACAGCAACAACAACATCGTAGGTTTGAACCTACGAAGAACTTCAACCAGTCGACTTCTTCGAGTCAGCATCAAAGTGGTTATATTGGGAGACACCCCAGGTGTAACAAATGTAATTACCACCACCTCGGTTCTTGTGACAAAAACCGTTGCCAGCGGTGTGGCAAGGTGGGGCATGCTGCTAAAGACTGCGGAGGGGAATTACAAGCCAAGCAGCCTTTCCAACAACCGGGTCTTACCAAGGGTTGTTTTGAATGTGGAAAAGAGGGACACTTCCGAAAGGATTGTCCACAATTAAAGAAGGGTGGAAACGACAACCACAACAACAACCACCAAGGCAATAATAATAACCAGGGAAATAATGCAGAGAATGGTGCAAAGGGGCGAGCCTTTGTACTAGGATCCGGAGAAGCTCGTTATGACCATAACGTGGTTACCGGTTCTTATTAAACAACTATTTTGCTTCTGTATTATTTGACGGTAATGCTGATAGGAGTTTTATGACTAATAAACTTAGCAACCTACTAAGAAAAACCCCAACCCTGTTAGAAGACAAATACACTATAGAAATAGCCAACCCTGTAAACTTGAACTGGCTAGTCATAAAATTGACATTGATCTCATGCCGGTCACGCTCGGTAGTTTCGACGTAATTGTCGGAATGGACTGGTTATCTATGAACCAAGCCGAGATTATCTGCCGCGAGAAAATCGTTCGCCTTCCCCTTCCCAATGGAGAAACCCTCTCCGTTCAAGGCGAAAGGAGTGGTGCTATTATGGGCATCATAACCTTCATAAATACACAAATAATAGTCTCACTTACCTCTAGTGGAGTTCTCCTACATTAATAGTTATCACACTATCATCAAGGCGGCACCATTCGAGGCATTGTGCGGATGTAAATACCGACCTCCTATCTGTTGGGCTGAAGTTGGGGATAGCCAACTTACAGGTCCCGAACTTGTATTCAAAACCTCTGAAGAGATCGTTCAAATCCGAAACCGTATGGAGGCAGCTCATGATCGTTAAAAGAGCTACACCGATAAGCGTCATAGACCGTTATAATTTCAAGTAGGCGACATAGTTCTACTCAAAGTCTCACCTTGGAAGGGTGTAAATCGCTTCAGGAAACGAGGCAAACTGAATTCTCGTTATGTTGGACCGTTCAAGATAGTGAAGAGAATTGGCCCAGTAGCGTATCAGCTGGACCTACCTGAAGGACTTAGTGGTGTACACGATGTCTTTCATACCTCGAACTTGAAGAATGTCTAGCCGACGAAACACTCGTGGTTCCTCTTGAGGAACTACACATCGATGAACAACTACGGTTCATTGAAGAACCGGTAGAAATCATGGATAGGGAAATCAAAACGTTAAAACGCAGTAAAATCCCTATTGTCAGAGTTCGTTGGAACTCGAAACACGGACCGGAATTCACGTGGGAGCGCGAGGATCAGATGATGCGCAAATATCCTAATCTGTTTAAGCACTCCACACCAAAACCTCAAGGTACTATTTAATTTTCGGGACGAAAATTCTTTCAACTAGGGGATGATGTGACAATACGGACTTTTTAGTTAACCCCGTTAACAAAATCCAGTTAAAGTTAACTAAATCCAGTTAAAGTTAACTAAGTTAACTTAACCCAAACTGCAGGGATTGTTTCTGACAATATTTCAAACTTAAACTCGAGGGACTAGTTATGTAATAACCCGAATCTACTATGTTGACTTTTAGAAAAGTCAAAATTCAAATCCTGTTGACTGTAGAAGTCAAACTAACCAAATTTTAACTCCATCTAAACTGGAGGGACCAATTCTGCCAATTCCTAAACTCCAATTCGCATGAAACCTCAGGGACCAGTTCTATAATTACTCTAAAGTCAATTACTTGACTTTGAAAGTCAAACCCACGAGTTCTTGATGCCAAATCTATAAACCGCAATCGAAATTCGTCGAAATTGCAACTGATTACACACGTTTAAGGCATTAACGGCCATAAATTTCAGATTAATTATCATCATTGATAGAATTAAACTCAATTATGGGAATTAAACCCCGTAACCGTCAACTTCATGGACAAACACACTCAAATTCGTCAAATTCGATTTCCAATTCATGTACAAACACTCTGCGTACCTCAAACGAAACCCTCTGAATCTTTTGCACATGCTAATCTGATCGGTGAAGCACCTGGAGTCGCCAGGAACCAAGCCACACAAGCCGTGACTGAGTTTCAGCCGATCACCATCGATTCAACATCAATTCAGGTAATTGAACATTCATATAGCCTCGTTTTTATGCGCAGAACTAAAGCCCTATGCTAATTTGGTTAGTTAACATCGAACTGATCGTGAACCATAATCTAGGGTTCATCACAACCCGATTTAATCGAACCCTACTCTAAACCCTGTTTTAATACAGTTAAAGCATACCATTCGATTCGAAATCATCGGTATAATGAAAGCCCTCTATCAATTTAATCTGATATCATCGAATTGTTCATGATCCGAAAACTAGGGTTCCTTCATAATCGGATTTAGGGTTTTTGATCTTAAACACATTCAAAACCAAATTAAACTATATGGATAGATTCGCAAACATGTACTCAGTAAAAACCCCATGTTAATGTGATTCCTTAACACCAAATTCTTCAAGATCCAGAACCTAGGGTTCATACGATTTCTGTTTAATCAAATCTATACCTACACTCGATTTAAATGAAATTAAACTACTGGATTAGACTCGTAATCATATAATCATTGATAGCCCTATGATTCCAGTCACTCATAACATACAAATTGATCAATTCGATTTGTGTTTCAAATCTAGGGTGTCGGCCCTTCAATCTCAAATTAAAACGATATAGGTTTGATGTTTTTCAGATTAAAACTCATCCCAGGTTCGGAATTTTGTAAGTAACAAAACCCCTATGACAATCGGATCGGTCGTTATCAAAATTTTGTGTTTGGGGCTGGGGATCGATCGATGGTGTGTATGAGGGGGAAACATGTTTGATAAAACCATTTTGTTCCGGGTCTATTTGCAATTCGGTCAGTAGTTGAGTTGGTTAAGATGTTGTGCTCGTGTGAGAGAGACTCGGGTTCGAGTCTCTCCACACAGTTTTGGTTTTTAATTTATTTTCTTGCCACCTTTATTATATGTAAACAAATCCTAATGTTATTATATTTATATATAAATGTGTTTAAACTAGAAAACGACCCGTAGGCTCGGGTTTAATTTATTAATCCATTTTATTATTTCCTCCATTTTTATAAATAAAATAAAATATTTATGTTATTATCAAATAAAAATAATATGTTTATATTATTTTCAAACCGTAACTTCGTATAAAATAATATGTTGATATTATTTTCAACCCGTAACTAATGTTATTAAATAATATATATTTATATTATTTAGTATTGTTTTATACCTCGTGTGACGTTTTAAACTATTTAATAATATAATTGTTATATTATTTACCCACGTTTATACATTCGATTAAAAATAATATATTTGTTATTTTTTCACGCAAATGATTATTTAGTTAATCCGACGAGCCTAAAAATAATATATTAAATTATATTATTTTCCTAACTTTTATAAACAACTTTAGCGTACGAAATTATTTATTTATTTAATATTAATCGTTAATAACGTTCGGCTCGTAACACTTTGATCCTTAATTAGTATGTTAAAGAAATATATACATATTTTCGTAGACACGTTCGTCTACTCTTTAATCCTTAGAATGCGTTAAGACGTTCAATCTTCCGTGTCGTCGTCACAAATCCCAACTTGTTCCTAATTTATGTATTTATAACTTTAGGGCATACGTAAGCCGTGCAGGCTAACGCTCGAGATTCCAAATCTTGCATTTGTGTGATACTACCTACTACGCAACGCAGGTGAGTTTCACGGCCCCTTTTACTGTTTTTATTTGGGGGAGAAAACATGTCACAACCCTTTTTGGATTATTGTAATTCATATGATATCACTGTTGAGGCTAAGCGTAACACACTATCATGAAAAGTCCTCACACACATCGGACAGTTAATATGGTATGAACGGGGTAATTTTGGTAGTACTACTGGGTTTGACAAACCCCACCCGCGTTAGTCGCGCTAACTCGATTGGAGGTCGAACGGGTGTTATATTGACCTTAACACATTAGTCAGAGTTGATAGACCTGGCTGGAGGCAAACAAACAAACACGATGTCAGTTTCGGTTGCGAGTGCTTTTAGCAAAACATGAATATAGGCATGCAACCTATTGATATATATATTGAATGTACATAATCCGTAAACGCTTTACTTTAAATGATTGAAACCTGTGAACTCACCAACTTAGTGTTGACTCGTTTTCTTACATGTTTTCTCATGTTGGCACTCAGGATCACGTTAAGTCATGCATGTGTCTTGGACTTCAATTGAAATAATTATCTATTGAATAATATTTATGTTTTGTTTGTAATTGGACTTGGGCGCGTTGTTTTGCGCATTTACTTTCGTTTAACGCTTCCGCATATACACTCTAAACCTTGATCTTTTATATTATTACATTTCAAGTCCCATATAGTGTCGTTTGAAGTAACTGATGTCTGAGATCCTGGTTTGTCACCTTCCAAAAGGTAAAACTCCGTTAGTGAAATTGGATATTTTTGCACCCACTAACCGCACTTTTATATTTCATAACTATTTACATTGGGACAATGTAAGGTTCAAGTGTGGGGATGTGGGAAATCTTGAAAACCATACAATTTTTTTGATAATTGTTTCACAAAATGTTTGGTAGAGGTCTTTGGTCATGGTTAATTCGTTAAGTACTTGATTAAGTCTTTCCAAAAAAAAATTGGAAATGTTGAATTCGGGAGTAACAAAGTTGAAGGTGATGGTTCGCATGCAAATGTCGGTAACCTATTTTCCACCGTTTTTGTGAGATTTTGAGCCAAATTGATTACATATTCTCTTGTTTGAGTGTTTAGCCACTTTGTTTCACATTTTAGAACTTGCATAATGTTGATACATGTTGAAACCTTGAACCAATTGATTGCACAAAAATGATAAAGGCATTAGGAGAAACCTTTTTATTCTTAGCCATTTGTTATGCCTTTACCCGTTAATATCCACTAGATGCCCATTCTGAGCTTATACCTTTTCTGTTGACAAACCCACAACATTAACTCATTCGCCTTTCAGCTTTTTCTTTTTAAACCCGTGAGTTGGAATTCAATTAACTTAGATTGATGTAGTTGCGGTTGCAATTGAAAAAAAAATGAAAAAGAAATACAAAAATAGTATTGGGTCAACATTTGCCCAAAGGTTTTGAGTATTAGTTGAAGCTACAATAAAAGATGTTATTTGGTCAGTTTAACTCAAGTTTCATTTGATAGTTTGAAGAAATAAGAACTTTAGTGTGATGGGTCATTTATACCCATAGTAGAGATTTGAAAGTTTTAGAGTTGATTTGTAACTTCATTAGTTGAATTCCACTCACCTTTAGCCATTTAAAAAAAAATCCTTATCCATACCCGTAACCCTAGCCTACATTACAATCTTTAAAAGGCCTTTTGATTTGTGCGTTTTAGTTGTGTTAGAGGTGGAGATGTGATCAATATGCAAGCCTATGATAATGTGATTCATTGTTTGGGTTTGAGTGATAAATACTAGCACATCATCGCTAGTTCAGATATGAAACCGAGGGGAGTGACTGATTGTGAGGGGTGTGTGCATGCAAAGCCATAATTGGATATGAGTTAAGCGCATCCCAATATTTCCTTTTGTTTAAAAATTCATCGATGGTTTGTTGGATTGTAAATCTGTTGAGAGTATAATTCTTAGGAATTTTGCATGACTTTGGACCTTAACTTATGTTTCGTGAAAACAATTATTGGAGAATTTGTAATGTGAATTTAAAGCAAAAGACTTTGCTTGAGGGCAAGCAAAACTCAAGTGTGGGGATGTGATGTGTAGGTGTTCGTTGGGTGTTTATGATGCTTAACTATACGTTTTTATGTGTGATTTAGCATGGAACGAGTTTACTTTGCATGTGTCTATGATTTGCGGGTGTTGGAAGCTTAATGTACGATTTTAGAAGATATTATGCGAGAGATGCAAAAGTTGGATGGAAGACGGAGAAAACGGGGCAGAAACTCAGGACCTAGCGTAAGCCTACGCCACCTGGCGTAAGCCTACACCACCAGCGTAAGCTTACGTTGATCAGCGTAGGCCTACGCCTAACCAAGTCATTCACAGTAGACTTCAGTGTTGCGGCATAAGCCTACGCGACCCCAGCGTAAGCTTACGCCAGTTGCCGATTTTGAGAGTTTAACTAGGGGTTTCTTCCCCAAATTCAAGATGACCAGTTTCTACATCGATTTTGGGCGATTTTGGGAGTGCTTGGAGGCTAGGAACCATATTCTTGAAGATTGGTATCAAGAAATTGAAGAATCGAAGATGAATTTCACAACCATGAGCGGCTAATCCACCGGTAATCATTCCTGGGTGGATTGTTTGTAAGTTTTTAGGGTTTTTATCATGTGCTAGCTTTGAGAAACAATTCTTGTAATCGTTTGGCTTGAAATACTTGAATCTTTGTGTTTAGTATGGTTATAAACTCACGGGAGTCGATAAATTCTTGCACCATTGACCCCGTTAGATGATAATTGCTATGAACGTTGATTTGTGTTGAATCTATTGATTAATCTAATTCTATATTGCATACATTTGTCTCGATTTCATTCGTGGATATTGTTTTACACTATTTGCCGATGATGTATGAATGTTGATGTTCTTGGTTAGATTTGGTTAATTTGATTTGGATAACAATTTGATTGTTTGAACTCATATGTTGGTGTGATAATCCCTAATTACTTGTGAACTTGAAACCCGGGTGTGATTCCTTTTTAATTATTGTTTACAATCTAAATCGTTTGTTTGGTACTTGATTACTATCGGTCATAATTGTTAGTTGATAATCATTGTTTGTTGAGTTTGATAAGTTTCACCTAAATCATTGCTTGTGTTTGGTCAGAAAGACCCATTGTCACTTTATAAATCGCATTGTCAATTGAAGTTAAGCACCGACCACAAACTCTTCGTGGTTCGACACCCTTCTTACCCTAACTAGTTTAAGGTGATTAGGACACTCTAATTCTTTATCTTTGACCGGTCCCTTCGACACCGATCAGACACCATTACAACCAAGAATGGTCGCATATTTTCAACGATCCCTTTTTAACGCCTCGGACGTTCGCGTATGTCGAGCGGACCTTACATACTTTTGGATAATCATCCCAAGGACGAGGTTTCGCTACAATATTCATGATATACATGATTATTCATTACAACTTATTTTTTCGATTTATTGCAATTTAAAAAAAATATTGACACAAGGCTGGGCGCCTCATAATACATCCGCAATTTATCGAGATACTTGCAGGTCCGGCCACGAGCCGCATCATGACCATTAAAACGTGTCACGCGCTGCATGTTTATTGCATGAATATATCTTTATAAACGACAAGCAATTTATCCTGTAAGACGTGTGAATAGTCTGACTCGTCAAGTGCGCGACCCTATTCTATAAGACGCGCGAGCGACATGGCCCTCACACGCATGCACCGTAAGACGCACGAGCGGTACGACCCTTCGTGTGCATGCCAAACACAACTTGTCAAAAAATGGGTGACACAACGCCCTCACAACGCGCAACATCACACAAAATGTACAACACGATGCAAGGTGTGCGAAACGTACAAAGACTATTTGTTATTACAAAAGCCACATACTTGGTTCGGTACAACTTTAATTTTATTAACAATTTCATTATCATATTACATCTGGCGGATTATTTTTGGTTTTCCCATCGAGACTTTTCATGACTATGCCTAAACGCTTCGTGTAACCATGATTTCCCTCGAAACCGTTCTAATTGTCGCGCCACACCAAGGCTGCGCGCCATCGAGGCTACGCGCCACCCCACCAAAAAGACTTGCTATCCACGCAAGCAAACCCATCATACCGACAAGCATGACGAACATTTTCCAGACATCTAAGTCACACTTATTGTTTTGGACTTTGATGTGTAAACCGAAACATCCTTTTTTTGACTAACACTTGTATTTTGCAATAGTGCTTGTGACAGATCTTTTCAGGATTATAGCTCGAGGGCGACAAATGGTATAAATCTGACACAATGTCGCTAGCACCACATTATGCCAGACTGGAGGTACTTGTGGAGGTTGGTCCCTAAATAGCCTAAAGAAGGCCCAGTCCCATTTGGCCTAAGAGAAAGCTCAAGCCCACTAGGGTTAGCTCCTCCCACTCCTATAAATAGAGGAGCCTAGACCACAATGAAGGGAGTTCTTTCTCTCACTAGCTCACACCATATTTTACACACACTTGTCTTGAGGCCCCAACTTGACTTGAGCGTCGGGGTGTCCTCGGAGCCTAAGGCTCCTTGGGCCCTCAAACGTCGTTTTCCCGTGTGGTTGTAGCTAACCCGACAACCGGAGAGGAACGGATCGAGCCCGTGGAAGAACCGAGATGAGGTTGTCTTTCTCCTGACTGTGGGAACGTACACCCGAAGGCCGACGCTTAGATCTATGTTCCTTACTGCACGTGCTAGATGAGATCGGTGTTGATGTGGCTTCACAGGTTTGTAGTTGTGGCCATTTACTCTCTGGTTTTAACCGTCCTCTTGTATATGTTAGTTGGCGGGTTTGATTTATTCTTCAACTTTTTATAGTTATCGTCAGCCCCCAAAGGAAAAGTTCCCAAGAAAAATACCGAGAATGTTGGTAGGTGAAACTTTTATATAACCTTTTGAACGATTATAAATATAGATTGCATTAACAAAAGGATATTCTTGTTGGGAAATTTCAATATGATGCGTCTGAGGTTAAATGACAGTTTTTTTTAATACATATTTGTAAGTATAATATATTTTGATCTTCATAATCATGATTTTGGATTTTCAACATGTATTAACTATCTTTTCTGTTTATTTTAGCTAAAAATGAATTGCAGCAACTTAATAAGAGAGATTCTATTCACACACGTAATATTTCTATTTACACATGCCATAACCCTATACGCCGACGTATAGACCAATACACAGCGTATAGGGTTTAGTCTCGTGACATTAAATGCCACGTGTCATTCCCTGTCTAGTGGCTGGGATCCATACATGGCGTATTGCTATATACGCATCGTATGGGTCATAGTTATATTTTTGCCTCAAAACTTGGCAGATTTTGGGATATAAGTAGGATATACGTGGCGTATTGGGCTATACGCCACGTATAACAAAATTTTTTTATTTATATTATATTTATCTTTTTTAAGTTATATAACTTTGTTAATATAAGTTTGTTATCTTTTTTAATTTATATAATTTTTATCTTTTTTTTAATTTATATATTTTTTATCTTTTTTTAACATTTATTATATTTTTACATTTATAATTTATCATTATATCCTAACAAATAAATTAAACATTACAAGCAAACAAATAACCAAAACATTATAACATTACATCAAAAAATTAAATATATGCATCAAAATATTTTTACATACATAACAAAAGAAACAACGGAATACAAATAAAAACAACTAAGCCTGACCCGCCCCACCCTCTTCTTGACCCGCCCCGCCCTGATACTGACGTGGCGGTGGTAGTGGTGGTGGCTCGATGGCGGCGGCTCGTGATAGATCCACGATGCGATCAACCACCCACATCATCAAGTCCTCTATCTGCTCGTTATGACGACCCATCCTCTCAAACAAGGCCTAGGTGGCCCTGTCGAGCCTAACAGGCCAACGTACGTGTCGGGGATATTGTGGCGGCTGCTGGTGGACGGGCGCGATGTTTGGCGGGTTCTCCATCGCCACACCATGTAGCGGGTCAGGATCAGCCAAGTCCGCCTATCTCGGAATCTGAAGCAACGGCTCTGGGACCCAAACCTGGTCATGGGCGACCCCTGCGAATCGAAGGCCGATCCCAGGGAATCGATGCGTGATGCGCATGTCGCTCGCCGTGCGGCGGTCTAATTGGACAGGCGGAATGGGCTTGAGCATCTGATTCTCGTGATCATGCCACGGGGCAAGAACACGCATCAAATGAGTGATGAAAGCACCGCCATACAAAAGCCCGCGCTTCTGCCTATGATAGGCAGACGCAAAATAAAGCGCCAGGCATATGGCTAGGGCGCACCGCCTACCGGTAAGCAATCAGAAGAGAAAGAACAAGTCTCTCTCTATGCATCACTCACGGCTTCTCAGACGCGGTGCAATCGACGTCGAGATAAGCCGGTGTAAATATCTATAGAGGGGGTCTCTAATCCCCGAGATCCTCCCCTTGGTACTCAACCATGGGCTATTAGAAATCAGACCCAAAAAACATGCAGCTCCTCCATGTCCACCTCTGTCACAGCCTCGGTGTAGAGTGGCATTACCGTCTAGGGCTTGAAATTCAAGCCCGTCACGACGGCCCACTAACGGAAGGTCAGACGGTAAACGTGGCCGAAAATCGTGAAGGTGACCTGCAGCGGCTCCTCTGGCTGCTCCTCCCCGGCAATAGGCTCCAGCCCCTGCTTTAAGAAGATGAACGTCGAAAGAAACTCGACGACCACCTCTCTGTACGTCTCGGTGAACGCCAGATCAAACAAACGATCACATGGTGTGTCCTCGCCTATAATGGCCCTGGCCTGCTCCGCCTCGCCTCGCCGACCTCCTGTAGAAGCTGCCAGCCCACCGTCGTCCCCGGGCCCATAGTCACATCCCGTAACTTCTGGAACCGACCTAACGCGTCCGAGCCGGGCGCGAAATGCAGAAAAGGGTAGTGACCGATATCGTCTAAATCCACCTCAGCAATATCAATATCCTTCTCATGATCCACTATATCTGAAAAAAATCAATTTCGATATATATATACCTTTAAATAATATTAAATAATATATATTGTTTTTTATTTTAAATAATAATAAATTGTTTTTTTATTTTAAATAATATTAAAAAATAATAAATTGTTTTTTATTTTAAATAATATTAAATAATAATAAAATGTTTTTTTTATTTTAAATAAAATAAATTTTTTTATTTTAAATAATATTAAATAATAATAAATTGTTTTTTTTATTTTAAATAATAATAAAATGTTTTTTTATTTTAAATGATAATAAAAAAATTTTATTTTAAATAATATTAAATAATAATAAAATGTTTTTTTTATTTTAAATAATAATAAAATGTTTTTTTAATGAAAAACACCTATACGCCACGTATAGCACTATACGTGGCGTATAGGCTATTACCGGGTAAAATGACCCATACGCAGCCTCTGTTACCATGTAAAATGAGCCATACGCGGCCATAGGAGACCATACGCAACAATGGTTACCGAGAAAGAGACCCATACGTCACGTATAACACTATACGTGGCGTATGGCTTCATCGTCTTCCTCAGATGAACTATACGCCACGTATAAGGCTATACGTGGCGTATAGTTCATACGTTTTAGTCAAAGATCTACCTATCCTACCTTATTTTAACGGCTAATAATCAAAATAAAGCAGATATTATTGAACGGGAGTCTAAAATACGTACCTTTACGACTAAATGTGAAAATTTTGGACCCGACAATCTCAATCAACGAGGCTTCGTATGTGTTTGTGTGTAAAAGTTTGGGTTGCGTTTGGCTCTGTACGAAGGGCCTCCTATGCATATCAGGTGGCTATACGTCACGTATAGGCCAATACGTAACGTATAGCTTCTGACCTTTAGTATTCTATACGTTATATATAGTACAATACGTGGCGTATAGCCATTAAATATCTGAAATTTTAAAATTTTAAAACTTCCCTCCATTTTAAAGGCCTATACGCAACGTTCAGTGCTATACATGGCGTATATCCCTGACCTTTGGTATTCTCCACTTCTATACGCCACGTATTGCCCTATACGTGGCGTATAGAAATAATTTAAATTTTTTACTTTATTTTATTAAATGTATTTTTATTAACTTATTAAAATGCATTTTATTTAATAAAATATATTAAATAATACTAATGATTTTTATTCTATAAATTGTATTTTAAATAATAATTTTTATTTACTTTATTATAAACATGTATTTTATAAACATGTACTTTATTTTAAAACCGATCATAAAATATAAAATTACAAACAAACATTATCCAACTTTCGTTACGTATTGTGCAACTGTATGTGAATCAATATTCATTATCTCTTTAAATTGTTCGATACGATCCATATATATATTTTCCCATTATGCTGCAACATCATTTCGGTGTAAAATCCAAAGAGCATTCGGTATGGGCATCGGAAAATCTCCGTCAAACTTAACGTGGATGAAGTGAGCATTGTTGACATGAACGAACGATACAATTTGATAATTAGTGTGAACGTTAGGACCAAACCATTGTCTATAACTCCTAGAAAAATAATTTAAACCCTAATAAATATTATAAATTAAAAACAATATGTACGGATAAAAATAAAAACTTAGTTCCTCGTCTAGCTGCATACAGTCGTTCGTAAAGTCAGTTGAAGTTATACTGGTATACATCTGGCGTGGGAGACTCACACAATACCCCCCATGAGTACTTGAAATTTTCCTAGTTTTCGTCTGTAAACGATGTCTTGCAATGTTTTGAGATATTTTCGTGGATATGCCACCTGCATAGGTACTTGGAAGTGTCCGGGAATATTTTATCACACGCTTTCATAAGAGCTTTGTCCCTGTCTGTTACTATCACACGCGACTCCATACACTTTTGCAACATACCTTTGATTTTCAGTAGCACCCATACGAAGTTTTCCTCCCGTTCTATAGATATAAATGCATGAGCGACGCAAAACGACTGGTGTGGAGGTCACACCGACAACTTGGACAAATGGAAGTCAATACATGTTTGTTTTTTACGTCGCGTTGATCATCAACACGTGCAGAAACGTACGCCACATTTCGTACGATTTCGAATGAACATAGAATACCTTCTCCACGGCATTTGTGGCGGGATCCTCCCGAATATAGTAGACGTACTTTTTAGAAAAAAGCAGGTTTTTCAGAACCTGGATTGAAGTTTCACCGACTCTCGTTTCGTTTTTTTATCTTTTGTATCGCATTATAAATTTCTTTTTAATACATCTACTCTCTAGGTTTTGTTCCCTTATGGTTGCCAGAATGTTACGTGACAACATGTTTTGCGAATATAGCTTTGCCATCAAAAGGTATTCCGACTGAGACGGTATCCTTGAAAACGATTGCGCCTCAAGATGTTGAGTAGGATCGTGGTTATAACTGCCATCTATCACCGTTAACTTCCAATAACCAATATTTTCTTCGTAGTCTCCTTCCAATTTAAAAGGACAACCTATTTTCTTGCTACCGACAAGTCTAACCGTGGCTGTAGACTTACGTTCGTTGTGACGATCACACACAAGCCATACCTTGATAACCGGTGCCGACTGGTCGTCGCCTTTTCTCCTCGATCGTCGGGTGACAATGACGTAACCATTCTCACGTCCTCTGCGGACAGCCCAATCCACCAACTGTTCACGAGACTGAAAATTCTGCAACAACGGTATGGCTAAAGTTAAGCAACAACAAACTATATGTAAGTATATATATGTAGGAATGTTATAGCTGGTCAGTTTTATATGACACGGTTGAATTGGTTTGTTCCTCGTCTTCGGACTCGTTAGTCGGTTGTGTCGGGTAAGATACTTCACCGTATACGAAGTCGTCGGTGTGTTGTGTTAGGTAAGAGACTTCACCATATACGAAGTGGTCTGTGTGTTGTGTCGGGTAAGAGGGTTCACCGAATACAAATCACTAGTGGGTTGTGTAAGGTAAGAGGGTTCACCGTATACGAACTCGGGATTGCTTAGTGGTTCATTCAAATCTGGACGAGACCTCCTCCTGGTTTACACCTTGAACGCCAGAACTTTGTAGGTTGTTTTCCAGTGACGTATTAAAATATAACTGAAAACTGTAGTTACCATCCCACCACCAAGACATGGATATACTTTTTTGAGGAAAATGTTCGAAAACATTTTGAACGATACGTTCAAATGAGAAATGTGTATGGTTAAATACAAAATTTTTTTTGCCCTATACGATGTCGTATAGGATACTAGGCACACCGACAACATCGTACAACATGGTCATTCCAACCCCTATACGCTTCGTATAGGGCAATACGAAGCGTATAGGGGTTGGAATGACCAGGTTGTACGATGTTGTCGGGTTTGGGAAATTGTGAAGGCCAATACGCTGCGTATTGCCCTATACGATGCGTATAGCCCTATACGATGCGTATAGGGCTCGGTCTTGTTAGTAATTCCCGTGTCTTGTTAGTAGTCCCCCTTAATAATGCTTTAAAAATACTATCTGAAACTGAAAAACAACTGAGAGTATCGAGAATTTTTTGCTGAAATGGGCTGTAGGAAACTCATTAATCACCTAAAGGGTTGGGTTTGATTTCATATTACAAATGGGGTTATCGCCAAATGAATTGGCTAGAGGTTTAAGGACGCCATTTGAATTGGCGAAAGCTTCTAGGCAGCTGCCATGTCATCACCCATGTCCAAAAAGCTCTCGCCATTTGAATTGGCGATGGCTTTTTGAAGCTGTAATTTCATGTCAGCCAAGAATCAATTAGAGAATCATAGTCAAAGAATCAAACAAGAATCCAAGGCTCTCGCCAATTCAATTGGATATAGCTTTTTGATTGAATAGGGTTTACAAGAATCAATGCTGTTGAGAGTTTTGAAAGATGAATATGTAACTTTTTGATAGTGGGGTTGTCAGTGCTTCACGAAGTTTAGGAATGGATGAATATTATATAACTTTTTGATAGTGGGTGTATTATTAACCTGCAATATAGTTAAATGATCATATGTTTTAAATTCTTTTTTGAATAGAGTTTTGTAAAGAGTTATTAACAAGAATCCAAGTTTTCTTCATATGGTTTCTAGCTTCTGACTTGTACAGCATCATAATCTTAACACTTTAATTCAAATACTGTACTTAATTGATTTCTTTACAGCCACATGATTCATAAAGCTATATATCGCCAATTCAATTGACGAGAGCCTTTAATTCTCTAATTGATTCCTGGATGACATGAGCTTGAAAAAGCTATCGCCAATTCAAATGACGAGAGCTTTTTGGATATGGGTGTTGACATGGTAGCTGACTAGAAGCTCTCGCCAATTCAAATGGCGAGAACTTACTACGCACTTGATATTCCCTGCACCTTCAATGACAACCTATAATCCTTAAACCTCTCGCCAATTCATTTGGCGATAACCCCATTTGTAACATGAAATCAAACTCAGCCCTTTAGGTGATTAATAAGTCTCCTACAGTCCATTACAGCAAAAAATTCTAGTATCCAAGAACCAAACAACATGGCTCACTGTTGCTTTATTACAGTTGAGCTCTGCACCATTATTCAATCCAAATGGTTCAAGTTTGTGTGTAAGATGAGAACACCCAAGAGGTATGAATATTGCACATAAATTAAATAAATATTATAACAAATCTTCTATTTAAATAAACATCTTTGATTTCTATATTAGTTTCTGCTGATGAGAGCTCAAAGCATCTTGTACAATCTGAAATATTAAAAGACAAAGTGGCACTCGAGTTGATATGGAGTAGATCTATGGAATTAATGAATTATGCAAATCTGTTTCACTTAGTAACTTCCTCAAAAGACATGGGAACTTAGCTTATGTTTGATTTCACCAAAGTAATATTTTTAATATTTTTTTTGAATTGTTTAATCTCTAACCAACTAATCTTCCTTATAATTAAATTTGTATTCTACTTGAATTATAAGATTATTTTTTTGTACATAACCAAATTAAAACCGAATTAGTTGAAAAAACCCGACCCAAACCAATAACCGACAGTTCGGATTTGTATTTTTTGAAAAATTACATTTCGGTTTTGAAAAATAAACTTAGCGTATACATATAAACCTTATAATATGGGAAAAAAAAAACCAAAATAGACATTTGACCAAAAAAACTTATCAAATGTAATTATCAATTAAAAAAAAAATTTAAGCCTAAAATTTTAGACCCAAATCCATTATTTTAAGCCATTTTTCTTTTATCCAAAAATTTTTAGTTCAAAGCTAATTGGTACAACTTAAAAAACAGAAACCGAATCTAACCCATTATAAAAATCAAAAATTGAAAATACCGAAACCAAAAGGGTTCTATCCCAAAACCGATCTAGACTGACCCAACACTCTTACCCAAAGCAAGCTTCTTTTGCCTATTGGTTGTTTACCACTTTAATTGTTGTACAAAAAAAATTAGGATTTAAGAGCAATAAATATGACCAAACATAACAAGTCAATTGCAAATACAAAAGTTGGTTTTAGGGGAATAAGATCTGGCCATAAACAAAACACAATGTACTCATCATACTAGAGATTTTATATACTCTTTCGATCAACACGAGGGTCAATCACCTGTCCCATAAACAACACGACATTGGTCACATCTTCTCTAACCACAAACAAAAACGGGTGATCCGCCACAAAATCAACCCTATCATATTTAGTCATCGGTGAACTTGCACGACCAAAACATGCAGAGACCGAAGTAGCTTCTGTACCTTCTTCATTCACCTCCACAAAAGATTTTTGGTAGATGTCTGAAACATAAACTCTTTGACCAAGAGATGAGTCAACCATTTCCGTCATACCATCCTCATGGTTGAAAGGCAATACAAGTCCTAAATCCTTCAACATATTAGAAGCTTCAAACCCGAATGAGATCTTAAATTTTGGTATCAAAAACTCCCCGACCTTTACTTTTTGACGTGGAATGTGACGGTTAAAAAAGTCGGATGTAGAACCGATTTTCTCTATTAAAGATTGAAGGCCGTCTTTTGCGTGTGGGAGAAAAAAGTACATTGTGAACTCACGTATATCTTGACCTTGTAAGTAGGGAAGACCGAGTACTTTGAAATCTTCATATTCCCGCACGAATTGGTCTTCATCATTGGTCATGAAGGGAACTTGAACCTTGTTGCCATCAAGGAGGTGAAAGTCAGATTCTTCTGTTTCATTTTCTTCAAACTTCTCAACCCATTCTCCCTTGAAGTAGACAGCATTTGAAAAGATGAGCCAGGTGAGATCGTCAATTGCATTAGCACTGATAACTTGTTTGATAATGCCATTTGTTTGTTTTTCCGCCCATAAATTTACTTCATCGGCTGCCCCATCCTTCGTTAATCAATAAACAATATGTTAGTTGTATCAAAAAGAATGTTTTATTCCTTTAATCAATAAATAATAAGTTATAAACCTGAAGATTGAACGAATAAACATATTGATTCACATAATAAACTCTCTCTGCAATAACTCTATGATATGGATAGTCTGATAGGGGTGTGAAAAAAACCGAAAACTGAACAGTATCCGTAACCGAACCGAATTGCGAATTCGGTTTTTCGTTTGGTTATCGGATAGCCTTTTTTTTAAATTTGGTTAGACATAGTTGCAATACGGTTCGGTTGAATTTGGTTTATTCGGATATACCTTTTTTAAATTGGTTGAATTCGGTTCAGTTAGAAAAATTTTCTGTTCGGTTCGGTTAACGTTATTGAATAAACCGATAACTGAACCGGTGAACAACCCTATAGTCTGATACTTAATTCTAGTCGTGGATCGTTGCAAATCATGTGTTCATCTAAACATTGCAATCTCCTACTTTAAGATCTGAAAGAAAAAAAATATAAATAAAAAAAAAACAAAAACCGACCTTGTTCTTGAAATCGACTTGATTGCATGTGGCATTATAAACCGTGTCCAAAACTTTTTTGAAACGAGGTTTAAGAGGAAGGGATTTATCAACCCAAACCCCGTTTGCAAAACACAAACAAGGTCCGCCCCTTGGGCTACCATCCGCTAAGATCCAGGACACAAGCTGCGAAGAAAGAGAGCCCAGCACATCGGTGGCTTTAAGGAACGCGAGGAGTTGATCGAGTGTTTCGCCTTTGGAACCGGCGGCTACTATGCTCAGGGCGACATGGATGGAAAGGGGAGAGAAAACAACGTTGGAGTTGGGGAACTCTTTGGACAGAAGGTGGGTTGCGAGTGTGGTTGAGACGTGGGTTTGGTTTCTGATTGATTTTAGAAGGTCCTTTGATGGAGGTCGATTGGCAAGGCGATGATGTTGTGGCCGAAAAGTATTAAAATCAGCCTTTGCGTAACGCTGTTGGAGCAGAGGTTTGAGTTTGTTCAAGGTGGAAGGGCGAATAATATGAGTCATTGTTGGACTTGGAGTACGTAATCAGGGAAGAAGACGAAATTATGCAGAAGAAATTAAGAAAGATGTATTTATATAATCAAGTTTTTAATATTATTCAAAATTTCGTTTCCTTTTTAAAAAAAAAAACCTTACTTAATCTAATCTAATATTCAAATCAAATCAATTTTTATTTAAAATCAAATTATCTTTTTGAAATATCAATTATAATTTAAAATCAAATCATCTTTTTGAAATTGTTTTATGTAACATCTGAAAATTTTGAAACCTTAAATAATAAAAACTTGAAAGGGTTATAAATACATATTTTATAAAACGAAATTTACATTCGAATCTAAATAGGTTGATAAGAACTTTTGAAATTAAAAATAATAATCATGTTTTTACTTGGAACTTGACCAATGCATATCCTGAAATGTCTCTTTTACAATTCCACAACATTACATCATCATTATAATCGTCATATAACACTTCCTTAACACTCCATGATGATTCTTGTGAATCCATATCAATCAAGCAACAAATCAAATTTTAGTTAAAACTAATTATTCTACCATTTACAAGCTCAAGGCTTTTAATTGTTGACACACCCTTGTGAGGTTCAAGACCTCAATCATTCATTCCTTTATGAGATTCTTAGATCTCCACTCCAAACCAATTTGGTGTGGTTCTTTGACCACAACTCGACCCACCCATGTGAGGTTCATAGACCTCAATTACCGGCACTTTTGTGAGTTTCTTTGACCTCATATTCAAACTGTCTTTGTGAGGCTCAAGACCTCAATTTCAAACCACCTTTGTGAGGTTCTTAGACCTCAATACCATCCGTCTTGATTAGATTCTTAGAACTCAATTACCAAACGCCCCCTTTCCCTTTTTATGCATATTCGACCCATATGCTTTTCAGTTAATATCACTTACACATGAGTGCACATAAGTTAATCTACCAATCATAATACACATACATAATGTGAGTAATCACTATTATCTACGACTACCAAGTAAGTACAAAACTACAACTAGTGCAGTTCAAAGTCTTCAAATCACAACAACACATGTGAGGTTCATGACCTCAATTACAACGAATTGGGTTCTTAGACTCCAAATACCGATTCTAAACATACAAACAAGTGTCACACACGTTACCAATCCATCTTTATAATTCATACATAATTTACCAACATGTGGGATTCAAAGACCCCAAACCCACCATTTTCTTTTGTGAAGTTCAAAGACTTCAAACCTCTATTTCACCCCCAATCCTTGCATACAACATGGTCATACAAATACAATACTTAAACACATAAGTAATTCAAAGATTTTAACCACCAGACTATATTGTGAGGTTTATGGACCTCAAGCACCTTAAACACCAACCCTTTGCATACATCCCCATATGCAAATCTACCAAATCAACAAACACTCATTGCACATACGATATTTAACAAAATTAACATGAATATCAAGTATGTGTATTTTGCTACCACCTATCATTACTAAGTAAGCACAAATCACTTACCTTTTGCTAAAGATGATCCCGCTTGATACTCCAAGCTAGTTCTCTTCCTACTTGATCACCTATACGGCCCATTTATAATTAGTAATCCATTGATCACCAATTGACACCTAACACCCCTTTGTCATCCAAATGACCCATTTGACTTATAATAGTCATACTTCCAAATCCATCAATTCACCATCTATGTTCACCATAAACTTATGCCCACTAATTTAAACTTGACTTAATTCTTTATATTAAAAAAAGTAAACCTTGTAAATCAGTCAAGTTTTCTACTAAACATTTCGGTTTAGGCATTTAATCAAACACCTTATGGACATAAACTTTAAATCACCATTTACCATTCAAATTTTGGGGATTTCATAAAATATTGTGTCTATTAACACCGTAGACACCTACCAACCTTTAATTTAACACTTTAACATCCCCAAATCAAAACCTCCAGTTTACAACTCAAGAACCCTAATTTACAATAATTAAAATTAGATGATTCTAGGATATTAAACACACTCTAACACCCTTAGACAAGCTAGATATCAAGTTAAAACAAGTTATCTATCATCAATTTCACTGAATTCAGCTCCAAACTCGATTTATACCAAAACCCACCAAGAACACCATTGAAGAAGATTCATGGATGGAAAAATGCTTACAATTGATGTTTGGAAGAAGAGGATTGCATCAAAACCCACTGATTTCACATGCAAACTTCAATTTTCGAATTTTCCTTCTTCTCATTGTCTCCTCTTGATGGAAATCGCAAGAACACACACACACATGTGTGTGTGTTCTGCGCATAACACCCCCATAAAACACAAAAATTCGAATTTACACAAACAACCCCTTATCTTTCATATTTGATCCCTTTTTACTTAAAACCAAGATTTGCTCAATTGCAACTAAACCCTCCATCTTTATTTTGGTTTAATTTCATCATTATAATATAAATAATATATTATAATATAATCCCGAAAGTTGGTTTGTTATAATATCCCTACCAATAAACTCTATCGACGGTATTTAAACATATGGGACGACGGTACTCTCCCCCAATCAGAATAGACCACATGTTACATTATCGGCAGAGGCGCACGTAAATTTACAAATACATGTGTCTCCGACAGAATTTCTGACCTCTGTGTCACCGTCGCCTCCGACTTTATTCCCTTCGTGTCACGGTTGAACGACGTTATATTTATTTTTTAAAAATAATTATTTATTATAAACTCGGAAAATGTAAGACCCCAAACCCGGGAACCCTACTTGTTGGCACACACGCAAGCTAAGTAGTCATAGACATCAAATTAAACTCAAATCTTTGCAGCGGAAATCAAATAGTCAAACAAATGGTCAATGACCCGACCCAAACATAATCCAAACCAAGTACTAATATTCAAATATCTTAACTAAACAATCCCATAACTAAATGTCATCACAATCACGCACGGTAACCAAACGCCATCCAGAAGCTGCCAGCTCACATCTTCTCTTTAACTGAAATACATGCTTAAGACGTTAGCTACGCTGAGTGAGTTCTATAGTAGTTTATTACGGATAATTAACTCCCGAAACCGTTATAAAAATGGTTTAAGTCTCAAAGGTATTAGCTCATAAATGATTTATATCAAAACAAGTATTTTATAATCATCGACACATATTTATTTCCCGTTCGCCATATCTGAAGATACAAGCAAACACAGTCACCCGCCTAACTGCCGTCAGACATATTAACCCGTTGACTAACGTCAACCCAATGTCAAGCTTACACTTAACCACCCGTCACAATCGTCAAGTATGTGACACACTCTCACGCACAACATGCAAACACCATAATTATCAAAATAAATATCTATCACACGACTCCGTCTACACATACATTTATCAACAACTCATTACACATGTATTCATGCCCAAAACGCTAAAATAATTAAAAGTGGGTGATAGAAACTCATATTTTCTTGACACGCTTCGATCCCTAGAACTCGCTAACCTCTCGTGCTCGCCTTTCGACTTCGTACCTAAAAATCTACACAACACGCGAGTCAATACTTGACCCGTCGATAACATCTACCTACACGATTAATCCCGACGTCACGCATGATCGCATGCACGTGCACGACGCCATGCATGACCTTCATGCAATACGTGGACTCCCGTTCACGTCCCCAAAGTCCCACGTGAATCTGATTCTCACTCTGGGTCTTCGAACTCGACAAACACCATCCTAACACTATTCCCGCATGTCCCCCGCACTTGGCCGGTCTCGCACCAACGCTGCCCGACTCCCGGAAGCACCTCCGTGGCCTTCTGATGCCTCAAGAGTCTGTCACAGCCGTACCCGCGCCACCCCGTCCCACCTCCGGACAGCCTTCCCCGCCATCGCACAGCTCCTTCCGGTCGCCAACCATCACAGCAAACCCTCATTGGGTCTCGGGCGAACCATGTACACGTGTATGTGGGTTCCAGACACTCGATAAACGCGATACTGAGAAGGGTTAACGATATTATACCTTTAATCCGGATGACTCGTGTGGATTGAATCACCGACGAACCCTTCCTTCTCGAACTAGGTCCTTGCGCAAAACCCTAGAGTTACAAAAACACAAAAGACGATGATTCGAGAACCCGACACACTACGGATGATTAGAAATCATGAAAATACCTCGAGTTGGATGCAAATCGCGAAGAACGACTTCTCTTTCTCTTCCTCTCGGCAGCCGCAAACCTCCAATGGGGGGTTTCCCCTTTGGACCGGGCTTGGCCCCACACGCGCCACCGACCCCTCGGCCCGACCCGTTACGCAATTTAATAAAAGTTCCGCCATTTATGCACTAATTGCTTATCAACCCTTCTAGATATATTTACAAAAAGAATACCCACTACTACGCCTTTGGTTAGGTCGTTACGTTCTCGTAACACTTCCATCCACTATATACAATTATTACACCTATACAATAGATCCCGTTTATTCGGTAAAACTGGGGATGTTACAGAAACGATTTTATACAAACACCGTCGTCCGACTATAAGTTAGCGTTGACCCCGCCGTTATTCCTTTTTAAATATACGCTCGGGCCGCCTATAAATTAACGTCGGCCGACTATAAGGTCATCCCGAGCATATAAATACTATCGGCCGACTTTAATTTTGTATTCGGCCGATTTTAATTTTTTTCATATATATCGTTGTCCCCTCTTTATTTTAACGGCGGGCGACTAGATTAATAACATTTAATATATATGCTACCAACTATATATTTTTATCAACTGCTATATAAATTAATAACATTTTCACTTCAAATAATATATATTTTTATTTCGAAAAAATGGGTGGTGGGTACGGCTATCCAGAGGGTTTTAAACCTTCAATCCCTACGCCTCCATTTGAACAAATACGTTCTCCAAACCCTCCAGTCTCCGGTTGAAACTGCTTATCTAAGTGTATATGGTGAAAGATAAAGACATGTTTAGCCTACATTTAACACCAAAAACAATTGAATATCAACATGGGTCCAAGGCTAATAAATAATTGAAGTGTGAAGATTTATAAGCAGTACTGAGAAAGTATGAGGAGGAGCACAAACTTATAAATTACGTGCTTCAATCAAATGAATCGAAAATCCAGCAAGGGATTGGTAAACTATAATCATGCAACATTTATCACTAAACCAAACCACTATTCAATTTACAAAATATAACTTTACACAATAGTAATCGACTTTCAATAGGTGTTCCAATCTTATGTAATATTTTTATAATGTTTAATTTTTTTAAAATTGAATGAGATAAATGAAACATATATGAATCTTGTTTACTATTTAGCAATTATTTTTTTTTAAATTCGACTTAAATATAAAAATTTCACTTATTGGTAACTAATATTCATATATGTTTTATTTGCCTTATTAAATATTAAAAAAATTAAAACATTTATAAAAATATTACATAGGATTGGAACACTTAGTGAAAGTTGAGTGACTTTAGAGGGACAAAAAAACTTTGAGTGACTTAAATGAAACACTTGAAAAACTTGGTTACTATTGGATGAAGTTTTCCATTTACAAAACATGGACAAACACCCCTGTATTCATAACAACGATACATCAACAGGTGTCCAACGCTTCCTGAGATCGATCGTGAAGCATAACCGTGTTCCACCACAACTTCTAAATTAACAGCCTATAGGTAAGGTTTTGCCATTTTCAAGGTCTTTTGTGTGCAGAACCCTAAAAACAGAAACGGACTCTTTAAGTCGGTATTCAACATGATCCATCCTAAATCACCCAAAAAAACTGAAACCCTAACGATAAAAATATTAAGAGAGAGACAGAGAGATCATGAAATTTGTTTGAAGGAGAGAAAAAAGGGGGAACATCTTGAAATTGTTATCGGCATTTGCTAATTGAACTTAGGTTTGATCCTTGAGCTCCCCGTACACATTACGAAATGTCTACACCATAGCCATGGGTGCAGAATCGTGGGTAATCGGAGAATATCATGGAATGGACAAAGATGCAAGAAACATGCGAGGATGGAGGTGGCGTAGAGAGAGCCGTGGATGGAAGAGGCGGTATAGAGAGAATTAGGGAAAGAAAGAGGAGAAATATGAATTAGAGCATTCGCATCAAGTTCTTTATCCTTATCTTTATAATTTAACTAAAACCATTATTCCATAAAAAAATTGTTCATTTTTTAAAAACCTCTAACATCTTACTCCTTATCCTTATTATTTTAAAAAAAAAATTGTTAAGGAATTGGTATATTTAAGATTCTAGTGTACATTTTCTTATAATTTTAAGGATAAAGATAAGGTTTAAAGAACCTGATGTAAGACCCTTTTAACTTAAATCTTATTTTTTTCCGTTATAATTTAAAGATATGGGGTATATACCAATGCTGATGTGAATGCTCTTAGGTTTAACAGCATAAAGGGGGAAAAGGGAATGCTTGTGAGGCTGGAGGTAATGGGCGGGAAAAGCAACATGTAGTGGCTTTAGAATTACGCCACATGTCCCTAGGTTAACGTTTTATTAGGTAGTATAGATATAGATATAGATAACTTATATAATTACTATTTTACCCTTATTTTTACTAAAACTATAAATTTACATATTTACCGAATTCTTAACTATTTTTTTTCTTTTTAACTAACTTTCGAGTTTTGATGATTTGGTTAGGTTTCGATACTAACATTTTTTTACTATTGTTACAAGACTTATCGCCTAGGGGCTTAGGTCCTGAAGCAGTGCAGGATGAAGGACAGAGCTTGGACTGTGATAATCCTCAGCTCTTCGTTCTGGGATTGGGTTTAGAAATGGATATGCAAAACAGGTAAACACGCGAGTCTCGCCACGAACAAAAGGGATTTTTCCCCGTGACCACCCTTCGATGTGAGAATAAGTATTTGGAGGAATGAAGAGAGTTATAGTGAAGTAATAAGTAAGAGTATGAATGAATAGATGATTTACACTGAGTTATTTATAAGGTTCTTATGGCTGGGGTGTTTGGACTGTACCCCTATTCCAGGTAACCTGTAGTCAACAATCCTTACCTGACTAGGCTTACTTAAATTGTTATACCTTCTGTTGTGTTGAAGAGGTTCAGGCCCTATAAAATGTTATTTGTCTCCCTAGTTGACTTATGTTTCTAGTGTACTTGGCCAGATGTCCGTTAAGGGCCCAGACTTTATTAATGTCATTGTCTCCATAGTAGACCCATGTCCATGGTACACTGATCGTGTACTTTGACCAGGTGTCAGTTAGGGATCGAGGAACGGATCTTGGTACTTACCGTCTTGTCTTAGTACTTGCCAAGCGATATTCTCCGGTGGCCAATGAGACACTTTTTCCGTATGGTATGCGCCCTTTACTATAGTATTATCTTGTATATTTTCTAAATGTTGTGTCAATGAAGGAGAGAAAGCCTAGTGTATTCTTTACCAAGACCAAGTGTATATCAACGGGTAATTTACATGTATTTATTAGATTAAAGTACACGAGACACTGCATATTAGACTTAATTATATTTAGAGTAAATTACTATTTGAGTCCCTGAGGTTTTCCAGTTTTAACTATTTGAGTCTCTGCTCTTTTTTTTCATCCTTTTGTGGCCTGACTTTTGTTTTTCATAACCATTTGAGTCCTTTTCACTAGCAATGTCCGACTCGTACTTTAACAGGGTTAGTGAAAAGGACTCAAATGGTTATGAAAAACAAAATTCAGGCCACAAAAGGATGAAAAAAAAGAGCAGGGACTCAAATAGTTAAAACTGGCAAACCTCAAGCACTCAAATAGTAATTTACTCTTATATTTAATTAGATCTTACCGTGTCTAGCAAAGTCCATCCGTGACACAATATATGTAGGTAATTTTAGGAATTACCGGGTCACACACTGGCTAAATGAGACACTCGTTCGCATTGGTGATATTGTTTAATAAAACGACTAGACTAATCGTTTTACATATAATACTAGAAAGCATATAATTATATGTAACTAATAATAAGCATTGTGCATGAACCCGTTAACAAGTCTAAATTGGAGAACGTATACGTTTTATAAAACCCGACTCGTACCCTAACAATTATTAGATAAGTGTTTAAAAACCGGGCTCTATTTAACGGTTGTCTTACCATGCCCAACTAGCATCAACCTCCACCACCCTAACCACCTAAACTACCACCCTACCACCCCTCACCACCCCTCCCCTCTCCCTCCCAGCTCTCAGCCAAACAAACCAAGGGGACACACACCTTTCTTCCTTGCTCCTTATTTACCCAACACATCAAGTCTTGCCTCTTATTCCCCTTAGCATGAGACAAGTTATCTCCTTGGACATGCAAACCAAGGGTTAATACCCAATGAAGGAGGCAATAAAAGGAAGACTTGGCCATGCAAACACACACAATCACCAAGCCATTCCCTCTCCCTCTCCCATTGCCTTGCAACAGCAGCCCTCCCTCTCCCATTGCCTTGCAACAGCAGCCCTCCCTCTCCCATATCCTTGTGACGACAGCCCTCCTCTCCTCTCTCTCCTCCTTGTGTTTATGGAAACAACAACATCCCCCCTCCCCCCTCTTGTTCTTGGCACTACAACACACCACCAAAACCCACATCCACAACTCACATTGCATGCAACCATCACCTTCCCCTCCTTCCTTCTTGCTCTCAGCTCAACATCCACACGCGACCCCTCTCCTTCTTGATGTACGGCTCCATCACACACATCCACACTCCATATTTGGATTCCTTTGCAAGCATTCAATAACTCCTAAGGTGATCCCAAGTGAATGCAAGTACTCTAGCAAGGATTTCGGGTCTCCGCTTCCTCTGCGTATCCTTCTCCTTGCTTGTCTACGAGAGCTTCTCTTCTTAAGTATTAGTTTCGTATTCGTATAATGATTATATTGTATCGAGCACCCATGAAACCATCGACTTGTCACGAAGATCACTAACTTAACATCACTAAAAATAATCGGTCTGTCATAAAACCCTAAACTCATATGTTTTGGTTATATGTCTAGATAATTAATATTGATTAGGATATATTAATTGTCCTTGAAAAACCCTAGAATTTATAAGGATCGTTTTATGACTCGGGTGTCGTATGTTGAATTAATAATTTTATAACGTTAATGAAGCTTTTGTGTTTACATAAACTATATATATATTTACTAAAGACATATGCATACACTTACTTTGGCCAAATCCGAAACCAGGTTATTTTAAGTATAATGTTCTCAAGATTTGTGACGATATTATTATTAGTATACACTTACCTTAAAAATATTTATAAAATCTCTTATAAATATTATCATATATTATCCTAATTAGAGAATTAATATTTTTATAAAGAACTTTCTTAAACACGAGAATGGTATATGTTTAAATGAATATATATATACACACATACATATATACGTAGTTTGGATATTTGTCGAGACACAAAACCAACACTTAATTTGAGTGTAACATTATCGAGATCATAGACAAAAATAATATAATTATTATTTTTACGTCATATAATGAGAACGCTATATTTTAATAAATATATATTAAATATTTATTTAATGTACGCATCATGACGTAACACAAGTGTAAACGAGACAACAAAACGCGACCCGAGACTTAAAAAGACATAACGAACCTAAAGTTTCAAGACCACATTTTGATAGAAACATATTAATATTTACAATAAATATAAATATACATTCTAGGAAGACAAGTTATATCACCAACGGTTGTCGAGTCAGAATTTGATAAAATATAACGAGACTTCATGTCAAGACTTATTGGGTGTTGCTTATATGACCAACTTGTATATTGGCAACCATATCTAGAACTCATAGTGTCTTAAATATTCTAGGGCACAAGTAGGTCAAGTCACGTGTTGGACTTTGCTGCACACCTGTGATTGTATTCACTACTAGACGCATCAGGTGAGTCTTCACAACCCCACTTTTACTTTGATTTAAACCATTTCTAAACATTCGGGGAGAAAATATGCTAGACTTTAGACCATAGACAAGTGGTAGACTTGACAGACATTGTTACATGAGTAGACTTGATTAACGCTTAAAGTCCCCTTTTATTCTGTAACCGTTAGTTATGAGGCAAGCGTGAAAATTGTGAATAGATCTATTTGGGTTGGCACCCCCGCCCGTGGTTAGTCACTCTAACCTTGACTGGAGGTCAGTCGGGTGCATAATTGTTCATTTCCTTTCAATTATTGAGCATTAAGGACATTGGGTTGGGGCACAACTATAGACGTCAAGCATCGGTTACGGGAGCTCATGATAATAATAGACTTATACTGTTGTTTTAATTAATAATAGTGAGACATATGACATTGTTTGGATAAATAATAGACAGACGGAAATCTTGTGGTCCAATGGAAACTTTATATCTAAACCTGTGAACTCACCATCAATTAAGTTGACTTTTTAAGTATGTTTTTCTCAGGTAACTAGGAATCATGGAGACCAAGACATGCATGCATCTTAGGATATTTTGTAGTTTCTCTTTTATAATATAAGGATATATTAGGTCATAATTGATAAACTCATTTATAGGACGAATCGTACGAACTTGTCTTTGAGTACGACTTTTTAAGCATGTTATGTCTTCAGAAACGACTTATGTTTTGTAATAACTTAAAACCTTTGATTAATGAATGTCATTTAGAGGTCTTTGATGTAATCAAAGGCTATGAAAACCATAACCCGTTACACCTCATGTTTCCTCCTAGACGGGGTGTGACAAAGTGTAAGACAAGGACTTTTAGGTTTGAGCAATGGCTTGGTTGGCGTATTTCCCAAGCTGTGGCTAGACAAGGCCAAAGCTAAAGGATTGGTATTGTTGGGATGGACCGCGACTCAGCTTCCTGCTTGCTGAGTCACGAATTATGTAAGGGGCTGGTTCTTCACGTTATGCCTCTCAAGGTCTCCTCTGCGCCATTCCGGACAGTGTGGTGGCTTGCTATAAGTCCCAAGTCGTGAATTTCCTTTACTGAGTCACGACTTATGTAAGCGGCTAGGGCTGTTAGTCGTGTACCGACTAATACCTATCAAGACCCCTAGCCCAATATTATGGTGTTCAACCATGATAGTGGATTATATTTTCTGTCACGCCGTCCTATGTTTAAGTCTACCTATTTAGGTATTGTTCTATTCGCGGGTTCCTATTACTTGTCACGGTTCCCATCCCATCCTATAGGTTGGCTTCCTAGGTCAAGATGGTGACCTTTCATCTGTCCCATCCTATATGGCCCCGTTCCTGGTAGACCTTACACGTTGGATTTACTCATTCACAACATAGTTTAATAACTGAAAATCATTCATTAAGTAGTGAAAACATTGTCAAATAACATGCATTATAAATCATTCATTAAGCAGCGAACACCGATTGGTACCTGCTTTGTTTACAGAGTTGTGTATTTTGCAGTAGAAAACGTTTGTTAAAGGATCATTGTTTCAAAATCTCAACCTCAAGGGTTGGTTTTGTAAATAGAAGAATCTTGTCCTGTAAACAAAGATCTTTATTTAAATACTAGGGTTTAACAACCCAACTTGTTTGATTACAACGAACACTGAAATCTTTCATCAATGTCAACGGAGAGTTATTTCTAGTCCATAAGGAAGGTTAAAAAAAAGCCTAGGGACTGTAATCCTCAGGGTACCTAGCCTTGTGTATTTTCTCTTGGTCCTTTCCTGTGCTTAGGTAACAATGTCCACCATGGCACGAACCTGTAATAATTTCTTTATGATTGTTCCCGAGTCTATTTCCGTAGCCAGACCCGGCTATCAACAAAACAAACATCTATCTTTGGGACTATATCCGTAGCTAGTCCCGACAGAAAGTGTTTATTTAATCCTTACCAAAAAATGTTTGAAAATGAAACGTCAGCGATTAGCTGGTGAATACTTTTATGACATGAAAATCTTTATCTTTAGACAATAACACTTGTTTAATATTTAATCATAACTTCAAAGGATACTAACAAACACATTGTTATATCCGTCAATATAGCCATTGTATGCACTAGCATCATATGACGCAAGTACCAGCCCTACCCGATCCAATGCCCGAAGCAAGTGTATCACTTGATCAAAGTTTACGTGTACATATGGGAAACAACAGCCCCTATGTACATGTAGCCAACCCCACAAGGCGATATGCATTAACATATTTAGCGCACGCTTTGCCATTTTCTTACACGTAAAAGAGTTCGATCATTTCTGGAAAGTGTTTAAATGTATTCACCTGGATTGGTAGCAGATTTATAGTAATCTAGGCACGTAGCAGCTTAGATAGTCGAGACTTAGAGCTCTAGCACCTTAACCTGCACTTCTATACGTTCCTCAGGTTGCTTCGGTCACAACGCTTAAGTGCGGTTCTTAAGCAAAAGTCAGTTGAAACATGAGAAAGCGGCTCGGAAAGCAGTTCAGCAACTTGGAGCTCCAGACCAAAGAAGGGGGTGAAGGTCCGAGTTTGAATTGGTGTGAAAATGAAAGGGGTGAGGTTCTCTATTTATACACTGTAAACAACCCCGTAGCAGACCGTTAGCCAGGACCCTGGCGGTCCGCTAACCTCTTGTTGTCCGCATGTGTGACAAGTGTCACCCTCTGGTCTGTTCGCGCACCACTCGTCCTTAGCGGACCGTGTGGCTTCCCCTTGGCGGTCCGCCAAGGGTCCATGCGTCAAAACTCTTATTGAGCCACGAGACATGTCTCACACATGGTGAAGGCACGCGTCTTTTTGCAGAAGCTACCTCGAGAAGATCATAACGGACCGCTATCTAGGACCCTAGCAGTCCGCTAGCCTGGTCCACTCATAACGGACCGTTATTGGCTTGTTGGCGGTCCGCCCAGAATATGTAGGGGGAATTCCATGCTACCCCGTTGCGGACAGTTTGGCTATGGGTAACGGTCCGCTACCGATTGATTTTCTATTTTATTTATTTTTGAACCTTATCTTTTGAATTTTGACATCCTTAACCCTTATAGTTTTGTTCTTTGCATAATTGGGACGGATTTTGACATGTGTTACAGTTTACCAAAAAGTTAACCGTTACACATACAGATAAGCACATGAGGAAATTATTTGTTTAAACATTCAACTTTTCATAGTATGGACATAGCCATGTTTGTAAAAATTTTATAAATAGGTTAAGTATGCACCTCAGCCCAGACATGTACAAAACTTCTTTGAAAAGGGCATCTAGAAACTCACCTAAGATAATTAGCAGGTGTATCGGGCCTAGGCATGGTCAGTAGTGTCTAAGAATCTTTTAACATGTACCTAAACATCCTAAAGGACTTAGCTTCAGATACAAAGTATTCGTTCCAAATTCTATAGCGAGAACTTGAAAAGTACTCGCAAACATAATCCCAAGAACTTTGAAGTTCTCGTCCAAGTATGCGCTCTAGAGTTATACGCCAGAACTTGAAGTTCGCTCGACCAGGGTGGCTGTGAACTTCATGTTCTCGGCTTAGGCTCCTGCGAGAACTATGCCCGAGATCTACGGGTGCAAACCTTGCCCGAGAACTAGGGTCGTGAACTTTGTTCATACCCAAAAGGCCAAAACCCTAGTTTTTGATTGAATTTAGATCAGGATGGTTTTGGATGTCAAGTTTGGAACTATATACATCCAAAGCGTATGTTTATCATCGCTAACATTAAATCTAAAGGCTTTATCCCATTTCATACGTAAAAATGTAGTATTTTTGGATTAAAGTCTATTTTGACCAAGAAAACCCTTAAATAACGTAAACATAAGATGTAGGGATGTTTTCTTACCTTAAAACTCGCGTAGCTTCATGGTGTGACTCCTCTTTCAATCTAACAGTCTTGATGTCTAAAAGAAGCTATAAGTCGATCTTTGCTCCACTTTTCTTTCTAACCGAGAACTTGCACCCACAGTTGGTCTCAAGTTTGCGTGAATATGAGGGGGTGTTTTGAGGAGGTTTTGAGCTGATTAAGGGGGGCTAGGCATGTAGAGGTGTTTCCCCAATTCCTCAAATAGTCCCTCTGTTGGATCAGGCCTAAGAAAACACACAAGAACAAAAAAAACTCACGAATGGATAACTTGTGTTTACTGCTTCTAAAAATTCTCATTTCATTCATTCTCACACATTACATAAAATAGAAACACAAACAGTGCATACGTGAGATATATCCCACGTTTTCTTTGACCCGTTACAAACTTAACACCAAAAACTTGCATCCTACACTCCACTACTAAGACTCATTCAAAACTAAACTACTTGACACCAATTAAACCATAATAAACATGTGACTAATTAACTAAAGACTTGCAACCCGTTTGACCAGCGGGGCTCCAATTATCGTGCCCGATGACCCGGCTTAAAACCCGTCAAGATTAAACCCTACACCCTCAACTTCAATCATTTCATAAAAAAAACCTTATTTTTCTTCATTTATGAATTTTAGGTTGTTAGACATCCTAGGTTGGTTCCCAAGACAAACTTACTTTCCCCCCTTCTTTTTCGTTTTTTAAAATCTTCCCGTTCTTTGTGCCTTTATAAGTTGGTTCTCCCCTTCATTCGTTTTTTATTCCCTGAGTCGTCTACCCAACTCCATGAGTACATACCTCTTTTCACATTGAGAAAAAAGGGTTATTGTCCCACACAAATCCGAATGTATTAACTGAAGCTTCTTTGTTGATTGTCATGTGGCCTTCTTTCTTTGGGATCATTTCTATTTGCTGCTGGCCCACATTACATGACTCACATACCAGACTTTCCACACATTTGAGGTAGCCCTTTCACCATTTTCTTATATTGCATAGTTCTAATGGCCTTATGATTTACATGTACAAACCTTTTGGACCAAATACGGGTGTTGTTCTCTTTACTAACCTGCAAACATCGAGTGGGAAATTGCTTCAAGCTTCCATGTACAATAAACATTCGGTTTTTGGTCATCTTGGAGTTGATGATCAAGCCTTTTTTTGGGGTGATATGCCCTGCATTCTCCTTTCTCAATCACCACCTTGACCCCATTTTCTTGAAGTTGACCCATGTTTATAAGGTTCGAAGTAAGTTCCGGCACAAAATAAACATTGGTAATGACTTGAGTAATTCCTTCTACTTCAAGTCGAACGTCACCAATCCCTTTTACAGCTAGTCTTAAATCATTACCAAGTTTAACAGTATGCTTAATGCTTTCATCCAGATGTACAAACCAACTCATTGTTCCAGTCATGTGAGTCGAACATGTTGAATCAAGAAACCATGAGCCTTTATACTTGACCACTTCTTCCTCCACGTACGCCATGAGTACAAAGTCTTCGTTTTCATGAAATTCAGCCTAGTTTGTTGCCTTATCCCTCCGGGGACACTCGTATGGGAAGTGACCCATTTGATGGCATTTATAACATTCTACATGGATTTGTCGAAGTCACCACGTCCTCGTTCTCGACCACGACCTCTCCCCCTTCTAAATGTTCCCCTTCCTCATCCTCTACCACGTCCTTCATCTACTTTCAATGCCTGTTCGTTAATTACCTTACGATGCAACTTCTGTTCGTGGACAAGTAATGAGCTTTGTAGCATCAACACATAGAGTGTCCACGTCCTTTGATTCTTCAATCGAACAGACTGTGAAGTTAAAGCTTTATGTTAATATACGAAGGATTTTCTCTACTATCTTCACATCAGGCATGTCTTCGATCACCATAATTTCTTATTTCATTTGTTGTGGTCATAATTCTCCCAAAGAACCCGGTCGCCGTTTCTCCATTATTCATCTCTAACGTCTCAAATTCCCTCCTGAGACGCTGTAATTGAGCTCGTTTTACTCGAGCATTTCCTTGGTACTTGACCTTCATTGCCTCTCATAGTTGCTTGGTTGTCTCATTTTAGGTGACTGTTTTGAGAATGTTCTTATCAATCGAATAGAACAAGTGCTCCCTCGGGTTTTCAGATCTTTAAGCTTCATCTCCTTCGGGGCTTTTCTTTGTACCGTCGTTAGTTGTGCTCCCTCTGGTGGTTCTGTGTATCCCCTCAAGGACGGGTCAATACTCCTTTGATCGAAGAAAATTCTCCATGACCAAACTCCAATGGTTATGGGAACGATGGGTCCTTGCGATGAGCTTCCTTCTGTTGTCATCATGCTTCACATGCCTTCATTCTTGGATCAGTAAATTTTTGCTCCGACATCAGTCGAAGAAACTCAAGTAGTACCGATTTACACACGAAATTTGTGATATTATTCAAGAACAAAGGCCGGTAATTTATAGCGTTACATGACTCAAAATAAAAAAATAGAAACTCAACAACGGCTACCACAAAATCCGGAACTAATCAAGACCCTTCAAAAACTCAAAGAGTCAAACAAAAAGCACCTAAAACTCAGTCAAAGTGACTGTTATTGAATCCAACAGCCCTTTTAAGAAATACATAAAATCCTCCTATTTCACTCATCCATCAAAGTCCCCATATCATATCCTCATTCTCGGTCCTTAAATTTAATTTTTAGAACAGGCTACAGTAAATCTTCATATTTAATTATTCACTGTTCATTTGCAAACTCAACCCCAAAACGATTTCCCGCTCCTTCAATTCAATTGTGTGTCTCTCTCTTTTTTTCTTTTGCATCATCTACCAAGTGATATTTCTTTGTAATTGCATGATGAGTTCATAATTGTATTTTGTTGGAGTAGTAAATATATTTACAATTTCTAGTTTGTTTGGTCATGGCCTTTTGATCCCATATCATATAGATTTTAGTGATTTGGTTTACTTATAAAAAATAATAATTATGATGGCTTTGGAGCTCAATTAAGAACAAATACACAATGAGTTTGAAGATTGAACATTTTGTGTGGTAATACCAACCATGTGCAACTCAAGAAAGAAAGAAACCTATAAACTTCAGTAATCTGATAAACTTGTATCCTTTTGATGCAAGAAAATTCTCCAATCCATGTCACATGTTGGAGATAAAACATATCATCAACACATTAATAAGTGAATTGGCTTAAAAATGTGTGTGTGCCAAATAAACTCCCTGCTCCTATAATCCTTTTTAGATTCTTTACTAGCCATAATGAAGCACAATACAAGGACTACAAAGCCAACACACATAAATGATCAAAAATCACAAAAAAAGAAAACTACTCAGAATATAAATAATAGAATCCAAAAACCTTGTAATGCAAAAAAATCAGGATAGAAAAGCAACGAACATGACAAAACATAACAAATCAATAGTTTGAGTAGAACTAAATGACCCAAGATGTAATAGTATTAGTCCAAAAATCAGTTGACACAAATTAACCCCGAGATTTCAATTACCGTTTCAACCAAGAGTAGGGTCAATCACCTGACCCATCAACAGCACGACCCCAGTCACATCTTCTCTAATTGCAAACAAAAACGGATGATCCGCCACAAAATCCACCTTTTTATTAGTCATAGTCATTCCAGATGAGCCCGCCATTACTGTTGCGGTGACCGCTGCAGCTTCTGTACCTTCTTCATTCACCTCCACAAAAGATTTATGTTGAATGCCTGAAACATAAAGGCTTTCAGACGAGTCAAACATTTCTGTCAAACCATCTCCACCGCTGAAAGACAGCACAAGCCCCAGTTCCTTTAACATATCAGATGCTTCAAACCCAAATTAGATCTTAAATTTTGGTATAAAAAATTTCCCAACTTCTAATATTTGGCGTGGAACGTGATGCTCAAAGAAGTCAGGTGTGGAACCTATTTTATCTACTAAGGACAGAAGACCGTCTTTTGCATCCGGGAGGACAATGTACATTGTGAACCGAGTCCATCTTGACCTGGTAAGTATGGAAGACCCAGTACTTTGAAATTACAATATTCAGACACGTATTGTCTTTTCGTGTTGGTCATGAATGGAACTTGAACTTTGTTACCATGGAGGAGGTGAAAGTCGGATCCTTGAGTCAATGACCGGTCAAACAACTTCCTCCATGCTCCCTTGAAGTAGACTGCATTTGCCAAAACCAGCCTAGTTAAACTGTCAACTGCACCGGTACGAAGGATTTCTTTGATAAGGCCATTTGTTTGCTTTTCGCCCCATAAGTTCACTTCATTGACTACCTCATCCGCCTTCGTTATCAAAAATAACATGTTAGCTATATCAAAAAGAAAGTTCTGATAAAAATTAGACAAGTTAAAAGAACCCAAACTGTTAAAACCTGAAGTAACATAGAGTTGATGTTTTTTATCCAAAACTTACATCATAAAAGTTGCATAGAACTTGGTTTAGATTAATGCATCACAAAATAATAAACATATTGGATCACATAATAAATTAACTACCTTGTTCAAGAACTGGATTGCAAGCGGCTTTATAGACGGTGTCCAAAACCTGTTTGAAAGAAGGTTTAAGAGAGAGTTTTCTCAACCCAAACCCCGTTCACAAAAGACAACCGAGGTCCGCCATTTAGGCTACCGTCAGCTAAGATCGAGGACACAAGCTTCGAAGAAAGAGAGCCGAGTTCATCGGTGGTCTTTGTTTTGAGGAAACCAAGGAGTTGATCGAGTGTTTTGCCTTTGGAACCGGCGGCTACCATGCTCAGGGCTGCATGGATGGAAAGGGGAGAGAAAACAACGTTGGATTTGGGGAATTTGTTGGAGAGAAGGTGGGCTGCGAGTGTGGTTGAGACGTTGGTTTGGTTTTTGATAGATTGTTGAAGCTCCGTTGATATTTTTGGAGGAAACCAAGAAGGTTTTATGTTGTGGACAAAGGTCGATTGATGTTGTGGTTGAAAGGTATTAAAATCGGCCTTTGCGTAACGCTGTTGGAGTAGAGGTTTGAGCTTGTTGAAGGTGGAATGGCGGAAAATACGAGCCATGGGAGAATGTAAGAAGAAGTAATAATTACGAAGATGAATTGGAGAAAGAGATTCAAATAAAAACGATTCAAAATCAAGCTTAATATTATTTGAAATTTCGTTTCCTTTATCTTAATCAACCTACTAGATCAATATTCAAAACAAATCAAAGCGAATATTATTTTAAATTTGGTTTCTTTAAATTATGTTTTTTGAACTTATTTTATATATTTTAATAAAAACAGTTAAAAGTATAATTAACTTTATACTTTTACTTTTGTAATGGTTTAGTAAAATTAGAGTATACAATTCAAGATTAATTATTAATATTATCAAAATACATTTTCATAACATAATTATAATTCCCGGTAGTTAAATACTTCTATTAAAACACGAATTAAAACTATATTCAGAAATACTGATTGGTTTATTTATAAAATACCCCTTTTTTCTTACTTCGTCTTACAAGTTTAAATTCCAACATTTGAAATAATGATTTTTGTCATCGGCGTTAGTGGCTCAATAGTAGAGGCAAAGCTTCTAGTAACACTTAAGGGGTTTGGAGGTCACGGGTTCAAGTACCACTAGTGACAGGATTAAAAGAAATTCGTCTTAAAAAAAAAATAATGATTTAAATTAATTTATACTAAAACATGACTAACCAAAAGTAAGAATATTTGGATTCGTAGGGTATTGGGGGCACAACCCTCACCCAAAAAACTAACTTAAGAAAATACCCAATGAAGGAGTGTCACATCATTTTTACCCAAATCTAACCCTAATACCCTAAAGTGTTGGGGACACAACCCTAATACCCTAAAGAAAAAAATTTTATTTCATTTTTTAAATTAAAACTAATATATATTTAAAACTAATTTCATTTATTGAATAAAATTAAAAAAAGTACATAAAATAAATAAAAAAACATAAATATTTAATCAAACTATTCTTTCTCCAAATGCATCGTGCTAGCAATATGTTCCACAACATCAAATCGAAGTCTGAAATGTGACTTGGCATCGTACAACTCCGAAAGGACATTATCGTCAATAACTAGATCGGTCGGAGGATCCCTAATGTAGACCGGTACTATTGCTTTTCCATCATCTTTTATGACCATATTGTGGAGTAACATGCACGCATACATCACATTCCTAATCTTTTCCTGCTTATGAGACCGGACGTGTCACCTAAGTATACCTCGTTTAGCTTTTAAAACACTGAAAGCTCGCTCGACGTCTTTTTTTGCCGACTCTTACACCTTTTTTATGTCGCCCAGACAGTCTATAAAAATATTAACTAAACCTAAGTTAGACACACAGATAGCAAGTAAGACTGGCACACAAATAAGACTCAAAATAAAAGAAAGAAAATAAACCAAAAATCAAACAAAGACTAGTCAAAGCTAATGTTGCTATTGCCAAGTGTCCCCGGTAACGGCGCCAAAAAGTTGATGTCGCCCGGACGGTCTATAAAAATATTAACTAAACATAACCTAGACTCCAAAGTAATAAATGGAGTACCTTTGAACTAAACCGCACTGACAGGCAAGTGAATCTGTCAAGTGTAGCACAACTTAACGTAAACCGAGTTATTGAACCCTATAGACACTATTATAACTACTACTAGACTCTGACACAGACTATGAATGATTTATTTGGGGGGATTTCTACATTAAAGATTAAATTAATAATGCAGAAAACTAAGAACGAATCTAGCTATCAAGACAGAAACTCGGGGAAATATCAGGAATAGGAAGAATACCACCTAGGTCGAAATCCTACTTGCAAAGCTTAACTTCTATCAGTTCTGGAAACTATAATGGATCTGGATTTCAAAAGGTAACAGCTCTAGACACTTAGTGGATCCCTAATCACTCTCAGGGTGTCACTAACTAAGGAACCTAAAGTGTACTAACTCACCAGATGGTTGGATTACCTTTCAGTCTCTCCAACAATGATAAATTACCTAGAAGACAGATCACCTCTCGGTCTCACTGTCCACAATACATCTAGGATGCATAGGGTAATCTCAAGATAACAACTATGATTCAGAATAGCAACAAATACTAGGACAGACTAAGGGAAACTTCCTCTCAGACAGATTTCACTCAGGATCCTAATATCAAAAACTAATCGATTATCTCTCCCTTCTCGGGTATTGAGATAAGATGAATGCTTAGATCTAATGAACTATTAACTTCAATTCCTATGGGCTACACTGTCTAGCAAACCATACAAACAACCACAAACCCTAAAGTCTATGATCAAGATACGCTCTTCAAACTGGAAGATATCCACAAACAACGTATGGAATTGAAATCAAACACACATCAGATTCAAACATGCATATTCATCATAAAAGTTATCATAAGATCATTTACAAAATCAATAAACCATTCAAACGAATCCAAAACCGATAAAGATTGAAACTTTAACACGTAATCATAATAAACCTAGGCAGTATCAATGTTTTAGCCTAGGATCATGTTCAAAACAACCAAACAGAAGTAAATAAACACAATCATGGTATCAAACACAGAAATCAATAATAAAGGTTCAAACTTTGGAACCGAAAACGCTAAATCTAACGAACCCGGGATCCAAGCTTTGACCTTTGCACTTGATATTGCTTCCAATCACCCAAAATCGCCTCTTGACCCTCTCTAGACGGAAAAACAATCTAATTCCAATCACAATGGCTATCTAATTCTTTTAATTCGCAATTTAGGGCTTTTTGCGGATTTATTGCCCTCTCGCGTACCGCGAGATAAATTAGTCAGCCCCTCGCGTACCACGAAGGACAAAACATCCGGGCCCAATTCTAGCTTTCCTCGCGTACCGCGAGGCATTGTGCTTCCTCCTTCGCGTATCACGAATGACCAAAAATCCAACTTTTCTTCTTTTATTTCTCTCGACTTTCCTCCCGTGCTCGATTCTTCACGGTTTCACTTGTAATCCATACGAGCTCCTGCAAATATGCAATAGACTCAAATACAACAAAAACGAATAAAAATGAATACAAAACTATCAAATATCCCCACACATAACCTTTTTTCATACTAAAAAAGTCTGCAAATGAAATCATAACTGAGATCTACTTAACAATTTTAATATTTAATTAGCACAAATATACTCACGTGTTAAAAAGCAATAATCAGTATTTCTGTCCGACTAAACCCAAGCACCAATTATCAAGCCCCCGTTTTGTGTTCTAATTCCATTTTATACAACTATCAATCAATCTATGTGACTCACACTCAAAAGTTACAGCTCTGCCTAATCCCGTCTCAAGGTCATGTCTAGGCCTGGGTTAAACCGTATAGATTTCTCACCACGTTAAACTAAAATTTATTTGTTTTAGAAATTAGATAAAATATGAATGAATGGATGATAATGAACATTAATTTAAGCAAATGAACCTCGTCTATAGGCGTTTCAACCAAGTCACTATCCCGGAAGGTAACACATAGACTAGGTCATATCAATTAAGCACACAAGATTCACTTAGGGGTGTTTTCTCCAAGTGTCCATCCCAGAGGGTAACACATAAGAAAAACTTAGGATTCTAATAAAATAAGCTCAATAACATGAATTATGGAAGTGGGCGCCACCAACACTCGAATTTATTCTCATAAAAAGAATGTGGCGTGCCAAGAAATTTCAAAAACAAATAGATTCTAACTTAACGTTGTACCTATCACCCTATATTGATAGTTTCAGTATTACCGATTACTCTAAGATGAATACCCACAACAAATCATGATTTTAAATCAATTAATTATCCTAAACAACACACATGCTATTTAAGCTTTCCTAGCTGGCCGGGTCTACCAAAACATCACTAATTCGACGTGATTTCTATTATTTAAATCATTTAAATTCAACAACAGATCCAGTTATACCTATCATCTTCCATTTTTATTTGCAAAACTTATACTTTCAAAGGACATTTTCCAAAATTTTTACTTTTTTTGTATATTTTTGTATTTTTATAAAAGAAAATAAACCTAGACAACTAGACTCCATCCCCACACTAGAACGACACATTGTCCTCAATGTGAAGCAAGACACAACTAAAAAATAAAAGTGCAAAAATAAACATGAAGCGACTTAGCTGGTAATGTATGCAAGCTATGTATCAAGCTTCGTTCTTCCTCTTGTGCACTGTATAGCATTTCGGTCGCAGCTGCACACACGATGTCGGGCTGCTCAACAAAATCATGATCAACTCCGTCCGAATGGAGATTGAGTACGGACATCGCGATCAAAACCTGCAAAATAGAACTCAAACATACTCACAGCATCAAACAGACTCAAAGACTTACTCAAATTAAAATAAAAGACTCAACTGACTCACTAAGACTCAAGATAGAAGCAGGGAAACGTACCCGATGAGTGGCAAACACATAGACATGAATGCCACTAGCGAAGTGAATCATCGATCACGAACGGCTTTAAGTTTCCCATGGTAGGTGGATGGTTGAATGATATGGATGGAAGTGATGGATGGTGATATAGATGGTGTGGTAGTATGTTGGTAGTGGTTGATGGATGATAATGATAATGGATGATGTGGTGGACGGTGGTGGTGACGGGTATGGGAAACCACAGGAAACAAAGGAAATGGGAGGTGACAAGGGAAGCCCCGCGTATTACGAAAGAATAAGTAGCATTCCTCGCGTACCGCGAGGAGGCATAAGTTAAGCTGGCCTTGTCCTTGATCTCTCGTGTACCACGAGAAACCACATACAAAACTTCGCGTACCGCGAGGTACCCCCGGTGACAGAAAGTTAAGGGGGTCTTTATAATTAGAAAATTTTTCACCCTTAAACTTCTTTTCATCCAAATTCAATAAAAAAATGTCCCAAGCCTAAAAACAAATGTAAAAATACCTGGAACTTCATTCCTGGTGATTTTTTTCACCGAATCAAGCGCGAATCCCTGCAAAACTTGACACAAAAAAAAACACACATACTGAAAAAAAACACATAAATGACACGGACATAGAACAAAGAAATTTACAAACTATACATCCCGGACACTTACCTGAGACTAAAACAAGCCTATCAGGAGGTTTCTCTTTGATCCTAACGGTACAACCTTCATCATGCATGGTCTACCGGTCCTCCACAACTTCACCAAACGCATACTGCTAAGCCTTGAGCTTCTATCACTCTCATCTATCAGGTCCTTCCACCACAACTTAAACCTACCAGGTCCAAAGATAACATGGTGTAAATACTCTAGTAGCTTATCACTCTTAAACTTCCCCACACTTGGGGTTTGCAGTACCCTCAAATCAGATGAATCTATCAAAGTACGGGTTCTCTTACTGGGTGGCCTAGACATTGGTGCACTAAAACTAGGGGTTGGCTAAGTAATTCTCCCCTCAGAATGAGTGATGATGATGGGTAGGGGTTCAGGAATAGGATTTGCTATGGGTATGACCCTTATGCTCCCACCCGGATCTTCTGGTTCATCTAAACTCTGCACTATCCCCACACTTAGGGATTTTCATCTCCAGCAGATCATCAGGCACTTCATCGCCGTCTTCATTCGGTTCATTCAGCAGCTCTTCTAACTCTACCACCCAATCAGATAACATCCTTAAGTCATGGGCGGGTTCATTCACTCCTATCTCTGGATCAGAGTCCCGATGATAGTCCATGAAGGCATCAACCATGCACACGGAGTGGCTCTGCTCACCAGCCTCCTTCATGGACTTTGAAGCATCGAATGTGACCGACTCATCCCCCACACGAAGTGTGAGTTTCCCGTCAAAGACATCGATCAATGCCTTGGTGGTGCGTAAGAATGGGCGCCTTAAGATGAGTGGAACTCTATCATTCACATCCATATCTAGGATGACGAAATCCACGGGTAAGACAAATTTTCCTACTTTAACTAAGAGGTTCTCCACTATTCCCCGTGGATGCTTGACTGAACGGTCAGCCAAGGATATGCTCATGCGTGTTGGCTACTGTTCTCCTAGGTCCAACTTCTTGTATATAGAATAGGGCATCAGATTGATGCTAGCACCCATGTCATCCAACGCGTGGTTCAGAGGCAAACCGCCTAGCAGACACGGGATCGTGAAGTGACCCGGATCTGCTAGTTTCTTTGGCAGTTTGTTCTGCACCACCGTAGAACATCGCTCACTAAGTGAGACTTTAGAGACCTCCTCTAGTTTCTTCTTGTTGGAAAGAAGATCTTTTAGGAACTTGCCATACTTAGGCATGTGTTGGAGGACCTCTCTGAATGGGAGATTGACCTTGAGTTGTTTAAAGATATTCAGGAAGTGACCGTATTCCCTGGCATACTTATGACGTAGCAAGCGCGCTAGGTAGGGAACACGGCTCAAGTCAATCTCGGGGGTCTTAATCTCAAACCCCCCTTCTTCTTCTTCTCCTCTGCCATCTCGGCAGGCTTCTCAACTACTATCTCCTCGTCTATCGGCTCTTCCTCTTCTACCGATGGCTCCTGCCTTCTTAGCCTCTATCTCGGCAAAGTGGGCTCTCCAATCTATCTTCCTCACCTCTTCCTGCGACAGAATGTGATGAATAGTGTTATGGGAGACTTCCTTCACGGTAGGAATCAATGTATCAATAACAGTCTCCACTGCTTCTTCCTCCTCCTCTACTCTTCGACTCCTAATCGACACGGCCATAACAGATGCATTGGGGCCTGAAGACGGACCTCCATGTCTATCCTTCAGGTGTTCCGCTATGTCTCCAACCATGTGCTGCAGATCCATGAATGTCGATTGATGATTCTTCAGTAACGTGTCATGTGCATCCAATCGCTGTTGAGTCTCCTTGTCCCTTGATACCAAGTGGGCAAGCATCTAAGTTTGATTTTCTAACATCTTCTATATCCTCTTTTTACCCAAATTGCTTCCTGAACTCGCCCATGCATCGCCTCCACCATGCTGATAAGGGTGGGCATTAAACCCAGGTGGGTTTCCTTCAGATCTCCATCCCGAGCCAAAAGAATTGTTATAATTGTTGTACCCTCGGTTCTGGTTGCCCGCAAAGTTCTCCTGCTCATGCTGACTGACGGGGCAGTCCCTGGTGTCACGGCCTCCTCTTCACACCTCACACCTTAGAGCACTGAGCTTCAGCTCTTTGATTTCATTTGCCATTGCTGCAAGTGCAGCAGCCACGTTAGTATCAGGAGTGACCTGATGCACACTTATAGGAGAAGAGGCAGATGCTCTAGCACTAGGAATGGAAGTCCTAATAGATGGCCCCTGCTGTTCGGCGAGAGAGAAGCTCTCGAACATTTCATCACATTCAGCAGATTCGAGCTTATCCATGATATGGCCTCCCGCAGCTGTGTTGAACATCTTCTTCTTCTCAAAGGTGAGGCCATTATAGAAATTCTCCACAATCTCCCAGTCAGACAGACCGTGCTGGGGATGTCGGCTCAACAGCGTGTTGAACTGCTCCCAGGCCATGTGATAAGGCTCGTCAGGGTCCATCCGGAAGGAGTGGATTTGGTCCCTAAGGCGAGCAGCCCTGGAAGGTGGATAGTACTTTTTGAAAAACTTGGGTTGAAGATCCTCCCAAGTGGTAATGGAGTTATCCAGGAGGGTGTCAAGCCAAGTGGATGCGCGCCCAGAGGGTGAGAATGGAAAGAGACGCAAATAGATCGCGTCCTTAGACACACCCGTGATATTGAAAGTATCACATATACGCACGAAGCGGGACAGGTGTCCGGGTGCATCCTCATCCTCGAGGCCATGAAACCGAGTGGTATGAATGATCGCGTTCATGATGTGACGGGATCTACCAAGTATTGGTGTTAGGAATAGCAGGGCGTGTAACATTTCTGATTTTTTTTAGTATCCGTATTTGAAATTCAATTTAATGCATTTCAAACCCAATTCTAGTGCGCTGTTTTGTTCTATTCGTACCATTAATTAAATACTATATTTCAATGCTAATCCGCAAATTTTACACGGTTGTAACCTACTAAAACACTACATAAGTACCTATTTATACAAATATGCCAAAGACTAAAGTTACAAGGTCTGATGTTGAAAATCAACAAGAAACCCTAATAGGCACGGTCGTTCCTCGTTCTGGCACGGTCGCGCCAAGTGCCTTGGCACGGTCGCGCGACTTGCTTTGGAACGGTCGCGCCCAGTGTCTTGGCACGGTCGCGCCTCATATGGGCACGGTCGCGCCTCTCATCAGTTGAAACGTAAATGCAGTATTTAATCACAGAGACGTTCGATTTCGTAACCGTTTTACACGTTCCAACTATTAACAAACAGAGTTAAGCCACTTGATCATCATAATTACAACAAATAAACGGAATTACATCAATTCATCTAATAATTATCAAAATCGTCCACTAGACCATCGAATTCCCCAATTGGTTTGCAATTCTCTCAAGCAAACACACATACGATCCTCCCAGAAGCTACTGACCCACTTGAAGCAACCGGAATCGTAGCAGAAGACGCCGGAAACCAAGCTCGCCGACTCCGGAACTCCTCTCTACCGTTCTCTATCGATTCGTTACTCTTTCGGGTAATTGAAGCCTTCTTCTCACTCGATTCAGTTTATAGATCAAAAGCCCCATATTAATTTGGGCTTTCATTATGGAAATAGTCTCGAACCCGAATCTATATTTCATTCAAAAATGATTTAATCGAATTAAACCTTAGACACGTTTTAAATACAATTAATCTATACAAAAAGACTCGTGATGATCTGATGGGTGAAAGCCCCATGAATTCCAACAATAACAATATAATAATTAGTCAAATTGGATCTGTTTTGGAACAGACACGGTCGCGCTAATCATATAGCGCGGTCGTGCTTCATGAGACACGGTCGCGCCTAATGCCAGCGCGGTCGTGCCTCCCACACTCAGACCCAGTCATGCCCTTGGCTAGAATTGGTCGTGCCTCAAAACCCTAGACATGGTCGTGCCTGGCCCAAGAAACGATCGTGCCTAGTAAACAGCCCAATTATGCATTATGCTTGATCAACACGGTCGTGTCCCTTTCAGGCACGGTCGTGTGTGAGAAAAATCTTAGCAGAATAATTATTTCCATAAATTAAAAACAATGAGTATTTCAAATTAATTTTTAAATAAAAATAACTGATTTTATAAAATAAATAGATAGAAATTATTTATTTAAAACTTACAAAATTAAATTTATATTTAACCCCTACACTTAAATATTATTTACACCATTTACTTAAATATCTTTATGAAAATAAAGTAAAGACATTTATAAATATCTTAAAACATCTAATGCAATTAAATGACTAAGTTACATGTTTTATAAATAAATAAATAAGGTTACAATTATTTATTTAATTTACATTTAAACAAAAAACTATTTGTTTAGGTGATACTTAATCACCCCTAATACATACATTATTGTTATAACTAAGTAAACAAATAATAATTTTATTATTTAGTTATTCCAAACCCAAATTTTATACAACACCATTCAAGTACAACCCACTAACACCTACAACTTCGAATTCCTTATACACACATCCAATTTAGCCTTAGACTTAGACATTGATATTTGTACACACTATTAATTCAATACACATTACACTCTAGGTTAACGTTGTGCATTACAAGGATCTCATTTCTAGCTAGTTTTTCGTGTTAGCTACGCCTTCAAACCTTGTGAGTATTACATAGCCCCTTTACTCTTTTACACTTTTTGGGGTGGAACATGAACACTATACAACACTATTACTTACACTTACATAAACTACACAAGTACAAATCCTCTTTACATTCATGTGTGCGATTTGAGCTTTATGCCCGAGTGCTAGTTGTGCTAACTTTTGTATGCGATTATATGCAATCATTAACTATTCAAGCCGACGGTAAACAATGATAGATCTATTGAGTCTGACAAACCCACCCAGGTAGGGTGATTGTTACCGACAACACAATTTTTGCATGCTAGTTACAAAGGTTTGATTGTACTTGGTTACACAATAGCTGTTCCCCATAAATGCCTTATTTTATCATGACATGTAAGGATTTGTTTATTTACAATCTATATGCTATCTATATATAAACCTGTGTTATACTCACCAAATTTTTAGTTGACTTTATTTTATTCATGTTTCAGGTACTAATGTGTGATTTGATCAAGATTTGCTTCACATAGGCTTTGGGACTTAGTTAATTTGAATAAAGGATTTTATGTATTTCAATCATGTTCTTTCTTGTATTTGGTTGTGTTTGGATTATTTGAAATGAAATTGATGTTTAATATATTACAATTTAGTCAACCTTGTGCTCATGAACAGTCTACATGTCCCGCCCCGATGATTCCGCCATCGGTCGGGGTGTGACAGATTGTGTTGATGCACTTTCCTGTGACAACACTCTGAATAGAGTCTTAGTTTGTATTTCTAATGTCTGTAATTTGTCTTTGTATGTAAGAGTCGTTATGTAATAGTTTATCGAGTTGTATTTACTTTTACATAATGTATGTTGCATTTCTCCTAAGTGTTTTGCGCACTTACATGTGCGCAGGAGAAAGCTCCTGCGTACTTAGCAAGTACGCAGGAAGACCCATGCGTACTTGCTAAGTACGCAAGAGCATTTGGTCCTACGCACTTGCTAAGTGCGCAGACATCAGGTCTGTATAAATAGGTTTGGTTCACAGAGGATAAGTACGCAGAACTCATATCTTAGACGAACTCAATTTGTTAAGTACGCAATTTGTAATCTCTCTGTAACCGTCGGGTGTTTATAATAGAAAGAGCTTTTATTGTGACTCTCGTGTTGGTTTACTTTGTTTTAGTTAGACTCTCCGCCTAGTCACGGGTATTCCGCACCCGGTCCGACTAGTAGACCACTTGCATGCAACGATCCGACACACACGAAGGGACCTACAAGTGGTATCAGAGCATTGCTCTTGAATTCGAGTGTTGTAAGTGAGTTTGGAGACGTTTTTACTGAGTTTTACAAGCAAAAGGAGGTATTTTTGTTGATTTTTGTGATAAAAAGGGTAGCTCTTGAGCACTTTTTTAGAAGCAAAAATCTCTCAAAAACCAATTTTTATTTGAGTTATTTGAGCATCAAAGGTTGGTTAGAAACAAGTTTCTGACCCTTTGGCTCATTTGCATTAATCATCAGACCAATTTTTACCATCTTCGGCAATTTTCAGGTCATCGGAAAAGGTTGGTGAGAGTTGCTGAAAAGGTATCCTGCGTACTTACCATTTTTGGTAAAAAGTACAGTCTTCTGCGTACTTACTAAATACGCAAGAGTTATCTTCTGCGTACTTACAAGTGCGCAAGACTGAACTTGTGCGAACTTAAGTTATATCCTGCGTACTTAATCATTTCCTCCTGCGTACTTACAAGTACGCAAGAGCAAGTCTTAAATACGCAAGACTATTTTTCAAGTGCGCAAGGCCAATCCCAAGTGCGCAACTGTGTCTGATTTTTCTGAATTTTCTATAAGTGTTCACTATGTCGAACCCTCAGAATCTTGGAAACATGTTAAACTATGATAATGAGATCGGTACACCTCCGAAACCACCTAAGTTGCTAAACGTAAACGATTATTCCAATTGGAAGGCACGTTTTGAGCACTACATTTCTTATACCAAGTCATCACTATGGATACCAATCCTTGAGGGATATAAGCATCCCACACACATATATCTTGATGATGAATTGCCCAAGCCTATCTCTAAACTTTCTGACGAAGAAAAGAAAGCTTATGATCGAGAAAAGAAGGCACTTGGTTCGATCACTATGGCATTAACTCGGGAATTGTTCCACAGTTTCCGAGGGTATGACAATTCTAAGGATCTCTGGAAAGCCTTACAGAAGAGATTCGAAGAAAATAGTGACATCAAGAAGAGTAAGCGGGATCTTCTCAGGAAGCAGTATGAGTGCTTCATATTCGTTGAGAACGAATCTTTAGATGACCTCATCTCTAGGTTCTATCATTTACAGACTGAGTTGAATGCTTTTGACCTCAAGTATCCAGCTGAAGAGATGGTGGAAAAGTTTTTGGATGCTTTACCACCCAAATTTGAGATGTACACAACCCTGATGAGGGAAAATCCTAAATTCTATGAGTTAACAGTAGACGAAGCAATAGGAAAGATTCAAGCTCAAGAAATGAACTTGAAAAGAAAGGAGAGCTCTGGAAGACCCCAGATACAAAACCCTTCTATGTATCATGGGACGACTTCTACATCCAAGTCATCTGGCTCTGGAATTGCCCTCTTCACTGGAAATCCTACTGAAGAAGACCACTCAACTGGATGTGGTGGTCATGCTTGCTATGCTTCAAGATCAGGGTTGGGGTCTCATCATCAAAATACCTCAAGAAATCCTCATGCTACGTCTTCAGCTAACAACTCAGCTATAGCCAGAATAGCTGAAGATCATGTAGCTTTATTCTCATCCTGTATGCTTGCATATGAAAATTTCATAGGTGGCAAGCTTACTGATCCAGAGATGATTGAAGAAGATTTTAATCAAGTGGATCCTGATGACATGGAGGACATGGATATTCAATGGAATATGGCCATGCTTTTGAGGAGAGCCAAGCGTTTCCTGAACAGAACAGGAAGAAAGTTTATTGGCGGGCATCCTAATGCCAAGGTCGGGTTTGACAAATCTAAGGCCAAATGCTACAAGTGTCTGAACTATGGAAATTTTTCTCGTGAGTGTCAGAAAGATAGAGCACCTACCTCTGGTTTTACCCGACCCAGCCAAGGAAACAGCCATGGCCAAAACAATCCAAACCACCACAATCAAAGCCAAAGTGGAACGTCCAATGCACTGGTAGCCCAACAGGATGACAGCTTTGATTGGGGCATTCATCTTGAGGATGCAATCATCGCACAAACACAGGTTGGTCTCATGGATGAGATCATGGAAATGATGGAAGCAGAGAGAAGGGAAGCTTCTATGGCTGACCCAAAAGAGTCTACTACTGCTGCTACAGAGGAAGAGGAGGAAGCTGAAGGAAAGGAAGCTTCTGTAGCTGAGAAAGAGGAATCGACTGCTGTTGCTCTCATGGCCATTGGAGAAGCAACAAGCTCATCTCATGAGGTACACTCTAATCCCTTTTCTGTTGTTTCATGTTCTAAGTGTCTAGGGCTAAAACTTGAAAACTCTAAGCTCCAAGACAAAATCGAACCCCTAAGTATGGCCGCTCTAAACTATAAAGAAAATGAAAAACGTTTTAAAGAGTCTATTGAAACGTTGAAAAAGGAAAAACGTGAGTATTCTTTAAAAATGAGCGATCAACAGCTTCACTTGGATATTGCTTATAAGGGGTTAGAAAAACGGAACAATGAAATCAACAAACTGCAAAATGAGATCTTGCAGTTAAAATGCACAAATGAGAAGTTGAAAAACTCTCGCTTTGTGGTGGAACACTACGAATCTGTAGTGAGGAAAATGAATGGTCTAGGTCTTGGTACCAATGCCATTCCTCCACCAGTGAGCGGGAAGTTTGTCAATAGTTTAATAGATATTGATCTCACTTGTCTAGATGAGTCCTCTGATAAGGATGATTCCCCTAAAAAGGATGAATCCTCAAGTAAGGCTAACTCCACATCTAGTGAGGAGTTTGTTACTGCTTCTGAAGATGGGTCGGTTAACTCTTGCCCTGAAGGAGTAGTATCTGAGGAGTTGTTGACTAAACAGAAAGTCAAGAAAAACATTATCACTAATGGTGATAATTGCATTTTAACTGAACCTGATGTCATTGAATCGAATGATAAACTTAAGGTAATGCTTTATGGGGGGTATAAAAACCTTAACCAAGTAAAGAAAGAGGTTTTTTCAGCTCACTTTGGGCTTGGTTACAAAGAAAATTTGGAAAAATACTATACTCCCAAAAATCAAATTGTTAAGGTTCAGACTGCTGTTCAGAAACCAACTCCTCCTGCTCATAATGCTGAGTTATTTAAGGCCAGATCTAATGAGCCTTACAAGAGAACTTATGTAGACAAGAGGAATTGTTTTCATTGTGGCTTGGTTGGTCACATTTTTGTGAACTGTCCTTCTAAGAACCAAGGGAAACGGCCTGTTGTTTCACAACCAGCTGTTATCCACAGGTCGCCACCAGTGAAACCATCTCCCAAACATCCAAAGAAAAATGTGGTGAAACCACCAGTCCAACCGATGGCAAAGCCAAAGATCAAATCTGAGGCCAAACCATCTGTTGCAAGAAAGGTAAAGCAACCTGCTGTACCTCGTGTGTCTACATCTGGTAGTACACGTACTGGTGAGAAATCTGTGGCTAGACTCTCTAAGCCACATAGAAGAAAAAGGAATACGAGGTTGAGAAAGCTGGAACAGCTGACTAAAGCTTAATCAGGTGAAGCTTCCACAAGTTCACCGGCTGTGGTTGAGCCAAAGTCTCCTGTTCTGGTTAAGAATCAAAAGAGATCCTGGAACAAGAAAGTAAAAGGTTCTCAATCTCCTGTTCCCAAATCCTTCAAAGATTCACCAATTTTGAACAGTCATCATGACTGTGAGTTGAAAGAAGTAGTTTATTTTGAGAAAGACGGACTACCCAAGACCACAATGGCTTGGGTCTCCAAATCTAACTAATTCTTATGTTACTCGTGCAGGGACGTCCGAAGGGTACTATCTCTAACCGCTGGTATGTAGATAGTGGATGTTCCAGGCACATGACTGGAAACATGGCCCTGCTTCAAGACGTGAAACCATTCAGAGGCGGCTATGTGGCCTTTACAGGTGAAAAAGGCGGCAGTATCACGTGTCAAGGCGTGGTTTCAAACGGTTGTGTCAGCTTTGACAATGTCAACTTCTGCGAGCAGCTGAAGCATAACCTGTTGAGTGTCTCCCAAATGTGTGATAAAGAGTACTCGGTGATGTTTGACAAGTCAGAATGCCTGATTCTCAAGCCCGGTTTTGAGGTTTCCGAAGACTGGATTCTGATGAGAGCGCTAAGAACAAACGACACCTATCAGATCGATATGAGCGTGGCAACAACCACCTCATCAGTTGCTACTTGTTTGCTTACAAAAGCGACAGAGCTTGACTCTATCTTGTGGCATATGAAACTCGGACATATTTCGTATCGTAAAATGAATCATCTTGTCCGAAACGGTTTGGTAACCGGGGTTCCTAAGCTGAGATTTACCGTTGCAGATGACTGTATGCCTTGTAAAAAGGGCAAACAGCAGAGGAAGTCTCACAAGCCCAAGCTCCAAAACTCCATTGATACCCCTTTGGAGCTATTACACGTGGATCTGTTTGGCCCCATAAGTATCAGGAGTATTGGAGGTAAGTCGTTCTGTCTAGTTGTAACTGATGATTTCTCACGTTTTTCTTGGGTGCATTTTTTAGGTACTAAAGACGAGACTTCTGATATCCTTCAATACTTGATCCTGAGCTTGGAATCTCTTTGCAAGCTGAAAGTTAGAAGGATAAGGAGCGACAACGGAACTGAGTTCAAGAATAATTTGATGGAGCTTTTCTGTCACAAGAAAGGGATCCGTCACAAATTCAGCACGCCGTACACGTGTCACACCCCCAAATTCCACTAACGGAGTATTACCGTTTGGGAAGTGACAAACCAGGATCTCAGACATTAGTTACATTGAACGACTCTACATGGGACTCAAATGAAAATAACCTTTTAAATCAGAGTATCAATGCGGAAGCGTAAAGAAAGTAAATGCGCAAAATACATGCGCCCAAAACCAAAGTCCAAAAGTCCAAACGTTCAACCAAACAAAGTACATTAAAATAATTCAATCAACATAAACAGACACAAAGCAAAGCAGTTGAATCCCATGCATGCCCTAACGTGCACCTGTGTCTTAGCTTAGCGTCCTGAGAAACATGTAAGAAAAAGTGTCAACACGAGGTTGGTGAGTTCACAGGTTTCAAATAAATAAGTAAGCGTTACCATATTTATGATCTTTCAATATGTATCTATAGGTAGCTAACCTATGTTCATGTTTTAGCTCAAGTGCTCGCAACCGAAACAGACTGTTTGTTTATTGCCTCCTGCCAGGTTCTATCAATACTGGCCATGTGAATAGGCTAACATTTCACCCATTCGATATCCGATCGAGTTAGCGCGACTAACGCGGGTGGGATTTGTCAAACCCAGTAGTACTACTAAACATTACCTCGCTAAGATCCATATTAACGGTTCGAAATAAGATGAGGACTTTCTGTGATAGCATGTTACACTTAGCTTTAACATTGATAGCATATGAAATACAAAATCTAAAATCAGTTTAAGCATGTTTTCTCCCCCAAGTTAAAAGTAGTAAAAAGGGGCCGTGAATACTCACCTGAGCTTGAGTAAGGATTTGAATCACACAAGGGAAAAGTTGGAACCAAGTGTGTAAGTCTCAAAAGACTTACGAATGCCCTAAAATTATAAACACATAAAATTAGGGATAAAGGAAAATGGGAAATGTGACAATGATACGGATTGAGAAACGTCCTAAAGAAACACTCTAATATTCAAGAGTGGACGAAAGTGTCCACGGAGTTAGAAATTACTTTACACGACGAATGACACGAATAATAATAATTATAACCGGGTGTTTTGTCATTCACAAAAATTAATAAAATAATAATATATGTATACGAGTAACTAGTATAACCAACTATATTATTATTTAGTCTCAATCGACACACGATCTTACAAAATGATTTGAAATAATATAAATATATATTATTTACTAATACGGGTCACGGTTTGAAAATAATATAAACATATTATTTTTATATGAATTTATGGTTTAAAAATAACATAAACACATTATTTTCACTTGATAATAATAACAATATATTAATTATAAAAGTGGGTTTAATATATAAAAATATGTTAATAATTCAAACCCGAGCCTACGGGTTGTTTTCCGGGTAAAAACACAATTGTATAACCTTATAATATTATAGGGTTTGATTTTTATTAATTAAATATTAACAGAAAAATGTTTAAAAATGATTGTGGGAGCCCGGACTCGAACCCGGGTCTCTCCCACACAGACACATCGCTTTAACCAGTCCGGCCGCTAGGCTATCGCAACAAAATCCGGATTCAAATGATTTTAACATACAACCCAAGTGTTCATCCCTCCCCATACACACATACGGTTGAATCCATACTCAAATCCAACGATTTTGACACTGAAATGAAATCAGAGGTTAGGGGTTTTGTAAAACGGATGTTTGCGAACCTGTGTGTGCGTTTAATTGAAAAGTTATCAAGTTTAGAATGGTTAAAGATTCATTTGAAAACCCGTAATCCTAGTTTAGAACTCAGAATCAAATCGAACGAACTTGATGTTAGAAACTGATGAAATCATGGGGCTTTTACTTATTAAAACATTTCGAATCTGTGGGTGTAGTTTAATTTCATTAAGGATGCGTTTAATATCAAAAGCCCCAAAATAGATTATGTATAAACCCTAGATTCCGGATTACAAACAATTCGATGATATCAGATTAAATTGATAGAGGGCTTTCATTATACAGATGATTTCGAGTCAAATGGTATGCTTTAATTGTATTAAAACAGGGTTTAGAGTAGGGTTCGATTAAATCGGTTTGTGATGAGCCCTAGGTTCTAGATCTTTAAAAATTCGATGTTACAAGTTCAAATTAGTATAGGGCTTTTGATTAGTAGGAAATTCCGAAACTAATGACATGATTTAATTGAATTGAAAATAAGTCTAGCTTCGAAATCCCCAATCAAGTTTATGATAAACCCTAGGTTATGGATCGTGTTGAATTCGATGGTATGAGCCCCAATAATCATAGGGCTTTCATTCAGAGGGTAAATACGAAAGTGTTGATGTAAGAAGTTACCAGAATCGATGGAGAATTGATAGAGTTCGACTAGACCAATTGCCAACGGCTTGCGAGTTAGGTTCCGGCGACTTCGGGCTTGAATTCGGTTGAATTAGTGTGTGCAGAAGCTAGACAGTAACTCGTTTGAGGTGATGAGATGCGAAATCGTGATAATGGTAATCGAATTGTGAGACTTTGATAGATGTCGACGGGGAGGTCGACGGTTTCGACATAAACACTCATAATTGGTTTAACTCGTACGATTATTGTTCAATAATGATCCTATAATGAGCGATCATAGCATTAAAGTGAATTTCCGTTACTATCTCAAACGAATTTCGGTTATAGAACTTGAATTTGAATTGTTGGTTGCAAGTTTGACTTTCAGAAAGTCAACAGAGTTAATTCAAGTTTGATTTTGACTTTGGGAGTCAACAATTCGATTTGGCATATTTACACAACTAGTCCCTGCAGTTTTGAGTTGATTTTGTGACCGAATTAGTCCTTGTGGTTAGATTTGACTAACGGGGTTAAGTTTTTCATAAGAAACTTAACGGAATAGTTAACGGAATTAACTGAAAAATCTGGATTGTCACATCATTCCCTAGTTGAAAGAATTTTCGTCCCGAAAATTAAAATAACAACAAAAAAAATAAAAAAAAATAAAAAATTTTTCTAGGGGGTTTTCACATCATTCCCTAGTTGAAAGAATTTTCATCCCAAAAATTAAATAGTACCTTAGGGATTTGACGCGGAGTGCTTGAACAGATTAGGATATTTGCGCATCATCTGATCCTCGCGCTCCCACGTGAATTCAGGTCCGCGTTTCGAGTTCCAACGGACTCGAACAATAGGGATCTTACTGTGCTTTAACGTTTTAACTTCCCTATCCATAATTTCCACAGGTTCTTCGATGAAACGTAACTGTTCATCAACATGTAGTTCCTCCAGAGGAACTGCGAGTGATTCATCAGCTAGGCATTTCTTTAAATTTGAGACGTGAAAGACGTTGTGTACACCACTAAGTCTTTCAGGTAGGTCCAGTTGATACGCGACTGGTCCAATTCTCTTTAATATTTTGAAAGGTCCAACATAACGAGGATTCAGTTTTCCTCGTTTCCCGAAACGAATGACACCTTTCCAAGGTGAGACTTTGAGTAAAACCATGTCACCTATTTGAAATTCCAAAGGTTTACGACGCTTGTCGGCATAGCTATTTTGACGATCACGAGCTGCCGCCATACGATTTCTAATTTGAACGATCTTTTCGGAAGTTTCGAATACAAGTTCAGGACCTGTGAGTTGGCTATCCCCAACCTCGGTCCAACAAATGGGAGAACGACATTTCCGTCCATAAAGTGCTTCAAATGGAGCTGCCTTGATGCTAGTGTGATAACTGTTGTTGTAGGAGAACTCCACCAATGGTAGGTGAGACTCCAAAGTGTTACCGAAATCGATCACACAAGCTCGTAGCATGTCCTCCAGAGTTTGGATAGTACGTTCAGTTTGGCCATCAGTTTGAGGATGGTATGCTGTGCTCATATCTAGACGCGTGCCTAATGCTTTATGCAATGATTGCCAGAAACAAGAAGTGAATCGTGCATCACGATCTGAAATAATAGAGATTGGCACTCCGTGCCGAGAGACCACTTCTTTCAAGTATACTCGAGTGAGTTTATCCATTTTGTCAGTTTCTTTGATGGCTAGGAAGTGAGCAGATTTTGTTAGGCGATCCACAATTACCCATATAGTATCACATCCGGTAGGGGTTCGGGGTAATTTGGTAATGAAGTCCATGGATATTTGTTCCCATTTCCACATGGGAATTTCAGGTTGTTGTAGGAAACCGGACGGTTTTTGGTATTCAACTTTGACCTTCGCGCAGGTCAGACACTTACTAACATAAGTGGCTATATCGGCCTTCATCTTCGGCCACCAATATAGTACTTTTAGATCATGGTACATTTTATCGGAACCCGGATGAATGGAGTAACGAGATTTATGAGCTTCATCCATGATTAGTTCCCTTAAATTTCCGAACACTGGAACCCATATTCGTTCGACAAAGTAACGAATTCCGTCAGATTTTACTTCAAGTTGTGCTTCCATGCCGCGTGTACCTTCTAACGGTAGGTTATCTTCTTTCAAGGCTTCAAGTTGAGCACTACGGATTCTGTCAGGCAATCCAGGGTGAATAGTGAGTTGTAACGCTCGAACTCGTTTGGGTTTCGTTTCTTTTTGGCTTAGTGCATCAGCCACAACGTTAGCTTTACCCGGATGATACCGGATCGCACAGTCGTAATCATTTAAAAGTTCAACCCAACGACGTTGTCGCATGTTCAACTCCTTCTGCTCGAAGATATGCTGGAGGCTCTTGTGGTCGGTGTAGATGGTGCATTTGGTACTGTACAAGTAATGTCTCCATATCTTAAGTGCAAAAACTACTGCTCCCAACTCTAGGTCATGAGTGGTGTAGTTTTTCTCGTGAACCTTTAACTGACGTGAAGCGTATGCGATTACCTTTTCGCGTTGCATTAAGACACAACCCAAGCCTTGGATGGATGCATCACAATACACCACAAAATCATCGGTTCCTTCCGGAAGAGCTAAAATAGGTGCACTGCAAAGTTTCTGTTTGAGATGTTGGAAAGCTGATTCTTGGTTATCGCCCCAATTATAGGCTTTTCCTTTTTGAGTTAGGGCGGTGAGAGGTTGCGCAATCTTTGAAAATCCTTCGATAAAACGACGGTAATATCCAGCCAATCCCAGAAATTGTCGCACCTCAGTCGGAGTCGTCGGTGCTGCCCAATTCTTGATGGCTTCTATTTTGGACGGGTCGACATGTATCCCTTTTTCATTTACCACATGCCCTAGAAATTGAACCTCTCGAATCCAAAATTCACATTTGGAAAACTTAGCATAAAGTTGCTCTTGCTTAAGTAGTTCCAAAATTAGACGCAGATGTTCTTCATGTTCTTCCTCGTTCTTGGAATAAATAAGGATGTCATCGATGAAAACGATAACAAACTGGTCAAGGTAAGGCTTACACGCACGGTTCATGAGATCCATGAATACCGCAGGTGCGTTGGTTAGACCGAAAGGCATGACCATAAATTCGTAATGGCCGTACCTTGTCCTGAATGCAGTTTTAGAGATATCTTCTTCTCGGACTCTTAACTGATGATAGCCGGACCTAAGGTCTATTTTGGAATAGAAACTTGATCTTTGGAGTTGATCAAAAAGGTCATCAATACGAGGTAAAGGGTAGCGGTTCTTGATTGTAACTTTGTTCAACTCCCGGTAATCAATACACATACGGAACGTACCGTCCTTCTTCTCGACAAATAATACCGGAGCTCCCCACGGTGATGAACTAAGTCGGATGAAGCCTTTATCCAATAAGTCTTGCAACTGAGTGGACAGTTCCTGCAATTCACTGGGTGCTAATCGATAAGGTGCCCGAGCAATCGGTGCTGCTCTGGGTGCTAGGTCAATTTGGAATTCAACCTGACGGTGTGGTGGTAGACCGGGCAGATCCTCGGGAAATACTTCCAAAAATTCACGCACAACGGGAATATCTTCGATCTTCTTCTCTTCTGACAGCTGTTCAGCAACAAGTGCCAAATTAGCCGTATGCCCCTTCCGAAGACATTTTTGTGCTTTCATGAAGGATATAATGCCCATGACTGCACCAACTCTTTCGCCTTGGATGGAAAGGGTTTCTCCATTGGAGAGAGGTACACGTACAATCTTCTCACGACAGATAATTTCGGCTTGGTTTTTAGACAGCCAATCCATACCAACAATTATATCAAAACTACCAAGTATGAACGGCATAAGGTCGATATCAAATGTATGTGTTGCTAGCTCAAGTTTACATCCTTTAAGTATGTGAGTTGCCTCAATTATTTGCCCGTCAGCTATCTCTATTTTATACTTATCTTCAAATAGAGATGAAGTTCCTTTTATCATATTACTAAATTTCTTAGATATAAAACTTCTATCAGCACCGGTGTCAAAAAGGACAGAAGCAAAGAAATTATTTACGAGGAACTTACCGGTAACCACATTATGGTCGTAACGGGCTTCTCCAGATCCTAGTACGAAGGCTCGTCCCTTCGCACCATTTCCTCCCCCATTGCCATTATTACCACCATTCCCATTGTTATTGTGGTTAGGGTTGTGATTTCCATTACCCCCTTTCTTCAACTGAGGATAGTTTTTTCCGAATATGCCCTTCCTTTCCACACTCAAAGCAAGCCCTAGTAGACCCTGGTTGTTGAAAGGGTTGTTTAGTTTGTAATTCACCCCTACAGTCCTTGGCAGCATGGCCTATTTTACCGCACCTCTGGCAACGATTGCAGAACCCAAAGTGGTGTAAGTTACACTTGTTACACTTCGGGGACTTCCCCGTATAACCACCCTGGTTTTGTCCAGAAGAGGTCGACTGATTGAAGTTCTTGGTAGGCTCGAACCTACGTTGTTGTTGTTGTTGCTGTTGGTTAGACTGTTGCTGGTTGGGTTGGGGTCCTTTGGTGTGGGAGTTAGAGTGGTTGTGGGTGTTGGAATGGTGATCGAACTTGCGTTTGTGGCTGTCGGTGGGTTTAGCAATTGAACCTCTTGGAGGTAAAGTTCCCTGTGTCACTGCCTGATGGGTCAATTTGTGGGCAAGTCTGATGGTCTGTTGGATGGTGGTAGGGTTGGATGAGGTCACCATGCTTTGAATCTGAGGTACCAAACCTCCAATGTATAGTTCAATCCGTTTGTAATCCGGAGTCACCATATGTGGGCACATGGTGGCAAGTTCGTGCGAACGGGTGGTGTAGAGTTCAATTTCTGAACCCTCCATCTTAAGGTTCCAGAACTCTCCTTCTAGCTTTTGAATTTCATCTCGTGGGCAGTATTCTTCTTTCATCATTGACTTAAATTCCTCCCACGAGAGTCCATTTGCCATTGCTAGTCCCAACATTTGAACTTGGGCATTCCACCATGTTAGGGCCGGGCCTTCTAAAGTTCCAGCAGCAAATTTCACTTGGTTAGCTACGGGGCAGTTGCACATGGCTATTACTGATTCAACCTTCTCAAACCAGCGAAGTAATCCAACTGCTCCTTCAGCTCCACTAAAGGTGTGGGGCTTGCAGTCCATGAATGCCTTAAAAGTGCAGGCTGGCTGTTGATTTTGTTGATTTTGCTGGCCTGGATTTAGAAATACGAATTGAATTGGAAGTATAGAGTCTAGAAAGGTATTATTAAGAAAAAGGGATTGACACTACTAGTCAATAGTTGAAAGCATTTACCTGCAGCATTCTGTGCTGCTAGGGCCTCTGCCACACTATTGTTTATCAAAGCTGCTAGTTCTGCTGCCGTCATGTTGATGGTACCACGACCACCGGTACGGCCTCCTCGTCCTCTTCCAGACATATTTCTTCACAATCACAAATGAAAACAATGAGAAATATATCGCATATTAAACATTATTCAGGTACGGGTAAGGAAATACAACATCTAATATTTTGAAAATTAAATAAATTGTAAGGCTACAAAATAAATAACTCAAATATTAAACTTCTCATGCTTTTATTGGATGGGAACAACCTTACCCATCTAGGTTTGAAAAGGGAAATAACATAAGCAAAAACAAAGATAGAATATGAAGATCCTCAAATATCCTTGTCATCAGAAGAGACATATGACTGTGCATCATCAATCTCCACTGGCTCTTCCTCAGCTGGTTCCCCCTCTAAGGGTTCCTCCTCGAAGGGCTCCTCCTCAAAGAGCTCTTCCTCAAAGGGTTCCTCCTCATCGTCAGATACTGGAATGTCTTCCGGGTGTAGGGCCGCTTGCAGTTGGGCTTCCAAGTGAGTCACCCTCTCTTGAAGGCCTTCAGCAGTGTGGTTAGCCACATGTAGCTGAGCTTCCATAGCAGCTAGTCTCTCCAGAACTCCTTGCATATCATCATCCATAATGTCAGCCCTCGTCTCTAGGTGTGCTACACGATTCACTAAAATATTGTGGACATGATCCGTTGCAGCTAGTTCGGTAGTCAAATCTTCTATTCCTACCCTATTCTTTTCCACTTGTTTTCCATTCTCCAGGAGTTTAGGTATCTCCTCGGTAGCATCTTGTATAAAACTTAATTCCTTTAACATATAGGACACAAATGCTGCGAAGGCTTGTTCCATGGTACATGGTAAGCTAGGCAGTGTAGGCGATGAAGATGTGGATGCAAAGTACGGTGATGGAACATCTCCCATCTCGATCCACCTTTGGATCATATGTGGGTACATATCCCAATTGAGAGCATACTCCAATGCCCGTGCGTTGCTCGGTTCACCTTGCTCAATTGAGGTAGTCCGGCGCCTTTTGGGCTCCGGGGATGAGGGTACAGGTGTCTTTTGCCCTGATGCGTTAGGTGATGGAGGTGGTGTTGACGACATGATCCTGCAACAATTTGTATAAGTGCCAACATCCAAATGGCATGTAACTCAAATGACATGTAACTAATGTGTGAGGCTATAGTCTAGTATGCAATCCTAGTTCTCTATAACCAATGGCTCTGATACCAATATGTCACACCCCCAAATTCCACTAATGGAGTATTACCGTTTGGGAAGTGACAAACCAGGATCTCAGACATTAGTTACATTGAACGACTCTACATGGGACTCAAATGAAAATATCCTTTTAAATCAGAGTATCAATGCGGAAGCGTAAAGAAAGTAAATGCGCAAAATACACGCGCCCAAAACCAAAGTCCAAAAGTCCAAACGTTCAACCAAACAAAGTACATTAAAATAATTCAATCAACATAAACAGACACAAAGCAAAGCAGTTGAATCCCATGCATGCCCTAACGTGCACCTGTGTCTTAGCTTAGCGTCCTGAGAAAACATGTAAGAAAAAGTGTCAACACGAGGTTGGTGATTTCACAGGTTTCAAATAAATAAGTGAGCGTTACCAGATTTATGATCTTTCAATATATATCTATAGGTAGCTAACCTATGTTCATGTTTTAGCTCAAGTGCTCGCAACCGAAACTGACTGTTTGTTTATTGCCTCCTGCCAGGTTCTATCAATACTGGCCATGTGAATAGGCTAACATTTCACCCGTTCGATATCCGATCGAGTTAGCGCGACTAACGCGGGTGGGATTTGTCAAACCCAGTAGTACTACTAAACATTACCTCGCTAAGATCCATATTAACGGTTCGAAATAAGATGAGGACTTTCTGTGATAGCATGTTACACTTAGCTTTAACATTGATAGCATATGAAATACAAAATCTAAAATCAGTTTAAGCATGTTTTCTCCCCCAAGTTAAAAGTAGTAAAAAGGGGCCGTGAATACTCACCTGAGCTTGAGTAAGGATTTGAATCACACAAGGGAAAAGTTGGAACCAAGTGTGTAAGTCTCAAAAGACTTACGAATGCCCTAAAATTATAAACACATAAAATTAGGGATAAAGGAAAATGGGAAATGTGACAATGATACGGATTGAGAAACGTCCTAAAGAAACGCTCTAATATTCAAGAGTGGACGAAAGTGCCCACGGAGTTAGAAATTACTTTACACGACGAATGACACGAATAATAATAATTATAACCGGGTGTTTTGTCATTCACAAAAATTAATAAAATAATAATATATGTATACGAGTAACTAGTATAACCAACTATATTATTATTTAGTCTCAATCGACACACGATGTTACAAAATGATTTGAAATAATATAAATATATATTATTTACTAATACGGGTCACGGTTTGAAAATAATATAAACATATTATTTTTATATGAATTTATGGTTTAAAAATAACATAAACACATTATTTTCACTTGATAATAATAACAATATATTAATTATAAAAGTGGGTTTAATATATAAAAATATGTTAATAATTCAAACCCGAGCCTACGGGTTGTTTTCCGGGTAAAAACACAATTGTATAACCTTATAATATTATAGGGTTTGATTTTTATTAATTAAATATTAACAGAAAAATGTTTAAAAATGATTGTGGGAGCCCGGACTCGAACCCGGGTCTCTCCCACACAGACACATCGCTTTAACTAGTCCGGCCGCTAGGCTATCGCAACAAAATCCGATTTCAAATGATTTTAACATACAACCCAAGTGTTCATCCCTCCCCATACACACATACGGTTGAATCCATACTCAAATCCAACGATTTTGACACTGAAATGAAATCAGAGGTTAGGGGTTTTGTAAAACGGATGTTTGCGAACCTGTGTGTGCGTTTAATTGAAAAGTTATCAAGTTTAGAATGGTTAAAGATTCATTTGAAAACCCGTAATCCTAGTTTAGAACTCAGAATCAAATCGAACGAACTTGATGTTAGAAACTGATGAAATCATGGGGCTTTTACTTATTAAAACATTTCGAATCTGTGGGTGTAGTTTAATTTCATTAAGGATGCGTTTAATATCAAAAGCCCCAAAATAGATTATTTATAAACCCTAGATTCCGGATTCCGAACAATTCGATGATATCAGATTAAATTGATAGAGGGCTTTCATTATACAGATGATTTCGAGTCAAATGGTATGCTTTAATTGTATTAAAACAGGGTTTAGAGTAGGGTTCGATTAAATCGGTTTGTGATGAGCCCTAGGTTCTGGATCTTTAAAAATTCGATGTTACAAGTTCAAATTAGTATAGGGCTTTTGATTAGTAGGAAATTCCGAAACTAATGACATGATTTAATTGAATTGAAAATAAGTCTAGCTTCGAAATCCCCAATCAAGTTTATGATAAACCCTAGGTTATGGATCGTGTTGAATTCGATGGTATGAGCCCCAATAATCATAGGGCTTTCATTCAGAGGGTAAATACGAAAGTGTTGATGTAAGAAGTTACCAGAATCGATGGAGAATTGATAGAGTTCGACTAGACCAATTGCCAACGGCTTGCGAGTTAGGTTCCGGCGACTTCGGGCTTGAATTCGGTTGAATTAGTGTGTGCAGAAGCTAGACAGTAACTCGTTTGAGGTGATGAGATGCGAAATCGTGATAATGGTAATCGAATTGTGAGACTTTGATAGATGTCGACGGGGAGGTCGACGGGGAGGTCGACGGTTTCGACATAAACACTCATAATTGGTTTAACTCGTACGATTATTGTTCAATAATGATCCTATAATGAGCGATCATAGCATTAAAGTGAATTTCCGTTACTATCTCAAACGAATTTCGGTTATAGAACTTGAATTTGAATTGTTGGTTGCAAGTTTGACTTTCAGAAAGTCAACAGAGTTAATTCAAGTTTGATTTGACTTTGGGAGTCAAAAATTCGATTTGGCATATTTACACAACTAGTCCCTGCAGTTTTGAGTTGATTTTGTGACCGAATTAGTCCTTGTGGTTAGATTTGATTAACGGGGTTAAGTTTTTCATAAGAAACTTAACGGAATAGTTAACAGAATTAACTGAAAAATCTGGATTGTCACAACACGTCTCAGCAGAATGGAGTTGCTGAACGGAAGAACAGAACACTGATTGAGACTGCAAGGACTATGTTGTCGGATGCAAAGCTTCCTGTCACTTTCTGGGCAGAAGCAGTTAATACAGCGTGTCACGTCTTAAACAGAGTTCTGGTTGTGAAAAGGCACAACAAGACTTGTTATGAGTTGATCAACAATCGACTTCCCAATCTTGATTACGTAGTTCCTTTTGGTAGTCCTTGTTCCTTGTTGCTACAGTACAAAGACCGCCAGTCTAAGTTTCATGCAAAAGCGGAGGAAGGCATCTTCTTAGGATACGTTGCCAACTCGCCTTGCAAGAGAGTGTACAACATAGGAACTCGTACTGTCGAGGAATGGTTTGAAGTGGATTGTAGTAAACACATCATTTCACCCGAACCAACAGGTCCAGCTTGGGGTTTTGATTATGATGCGCTATTCAAGTCATTCAATCTTCCTGATATATCTGCAGACGAAGCCGCAAATGTTTATGAATTATTGGGTGGCAGCGATGACTCCAACTTCTCTACTCATTCTACTGTACCGATTGTAACTCCTGATTCCAATGCTACATCTGCATCTGGAACTCATGACAGTGATAACAGTGAAGATGTTCTTGTCGTTGGAGATGACGCACCAGCTAATCCTAACACAACTGTAGGAAATGAAGTTCCAGCTGATCCAATTAACATTGAATCTTCTTCCTCTGGAACATAGGAAATGGGGGAGTTAAGCACGAATCTTGATCCAAAAATTCAGGAACCGATTGTACCGGAGACGAGAGTGCATATGAATCATCCAATCGACAACATTATTGGTGATCCTTATGCCGGCGTTCAGACTCGTCATCGAACCATCACTGAGAAACCAGTCTTTACACAGAGATACTTGACACTAGTGTCATGGAAACATGTCTGCATGCTGCATTCGTGTCCCAGTTAGAGCCGAAGAATGTGAAGGAGGCTCTCACTGACAACTGCTGGATTGAGGCGATGCAAGATGAATTATCTCAATTCCAAAAGTTGCACGTGTGGGATTTGGTCGACTTGCCAAAAGGCTTTCAGCCAATTGGAACCAGATGGGTGTTCAAATGTAAGACGGATGATCGTCATGTTGTTGTGAAGAACAAAGCAAGATTGGTTGTTCAAGGTTTTTATCAGCAAGAGGGCTTGGATTACACGGAAGTATATGCCCCAGTTGCTAGAATTGAAGCCATTCGACTGTTCTTGGCTTATGCCACATATGTCGGCTTCAAGGTCTATCAACTTGATGTGAAGAGTGCTTTCCTATATGGTAAAGTTCATGAAGAAGTCTATGTCACTCAGCCTCCCGGTTTTGAAGATCCGCATAATATCAATAAAGTGTATAAGCTCGACAAAGCACTTTATGGTCTTCATCAAGCACCGCGGGCATGGTATGAGACATTATCTAAGCATTTACTGTCTAATGGTTTTGACCGTGGACAGATTGACTCGACTCTCTTCATTAGGAAAGCAGGAGGTGACATTCTTCTTGTACAAGTATATGTCGACGACATCATTTTTGGGTCTACCAATGAAGGGATGTGTAGGGAATTCGAGCAGGTGATGAAGTCCAAATTTGAAATGAGTAATATGGGTGAATTGTCGTTCTTCCTGGGTCTGCAAGTCAGTCAAAGAGAGGATGGCATTTATCTACATCAAACTAAGTATGTGCAGGACATCTTATCAAAATACAAGATGAATGATAGCAGTACTTATGGCACACCTATCCCAGTCAATCATGGTCTGCATCCTGACAAAGATGGAAAGGATGTAGACAGCAGATTGTACCGTGGGATGATCGGATCACTTATGTATCTCACAGCTTCAAGACCCGATATAATGTTTGCTGTATGTTTGTGCTCAAGGTTTCAGTCTCAACCGAAGGAGTCACATATGATAACCGTGAAGAGAATTTTCAGATACCTGAAAGGGAAACCCCGATTAGGTCTTTGGTACTCTAAACAGCAGTCATTCGACTTCAAAGCCTACACTGATTCAGATTATGGCGGTTGTAACCTAGACAGAAAGTCAACTTCTGGTGGATGTCAATTCTTAGGAGACAGACTGGTCTCCTGGCAGTGTAAGAAGCAGTCAACTGTTTCTGTCTCAACTTGTGAAGCAGAATACATTGCTGCAGCAAGCGGTTGTTCTCAGATACTGTGGATTCAGTAGCAGTTGAGAGACTACGGCTTAAACTTCACTGGAACTCCTCTATTCATTGACAACAATGCCACCATGTCCATCACAAATAACCCGGTGAAACATTCCAAAACTAAACATATAGAGATTCGCCATCATTTCATCCGTGACTGTGCTGAAAAGCATTTAATTGAACTTGTAAAATTTCACACGGATGACAATCTTGCTGACCTTTTCACAAAGGCATTTGATCGATCCCGTTTTAAGCATCTTGTTAACTTGATAGGAATGTTCAATCCTGAGTGAAAACTAAGTTTTCTTAACTCAATTTAATTCATGGAAGTTAAATTTTTAATTCTTTTAAATTTTCTGTATAGTTCTTTTAGTTCTTAAAATATTTTACAAAAACCAAAAACAAAATAGAAAATGTAGAAAATTTCAAAGTTAACCTGAGAAAAGAGGAAATGATAGTACATCAGAAATGATCTAAACGTCATAGACTGCTCATATGAGAAATGATTGCGTCATGTTTACTTAATTGTTTAAATTATTATGTTTTTAATCTGTTTATTTACAAGTAATTTGAATTGTCAGTAGGCTGTATGCGTCTTTGAATCACTAGTAGTGTGGAAACTAAATCTAAATTACAACCGTGATTTGAACCCATGTTTGCAAGTGTGTGTGCGTAAAAGAATAGAAAAGATCATTATCAGATAAAGGATGTTAGATTTTGGCAATAATTTTCTTTTGAGATCAGTTTCGGGTTATGTCGTTAGCACAATTAATGCGGTTCATCTCACTGCCCATACTCACAAGTATGCAAGGAGAGATTGAATCAAGACATGTCTCTACATTAACCGTTGAGCATGTATTCACCCTTGAATCACTCCTGATTCATTGAAATCAAATCCAGATAAAAGTTGGATTCCCTTACCTTGAAAACTCAAACACCATATATATTATCTTAAATCATCATTCCGATATTCACTGAAGAAAATCAAATAAACCAAGACAAATGAATCACTCGATTTTGAATCTTATGATTCCTGATAATCCTTATGGATTCTGCTTGATTTTTCCTGTGCTAATAGATGTAGCTTCATTCTGAAAATCTAGAAAATCATTGAGAAAATCTTAGATGCCTTGAGATAGTGCAAGTTAAAATAGCATTTCAGTGGGGTGCACGTTGTATATCTTATAATTAATACCTTAATACACAAGAACATGATACAAATATGCGTATAGTTTCAAATCTTATAATATTGTCAACTTGAATTACTTGTTTATGTGCTTATTACGTATGAATAAAGAGTAATCCATGACATGATCCCATATTCTTTGATGTTTATTTTGCATCGTTTTTGCTAAAAGATAGCCTGATATGATCCTCTGCTCGTGTCTTTGATCAAAAATAGTTGGTGTGAATACTTGTTTATATCTATCTAGAAAAGAACAAAATTTTTTTTTTAAGTTTATGCATTGTTCAAGTTTAATCAGAAAAAGCAAAAAATATTTTATGTTTAACCTTCATGAATTGTATTTGAAACCTCGTGATTGAATATTTTTTATCTTGTTCGTTATTTGACCTGAAAATCTTCATAAATCTGAGTTTCAAATTTGCTCACTTAAGGCTTGTGCGTACTTGTCAAGTTCGCACGAAGTAAACCTTGCGCACTTAGCAAGTACGCAAGAGTTAGTCTTGCGCACTTGTAACTGCGCAAGAGTTAAGTCCTGCATACTTGTAAGTGCGCAAGAGTTAACTCGTGCGCACTTAACAATTACGCACGACCGATAAGTGAGGGGTATAAAAGTGACACTTAGAAAAACTTTTCAGTTTCAAGCGTTCAAATCGATCTTTTTCCCTCTGCAAATTTAACTCAAAATCAAGTGTGTCTAAACCATCTTTTCATCCCGTCTATAGTTTCATCATCTCATTTCATCTCATTGGTGAGAATCTAGGCGATTTCCATCCATAAAATCGTGACATTGGACCGATTCGTGACTTAGAAATTTTTAGGTTAAATCCGAAATATTTTGGGTAAAATTGGGGTTGTTTGGGTAACTTATTGACATTTCTATGCTAATTGGATTCTTAATCGACTCCATATTCATCCATTTCGTCCTCGATTCTAGCCGTCGGTGGAATCTTAATCGACGGTGGGATTGGGAGACGTTTTTAAGTCGAAATTGGTCTTGGTTTGGTAGTTACTGGTGTTAATAATGGTCCCATAAGTTCGAATCCTCGATTCCGACCTAGTGGCGACCTACTTGACCCGGTCTTTGAGCAATCTGTCATCTTGTTAAAATTCTGAAATTTTTGCCAAGTGTTGTTCTTCCGCACTTAGCAAGTATGCAAGAAGCAATTCCTGCGTACTTGTTAAGTACGCAAGAGGAAAAGCCTGCGCACTTGCTAAGTGCGCAGGACCAACACTTAGAAAAATTTTCAAGTCTGAAAATTTTGTTCATAGTGTACCTACTATATCGTGTCATGTTTGTTCATCTTCAATAATATACGTTGTTCTTATTATGTTTTCTGTGTGTTTCTGCAGACTATGGCTCGGGCATTCACTGATGAATTCAACTTGTTAGCGAACACTCAACCTGAGTGGAAAGGGGCAGCTTTGCAGTATCGGCAGATCATTGATTTTTTGAACAAATCAAGAATAAGTTATGCAATCTAAGCTGACCCAACAGTCTCAAGACCTTACTTGGAGCAATTCTGGGAGACGGCAGAGCACGACTGCACGGTATCCCTTAATGTCATAAGGGCTACCGTTGATGGTCGGGCTATTGCTTTCTCTGAGGATACAATAAGAAGGGTCTTGTAGTTCGGAGACCTCGCTACCGACCCGACATCCTATCTAGATTACTATGTGGATGGATGTTGGAGGCATAGAATGGGATATGTCGGAGCGAGGGACTATGCTTCTTACAAGAAGATGTGGGTTTTGGATCAATGGCGGTATTTTGCCCACATCATGATTGTGTGCATCTCGTCAAGAAAAGCGGGGAAAGATGCCATGGGTCATGACCTTGCAGCATCCATGGTGGGCTTGTCTCTTAATAGGGGCTACAACTTCTCTCGCTACATCTTCAAAGCAATCAATGATCAGATCAATACAGCAGAGAAGTTTAGGTTCCTATTGTACCCGAGGTTTGTGCAACTTTTGATTGATGATGCATTGCCAAACCTACGTGCTATCAGGGAGAGACTGCAAGTAAAACGGGTGGACAAGAGAGTATTTGCTCAGTTTCTAAAGCCAGGCAGTGTAGATCCTACCCTGTGCATACTGAACTCTTTGGCCACCTGCTTAATGAAGCATATGTCGCACCAGAAGATTGGAATTGGTATAGTCCCAATTCGGCACAAGAGATGAGTGATGATCCTGATGAACAACAAGAAGAAGAGAATGAAAGTGATGGAGGTGATGACGAAGGTGGTGATGGTGGTGTTGAGGAATCCGATTCAGAAGCAACAGAATCAGATTCTTCTGATTCCGATGACGCACCATCCCAGGCACACCCGAGGAAATCGACACAGGTAACCCTGCCTGCGTCGTCTTCTAAAAGAAAGCGACAAAGCTCGAGCAGCGAATATGAGCCGACTTCTGACTCTGACGCTGCTCTACAAAGACAAAGGCAAGAGAGTGCCAACAAGAAAAGGGGCGATAGGCAAGAGGTTGCTATCCCCAGGGTTGTAGAGATCCCGACTGTGCAGCAAGTACAACCTGCAGCTGACAGTCCAGAGTCAGAATCTAACCCACCGGCACAAAAACTGTACAGAAGGAGGAGAAGGCCACTAGTACAAGGTAATGTGGCAGTCACGGCGGTCATAGAGGAGATTCCTGTGACGGTGACCCTCCCTACTCCAACCTTCCAGGTGACGGTGACTACTCCACTTCTCACGGAGTCAGTCACCATCACTCCAACCATAACACCCACTCCCATCATTACATCACCACACCCACCTCACACCACTGAGCCGTCAGTCAACCCTTCAACTATGGTGATTTCTCACAAGGGTTTGACTTTGACACCATCTTCTCCTCCCCCATCCATAATGCTGAAGCCTCATCATCTAGGCATTCTAATCCGTATGAAGCAAGGATCAATGTCTTAGAGACCCAAGTTGCTGAACTGTTGAAGACCATTTAAAAGTCAAAGGAGGAGTCTGATGCTCAACAAGCACAGATTAACTCCCTGGCCAATGAAGTTAGGATTCTCCATAGCCAGAGAACAGGGACAAATGAGCAACTGAAGAATGTTATGGCACAGAACGAGCTGCTGATGAAAACCAATGAAATGATTCTATGCCACAGAACTTCACTGTGCTAAGGATGGATTTACAGAGAAAAGAGCACGAAGCGATGGTCAAATTAGTTGAAGAACTGACCAAAGCTTGATGCTCAGGGGGAGAAAGGGAAAGAGAAAGAGAAAGAGAAGGAGAAAGAGAAAGAAAATAAATCCACTGGTGCTGAGCCTTGTCATCCAGTCGACTTAACTAAGGATGATGATAAAGACAAGGATCCTAAAGCCGGTCCTAGTGGAGGTGAGCACCAAGCTTTGACGATTGTGCCCATCTCTTCTATTCCAATGGCTGAGGGGGAGTCTACTCAGCAAGAGGGTGGTGATACATCTGGTGGTGGTGGTGATAAAGGGAAGTCAGTGGCTGAAGTACTTAAGGACTTATCTGATGATGAGATCCTATATCTAGAGCCTGACTATTCTAAAGAAGCACAGATCGATGCTCTCTTCAATCTAGAAGAAGGAGAGATCGACTCTGGTGATGACTGGAATGATGAAGATGAAGATGTGGTAATAGAGATTCCTAAGGGCGACGGGGAAGGAGAGTATGGGTTAGAGGATGGTGAGATCTTTGAAGTACCATCGCTCGAATCTCTGCTCGAAACAGGCTCAGTTGACATAGCAAGTAATGTTGAAGCTACAACTGAAGCCTTCCCAGTCGACCCTACACCTGTGGACCCCGAGGCACCAAAAGATAAAGACATGCCTTCTGCATCATCTAAGGGTCCAGCTCCCATGTGGCAAAAGACGTCCATCACAGAAAAGCACTAAGCTACAGGTATGATCTTGGCTGTTAGGTTCGAGGAGGACAAGCAGCTGTTCGCCATCAAAAGATCTGGGGGGGTTCAATACTTGAAACCAACCAGTGAGGCGTTTAACTCTTTACCCAAGTATGACCTTGTGAACCTCGTAAACCGCGACCTGCTGAGTCACTCGAGTCATGCAGTAGCAATGGGTTTGTGGGTAACACTACAGCGGGAAGCAAGATCAGGTAAATTTGAATATTTCAAGCCTCAAGTACCCAGAAGAGTCAAGGATAAGCACGCTGTACATCCTCTGACTAAGAAGCATATAAAGAAATTGGTATACAAGCCAGTGCAATGTGAAACTAAGATTCCCCTGAGCAAGTTACCTCAGGATATTCTTGGTGACATGTGGTACTGGTACGTTGATCCAAAAACGGGCGAGGCTGTGGTTATGGGTAAAGGTAAGTCAGCAAGTGGAAACATGGTGCCAAAGGAAGTGATCAGGATATTTGACGAAGTCTGCTTCATCAACTTTTCTGTGAACGATCTGGAGGTACTAGCCGACAAGTACTGCATCCACACTGACGATTAGACAAAGCTTCTTTCTGCCAAATATGACAAGTTGATCAAGTTCTGCCTTGATTACAAAAGGAAGATGGAAGCTAAGGAGCCAGTGCTGTGAAGACTGAAGATTGAAGACTGAAGACGATGAAGATCCCGAGCTGTTGTCAAGGGGGAGTTTGTTGATGCACTTTCCTGTGACAACACTCTGGATAGAGTCTTAGTTTGTATTTATAATGTCTGTAATTTGTCTTTGTATGTAAGAGTCGTTATGTAATAGTTTATCGAGTTGTATTTACTTTTACATATTGAATGTTGCATTTCTCCTAAGTGTTTTGCGCACTTACATGTGCGCAGGAGAAAGCTCCTGCGTACTTAGCAAGTACGCAGGAAGACCCATGCGTACTTGCTAAGTATGCAAGAGCATTTGGTCCTGCGCACTTGCTAAGTGCGCAGGCATCAGGTCTGTATAAATAGGTTTGGTTCACAGAGGATAAGTACGCAGAACTCATATCTTAGACGAACTCAGTTTGTTAAGTACGCAATTTGTAATCTCTCTGTAACCTTCGAGTGTTTATAATAGAAAGAGCTTTTATTGTGACTCTCGTGTTGGTTTACTTTGTTTTAGTTAGACTCTCTGCCTAGTCACGGGTATTCCGCACCCTGTCCGACTAGTAGACCACTTGCATGCAACGATCCGACACACATGAAGAGACCTACAGATTGGTATCAGAGCCTTGGTTATAGGGAAATAGGTTATTAGACACCCTTGACCTAGACTATAACTTTAGGACACCCACTTATGCCATGCTTCATGATTATATGATTTGTGCTACATGCTATGTGTTACATACTATGTGTTACATGCTTACTATGATTAGATATTATTTTGTTTTTGATACCTTACTTATTAGAAATTCATGACTTATTAGACTATACTTAAATAATAATTAAATAAACAATATCCCTACCTATACCCTAAAACCTCATAATATTCTTACCTACTTCTCTATCATTATCTTCTTAGCATGTGGAAATTCCATGGATCTAAAAACTATAAAAAAATCTTTTTATTTCCACGTTAAGGCTTTTAAACTTTGTTAATTATTTGGGGACACGTGCAATCTGGAAGGGTGACACCTGTATTCTGGGTTTTCTGTCTAGGAAAGCATTTCGCATAAATCCCAATCAACCGAGGGACCCGTATGCTTTCCTAGGAATTCCCGGGATGAGTGTTTACTTATAGGCTAAAGCATGTCTCCTTGAAAATTATATGAGTTTAATTAACCTTAATGTGTCATAGTATTCAAGTGATTATATCACTATTTGAGTACAATCCCAACTATGAATTACTATTTTATCTTATTCTTTTAAACCCAAACAACATTCATGAGTTCTTACATCTTTTCTTGTCTTGTGAAAATCTGTAGAATGCCTCCTCGTCGTGCTCCCGTGGCCAACATCAACACCGACATCGCTACCATCCTTGCACAACTCGTAACTCAACTCACTCAAGCTAATGGTGCCACCAATGGTAACCATGGGGCGAATGGTGGTAATGGTGGTGCCAATCCATCTCAATGCACCTTCAAGCATTTCAACTCATGTAATCCCCTCAAGTTTTATGGTACTGAAGGAGCTACGAGACTTTTTCAATGGTTCGAAAGTATTGAGAATACCTTTCTCAATAGTGACTGCCCTGATAACCTTCGTGTTCGTCATGCCACAAGTGTCTTACAAAAACGGGCACTCACGTGGTGGAATGGGGAAAAGAGGAATAGGGGTGTGGATGTAGCAATGGCCTTGCCTTGGGATGAGGTTAAAAGGCTAATGACTGAGGAATTCTGTCCTCGAAATGAGGTAAAGAAACTTGAAGCTGAATTTTGAGATCTTGCCCAAGATAGTGGTGAAAACTTGGCATATACAACTCGGTTCCATGAGTTGAGTCTTCTCGTGCCCCACATGGTCACACCTTTATCCCGCTGCATTGAAAAATATATTGGTGGTTTACCTAGGCAAATTCAAGATACTGTCCTAGGAAGAAATCCTGCAACACTTGAAGATGCTATCCGTTTATCCGCTACCTTAACCGATAGCCACGTGAAGGCGGGGACTCTTACTAAGAAGGGTACAAAGAAAGTCTCCGACACTGCAAATTCTTCCACCCATAACAAAGAAGCCATAACTGAACCCTCCCGACATAATAAGAAAAGAAAGGCTATAAACTATGCTATGGTCACTCTTGCTATGCCCGTTAACTAAGCTGCACCTATGGTTCAAGCACCAGTCAAAAAGCCATATGTTGGGATCTCCCCACTCTGTGCCACATGCAACTATCATCATCCTCAAAACATCCCATGTCGCCTTTGCACTTATTGTGGGAAAAATGGCCATACGGTCAATGTGTGTAGGGCCAAAGCTCATGCGGGCCAAGTCAACCCACCAACCCGAACCATTCAACGAGTGGCTAATCAAGGTGCTCCTGCTATAGCAAATGGGCGTGCATGTTTTGAATGTGGTGACCCAAATCACTTCCGTGACCAGTGCCCAAGGTTGATCAATGCTAGACAAGGCGGAGCTCGTGGGCGTGCTTTCAATATAAACGCCAATGAAGCTCAAGCCAACAATGATGTGGTCAATGGTACGTTCCTCGTTAATAGTCAATATGCCTCCATTTTATTTGATACCGGTGCTGGTAAAAGTTTTGTGTCACTTAGTTTTGAACCCTTACTTGCAAAGACACGATCCCAATTAGAGAAAACCTTCACTGTCGAAGTAGCAAATGGTGATTCACTTACAATTGAGTTTGTTATCTATGACTGCTCTCTAGAACTTAATGAACATACATTCCCAATCAATCTTGTACCAATGCCATTAGGGAGTTTTGATATCATCATAGGCATGGATTGGTTATCAAATCATCATGCCGAAGTCATCAGCTTCGAGAGGTGCATTCAAATACCTCTACCATCGGGAGAAACGTTAAGGGTCTTTGGTGAAAAGCCTTGCAAGGGACTAAAGTTAATGTCATGCACTACCGCCCAAAAGTACTTACGAAAGAAGTACGTGGCCTTTTTAGCTCATATTGTTCAAAAGGATGTCAAAGAGAAGAGTATCCAAGACATTCCCATCATTCGAGATTTTCCCGAAGATCTATCTGGTCTTCCACCCGTTTGATAAGTAGAATTTCGCATTGATCTTGTGCCCGGAGCTAACCCCGTGGCTAGAGCTCCTTACCGTCTTGCACCTTCTGAAATTTAAGAACTTGCAAGTAAACTTCAAGAGCTCTCCGACAAGGGATTCATTCGTCCAAGTCATTCATCGTGGGGTGCACCCGTCTTGTTCGTCAAAAAGAAAGATGGATCATTCCACATGTGTGTTGACTACCGCGAACTCAACAAGCTTACCATCAAGAACCGTTACCCTTTGCCTAGAATTGATGACCTCTTTGATCAACTTCAAGGTTCTACTTGCTTCTCAAAGATTGATCTTCGATCCGGTTATCACCAACTCCGTGTGCAAGAAGACGATATTCCAAAGACTGCCTTCCGAACAAGGTATGGTCATTACGAGTTCATGGTTATGCCTTTTGGACTAACCAATGCACCCGCAGTTTTCATGGACCTCATGAATCGTGTGTGCAAACCGTACCTTGATAAGTTCGTGATCGTTTTCATCGATGACATTTTAATCTATTCCAAGACTAAAGCTGACCATGAGCAACATCTTAGACTGGTTTTGGATCTCTTGAGGAAGGAACAACTATATGCCAAATTCTCCAAATGTGAATTTTGGCTAAAGGAAGTTCAATTTCTTGGTCACATCGTCAACGACAAGGGTATTCATGTTGACCCTGCTAAGATCGAAACGGTTAAGAATTGGAATGCCCCGAAGACCCCCACCGAAGTTCGTTCATTTCTTGGTCTTGCGGGATATTATCGTCGATTCATTTCAAACTTCTCTAAGATTGCTGTCCCTCTTACCACTTTAACCCACAAGGGTAAAACTTATGTATGGGGACCAAAGCAAGAAGAAGCTTTCCAAACTCTCAAGCAAAAGTTGTGCAATGCTCCTATCTTGACTCTCCCTGATAGGAATGATGATCTAGTTGTCTACTGTGATGCTTCCAACCAAGGTCTCGGTTGCGTTCTCATGCAACGAGGCAAAGTAATCGCTTACGCAGCAAGACAACTCAAGATTCACGAGAAGAATTATACGACGCACGATCTCGAGTTGGGTGCGGTCGTATTCGCATTGAAGATTTGGAGACATTACCTCTATGGCATAAAATGTGTGGTGTTCACCGACCACAAAAGTCTTCAACACATTTTCAACCAAAAAGAACTCAATATGAGGCAACGACGTTGGGTTGAACTCCTTAACGACTATGACTGCGAGATTCGTTACCATCCCGGCAAAGCGAATGTTGTAGCCGACGCTTTGAGTCGAAAGGACCATGTCATGCTTCAATGTGTTCGAATTCAAACCAACATTCAAAACCGCATCTTAGAAGCTCAACACGTCTCAGTCACTGAGGGTAACATGTATGAGGAAATGTCGTGTGGTGTTGAACTTCAACTTGAATCAAAACCCAATGGCTTACTTTATTACTTGAACCGTATTTGGGTTCCCGATCGCGATGATCTTCGTACATTTCTTATGAACGAGGCTCATAAGACTCGTTATTCTATTCATCCTGGTGCGGATAAAATGTACCAAGATCTTCGCCAACAATATTGGTGGCCTGGTATGAAGAAGGACATTGCTCTCTATGTTGCCAAATGTCTAACTTGCTCCGAAGTCAAAGTCGAACACCAACGTCCTTCCGGGTTGCTTAAACAACCAGAAATTCCCGTGTAGAAATAGGAGAACTTAGCTATGGATTTCATTACCAAACTTCCTCGCACCTCAAGTGGTTATGATAGCATTTGGGTGATCATTGATCGTCTCACCAAATCTGCTCATTTCTTTCCTATCTGTGAAGACTATCGGATTGAGAAACTAGCCCGAATTTACATTGATGAAATTGTGAGCCGTCACGGTGTTCCCTTAAACATAATCTCCGATAGAGATGCTCGGTTCACCTCTCGCTTTTGGTAATCTCTCCAAACTGCACTCCCTGCACTTGGTACATGATTGGATTCGAGCACGGCCTACCATCCTCAAACTGATGGTCAAACCGAGCGAACAATCCAAACTCTTGAGGATATGCTTAGAGCTTGTGTAATTGATTTTGGTGGCAATTGGGATTCACATCTATCCCTAATCGAGTTCTCTTACAATAATAGCTACCACACGAGTATTAACATGGCTCCATTTGAAGCTCTCTATGGTCGCAAGTACCGTTCTCCTATCTGTTGGAACGAGATTGGTGAAGCACAAATCACCGGTCCCGAGCTAATTCAAGAAACATCCGACAAGATTATCCAAATCCGTGACAACATTCGACTAACGAGAAGTCGGCAAAAGAGTTATGCCGACAAACGACGAAAACCCTTGGAATTCCAAGTCGGTGACCTTGTCCTTCTAAAGGTGTCTCCGTGGAAGGGTGTGATCCGTTTTGGAAAGAAAGGCAAACTATCACCTCGCTATGTGGGTCCATTTAAGATCCTTGAAAGGATTGGGAAAGTGGCTTATAAACTCGATTTATCTCCATCCCTTGGCAATGTGCATCCTACATTTCACATGTCTAATCTGAAGAAATGTCTTGCTGATGAAAACCTTCACATACCCCTTGACGATGTGCGCATTGACGAAATTTCAGATTTTTTTAGTATCCGTATTTCAAATTCAATGTAATGCATTTCAAACCCAATTCTAGTGCGCTGTTTTGTTCTATTCGTACCATTAATTAAATACTATATTTCAATGCTAATCCGCAAATTTTACACGGTTGTAACCTACTAAAACACTACATAAGTACCTATTTATACAAATATGCCAAAGACTAAAGTTACAAGGTCTGATGTTGAAAATCAACAAGAAACCCTAATAGGCACGGTCGCGCCTCGTTCTGGCACGGTCGCGCCAAGTGCCTTGGCACGGTCGCGCGACTTGCTTTGGAACAGTCGCGCCCGGTGTCTTGGCACGGTCGCGCCTCATTTGGGCACGGTCGCGCCTCATATGGGTTGAAACGTAAATGCAGTCTTTAATCACATAGACGTTCGATTTCGTAAGCGTTTTACACGTTCCAACAACTAACAAACAGAGTTAAGCCACTTGATCATCATAATTACAACAAATAAACGGAATTACATCAATTCATCTAATAATTATCAAAATCGTCCACTGGACCATCGAATTCCCCAATTGGTTTGCAATTCTCTCAAGCAAACGCACATACGATCCTCCCAGAAGCTACTGACCCACTTGAAGCAACCGGAATCGTAGTAGAAGACGCTGAAAACCAAGCTCGCCGACGCCGGAACTCCTCTCTACCGTTCTCTATCAATTCGTTACTCTTTCAGGTAATTGAAGCCTTCTTCTCACTCGATTCAGTTTATAGATCAAAAGCCCCATATTAATTTGGGCTTTCATTATGGAAATCGTCTCGAACCCGAATCTATATTTCATTCAAAAATGATTTAATCGAATCAAACCTTAGACACGTTTTAAATACAATTAATCTATACAAAAAGACTCGTGATGATCTGATAGGTGAAAGCCCCATGAATTCCAACAATAACAATATAATAATTAGTCAAATTGGATCTGTTTTGGAACAGACACGGTCGCGCTAATCATATAGCGCGGTCATGCTTCATGAGACACGGCCGCGCCTAATGCCAGCGCGGTCGTGCCTCCCACACTCAGACCCAGTCATGCTCTTGGCTAGACTTGGTCGTGCCTGAAAACCCTAGACACGGTCGTGCCTGGCCCAAGACACGATCGAGCCTAGTAAACAGCCCAATTATGCATTCTGCTTGATCAACACGGTCGCGTCCCTGACTAGCACGGTCGCGCCCGTGGTCCTAGCACGATCGTGCCTTGTTTCAGGCACGATCGTGTGTGAGAAAAATCTTAGCAGAATAATTATTTCCATAAATTAAACACAATGAGTATTTCAAATTAATTTTTAAATAAAAATAATTAATTTTATAAAATAAATAGATAGAAATTATTTATTTAAAACTTACAAAATTAAATTCATATTTAACCCCTACACTTAAATATTATTTACACCATTTACTTAAATATCTTTATGAAAATAAAGTAAAGACATTTATAAATATCTTAAAACATCTAATGTAACTAAATGACTAAGTTACATATTTTATAAATAAATAAATAAGGTTACAATTATTTATTTTATTTACATTTAAACAAAAAACTATTTGTTTAGGTCATACTTAATCACCCCTAATACATACATTATTGTTATAACTAAGTAAACAAATAATAATTTTATTATTTAGTTATTCCAAACCCAAATTTTATACAACACCATTCAAGTACAACCCACTAACACCTACAACTTCGAATTCCTTATACACACATCCAATTTAGCCTTAGACTTAGACATGAATATTTGTAAACACTATTAATTCAATACACATTACACTCTAGGTTAACATTATGCATTACAAGGACCTCATTTCTAGCTAGTTTTTCGTGTTAGCTACGCCTTCAAACCATGTGAGTATTACATAGCCCCTTTTACTCTTTTACACTTTTTGGAGTGAAACTTGAACACTGTACAATACTACACAAGTACAAATCCTCTTTACATTCATGTGCGCGATTTGAGCTTTATGCCCGAGTGCTAGTTGTGCTAACTTTTGTATGCGATTATGTGCAATCATTAACTATTCAAGCCGACGGTAAACAATGATAGATCTATTGAGTCTGAAAAACCCACTTAGGTAGGGTGATTGTTACCGACAACACAATTTTTGCATGCTAGTTACAAAGGTTTGATTGTACTTGGTTACACAATAGCTGCTCCCCATAAATGCCTTATTTTATCATGACATGTAAGGATTTGTTTATTTACAATCTATATGCTATCTATATATAAACCTGTGTTATACTCACCAACTTTTTAGTTGACTTTATTTTATTCATGTTTCAGGTACTAATGTGTGATTTGATCAAGATTTGCTTCACATAGGCTTTGGGACTTAGTTAATTTGAATAAAGGATTTTATGTATTTCAATCATGTTCTTTCTTGGATTTGGTTGTGTTTGGATTATTTGAAATGAAATTGATGTTTAATATATTACAATTTAGTCAACCTTGTGCTCATGAACAGTCTACATGTCCCGCCCCGATGATTCCGCCATCGGTCGGGGTGTGACAGGGCGTGTGATCGAAGATCTCGCTCCGGTGACCCCGTCACTGGCTCTCTGGTGTACCGTACGTCTCGCTGGTGTGTCAGCGTCGCCCATTTTAGGAAATGGAACTGGGCTAGTAGAACGTACATGGTTTTTGCAAAGCACCTTCAAACGCTCCGGAAGTCGCGGGTGCGCTCGTGAAGCTCTAGTTCGGGCTCTAGAAAAGCTGAATATGGTGGTAATCCCTGCGAACGACTATGGTGCATAAACTGAAAGACACCAAGAAAATAAGAAAAGACGCAAAACACAGAAAGACTCGATCCTAAGTTAGACACACATATAACAAGTAAGACTAGCACACAAATAAGACTCAAAATAAAAGAAGGAAAATAAACCAAAAATCAAATAAAGACTAGTCAAAGCTAATGTTGCTATTGCCAAGTTTCCCCGGCAACGACGCCATAAACTTGATGTCACCCGGACTGTCTATTAAAATATTAACTAAACCTAAACTAGACTCCTAAGTAATAAATGGAGTACCTTTGAACTAAACCGCACTGACAGGCAAGTGGACATATCGAGTTTAGCACAGCTTAATGGTAAACCGAGTTATCGAACCCTAGAGACACTATTATAACTACTACTAGACTCTGACACAGACTATGAATGATTTTTCGGGGGGATTTCTACACTAACGATTAAACTAATAATGCAGAGAAACTAAGAACGAATCTAGCTATCAAGACAGAAACTCGAGGAAATATCAGGAATAGGAAGAATACCGCCTAGGTCAGAATCCTACTTGAAAAGCTCAACTTCTACCAGTTCTGGAAACTATGATGGATCTAGGTTTCTAAAGATAACAGGTCTAGACACTAAGTGGATCCCTAATCACTCTCAGGGTGTCACCAACTAAGTAACCTAAAGTGTACTAACTCTCCAGAAGGTTTGATTACCTTTCAGTCTCTCCAACAATGATAAACTACCAAAAAGACAGATCACCTCTCGGTCTCACTGTCCATAATACATCTAGGATGCACGGGGTAATCTCAAGATAACAACTATGATTCAGAATAGCAACAAATACTAGGACAAACTAAGGGAAACTTCCTCTCAGACAGATTTCACTCAGGATACTAATATCGAAGACTAATCAATTATCTCTCACTTCTCGGGTATTGAGATAAAATGAATGCTCAGATCTAATGAATTATTAAATTCAATTCCAATGGGCTTCTATGTCTAGCAAACCATACAAATAGTTACAAACCCTAAAGTCTATGATCAAGATAAGCTCTTCAAACTGGAAGACATCCACAAACAACGTACGAAATTGAAATCAAACAAGCATATTCATCATAAAAGTTAGCATAAGATCATTTACAAAATCAATAAACCATTCAAACGAATCCAAAACCAATAAAGATTGAAACTTTAACACTTAATCATCATAAACCTAGGCAGTATCAATGTTTTAGCCTAGGATCATGTTCAAAACAACCAAACAGAAGTAAATAGACACAATCATGGTATCAAACACATAAATCAATAATAAAGGTTCAAACTTTGGAACCGAAAACGCTAAATCTAACGAACCCGGGATCCAAGCTTTGACCTTTGCACTTGATATTGCTTCCAATCACCCAAAATCGCCTCTGGACCCTCTCTAGACGGTAAAACAATCGAATTCTAATCACAGTGGCTATCTAATTCTTTTAATTTGCAATTTAGAGCTTTTTACGGATTTATTTCCCTCTCGCGTAACGCGAGATAAATTATCCATCCCCTAACGTACCGCGAGGACAAAAAGTCGGGCCCAATTATGGCTTTCCTCGCGTACCGCGAAGGACCAAAAATCCAACTTTTCTTCTTTATTTCTCCCGACTTTCCTTTCGTGCTCGATTCTTCACGGTTGCACATATGATCCATAGGAGCTCCTGTAAATATAAAATAGACTCAAATACAACTAGAAACGAATACGAAACTATCTAAAAACGCACGAATACAAAGGAATAAAGATGTGCGCTTTGCACTACATCACTTTTTAAACTTATTTTCCTTTGGATTGGATGGATAGGCGAACAATTTCACAAAGGTATACCAAGTATGGTATTTTCACATCGGTAAGATAGTATCTACGTTTATATTCTCGCCCGTTTACACGAAATGGACATTTTACGCGGTTCCAAGCTGCTTGTGGGTAAATATTGGAGATTGTTGGAGAACATTGATGTCGTTGTTTGAGCCGGGCGGACCACAGAACGCATGCCAAAACCATAAATTATTTGAAGCCACCGCTTCGAGCATGATCGTCGGGTATTTGTGATCACCTCTCATATATTGTCCACGCCGCCTGGTCGGTCACATTCTTGAAACGAAATGTGTAAAATCGATGCTACCGAGCATACCCGGAATGCCATGTTTTTCTTCATGTGTGTTATACAAAAGTGCAACGTCGTGGCTTGTCGGTCTACGTAAGAACTATTTGCCGTATAGTTGAACCATGCCATTACAAAAATACTATAGGCATTCACGTAAAGTCCTATTGGCCATACTTAAATACTCATCGTATACGTCGGGAGGATTACCGTTTGCGAGTTGTTTAACCGCATATGTGTATTTTTGTAACGCCACGAAACATGTTTTCATCCTCCCATCTACGCCCTCTTGGAACCATTAAAATTTTGAGTCTACGTCTCCAACAATTTAAAAAAAAAACTTTTTGACATCCGAAATCTTTCACGAAACGTACCTTCATCATATTTTGGATTTTCCTCAACGAAATAATCTTTTATTAGAGTTTTTAGGGCTTGTTCACTATCACGTGGCACATATCTTTTTTTTGAGGTTGCCTGTCTTCTTATTTGGCTTGCGCGACAATATACGTAAGAAATTGGAGACTACTGGAGCCGCTATCGTGAGGAATAAACAAGTCGAACTCATCAAATGAATCGGAATGAATAATCAATTCACGATCCATTGTAGATAGAAAATTTGGGAGTATTTATTTGTTATTTTGTGTGGAAAATTAATTTGAATGGAAATAAAATTTATATAATGGTATTCGGTATTTAAATTAGTTTTTTTTAAGAATATTAACGGCTATATAGTCGTTGTACAACGGAACCCTTTTGCCCAAGTTCACGAGTAAATATACCCGATGTCGCATACCCGAACGGCTACCAACATCATTGGCGGCGGTGTAGTGGTGAGACCCACGGTACCCGCATAGCCCACCCGTGGAACACCCCCAACACCCATAGGTAGTGTTTGGTATGCATGAATGACTGTTGAAATAAAATGGATCTTTGCAATGGAATGAAAAAAAAACATGTTTGGCAGTCATATAAAAATGGAATGAACCATTACATAAGCAATGTGATTCCTTCACTTTTAATAATTTTCATTCTTTGAGGTATGAGTGTTTTTTTTTTCATTTTCCTTCAAGGAATGGAATGATTTTATTTAATTAATGACTCGAACCATGGTCCGACCCATGAACTGACCCATGACCCGACACATGACTCGACCCATGACCTGACCCGTAACCCGAATCATGACCCGTCCCATGAACCGACCCATGACCCGTCTGATGACCCGACCCATGCTCGAACCCATGACCCGAACCATGACCCTACACATGAACCGACCCATGACCCGACACATGACCCGACCCATGACCCTTCCCATGAACCGACCCATGACCCGTCCAATGACCCGAACCATTACCCGACCCATGCCCTGACCCATGACCCGACACATGACCCGACCCATGACCCGGGTATTTCCTTGGAGTATTTTTGTCATTTTTAATGAATTGTATTACATTCATTCGTATTTTCCTGTCTAGAAAACAACATGAAGTAATGATTCATTCCATTCGTATAGGTTAACCAAACAGGACAATGGAATGATAATGGTCTATTTCATTCCCTTGTCCATTCCATTCCTTCGTCCATTCCATTCTCTCGTCCATTCCATTACCCTATAACAAGCAGACCCTTAGTTCATTTCTACCGTGCGAAGAAGGGGGAGTAATGGAGATTGACCAAGTAGTCAAACGTAAATCCCTCCATATATATATATTTGCTTGTTTTTTTTCTTTTCTTTATACAATCTAATTTTGTATTATTTTTATATTTCATTGTTAAAATTTTTACGGGTATTACACAACAAGATGGTCGTTTTAAGAATAAATGTATTCCAATTGCCCAGTTGTTTAAATTTCATGCAAGTGTAAAGGCCTATTTCGGTGTGAATATTGTGGTAAATCTTAGATAGGTTGGGTAATGTATGCTAGTATTTATTTAATATCAGTTCTATTAAATAAAAAGGACAATTTAAAAAAAAGGTAATATTTAAAAAAAACTATTTATGATTTAAATAAAAAGTAAAGGGACATTTACATATTTACCCTTTCTAAGATTATTAATTACATATTTTTCCAAGCTAAAAAATCAATTACATATTTTCATCTCTTAAAACACATTATTTATATATTTCCCCTTATTAAGATCATTAATTACATATTCTTCTAAGCCAAAAAATCAATTACATATTTCTCCTTTTTAAAACATATATATTACATATTTATTCATTTCATTAAAATTAAATTATTGAATGACTATTTTACCCTTATTTTTATTAAGGGATTTTTACATATTTCCCCTTTCTAAAACTATCAGTTACATATTTTCGAAAGTTGTTTGATGGAGAATCAGTTTCAGTTCCTTAACTTTCTTTTTTGCTTTTGTGAATACTCTTTTTAAAAATTAAAGAAATTAAAAAAAATTGTTAAATATTAAATAAAATTATTGGAGCTAAAACTGATTAAATAAAATATTAAAAATAAAATACAAAATATAAAATATCGAAGGTGTGGGTTTATGTTATATTTTATATTTTTTAATTTCTTTTATTTTTAAAAAGAATTTTCACAAAAGCAAAAAAAGAAGTTAAGGAACTGAAACCGATTCTCCAACAAACAACATGAAACTGATTCTCCATCAAACAACTTTGAGAAATATGTAAAAAATGTTATTCAGAATGGGAAATATGTAAAACCCCTTAGTAAAATAAGGGTAAATTAGTCTATCAATAAATTAATTTTAATGAAATGGATAAATATGTAATATATATATATATATGTGTGTGTGTATATATGTTTTAAGAGAAGAAATATGTAATTGATTTTTTGACTTGGTGAAATATGTAATTAATGATCTTAGGAAAGAGGAAATATGTAAATAATATGTTTTAAATGGGGAAAATATGTATTTGAATTTTTGGTTTAGAGAAATACGTAATAAATGATGTTAAGAATGAGAAATATGTAAATGTCCAATTAAATTATAGTGATAAGTTGGATTTTACAGCCAATGAATAAAGGGGAGTACTAACAAGACACGGGAATTACTAACAAGACCGGGTCTATACACATCGTATAGGCCAATACGATGCGTATTGCCCTTCACAATTTCCCATGCCCGACAACATCGTACCACCTGGTCATTCTAACCCCTATACGCATCGTATAGGGTAATACGATGCAGTTTAGGGTACGAGGTGACTTCTGCAACTAGTCATCTATCACATCGCTATACGCCGCGTATAGTCCAATACGCGGTGTATAGTGATGTGATGGATGACTAGTTGCAGAAGGTACCTCATACCCTAAACTGCATCGTATTGCCCTATACGATGCGTATATGGGTTAGAATGACCGGGTGGTACGATGTTGTCGGTTTAAACAGGATCCTATACGCATCGTATAGGCCTATACGATGCGTATAGGGGCCAAATTTTGTGTATTTAACTATGCAGAATTCTCATTTGAACATATCGTTCAAAAAAAATTTAAACAATTTCCTCAAAAAATTATAGCCATGTCTTGGTGGTAGGATGGTAACTACGGTGTTTAGGTATATTCTAACGAGTCACTGGAAAACAACCCGCAAAGTTCTAGCGTTCAAGGTGTGAACCGGGAGGAAGTCTAGTCCGACGTTTATTCTAATCAACGGGTAAGGCTTCTAGATTTGAACGAGCCACAAATCCCGAGTTCGTATACGGCCAACCCTCTTACCTTACACAACCCACGGACGACTTCGTATATGGTGAAGTCTCTTACTCAACACAACACACGGACGACTTCATATACGCGGGTGAACTATCTTACCCGGTACAACAAACCGACGACTTCGTATACGCAGGGAACAAACCGGCTAACGAGTCCGAAGACGAGGAATAAACTCATCCAACCGTGTCTTATAAAACTGACCAGGTATAACATTCCTACATATATATACCTACATTTAGTTTGTTGTTTATTAACTTTTACCGTAACGTTGCTGCAGAATTTTCAGTCTCGTGAACAGTTGGTGGAGTGGGTTGTCCGCGAAGGACGTGAGAATGGTTACATCATTGTCACCCGACGATCGAGGAGAAAAGGCGACGACCTGTCGACACCGGTTATCAAGGTGTGGCTTGTGTGTGACCGTCACGGTGAACGTACTTCTACAGCACAGTTAGACGTGCCGGTAGCAAGAAAATATGTTGTCCCTTTAAATTGGAAGGAGAGTACCAAGAAAAGACTGGTGATTGGAAATTAACGGTGAAGGATGGCAGTCATAACCACGATCCTACTCAACATCTTGAGGCGCACTCGTTTGCCAGGAGACTGTCTCAGTCGGAAAAAGAGCCGACAGTGAAGGCGGTGGTTCGGCGGTGGTATCAGGAAAAGAACTTAATACATCTCGAAGATAATTCTTGTTTATGCTTATATTATGGTTCGCGTATGTGTTTGAAAGAACACCCGACTAGGGTTTTCGGTTGGGTTAGGGTAATTGGAAAGGGAGTTCGGCTGCGGTGGTGGTTTGGGGGTATTAGGTGGCCGGCGGGGAGGTGTTAGTGATGTGGGACGGGAGCGGAGGCGGGAAGGACGACGGAGTGGGTTCGTGATGGTCGGAGAAGGTGGTAACGGTAGGAGTACACGGTGGTGGTACATGGAGGTGACGCACGGTGTTGGTAACAGGCTGGAGGTGAACGATAGGGCAAAACGAGGACGTCGTGGATGGTGGACTCGATTGAAACGATTGCATGAGAATGCATGCATGTGTGCGTGCTCGGGAGAAGAACGACTCGAGTACACACGCGTCGCGATGTTTAATATTTGTGTTTCATGGTTAAGGCTTACACGGGGAAGCTAGGGTTTTACGGTGCATGGTTGTGTGTACGTGCATTTATGGGCATTCAAGTTGGAGTGTGCAAGTCCTATGCAGGTCAAGGCGAATTAGTATTGCGAGACGGTGACGGCCCAGGAGTGGCAGGAAGAGATTAGGGTTTGCATGGCACACGAGCGTGCGTGCAAGGGACCTGGTTCGGAATATAAGACATGTCGGGGTTTTATTTTGTGTGTACGTTATTCGATATATAGGTTGAGCATACTTTGATCTTGGATCATACGTTTGACAGGTTGGTTTCAAGCGTGAGCGAGTGAGTTGCTGAGCAAGGATTTAGACTTCATAATCTATGAGTTTCTAATCCCCTCTTTTAAACGTTTTACTGCTTTGGGGCTATCGTACATACTCACATGTTTTATCATACGAACGTATTACGAGTTACGATTTAAACATGAGGTGTTTTATGATATCGTTATGTAATAATGAAGCTAAGTGTTGTTATGGGGTCCTTAGGGTGGGTGAACAAGAATGTGATGATCTGGGTGTGTCATCTTATGAGTTAGTCGGGGTGAGTCGGGAATTTAGCTAAACCTGTGATGGTTATATAAGGAGAGTTAGCATGTGTAAGGCCCCAAACCAGGCACCATACAGTTGGTTCTCATAACGGGTTATTTCCTTGAAAATACTTGTTTTGGATATATTAAACTACAATGGAAGTCTTTCTAAAAAAATTAATTACTTATTGAATGTCGTTAAGTTACCTCATGAACGCTTGCATACCAATCCAAGTAGCACCGCTCCCAAGCCAAGATACGTCAATGCAACGCTTACCTGCAAAACAATCTATCGCACACACAAAGTCAGCTACGCTGAGTGAGTTCTAATAGTTTAGTTTAATTAAAAGCCAACTCGCTTAAAAAGTTATTTAAACTTTACTCAGGACCCACGGTCCTTATGAAATTGGTCCACATTTCATTAACCAATAGATAACCCCTGTTATCACCTGATATCCCATAATAATAGTTATCCCACAGTCTTATCGACATAGGTCGAATTTCTACACTAATAACTCATGCTCATGTACACGTATTAACTCGACACTTGGTTAACACAACAAATCTCTAAACATTAACTTACTCAGCCTTGACCAAGGCTCTTACAAATCAACTAACATAACAGTTATAAACCTCACATTTCAATCCTGGCACCACGGCCAATCTAACTCTACTCATCACATTAATACTATCTCAAGCACAATAAATATAACTCAACGCTTGTATGCAATTTGACCCAAATATATAAGCACACAAACACATACCTCATTACTGCACCCTCGTCAGGGCGTTCGACACACCCCAAGCTCATCGCTATCCTATTGGACATCGTCACCGTTGGTGACCTCCCGAAGGACATAGTCCTCCACAATCCCGTTTGCCATGTCATAATGACAACACTGCAAACACAATACCCGCCGTGTCACAAGGACAACGACACAATACACACACACCTGTATAATCACATAATAATATACTCTACATACATGATTCATTAACTGCACCTGCACTTCACACATAGCACTAGGATAAGATATCCTACACGTATTCATAAGCGTTTAGCTTATATCCCGACTAACTCGTAACACAATACACCGCTAATATAGCAACACGCATACAACTACTATATCTCATTATTTAAGCATATACCCCATACATGCACACCCTGTGACACTTCCTAGTCGTACCCCTATAACCTGTTCACCACAATCTCGACTCACCCCTGTTAAGTCACTATACGAACCGTGACCATTTAACCACCTTTAGACCTAGATCACAAGATCTCATAAACACCCTCGTAGGCCCTCCGACTTATTACTGAATGTTTTAGTTTATAAACACCTCGGGTTAAAACCCAAAACTCTTAACACGTTTAATACGTTAAACATCTCTGGTAAGTATTTATGATAGACCCAAAACGTTAAAACATTTAAAAGAGGGGATTAGAAACTCACCAGGTATACTGCGTCCAAACCCTAGCTCTGCACCACGCGTACTCGCTCAATCCCGAACCTGTCAAACGTATGATCACCTGATCAGGACACGTTTATAACGTACGTTGGATGACGGGTAACAAAATAATAAAACCCAGAGTCCCCTCTACTCGTTAATCCAACCCCATGAAACCTTAATCTCGTGTCACCTTCATACCGGATCGTGTTTCATGCTCGCATGCATACCATGCGTGGTAAAAACCCTAACCACGTAACACGTAGGCACATGCGTCGAGTTCCCATGCATGCACGCCATGCAACAACCCTAGTCGAGCCCGCCGTTGCCAATGCATATGTCCACCTCGTAGTCTACCATCTCCGTCGTCTTTGCTTTCCTTGTCGGCAAAACCCTAAACGGTTATCACCACTCACCGCCACCATCGTGCACCACCATGCATCATTACCATCTTCGCACGCCACCACTGTGTCACCATGGCTGCCACCATGGTTTTCGACACAGCCACTCACCACCGTCCTCCCCGTCGGGTCCGTCTTCTCCATCGAGAACACGCCCACAGCCCTCACCGTGCTCCTTTTCGCTTTTCACGAGGCAGCCGCCTTACATTGCCGCCTTCATCTCCACTTCACCGACATCGTCGTCTCCTGCCACCCCTAAACCAACACCTCAGCCGGTCTTTTCTCTCTCTTTGCTTTATACGCCGGCCGTGACCCACACCCCAAACCCTAGTCGGGTTTTCGACTACTACATGCAAACGAATAGAAAAAGAAAAGGTTGAATGGGTATTACCTTACACGTATTGAAGCTCTCCCCCGCTTGTCACCGTCGTAGGACCGTCATACGACGACCACCGAGCTCTCTCCCTTCTCCGGCAGATCTCTCTCTCTCTCGGCTCTTTCTTTTCTGCCGTCGCAACACACCTAGGCCGAATGGCCTAGGTTTTGTGTTTAAGTTTCTTTTAAACCATTGTGGTTTACATTCTCGTCCATGGCTTCTCCGTTCACGTATTTTCGATCCCCATCGTTCTCCTAGTGGCTAACCGGGTCCTCTTAGTTTTCATAATAGGGTTTCATGTGAAAAAAAACCTTTACAATCCAACCAATATAAAATAGACTCGGTTAACCCATCAAATCGACCCGTTAGTCTATAGAATTTTGGGATGTTACAGCATGGGAACCCGTACGTGGTTCATTAACGAGTCAAGTAGGTGCTAGTGTGCTGTCATGCGTCGTGTGCTTGATGATGTGTGTATTGTGTCGTTGTCCTCGTGACATGACGGGTATCGTGTTTGCATAAGTCTATGTGGTGTCCATAGTATGTATGGGCTAGAAGTCAGTATGGTGTTTGTGTGTCGCATAATTTCCTATTCGGAAAGAGTTGGGTAATGTGTTTAGACGTTATGAGGATACGTCTAACTAAGCGTTGGATTACACACGTAAGTGATCTGTAAATGGTGGTGAGTCGTAGTACATGTCCAGGTAGTGTCATGTGTATATATGTGTTGCTTTGTGTGCTTGCATTGTTGTCCGTGTAACACCTCGAATTATCCCATAGAAATTAAGGACAAAAAATGTAAGAAATTAAACTCTAAGGGTTAAGTGGCAATTATTTCAAAGTTGGAGGATTAAAAATATATAAATTTTGAAAAGTGGCTGGTAGAGGACCGCTACCAAGGTCCTGATGGTCCACTACGTGGAGAGAAAAGCAATCATGAGGGAATGCCATGTCATCAGACACGTGTCTGATGACTCAGCCCTATGGCGGACCGCTAAGCATTTAGTTAACGGTCCGCTAGTCGCAATTTGGAGCCAGACTACGAGGAGCGGACGCGTGTCCCATGACTCGTTGAAACCAGTTGGGTGGCAGACCGCTACCACCCTGAGTGACGGTCCGGTACGTGGGCGCTACGTTAGATAAGCCTCCTCATTGGGTGGCGGACCGCTACGGTTTTGTGTAACGGTCCGCTACGGGTCGGAGGTTGCCTTATAAATAGAATTCGATAGCCATAGCGGTGGATACACAATTCACACACAAAACCACTTTCCTACACACACTTAGCCTAGGGATTTGTGCCAAGGTTCCGATACGCGTTTAGAAGTCCAAATATAAGCCTTACGCCCTTAAAATTCGGAAGATAGTACTGAGGTAAGGTTCTAGCAACTTCGTTACTTATTATTAAGTGTGGATTATATATTATTAAGTTTATGATAGATTTTAATTAAGAAATATTAGCAGTTAAATATACGTTGAGGTGTTGTCCGAGGTATTTGACATATTATCAATACAATAAGCTGAATCACTGCCTAAGTGAGTTCCTCTGAACTTAATGTGTATTGTTACACAGTTTTTATTTGTAATAGTCACCCTATTCCATGTATATATAATGCGTAATAAGTACTTTATACGTTCTGTTGTGGGATGGAACCTATGGGTGGATTATCTCATCTTATTGGTAGGAAGAACCAGTAGGGTGGGATAGGTTATTCAGATTATATTGGTGTGGGAGGACCAGTCGTAGAAAGGTTGCCAATTATATATATACCAAAAAAACTCACATGCAATGTGGCATGCGGTGGGATGTGGGAATGCTGATGATTAAATAACAACCATTTGTGGTAAAGGTTCATGAACTCACCAATTATGTTGACTCAGTTACATTTAAAGATGTTGCAGGTGGATCTATTAGGGGCATTCCAGGTAGCTGATAGATATGGATAGTCGTCTGGTTGATCCGGGAATTGTGAGACTGGATGGAGGCATGCTTGGTAGAGCTGTAAGCCCTGTGGATGTGTTGAGTTCCTTGACAGGAACGGATGCTTGTTAGTTTGGTTAGTTTTTAATAGAAGTATGGTACTTATGTAAAACATATTTAATTATTAATAAATGAGGTTGATTACTTAGCTTCCGCTGTGTGTATTTGGTATCAACTTCACAGTAACTAGAAGGAAACCTTATAGCTGGTATGTAGTTATCTGACGAATGGAATGTTCTGTCGAGGAAAGGACGGTGTATAAATCTCTTCTAGACCCGTCGTTCTTTTCTGGGAACATATCTGTTAGAGTTACTACTCTAGTTAGACGATTGTCCTGTGTTACGGGTGTGACAAGTTGGTATCAGAGCATTAATTTAAGGGATTTAGATATTAATAAGATATTAGTATCTAGACTTAAACTAGGGTTCTGTAAGGTAGCTGGAATGCCCTAGGTTGAGATGTTGATTTTCATTATGAATATAGCGGGTAATATCAAGGAAACAGATAATTAAATGCATTCTTGGCCAAATGTCTTTAATTTCTGATTTTCTGGATTATCACCAGTTATACGAATTCTGATATCATACATATGTGTATAGGTACAAATGGCTGGAAGAGGTAGAGGACAAGGAGGGGGTAGAGGTAGGTCACCGAATACTAGGTCTCGTACCTGTAATACGACGAATGTTGACACAAATATAGAAGAAAATACCAATGCTGAACATGAGCAGCATACTGAGGAAGTTATCATGACAGAATCCCAGTTTCAAGGAGTAGTGGCATCTGAGGTTACCAAAGTGCTCCAAAATACTTTACCTAGAATCCTAGATGATGCTCTCAGAAGGAGAATGGATTCCAATACTCATGGAAATAGAACTTAAGGAGCAAGTGGTGCAATTCCTCAAACAGAAAATACTCACTACACTACCCCCAGTAGGAAACAATATTGGTACAACCCGAACCCCTGAAACTATTGGAATAATGAACCAGAGCACGGGGGGAATAATCAATGGTGTACATACAAGAATTTTAGTAACTGTCACCCTAAACATTTCAATGGAAAGAAGAATGCCATTGCAGCCATGCAGTGGATAACTTCTATGGAGGTCATAATTAAGATGAGTGAATGCAGACCTGACCAAGCAGTTAAGTTTGCTACACACTCTTTCGAAGAAGATGCACTTGACTGGTGGGAGTCAGTCAAGCAAACCAAAGGAGAGAAATACACCGATATGATGAAATGGGAAGATTTGAAAGCTTTGACAATAAAAAGATATTGTCCACAAAATGCAGTAGACAAGATTGAGACGGAGTTTCATCGATTTGAAGTTGGAAACCTCACCCATCAAGAGTATACTAGCAAATTCAATGAGATGGCCAAACTGGTGCAACATCTAATGACTCCTGAGTCTAGGAGGATTAAGTGCTATGCTCAAGGTTTACCCCCTAAAGTTCGAACCTTAGTAAAAGCAACTGCACCTACAACTGTAGATTCGGCAGTACAACTTAGTGCAGTAATGTACGATGAGATAGAAGCTCATGAGATGGCCAACAAGAGAAGTTTGGAAAAGACAACCTACGAAACCATAAATAACAAAATCCCAAGAAAGGAACAAGGTAATTCAGGAAGAGGTGTATAAGGGATTACATGCCATAACTGGCAACAAGTAGGACACTTCATAAGAAATTGCCCAAGTATCAAATGTCATAATTGTAACGAATTAGGGCATTTTAAAAGTAATTGTCCAAAAGCACCTCAAGCAAAGACAGGTGGTAGATCCAAAGAACACATATTCATCCTAGGAGGAAGAAGAGAAGGAGGAGAATAGGTACGTCTCTCATAAAATAAATTATTAGCTCTAAGTATGATCATCCTATTTCGAGTACGAAATTTCCTAAAGGATGGGAGATTTGTAACACCTCGAATTTTCCCATAGAAATTAAGGACTAAAAATGTAGGAAATTAAACTTTAAGGGTTAAATGGCAATTACTTCAAAGTTGGAGGATTAAAAATATAAAAGTTTTGAAAAGTGGCTGGTAGCGGACCGCTACCAAAGTCCTGACAGTCCACTACGTGGAGAGATAGGCAATCATGAAGGAATGCCACGTCATCAGACGCGTGTCTGATGACTCAGTCCTATGGCGGACCGCTAAGCATTTGGATAACGGATCGCTAGCCGCAATTTGGGCCGGACTACGGGGAGCAGACGCGTGTCTTGTGACTCACTAAAACCAGTTGGGTGGCGGACCTCTACCACCCTGAGTGACGGTCCGGTACGTGGGCGCTACGTTAGATAAGCCGCCTCATTGGGTGGCGGACCGCTACGGGTTGGAGGTTGCCCTATAAATAGAATTCGATGGCGAGAGCTGTGGGGACACAATTCACACACTAAACACTTTCCTACACACACTTAGCCTAGGGATTCTTGCCAAGGTTCCGATACGTGTTTAGAAGTCCAAATATAAGCCTTACGCCTTTAAAATTCGGAAGATAGTACTGAGGTAAGGTTCTAGCAACTTCGTTACTTATTATTAAGTGTGGATTATATATTATTAAGTTTATGATAGATTTTAATTAAGAAATATAGCAGTTAAATATACGTTGAGGTGTTATCCGAGGTATTTGACATATTATCAATACAATAAGCTGAATCACTGCCTAAGTGAGTTCCTCTGAACTTAATGTGTATTGTTACACAGTTGTTATTTGAAATAGTCACCCTATTCCATGTATATATAATGCGTAATAAGTACTTTATACGTTATGTTGTTGGATGGAACCTATGGGTGGATTATCTCATCTTATTGGTAGGAAGAACCAGTAGGTGGGATAGTTTATTCAGATTATACTGGTGTGGGAGGACCAGTCGTAGAAAGGTTGCCAATTATATATATACCAAAAAACTCACATGCAATGTGGCATGCGGTGGGATGTGGGAATGCTGATGATTAAATAACAACCATTTGTGGTAAAGGTTCATGAACTCACCAACTTATGTTGACTCAGTTACTTTTAAAGATGTTGCAGATGGATCTATTAGGGGCATTCCAGGTAGCTAATAAATATGGATAGTCGTTTGCTTGATCCGGGAATTGTGAGAGTGGATGGAGGCATGATTGGTAGAGCTGTAAGCCCTGTGGATTTGTTGATGCTTGTTAGTTTGGTTAGTTTGTAATAGAAGTATGGTTCCTATGTAAAACAGTTTTAGTTACTAATAAATGAGGTTGATTACTTAGCTTCCGCTGTATGTATTTGGTATCAACTTCATAGTAACTAGAAGGTGACCTTCTAGCTGGTATGTAGTTATCTGACGAACGGAATGTTCTGTCGAGGAAAGGACGGTGTATAAATCTCTTCTAGACCCGTCGTTCTTTCCTGGGAACATATCTGTTGGAGGTACTACTCTGGTTAGAAGATTGTCATGTGTTACGGGTGTGACAAGTTGGTATCAGAGCATTAGTTTAAGGGATTTAGATATTAATAAGAGATTAGTATCTAGACTTAAACTAGGGTTCTGTAAGGTAGCTGGAATGCCCTAGGTTGAGATGTTGATTTTCATTATGAATATAGCGGGTAATATCAAGGAAACAGATAATTAAATGCATTCTTGGCCAAATGTCTTTAATTTCTGATATTCTGGATTATCACCAGTTATACAAATTCTGATATCATACATTTGTGTATAGGTACAAATGGCTGGAAGAGGTAGAGGACAATGAGGTGGTAGAGGTAGGTCACCGAATGCTAGGTCTCGTACCTGTAATACGACGAATGTTGACCCAAATATAGAAGAAAATACCAATGTTGAACATGAGCAGCATATTAAGGAAGTTATCATGATAGAATCCCAGTTTCAAGGAGTAGTGGCATCTGAGGTTACCAAAGTTCTCCAAAATACTTTACCTGGAATCCTAGATGATGCTCTCAAAGGAGAATGGATTCCAATACTCATGGAAATAGAACTGAAGGAGCAAGTGGTGCAATTCCTCAAACAGAAAATACTCACCACACTACCCCCAGTAGGAAACAATATTGGTACAACCCGAACCCCTGAAACTATTGGAATAATGAACCAGAGCACAAGGGGAAATAATCAATGGTGTATTTACAATAATTTTAGTGACTGTCACCCTAAACCTTTCAATGGAAAGAAGAATGCCATTGCAGCCATGCAGTGGATAACTTCTATGGAGGTCGTAATCAAGATGAATGAATGCAGACCTGACCAAGCAGTTAAATTTGCTACACACTCATTCGAAGAAGATGCACTTGACTGGTAGGAGTCAGTCAGGCAAACCAAAGGAGAGGAATACACCGATATGATGAAATGGGAAGATTTGAATGCTTTGATAGTAAAAATATACTATCCACAGAATGCAGTAGACAAGATTGAGACGGAGTTTCATTGATTTGAAGCTGGAAACCTCACCCATCAAGAGTATACTAGCAAATTCAATGAGATGGCCAAACTGGTGCCACATCTAGTGACTCCTGAGTCTAGGAGGATTTAGTGCTATGTTCAAGGTTTACCCCCTAAAGTTTGAACCTTAGTGAAAGCTACTGCACCTATAACTATAGATTCAGCAGTACAACGTAGTGCAGTAATGTACGATGAGATAGAAACTCAGGAAATGGGCAACAAAAGAAGTTTGGAAAAGATAACCTATGAAACCACAAATAACAAAATCCCAAGAAAGGAACAAGGTAATTCAGGAAGAGGTGTACAAGGGATTACATGCCATAACTTCCAACAAGTTGGACACTTCATAAGAAATTGCCCAAGTATCAAATGTCATAATTGTAACGAATTAGGGCATTTTAAAAGTAATTGTCCAAAAACACCTCAAGAAACGACAGTTGGTAGATCCAAACAACTTATATTCATCCTAGGAGGAAGAAGAGAAGGATGAGAATAGGTACGTCTCTCATAAAATAAATTATTAGACCTAAGTATGATCATCCTAAATTTCGAGTACGAAATTTCCTAAAGGAGGGGAGATTTGTAACACCTCGGATTTTCCCATAGAAATTAAGGACTAAAAATGTAGGAAAATAAACTCTAAGGGTTAAGTGGCAATTATTTCAAAGTTGGAGGATTAAAAATATAAAATTTTTGAAAAGTGGCTGTTAGCGGACTGCTACCAAGGTCCTAACGGTCCGTGATGTGTTAGTATTTACACATATTTTTGGCACAAAACTTCGCTCATTTAATGATCAATTCTTAGTTATATTCAATGTTTAGACACTTATTTGCTTCATTTCCTGTTTTGTAGGTTTTTGTGAAGCTTGGTGAACAAACAAGAAGATTCCAGGATAAAAAGTGAAGTTTTTAGGGTTTCTGTGATGGAGGCAAGGTTGTGCCCCTATTTGGCACGGCCGTGCCAAGCTCGCAAACCCTAGGCACGGTCGTGCCCACATCTTGCACGACCGCGCCAAGACAAAGTCCAAGGCACAACCGTACCTTGGCCTCCCACGGTCGCGTGTCGCTTTGTGAGACTGAACAGCCGTACGTCCTCGATCAGTGGTACCCAATGGAAGCTGCGGATCGGTCAAACCTCTGTCACACGGTCGTGCCAAGACCTAGACACGACCGCGCCTTTGTACTAGGCACGGTCGTGCCCTCTCTCCTGGCACGGTCATGCCTCCCCTTTTCTGTTTAAACAGAACTTAATTCTCATTCAGATATTCAGCAAACCAGGAGAAAAACCCACTGTTCCAGCTCGAGTTTTCCTTGTTCCAGCCATATTTCAAGCTTCTTGGAGAGGATACAACATCAAGAGGATCACCTTACATCAACAACAACATCTAGGCTTGGAGGAGTGGTTTGATTCTTGTTTTCATATCATGTTTCTCACTATTTTTCCCTGCTTATTTGTAATTTTGGTGCTCATGATGAGCTAAAACTTTTGTTCACTTTGGTTTAGATGAAGTTTGGATACATTTGACAACATTCATGGATTATTGGCAATTATTGTGTTAATGTTATGACAACCGTATGATTATTCTTTGATGAAATTATGTATTCAAGTATTTTGAGTTGTTTACAAGACTTGTATTTGTGTATGTCATATTATGTTGGAAAACTTGTGATTTATGCTTATATTCATGGATTGGTGTATGTATTTATGCTAGTTTATGGCATTTGACTAGGAATGGTGAATGAAGTCTTGTTTATGAATCATTATATTTGTATGTATAACCTTATGCTTATGTTTGGAAAGACAAAGTATTTGTTATGATGTGTTATATTTAGTATTATGTTTATCTAGGAATTGTTGACACATCCTCCTAATTTATATAACCTTTATATGAACATTGTATGTTGAAGAAATGCATATTGTTGTCTAATTTAATCAACTTGAGGTGGATAGTGTGTTGTTCATATTATCTTTCCAACTAGTTGTTGGATTAGTGTACCTTAATCGGAAGCTAGTTCAATCTTTATAAACATTGACATGATTATTAAACACGTGAGCCTCATTATATGACTTTAGGTGGTTGGTTTGTGTAATTCATGCTAGCTTTCCGAATAGTCATTTGATTAGATATCTTTGACGAGAATTTAGTCAATTTATGTATCGTGTATTTGCCATGTTTCTATGAGTGTATTGAATGTATTCTAAATGGATTCGACACCGAAGTGATATTTTCTCCTTGATTGTTTGATTTGTGATTTTAGTTTAATTTATATATTTGCATGATAGTTAATTAAAACAAACTCTTCAAAACCTCTTTTACCCTTACATGATTGAATCTTAGTTCCGGTTAATTATTGCATTCCACCGTGTCCACGGATTGATATCCGGTTCTTACCTTTACTATATTGCTATCCGATGGGTATACTGCCCGATGTGTGTGTGATTAGTCTTTGGTGAAAACCCTTTTTTTAAAACTCATATTGTGTGAAAAATACTTATAAAAATATATATATAGTTTACACGCATCAAGTTTTTGGCGCCATTGTCGGGGACACGGTTTTGCGAGAACGATTTGAATTAATTTTTAGTCATTTAGTATATATATTTTTGTGAATATCATGTTTCCTTGTTGTTATTTTGCAATTTTGTGTGTAAAGATATTTTTTACATTTTACTTGTTATTTTTAGCTGCATTTGTATATATATACATCTTGGTTTTTATCCCATTTTCTTTTTTTTTATTTTTATTTTCATTTTTATTTTATTTTATTTTTGTTTTATTTTTGTTTTTGTCTAACTTGTGTTTTCTTTGTCCTAGGTTCGCGTATTTAAATCTAATTTGTCGTGCAGATCGTGTATGTTCTCAACTCCCGTCGAGGAGGTTCCTGAGCCGTCTTCCGAGCCGAAGCGAGATCTTCATCGGAGATTGAGAGCCCGTTCCTGATTTGTGGCCCGATTACTCGAATTTGACGAGGTTGTTGTTGACGAGGTGGAGGAGATGGCGAACAAGGATGCGGGTCGGACGCTTTCGGATTTTGGCAAACCGACACTTGAGGGTTTGGAGTCGAGCATCAATAGGCCAACGGTTGGAGCACATCAGTTCGAGATCAAATCCAGCATTATACAGATGGTGAAGAACCTGTGTCAGTTCGATGGCAAGGATCACGAGGATCCTAATACTCATCTGGCCGGTTTCTTAGAGATTTGTGCCACTTTCAAAATTCGTGACGCTACCGACGATGCTATTCGGCTCCGGTTGTTCCCGTTTTCCTTACGGGATCGAGCCAAGGCTTGGTTACTGTCACTTCCCCCTAGGTCCATTAGTACTTGGGACCAGATGGCTGCTAAATTCTTAGAAAAGTACTTCCCTCCGGAGAAAACATCAAAGTTGAGGGCTAGGATTCTTTCTTTCCAGCAGGACTACGGGGAGACGATCTATGAGGAGTGGGTGAGATTCAAGGAACTGATGAGGAAGGTTCCCCACCATGGATTGTTGAAGTGGAAGCAGTGTGAGACCTTCTACAATGGTCTAGAGATGACTGGGAAGCAGCTGATCGATGCATACGCGGGTGGAGATATTGGAACGAAGACACCACAGGAGGCGTATGATTTGCTAGAGAAGGTGGGAGCAAAGAGCTACACTCAGCATACTTTCCGAGCGAGAACTCAGAGGCAGGGTGTCCATCAAGTGGATGGAATTACCTCTTTAGCTGCCCAGGTGGAAGCACTTTCCACCAAGATTGATCAGATGCACGTCCACAAGGCCCAGTCCTTGTGTGAGTTTTGTGGTGGGGCGCATCCCACGAGTGCTTGTCAGGTTGGGGATCAAGGGGCCCATGAGCAGGTTGATTTCATGTCCAACCAAAATCGTCCCCAGAATAATCCCTACATCAAGGGGTAGAGGAATCACCCGAATTTCAGTTGGAAGTCTGGCAATAATAGTCAGCAACCACCCGGATTCACTCAGCGCCCCCCATTCCAGCATCAGTCCCACCAGTCTCAGGGACAGAGTTCCTAGTTTCGACCTCAGCAGGGCCAGTTTCAAGGCCAAGGTTCTAGCAGCGGTCCACCACCCGCACCTGAGGGTAAATCCAGTTTAGAGGACATGGTTGCACGGCTACTTGCCAACTCAGAGAGTCAGAATCAGTTGGCAGAACAGCAGAACTGGTACATGAAGGAGCGTTTCCACACGCATGAGACTGAGTTGAGGAATCAGAAAGCTTCGATCCAGACCATAGAGAACCAGGTCGGTCAGATCACGAAGCTTCTTTCTGAGAGACCGCCAGGTGGCCTGCCTAGCAACACTGAGCCCAATCCCAATGCTCATGTGAAGGCCATCACTTTGAGGAGCGGTAGAGACATAGGACCGGATCCACATGTTCATGTGCATGAGTCGTCTGAGGAGGAGGTTGTATTTGAGATTCCTGATGAGACACCGTCGAGGGGTAAACCGGCGAGCACATCGCGCCCTCGCGAGCCTGTGAGAGATTACACTCCCGACGTTCCATACCCATGCAGACTGAAGAAGCATAAGATGGAGGAGCAGTATGGTAAGTTTCTAGGGTTGTTTAAGCAGTTTCATATCAACTTACCATTTGTGAAGGCTCTAGCTCAGATGCCTAAGTATGCGAGATTCTTAAAGGATATCCTCACGAATAAGAGGAAATTGGAGGAGTTGTCTCAGGTGACGCTGAATGAGGAGTGTTCGGCGGTGATTCAGAACAAGCTACCAGAGAAGAGACGAGATCCGGGGAGTTTTACCATGCCCTGCTTGATAGGTAGCTTGTCGGTTAGCAACGCCTTAGCTGACCTTGGTGCTAGCATTAACCTCATGCCATATGCGGTCTTTGCTAAGCTTGAGTTGGGAGAACCTACACCGACACGCATGAGTATCCAGCTGGCCGATTGCTCGGTCAAGTATCCGCGAGGGATAGTGGAGAATATGTTGGTTAATGTTGATCGTTTTGTGTTTCCTGTAGACTTTGTGATTCTGGACATGGATGAGGACAAGAATGTCCCTATTATCCTAGGTCGACCGTTCCTGGCCACTGCCAAGGCCCTGATTGATGTGTATTCAGGGAGGCTTACATTGAGGGTGGATGAAGAGGAAGTGACCTTTTATGTAGGGAGATCTATGCAGCATACCCAGAATCAGGATGATTCACTTTAATTTGTTGAGGCTATTTATTCTTGTGTGAGTGATCATCTCCAGGACACAGATGAGGAGGAGTCCCTGTACACCCAGATTGTAGGAGGGGAGACATTTGATCCAGTTGGTGAGGATCAGTTTGATGAGCAGTTGCATAGCCAGGAGAGCTATGAGTTTCCCCAGTATTCAGCGGCTTTTACGATGGTTGATGGAGAGTCTGAGCCGATTGAGCGGCCTTCTATTGAGGACCCACCACCTGTTGAGATTAAGGAGCTCCCGAGCCATTTGGAGTATGCCTTTTTAGACGGTGAGTCTCGATTACCTGTCATTATCGCCTCTGATTTGACGAGTGATGAGAAGGAGAGGCTACTGGAGGTGCTGAAGCAGCATAGGCAGGCTATTGCATGGAGGATTATGGACATTAAGGGAATTAATCCCTCTTTCTGTACCCATAAGATCCTTATGGAGGATGACTACAAGCCCGCTGTGCAGCACCAGAGGAGGTTGAACCCGAACATGCAGGAGGTAGTGAAGAAGGAGGTGATTAAGTTACTGGATGCTGGTTTGATTTATCCCATCTCCGATTCACCTTGGGTTAGCCCGGTTCAGGTTGTCCCCAAGAAGGGAGGCATGACTGTCATCACCAACGAGAGGAATGAGCTGATTCCTACTCGTACAGTCACCGGTTGGAGAGTTTGCATCGATTACTGCAAACTCAATGATGCTACTCAGAAAGACCATTTTCCTCTCCCGCTCATTGATCAGATGTTGGAGAGATTAGCAGGAAAGATGTTCTATTGTTTCCTGGATGGCTTCTCTGGCTACATCCAGATCCCGATTGCTCCTGAGGACCAAAAGAAGACGACATTCACATGTCCCTATGGCACATTTGCTTATCGGCAGATGCCATTTGGATTGTATAATGCTCCGGCCACTTTCCAGCGTTGCATGGTGGCCATTTTCCATGATATGATTGAGGACTCCATGGAGGTTTTCATGGATGACTTTTCTGTGTTTGGGAGTTCCATTGATCATTGCCTCGAGAATCTGGAGAGGATGTTGGCTAGGTGCAAAGAGGCCAATCTGGTGTTGAACTGGGAGAAATGCCACTTCATGGTGAAGGAAGGCATTGTGCTTGGGCACAAGGTTTCACGCGTGGGGATTGAGGTTGATAGAGCTAAGATTGCATGGTGGCCATTTTCCATGATATGATTGAGGACTCCATGGTGGTTTTCATGGATGACTTTTCTGTGTTTGGGAGTTCCTTTGATCATTTCCTCGAGAATCTGGAGAGGATGTTGGCTAGGTGCAAAGAGGCCAATCTGCTGATGAACTGGGAGAAATGCCACTTCATGGTGAAGGAGGGCATTGTGCTTGGGCACAAGGTTTCACGCGCGGGGATTGAGGTTGATAGAGCTAAGATTGACACCATATCTAAGTTGCCCCCGTTGACTTCTGTGAAATCTATTCGGAGCTTCCTTGGTCACGCGGGCTTTTACAGGCGTTTTATCAAAGATTTTTCTAAGTGCATTCGATTTGTTGAAGGAGAGGTTGGTGAATGCCCCTATCATGGTGGCTCCTGATTGGAAGCTTCCATTTGAGATCGCGTGTGACGCGAGTGAATTCTCTGTTGGGGCGGTCTTAGGACAAAGGAGAGAGAAGTGGTTTCACCCGATTTATTATGCGAGCAAGACGCTCAATGACGTACAGGAGCACTACACCACGACAGAGAAGGAGCTCCTAGCCGTTGTCTTCGCCTTTGATAAATTCCGGTCTTATCTCGTCCTATCAAAGACCATTGTATTCACCGATCATGTAGCCCTTCGGCACCTGTTCAGCAAACAGGATGCCAAACCCCGACTAATCCGGTGGGTTCTGCTGCTTCAGGAGTTCGACATTGAGATTCGCGATAAGAAGTGCGCGGAGAATGTCGCAGCGGACCACTTATCCCTTCTTGAGTGCTCAGCTTCATCTGAACTTGTGGGGTCAATCATAAATTACAATTTCCCCCACGAGTTTCTCATGCACATCCAGACACAGGATGAGGAGTGTCCATGGTTTGCTGATTTTGCAAACTTTCTTGCTAGTGGGATTGTGATTAAGGGCTTAACGCATCAGCAAAAGCGAAAGTTCTTTGCGGATGTGAAGCACTATCTTTGGGAGGATCCCTATTTGTTTCGAGTCGGGGCTGATCAGATCGTGCGTAGGTGTGTATTTGGAGATGAGGCACGTCAGGTGCTTAGACACTGCCACGAGGGCCCGACAGGTGGACATCATGGAGCTACCTTGACGGCGAAGAAGGTCTTTGACGCCGGTTTCTTCTGGCCTACCATCTTCCGGGATGCTCATGAGATGATCCGAGCTTGTGACGCTTGCCAGAGGGCGAGCAACATTTCGTCTAGGAATGAGATGCCCCAGAACAGCATCCAGATTTGTGAGATTTTTGATGTCTGGGGTATTGACTTTATGGGACCTTTCCCAGCGTCTCGTGGCAACCGGTATATCCTAGTCGTTGTTGACTACGTTTCTAAGTGGGCCGAGGCTCAAGCCTTTCCTACTAATGATGCTAGGGTGGTTGTTCAATTTCTGAAAAAGCTGTTCTCTTGCTTTGGTGCCCCCAAAGCCCTTATTAGTGACCTTGGGACCCACTTCTGCAACTCCCAGTTGGAGAAGGCTCTATCACGATATGGTGTGAACCATAGATTCTCCACAGCCTACCATCCACAGACCAGTGGACAGGTAGAGGTCACGAACCAGGGCATAAAGAGGATTCTTGAGAAGACGGTTGGTCAGAACTGTAAGGATTAGTCGGACAGGTTAGATGATGCACTTTGGGCCTTCCGGACTGCCTATAAGACGCCTATTGGTACCACACCATTTAAGTTGATCTATGGGAAGGCGTGCCATCTTCCGGTGGAGTTGGAGCATAAGGCTTATTGGGCGTTGAAGGCGGTGAATCTTGACTTGGTGAGCGCGGGAGAGAACCGGTTCACTCAGATTCATGAGCTTTATGAGTTGAGAAATCAAGCCTATGCAAACTCCACGATCTACAAGGAGCGCACTAAGAGTTTACATGACCGACACTTGAAGGACAAGAAGGAATTCCGAGTGGGTGGTCGTGTGTTGCTTTACAACTCTAGGTTGCGATTGTTTCCCGGGAAGTTGAAGTCCCCGATGGACGGGTCCCTACACGGTTAAGGAGGTGTTTCCTTATGGGACCGTCGAGATTGAGCACGACGATGGGAGGATCTTCAAGGTCAACGGTCATCGTCTTAAACCATACATTGACGGACCGGTTGACCCGGCATTGGAGGTGGTTGACCTCCACCCCAAGGACAAATGAATTCGGGGACTTGAGTCTAGCTGATGACTCGTTAATAAACTTAGCCTGTTCCGTCTTTGGTAACAATTTTTAGATTTTGTTTCTATGTTTATCTTCTTATTTTTATTTTCTTTATTTTTTAGGATTTTACCATTTATTTTTGAGTTTAGGTGATCGGAACGTGTTTTGGATCAAGCGAACTTTGGTTAGTGATTGGGATGTCTCGGGTATGTTTTCTGAAATTTTAGACATTTTAGTTTAGAAGAATCGCAGTCGGGTTGGGTTCAAGCTGCATAAAACTCAGGTTTTTCTGTCTGCTGGGTTAGAGACACGGTCGTGCCTAAGCACTTGGCGCGGTCGTGCCTCTAACCCTAGGCGCGGTCGTGCCTAGGCACCTGGCGCGGTCGTGCCTAAGAGATTGGGGCAGTTCAAATTGGTTTCAAGGCAGAAACTTTTCATTTTTCATCTTTCACCCACCGAACCCCCCCTACGTGCGATTCTCCCTAACTTCCACCTCGTTACTTCCTTCTCCGCAATCTAAGGTACGTTTCCGACCCCTCCCTTTTCTTTTTCTTTTTCATTTGTTTTTAGCCCTAGGATTTTACTCTAGAAATTAAAATTTTAGCTAGTTTTAGGTTTTGTAATTTTTGTCCGTTTATCTATTATATGTTGTTGGTTTGGGTCACACGTGTCCCCTGGGATTCTAGGCCAAGAAACCCCTTTATAAAACGTGTCTAAATGGCCAAATTTGAATTCTGAAAACCCTAAAATAGGTTGAGCACGGTCGCGCTCCAGACCAGTCGCGGTCGTGCTCGGATTTTCAATCCCAGGTGGACTTGGTTTGGTCAGGCGCGGCCGTGCCTCTGTCGAGCGCGGTCGTGCCTCTTGAATTTTGCCTTAGAGCGGTCGTGCCCCGCACCTGGCGCGATCGTGTTGTCGAGAAATTGTGCCCGTGGTCGGCCACAGCGCGACCGTGGGCTCAGCTTTTGGCCTAGGCGCGGTCGTGCCCCTTCCCAGGCGCGACCGTGCCCCCTTCATAATGAGGTCAAAAACTTCATAACTTCAGTTTAGCGTCTTCATAACTGTTTTGATTTTAATTTTGTTGTCGTGCAGATGGCAGGCAACAGGGACCACCCATACCTTGATTTTAATTTTAGTTTTTAGCCATTTAGCCACTTTTAAATTCAACTTCCTTACCCTTAGCCATTGCCAAGTTACAACCCGTTTAAAGCCCTCTTGATTTATGTTTTGTTTCATTTTAGTTGGTAGGGATTTGATCATTTAGCAAGCTTATGATTTATGCATGATTCATTGTTTTGGCATTTGAATGTTCTATACATACTCCATTACTTGTATAATCATATATATTCCCTAGTGTGTGTGAACATTATGAGAAGCATAAAGTTGCATGCTAATGATTTCCTAGGCATATTCATTTGCTCATTCGGTTGACACTTCATTGGGCTCATTGGGTTTCATTTAGTTAATTTTGCATTTCTTGAAAATCTTTTCAAACCTTTATAAGTTTATTAATGCTTACGGTTTTCCGATTTGATCCATAGTGTCATTGGAAGTTTTGTTTCATTTTGATTTCTTGCTTGAGGACAAGCAATGTTCAAGTGTGGGGTTGTTTGATGTGTTAGTATTTACACATATTTTTGGCACAAAACTTCGCTCATTTAATGATCAATTCTTGGTTATATTCAATGTTTAGACACTTATTTGCTTCATTTCCTGTTTTGTAGGTTTTTGTGAAGCTTGGTGAACAAACAAGAAGATTCCAGGATAAAAAGTGAAGTTTTTAGGGTTTCTGTGATGGAGGCACGGTCGTGCCAAGCTCGCAAACCCTAGGAACGGTCGCGCCCACATTTTGCACGACCGCGCCAAGCCAAAATCCAAGGCACAATCGTGCCTTGGCCTCCCACGGTCGCGTGTCGCCTCGTGAGTCTAAACAGCCGTACGTCCTCGATCAGTGGTACCCAATGGAAGCTACGGATCGGTCAAACCTCTGTCACACGATCGTGCCAAGACCTAGACACGACCGCGCCTTTGTACTAGGCACGGTCGTGCCCTCTCTCCTGGCATGGTCGTGCCTCCCCTTTTCTATTTAAACAGAACTTAATTCTCATTCAGATATTCAACAAACCAGGAGAAAAACCCACTGTTCCAGCTCGAGTTTTCCTTGTTCCAGCCATATTTCAAGCTTCTTGGAGAGGATGCAACATCAAGAGGATCACCATACATCAACAACAACATCTAGGCTTGGAGGAGTGGTTTGATTCTTGTTTTCATATCATGTTTCTCACTATTTTTCCCTGCTTATTTGTAATTTTGGTGCTCATGATGAACTAAAACTCTTGTTCACTTTGGTTTAGATGAAGTTTAGATACATTTGACAACATTTATGGATTATTGGCAATTATTGTTTTAATGTTATGACAACCGTATGATTATTCTTTGATGAAATTATGTATTCAAGTATTTTGAGTTGTTTACAAGACTTGTATTTGTGTATGTCATATTATGTTGGAAAACTTGTGATTTATGCTTATATTCATGGATTGGTGTATGTATTTATACTAGTTTATGGCATTTGACTAGGAATGGTGAATGAAGTCTTGTTTATGAATCATTATATTTGTATGTATAACCTTATGCTTATGTTTGGAAAGACAAAGTATTTGTTATGATGTGTTATATTTAGTATTATGTTTATCTAGGAATTGTTGACACATCCTCCTAATTTATATAACCTTTATATGAACATTGTATGTTGAAGAAATGCATATTGTTGTCTAATTTAATCAACTTGAGGTGGATAGTGTGTTGTTCATATTATCTTTCCAACTAGTTGTTGGATTAGTGTACCTTAATCGGAAGCTAGTTCAATCTTTATAAACATTGACATGATTATTAAACACGTGAGCCTCATTGTATGACTTTAGGTGGTTGGTTTGTGTAATTCATGCTAGCTTTCCGAATAGTCATTTGATTAGATATCTTTGACGAGAATTTAGTCAATTTATGTATCGTGTATTTACCATGTTTCTATGAGTGTATTGAATGTATTCTAAATGGATTCGACACCGAAGTGATATTTTCTCCTTGATTGTTTGATTTGTGATTTTAGTTTAATTTATATATTTGCATGATAGTTAATTAAAACAAACTCTTCAAAACCTCTTTTACCCTTACATGATTGAATCTTAGTTCCGGTTAATTATTGCATTCCACCGTGTCCACGGATTGATATCCGTTTCTTACCTTTACTATATTGCTATCCGATGGGTACACTGCCCGATGTGTGTGTGATTAGTCTTTGGTGAAAACCCTTTTTTTAAACCTCATATTGTGTGAAAAATACTTATAAAAATATATATATAGTTTACACGCATCAGTCCGCTACATGGAGAGAAAGGCAATTATGAGGGAATGCCACGTCATCATACGCGTGTTTGATGACTCAGCCCTATGGCGGACCTCAAAGTATTTGGCTAACGGTCCGCTAGCCGCAATTTGGAGCCGGACTACAAGGAGCGGACGCGTGTCCTGTGACTCGCTGAAACCAGTTGGGTGGCGGACCGCTACCAGCCTGAGTGACGGTCCGGTACGTGGGCGCTACATTAGATAAGCCGCCTCATTGGGTGGCGGACCGCTACGGCTTTGTGTAATGGTCCGCTACGGGTCAGAGGTTGCCCTATAAATAGAATTCGATGGCCAGAGTTGTGGAGACACAATTCACACACAAAAACACTTTCCTACACACACTTAGCCTAGGGATTCGTGCCAAGGTTCCGATACGCGTTTAGAAGTCCAAATTTTACGCCTTTAAAATTCGGAAGATAGTACTGAGGTAAGGTTATAGCAACTTCGTTACGTATTATTAAGTTTGGATTATATATTATTAAGTTTATGATAGATTTTAATTTAGAAATATTAGCAGTTAAATATACGTTGAGGTGCTGTCCGAGGTATTTGACATATTATCAATACAATAAGCTGAATCACTGCCTTAAGGTGTATTATTACACAATTGTTAATTGAAATAGTCACCCTATTCCATGTATATATAATGCGTAATAAGTACTTTATACGTTCTGTTGTGGGATGGAACCTATGGGTGGATTATCTCATCTTATTGGTAGGAAGAACCAGTAGGGTGGGATAGTTTATTCAGATTATACTAGTGTGGGAGGACCAGTCGTAGAAATGTTGCCAATTATATATATATACCAAAAAGCTCACATGCAATGTGGCATGGGGTGGGATGTGGGAATGCTGATGATTAAATAACAACCATTTGTGGTAAAGGTTCATGAATTCAACAACTTATGTTGACTCAGTTAATTTTAAAGATGTTGCAGGTGGATCTATTAGGGGCATTCCAGGTAGCTAATAGATATGGATAGTCGTCTGATTAATTCGGGAATTGTGAGAGTGGTTGGAGGCATGCTTGGTAGAGCTGTAAGCCCTGTGGATGTGTTGAGTTCCTTGATAGGAACTGATGCTTGTTAGTTTGGTTAGTTTGTAATAGAGGTTTGGTCCCTATGTAAAACAGTTTTAGTTATTAATAAATGAGGTTGATTACTTAGCTTCCGATGTGTGTATTTGGTATCAACTTCACAGTAACTAGAAGGCGACCTTCTATCTTGTATGTAGTTATCTGACAAACGGAATGTTCTGTCAAGGAAAGGACGGTGTGTAAATCTCTTCTAGACCTGTCGTTCCTTCCTGGGAACATATCTATTGGAGGTACTACTCTGGTTAGACGACTTTCCTGTGTTAGGGGTGTGACAAGTTGGTATCAAAGCATCAGTTTAAGGGATTTAGATATTAATAAGAGATTAGTATCTAGACTTAAACTAGGGTTCTGTAAGTTTGCTTGAATGCCCTAGGTTGAGATGTTGATTTTCATTATGAATATAGCGGGTAATATCAAGGAAACAGATAATTAAATGCATTCTTGGCCAAATGTCTTTAATTTCTGATTTTCTGGATTATCACCAGTTATACAAATTCTGATATCATACATCTGTGTATAGGTATAAATGGTTGGAAGTGGTAGAGGACAAGGAGGTGGTAGAGGTAGGACACCGAATACTAGGTCTCGTACCTGTAATACGACGAATGTTGACCCAAATATAGAAAAAAATACCAATGTTGAACATGAGCAGCATACTGAGGAAGTTATCATGACAGAATCCCAGTTTCAAGGAGTAGTGGCATCTGAGGTCACCAAAGTGCTCCAAAATACTTTACCTGGAATCCTAGATGATGCTCTCAGAAGGAAAACGGATTCCAATACTTATGGAAATAGAACTGAAGGAGCAAGTGGTGCAATTCCTCAAACAGAAAATACTCACCACACTACCCAGTAAGAAACAATATTGGTACAACCCGAACCCCTGAAACTATTGGAATAACGAACCAGAGCACAGGTGGAAATAATCAATGGTGTACTTACAAGAATTTTAGTGAGTGCCACCCTAAACCTTTCAATGAAAAGAAGAATGTCGTTACAGCCATGCAATGGATAACTTCTATGGAGGTCGTAATCAAGATGAGTGAATGCAGACCTGACCAAATAGTTTAAATTGCTACACACTCACTCGAAGAAGATGCACTTGACTGGTGGGAGTCAGTCAGGCAAACCAAAGGAGAGGAATACACCGATATGATGAAATGGGAAGATTTGAATGCTTTGATAGTAAAAATATACTGTCCACAGAATGCAGTAGACAAGATTGAGACGGAGTTTCATCGATTTGAAGTTGGAAACCTCACCCATCAAGAGTATACTAGCAAATTCAATGAGATGGCCAAACTGGTGCCACATCTAGTGACTCCTGAGTCTAGGAGGATTAGTGCTATGTTCAAGGTTTACCCCCTAAAGTTTGAACCTTAGTGAAAGCTACTGCACCTACAACTATAGATTCCGCAGTACAACTTAGTGCAGCAATGTACGTTGAGATAGAAACTCAGGAGATGGTGAACAAAAGAAGTTTGGAAAAGATAACCTACGAAACCACAAATAACAAAATCCCAAGAAAGGAACAAGGTAATTCAGGAATAGGTGTACTGAGGTAAGGTTATAGCAACTCCGATACGCGTTTAGAAGTCCAAATTTTACGCCTTTAAAATTCGAAAGATAGTACTGAGGTAAGGTTATAGCAACTCCGTTACGTATTATTAAGTTTGGATTATATATTATTAAGTTTATGATAGATTTTAGTTAAGAAATATTAGCAGTTAAATATACGTTGAGGTGCTGTCCGAGGTATTTGACATATTATCAATACAATACGCTGAATCACTGCCTAACTGAGTTCCTCTAAACTTAATTAGTATTGTTACATAGTTGTTATTTGAAATAGTCACCATATTCCATGTATATATAATGCGTAATAAGTACTTTATACGTTCTTTTGTGGGATGGAACCTATAGGTGGATTATCTCATCTTATTAGTAGGAAGAACCAGTAGGGTGGGATAGTTTATTCAGATTATACTGGTGTGGGAGGACCAGTCGTAGAAAGGTTGCCAATTATATATTTACCAAAAAACTCACATGCAATGTGGCATAGGGTGAGATGTGGGAATGCTGATGATTAAATAACAACCATTTGTGGTAAAGGTTCATGAACTCAACAATTTATGTTGACTCAGTTACTTTTAAAGATGTTGCAGGTGGATCTATTAGGGGCATTCCAGGTAGCTAATAGATATGGATAGTCGTCTGGTTGATCCGGGAATTGGGAGAGTGGATGGAGGCATGCTTGGTAGAGCTGTAAGCCTTGTGGATGTGTTGAGTTCCTTGACAGGAACCGATGCTTGTTAGTTTGGTTAGTTTGTAATAGAAGTTTGGTCCCTATGTAAAATAGTTTTAGTTATTAATAAATGAGGTTGATTACTTAGCTTCTGCTGTGTGTATTTGGTATCAACTTCACAGTAACTAGAAGGCGACCTTCTATCTTGTATGTAGTTATCTAACAAACGGAATGTTCTGTCAAGGAAAGGACGGTGTGTAAATCTCTTCAAGACCCGTCATTCTTTCCTGGGAACATATCTATTGGAGGTACTACTCTAGTTAGACGACTGTCCTGTGTTACGGGTGTGACAGTCCGTGTATACGGCTAATAGTGATGTGGAGGACAGAGTCCTTGGGGGTCATCATTGTACATGTGATGTGTCAGTCACCGTATGGTAGATGATATAGTCACCATGTGGTGGCTGGGTAGTCATCGTGGATGACGAGTGTGTCACTATGTTTAGCAGCGGGGCCCTATAACAAGGGTGGAGCTAAGCTTAAGACGAGTATCCCGACGGGGGTAACCCTGACGAGGGTGCAGTGATGAGGTATTTATTTGTATGCTTATATATGTGTTAAATTGCATGCAAGTGATGAGTTATACTAATTGTGCATGAGATGGTATCGATGTGATAAATAGATGGAATCAATGTGGTGTGTCGAGTTAGATTGACCGTTGTGTCGGGTTAAGTACATTGTGTACAACTATTGAGTCAATTGGGTTATGAGAGTCCTGGTTAGGACTGGTAAGTCGGTGTCTAGAGGTTGGTCGAGTTAACCAGCGTACGGTTAACATATATATATATATGTGTGTGTGTGTGTGTGTGGTAAAGTGTGAGTTATCGGTGTAGTAAGCTCGTTCTATGTCGGTGAGACTTATTGAGTGAAAATGGTGGGTAGAGTCTGGGTGGTGAATCCTTTGGGATATTATAAGATAACTGGGGTTATTTATATGAGGAAAATCTATACAACTATTTTCTAAGGACCAGATGGTCTTGAATGGAAATAATTATATAAAGAGATGAGTTGGCTTTCATTTAAATTAAACTATTAGAACTCACTTAGCGTAGCTGACTTTGTATATACGTTAGATTGTTTTGCAGGTTACTCTGCTAGACGAGGTGTCTTGGCTTGGAAGCGGGGCTACTCGGGTTGGTGTGCATGCATTCGTCAGGTAATGTTATCAAAGTTAACGAGTTTAAAGATAATATTATTTTGAGAAAGACTTCCGATGTTTATTTAAATGAAAGTTGGATGTTTTCTAATGAATATAACCAGTTATGAGAATCAACTGTAGGGTGCCTGGTTTGGGGCCTTACAAGTTGGTATCAGAGCCGTGGTTTAAGAGAAAACTGGTGTTTTTGAACAAATAAAATACCTTAACTTAAACTGAAAATGGGACGAGGGTGAAACGAATGCCACCACTAGTAACCGCGAGCCAAAAGGTACGTATTTCGACTTGAGTAGTAGTTATTATTTACCATTTATGTGGTGTTACACTAGGTAAAGTGATTTATGGTTCCATGTGCGATCATGTGGAGTGATATGTGTGGTGGTATGTAGAACTACGTGAAGTTGTGTAGTGTGATTAAGTGAAACTATGACCTGAGTTGAGTGACATGGAGTAGCATTAATTGTAACTATGTGAGATACTTTAGTGTGCCGATATGATTTAGTGATATTGTGTGTAACCTTGGATGGTGTGAAATTATGATAGATATGATGCCTTGCTAGATTATTGTGTGGTGCTATGTGAGTTGTGTGGGATGCATGTGCATCCAGGGTGTGTGAAAAATAGAAAGCTAGTGTGAATACGATGGGGAAGGTTTATAATCCGAGCAGTAATGTGGACCACCAAATTGCATTTGATCAACGTGATTTGGTAGTCTATGATTACTCCCATATTCTGAATTTGACGCCCATAGTAATCACTCAAACGTTCTATCTTGTGCAGGTACTGATGGCTATGACGATTCGGACTAGATGGATTAGGCGGGGAGCTCTCATCAGGAGGTTGACAGAACAGCGGGCTAGACGTGCAGCTGTTGTTCGTTCGGTTATCTTTGTGAAAAGATGGATCTTATCACCTGATCCATTGACAGTGGTTCCACCGGCGGCTGAGGATGAGCAGCAGCTACCAGCAGAGGAGGTGATTCTGCTTCTGGCGCCTAATGCCCCCAGTACTTGTAGATGCATGATATGTCCCTAATCCCTTGTAGTATGTATTTCATCTATGTTTAATGTAACTATTTGATATATTAATGAAATTACATGTTTATCCTTAATGTTTACTCATATATAACGACTGTGTATTAAACGATCTGATAAATATCGATAACGTTGATCAATCGTGCTAATGAAAGGCCCATTCGCACGAATGGATCATGAGAACGATCCATTCGCGCGAATAGATCATGAGAATGATTCATTCGCTAGAATAAGTCATGAGAATGATTCATTTGTACGAATGAACCATTCTGATGATTCATTCTTACGAATGAACCATTCTACTGATTCATTCGCACGAATGAGTCCATTCACATGGCTCATTCGTACGAATGGCCTCTGCACTATATATAGAACTTTCACTTCATGAGCACAAAATATAGCAGAGACTAACCAGAGCAGAACCAGACTAAGCAACAGAACACACACAAACTCTTTGCACCGGCATTGTCGAATCTCTGTCCGTTGAGAGTTTCCAGGTCTTGTATCCAACTTCTCTACACCAAAGGGTCGATAGAAACCTTCGTTTCGACATCTAATCCGCTCGTTTCTCACGACCCGATCTGTGTCATAGATTGGATTGCCAATCAAATCGGATTCCGCACGATTTGGTTTGGTTAATGTGTTGAATCATTGGATCAAGGTAGATCCCGATCCAACAAAGTGGTATCAGAGCCATTGTGCTCTAGATTCAACATAGAAACTCTAATCTTGCTTTTTCTATCTTCTTGAATGTTATAAAGATCACTTGATCGCTGTTTAGCCACGTTCAAAACTTGTGATTATTGTTTCTGAGTGATCTGATCGTTTCAGTTTCCAGATCTGATAAAAGGCTCAATCATTGGTGCTTTTTGGTGCAAAAAAAGTCAAACAGCTCTCTGTCGTATGAATGGCTACTATGATGAACTTCATTCGCACGAATGGCTCCTACCATTCGCACGAATAGATCAAGTCTCCTGCTCATTCGTTCAAGCTTCCAATCGCACGAATAGAAAATTCCATTCGCACGAATAGACCCATTCGCACAAATCTATTCTGAATTTTTTTTTTGTGTCGAAAAACTTTTTTTACCATGTCCGACTTAGCCTTTGTTGCCAGTCAGAACAGCAAAATCCAAAACTTGTTATTAATCGATAATGAAGCTGGAAATGCTAACAAGGCTCCAAAACTCATGACAATGGACGAATATCATCACTGGAAAAATAGGTTTGAGATACACATTAATGGAGTTGATACAAACTTATGGATGATGTTAGAGAATGGATATCAGAAAGTGTTGAGTGAGGATGGAACTCCTGTTTTGCCTTCCCTTTTAAGCGAACAACAAAGAAAAGATTATGACTTAAAAAAGAAGGCATATGCTATCCTATCTCAGGCCATATCAAGAGAAATATTTCATCAATTCAGGCAGTTTACATCTTCAAAATCTTTGTGGGATGCCTTAGAACAACGTCACGAAGGAAATGCTTCGTTGAAAGCTATCAATGCTAAGGCCATTAAGAAGGAATTTGATAATTTCATGTATATTGGGAATGAGTCCTTAGATGATCTAATTGAGAGATTCTATCACTTGATGAGTGAATTGCATGCCCATGAGATCAAAACAACGAAAGAAGAAAAGGTTCAATGCATGGCAGATGCGCTACCACCAAAATGGGATTCATTCTTGATGGTTCTCAAACAGAATACTCTTGGAACCATTGACATTAATGAATTTCTTCAGAAATTGAGAGAACAAGAGGTGTTGAATAAGTGGAAGCTAAAGAGAGGCGTACAAGCTCAAGATCCTTCATTGTACTATTCTACATCAACTCAACAAAATGTTCCTTTGCAGACTGCGTTTGTATCAAACATGTCAAATGTTTCAGCCAACCAGTCTTCAACAGCTCATGCTTCAGTTTCATCAAGCTCGGTTCCAAAGCAGGGAAATACTGCTAGTACTCCTCCACCAAGCCCCATTAAATTGCAAACAGACAACTTCGACAAGGTTACTATCGAAGTGGCCAAGGAACACATGGCACTGTTGTCTACCGTTATCAATTCATATGACAGTCTTTTTGCTGGACAGGTTGGAAACAGTCATCTGACAGCAGAAGACTATGCTCAGATTGATAAGGATGAAATGGATTGAATTGATATAATGTGGGCTCTTGCAAGTGCAGTCAGAAGAGCGAGAGATTATGTAAAAAGGACAGGAAAAACTCTCGAAGGGAACAAAGACACTACTTATGGTTTTGATCTGTCTGCTGTTGTTTGTTTTAACTGTGGTGAGAAAGGGCATTTTGCTAGGCAATGTGAAAAGCCTAAACAGACTGGAAACCGCAACCCTTTCAACAACCGTCAAAGCCAACCGAAGCCACAAACTCAAAATACAGAAACAAACCTTGTTCCAGTTACTCTTGCACAAGATAAGGGCACTTCAAGTGGAACAAAAGCTATGGTTGTTCAAACAGATGAGACTGTTGATTGGTCTTTTAAATTTGGAGCTGATGGCAGTTCAGGGGATAGAGCTTACATGGCAAAGGCTGTAGAAATCAATGAAGAATCAGATTCTGATGCTGAGAGAGAGATTGCTACAGAAAGTTCATCAGCTGAAGACGACACATCTTCAAACAGTTCTGGCTTCACAGCTGAGAAAGAAGAAAAATCATCTGTCGTGTCTTCAAGTCAATCGACAGCTGATGTGGATGATAACAATTCCTCTTCTGAATCTACCTGTAGCTGTGCTTTTATGGTAAAAACATCCACAGGCATTCAGGTAAATTCTGACAGTTTTGAAAGTGAGTCTGAATCTCAACCGTGTTTAATTTGTGATGAACTTGAAAAGAAAGTTGAGGCACTTAAAAGTCACAACACAGACTTAATTGCTGATTTAACTGGTTGTCTTGAAGCAAACCGTGTTTTAAAGGGAAACGAACTTGCCTTCAAAAACAAAATTGATCTTTTAAACAGGCAAGTTCATGAATTAGAAATCTGTGTTCTCAACAAACAAAATGCCATCACCTTTTATTTAAACACGATTGATGAAACAAAAAGCTGGCGCTTGTCGAATGTGATTATGAAACTTTAAATCAAAAGCTGAAAAGTTATTCAAATGCTTCTTACATTCTTGATTACATGGTTTCACAGCGTCCAAGAAAGAAAAATGTTGGGATGGGGTATAACAATTGTCCTCCACCTGTGTTGAATACTATGGTAAACACACCGGATGATAACCCAATCACTGACTTTAAGGTCAAAACGCCACTTGTCGTTGATCCAACCGAAAACAAAATTTCTCAACCAAAGGTCAACGATAATGGTGCTTCGACCTCGGAGTCCCAGTGTGTTGATGGAATGGTAGAAGAGTGGGATGAAGACGACGATGAGTGCCCTACTCGTGGTTTGGGACACAAAAACTCGTCTTCTCCACAGAATGACAGCATTGGTATTTCAAAATCTGCTTCTAAAAATGTTTTTAAAATTAAACAAACCAATTGTCGTCCATCTTATCCCACTACTTCTGATCAGAAGAGTCAAGTAACCAAAGCCTCAATCAAAAAGGTTAATTTTGTTAAAGCTGGAGAGTCTGTTCAATCAAACAAGTCACTCTATTCAGCTGAACTAAAAGAAGCTAAGGCTGTTGGTTCAAAAACTCACCAAAGTGAAAATCAATACAGATCTCCGAGGTTGGTTGAGCGGAGATACTGTTTTGAGTGCGGTACACAAGGACACGTTGTTGTCAACTGTCCTTATCTTCAGAAGCCAAGTAAAAGAGTTAACCATTTTCTAGAAAATAAACAAAAGTTTTTAAAGTCAAAATCTAACTCTTTTACCCAACAACAAGTGCATCAAAAGAAAGTTAAACAAAAGATGCATGACTTGTTGGTCTCTGATTCGAGTTCCACACCTGTACAAATCGTTAAGCAATCCACTGTTTACCACAAACAGTCGTTGCACAAACAACATGTGTGGAAAGTAAAATCAGATGATGCTTCTGACGACTGTACTTCAAAGTCAAATGGTTGTTCCAAAAGTCCACAAGGACAGTGGATGGATTGTACTGTTGTAGATGAGACTGGGAAACCCAAGACCGTAAAGGCTTGGGTTCCTAACCTAAACTAATTACTTTCCTTCTTGTGCAGGTTGTCCTTTATAATCCTATTAGCAATAATTGGATTATTGATAGTGGGGCATCCAGGCACATGACTGGGAACTTAGCTCTCCTTTTCGACGTCAGAAATATCAAAGGGGGCTATGTTTCATTTGCAGGCGATAAAGGTGGTTTTATCTCAGCTCAGGGAACACTGTCTAATGGAGCTGTCAGCTTTGAGAAGGTCAACTTTGTCAAACAGTTGGATAACAACTTGCTTTCTGTTTCTCAAATCTGTGATAAGGAGTTCAAGGTTCTTTTTGATGACAAGCATTGTTATATCTTGAAAAAAGAGTTTATGATTCCAGAAGACATGGTGATTATGTCTGCTCCAAGAGTGAATGATCTTTATATTCTTGATATGTCACAAGCATCATCCTCAGTGTCCACAGCATCATGTTTTGTTTCAAAAGCCACTGAGAAGGATTCTATTTTATGGCACAAAAGAATGGGACATCTCAGTCTCAGAAAAATGAATCATTTGGTGCACAAAAATCTTGTTGAAGGAATCACTGTGAAAAGTTTTCATCTTCCTGACTTGTGTGTTTCTTGCAAGAAAGGCAAACAATCCAAGAAATCTCATAAACCCAAATCTCAACATTCCATCACTATACCACTAGAGCTCTTACACATGGACTTGTTTGGTCCTATCAACCAGAAGAGCATTGCTGGAGACTTATATTGTTTGGTTGTGACGGATGAGTATTCGAGATATTCTTGGGTGATGTTCTTAAAAGAAAAATCTGAGACTTTTGAATATGTGGAGATTCTGATTACCAAATTGGAGTCTCTGTATAAGTTAAAGGTTAGGAGGATCCGTTCGGACAATGGTACTGAATTTAAAAATCACCTTATGAAAACTTTCTGTCAAAAACTTGGTATTCACCATGAATTCAGTGCGCCATATGTTCCACAAATGAACGGTGTTGCTGAGAGGAAGAATCGGACCTTGATAGAAGCGGCAAGGACTATGCTCGCTGACTCAAACTTACCCATGCAGTTCTGGAATGAAGCTATTGCTAATGCGTGTTACACGCTCAACCGGGTTCTAGTTGTCAAGCGTCACGATAAAACTTGCTTTGAATTGTTGCATCGACGGAAACCGAACTTATAGTATCTTGAACCGTTCGGCGCTCCATGTACCATGTTGAAAAAAGATGCTCATGGCAAGTTTAACGAGAAAGTAGAGGAAGGTTACTTCTTAGGGTACAGCACTCCCAATAAAAGAGTTTACAACAAAGCTTCTGGGAAAGTAGAAGAATGGTACCATGTTGATGTTCAAAAGTATAACTCTCATGCTGCTGGAAAAGGTCTTCCTTGGATGTTTGATTATGAAGAACTTTTTGCCTCGTTTAATCTTCCTCCAGAATGTTCAGATGAGGAGGTTGTTGTTCAAATGATGTATGATGCTCAAAATGCACCTGATGAACATGTGCAACCTACTCCCTCATCATCTGACATTCCTGAGTCCTCCAAAAACACACAAGTCACACATGATGATGACTCTTCTTCTTCTTCAGAGTATGAGGGTTCTCGACAAGAAATAGACCAGCTGATTGAAGATCCTTCCCATGATGTTGTACAATTAAGTGATGATGTTTCACATTCTGTGGCAATTGAACAGAGTATCACAAACCTTGATCAAACTGTTGAGGTTCCTGCTCATCCTGTGGGTAGGATTGATAGAATTCATCCTCAACAGAACATTATTGGTGATCCCACATCTGGTGTCAAAACTAGGGGTCAGATCAACTCTGGAGTCTACTCAGAAATCATGGAATCTGGTGTGGTCAACGATTGTGCGCATTCATGTTTCGTCTCGCAAATCGAACCACGGTCTATAACAGATGCTTTAAAAGAAGAATCTTGGGTAAATGCAATGCAGGAAGAACTACTCCAATTTCAGAAGCTCGGAGTTTGGAAGTTAGCTGATTTACCAAAAGGAGCTAAGAAGATTGGTACTCGATGGGTTCTTCGTTGCAAAAGGGATGATCAAGGAATAGTCATAAGAAATAAGGCTCGTTTGGTCGTTCAGGGATTTAGGAAAATTGAAGGTATAGATTACAATGAAGTGTTTGCACCGGTTGCTCGTCTGGAAGCAATTAGAATTTTTCTTGCTTATGCATCCTACAAAAGGTTCAAAGTCTATCAAATGGATGTAAAGAGTGCATTCCTTCATGGAGAAATCAGTGAAGTCGTATACGTCAATCAACCTCCCGGGTTTGAAGATCCTATGCATCGTGACCGTGTCTACAAATTGGACAAGGCACTGTACGGATTGCACCAAGCTCCGCGAGCGTGGTACGAGACACTTTCCACTCATCTTCTGAACAATGGATTTAGAAGAGGTGTCATCGACTGCACGTTGTTTATTCGGGAAAAGGGTGGAGAACTTTTAATGGTACAGGTATACGTGGATGACATTATTTTCGGATCGACGAATGATGTTCTGTGCAAAGAATTTGAAAAAGTTATGCAGGACAAGTTCGAGATGAGTTCCATGGGAGAGATGAAGTTCTTTCTAGGGCTACAAGTAGATCAATCTGAGACAGGGATTTTCCTTCATCAAACCAATTATGTTGGATACATACTGAGCCGATTCAGTATGACTGATGCCAAACCTACTGGTACTCCATTGGCGATCAATCACGGGATTTCGCCTGATGACAAGGGGGAGTATATTGATGCTACTCTCTATCGAGCCATGATCGGATCTATCATGTATCTCGACCAGACATCATGTTCGCCACGTGTCTCTGTGCCCGATATTAGTCAAAACCAAAAGTCTCCCACTTAATTGCTGTCAAAAGGATTTTTCGTTATCTGAAGGGTACTCCTGATCTTGGATTATGGTACTCTAATGATGATAACTTTGAGCTTACTGCATATAGTGATTCTGATTATGGTGGTTGCAAAACAGACTTCAAGTCTACATCTGCAGGGTGTCAGTTCTTTGGAAACCGTCTCGTGACATGGCAATGCAAAAAAGCAGACTTCAGTGGCTACATCTACATGTGAAGCTGAATACATCGCTGCTGCCAGTTGATGTTCTCAGATTATCTGGATTCAACAGCAACTTCGGGACTACGGTTTGCAATTCTCTAACACTCCTATTTATGTAGATAATTCTGCTGCCATAGCTATCACTAAGAATCCAGTTCAGCATTCAAAAACCAAACACATCGGTATAAAATATCACTTCATTCGTGACTGTTTTGAAAAGAAACTTATTAATATGGTTCAAATTAACACTGATTTCCAAAAGGCCGACCTCTATACAAAAGCCTTTGACAAACCAAGATTTTTATTCTTGTTAGAGGTAAACGGCATGAAAAAAAAGGATAACGTTGTTCCGGACCAAGAGTCGAGTCAATAATCATTTTTATCAATTACGTTCCTGTATATATTTTCTTTCTTGCGTTTATTAAAAATCTCAAAAACTCAAAAAGATTTTTCATTTTAAAATTTTAGGGGGAGAAAATGTCAGTAAGAAAATGATCTCTCGCTGAGAAAAATGATAGTACACAGACGCTAGTTATCTGAGACTCCAAAAAGATTTTCTATTTGTGTACAGTTATTTGTGTACAGTTTGTTAAAAAAAATTTTCAAAAAGATTTTCCATTTTTGTACAGACTAAAACCCAAAAACATCTGAAAAACTCAAAAATGAGAAATCGTATCCAACCTTTGGGAAGTAATGGCACACTAACCATATGTATGAAGCACATTGCATTTAATGTCATAGTGAATAGTCACACTAAGTCGACATGTGATGCATTGATAGGCTTATCTTACTGAATCTCGACCATTGATGATCAATCTATACCATATTAGATATTGTCTTGTGAGTCACATAATGGTGAAAGGATTGACGAAAATCAACAATAGAAACTGAAGGTGTTTCTCATTCTGTGCACACCAGTTATCATCGGTTTAATGAGATATCAGAAAGTAGTTATAAAATTAAAAATTAGATTCCGAAGTCGTATACGTGCCATATTGCCTTGTAAATACCTGGCTGAAGCCGTCCATGAGCTGATGGCTGTCACTGTGAATACTAAAAATATATATATATATAAATTTGTTCAGTAAAGAAGTAACAGGGAATAACTGAGATCTCATGAACTTATGATGGCTGGTTAAGTAAGTTGTGCTGATTTGAAACATTAACATGTTTTGAAAAATAATTCAAGTCAATTCTTAACTAGTGTGGGACACACAGACAATGGACTCAATCCTTCAAGATCATCTTGTAAGTGTTGAGAAGAGGTCTGCATAGGTTTAAGATGGACAAACATATCAATGATCGCATTTTGACTAGGTGTACTTAAAGCTCAGATAATTTGCAATGTTGCTGATTGCTATGAGCTTAGTACTGATCCCACGTTCGGATCTTTCTCACAAAAAGATGTGTAAATACCATTGTATAGTTGTATCTACAAAATTCAAAATGGCTCAGATCATTAGTCATTAAGTCTGTATGATTTCTCATAAGGATCATTCTTACTAAGACATGCGTGTATATATCTTGTTGATATTATTTTCAGCATTACATATTCAAAAATCCAAAAAGATTTTACTTTTCCTGAATTTTAGATTATCTGATAAGACTCGAACGACTGTTAGAAAATCAAATTTTGAAAACCGTTTGACTTCCTGATTGATCAAATCGTTCCTTTACTTCATAAACTATTCCAAAACTTCATAATTGATCCCTCACTTCATAATTAAATGTAAATTACTTCATAATTAAATTTTTGTTAAAACCAATGTGGTCGGATACCCCATTTAACTTGAAAAGTTTAATTTGCATAAGGGGATTGTCCCATTCGTACGAATGGATAAGCAAAATGGCTCACTCGTACGAATGGATGATGAGAATAGGTCATTCACACGAATGGACCATTCTGGTCAGTCCATTCGTATGAATGAACCAGGCCATCCTATAAATAGGCCATTCATTCGCATGTGCAGAATCATTCGCACAAAACAAAAAGCATTCGCACGTCTGTTTCATCAAAATCTTAATTTGAACAAAACTCTGTCAAATCTGTAATCTAATCATTCGATTTCTTTTTACAGGTATAACCCCACAAGTATTCATCGATTGTATACCGATTCGTGGATGTTCGATTAGATTTAGGGTTCAAAACCGAAAAACAAACTAAAAACATAAAAAACTGACTTAATAAACCAATTAAAATGCTAAATATTGGTTGAAAACCATAGTCGAGTGTGTTGGTGTCTTTTTTGGCAAATCTTTTCAAGTGTTGGTTGATTTTTGGACAAGTTGGATCGCGACCCGTCTGTCACACGAATGGACATACTCTTCATGTTCATTCGTACGAATGAACGCTCATTCACACGAATGAGAACTCATTCACACGAATGAAAACTCATTCACACGAATGAACCCTCATTCACACGAATGAACGCTCATTCACACGAATGAACACTCATTCGCACGAATGAATAGGCAGAATGATTCATTCGTACCAAGGGAAAAATGGTCCAAAAGTTCATATTTCCAAAATCTTGCATGTATTGATCTGAGGTGCTTCATGTTTTTGTGTTTGCAGACTGATCGTTATGGCGCACAGAGCTCCAGTTGTTCTTAAGGCTTCCATAAAAAGCAACATATGTGCGTACATGATTCCGACATCAAAGAATGCACGTCCATTTGTCGGCATGATCGAGTTTCTATCCAGATCCAGGATTGCTCATGCTATATCCCATCTCCGCACTCCATATACGTCGCACCAAAGGGAGTTCTGGGCCTCCGCCGAGATTGACTGTGAGGTATCTCCACCGGTCATACGAGGGAAGATCGCGGGTCAAGATGTGGTTGTATCGGCAGCTCACATTCGTCGATTGTGTCAATTTGGTGATCATCCTGAAGATCCAGTGACACTGGATAAATATCTGGTCCGAGGATGCTTCATGAGGATAAAGTAAGACGGAAATGTCGCCGAGGGAGTTTTAAACAAAGCGAACCTCTGTCCGCAGTACAAGTATCTAGGACATGTTCTTCTGCATTGCCTCGGTTCCCGTCGTGGAGGATTTGATGATATGCGTGAAACAATACAGAGCGCATTCGTTGCACTGGTGTTGAACATTCCGTTCAACTTTTCCGAGATGGTGTTCACGCACCTTAAGGAAAACATCTATCTTAAAGGGGACAATGCGTATCTTATGTACCCCAGATTCTTACAAATGATAATAGATGACCAACTTCCTCTTCTACCAAGGTCAGACGTTGACATAATCAAGTTAGAACACATGACGGACGTCACTCTAAACAGGGTACAGACCTACAGGGGCAGACCAACAAAGCCACCTCACAAACGACTCATTGGACATCTGGCAAATCCAGAGTATGTGGCACCAGTAAACAGAAAATGGCGTCACGATAACAGTGATTCGGACAGGGAGGATATTGTTGTACCTCCAGCTGACGACCAAGATGATGACGACCAAGATGGTCAGGGAGATGGTGGAAATACTCCTCATGTTTCATCTACCGCTGCCACCACTCCCACTGTTACTGCTATCGATCCTTCCCTTCCAACTAACCCAGAAGACGTTAACCTGGACACCGTCCTGTTTACTGATTCTGAGGAAACTGAAGATGAATTTGAAATCAGTCAACAAGGGGCAAGATTGGTCGCAACAAAAAGAAAAAGGGGAGCAGATCAAGGAAGCTCAAGGGTTGATGATGACGTCAGGGATGCTGACTTTGTCCCTGGCTGTCTACAAGTATCTGCTGCTCCTTCTTCCCAATCTACCCCGGTCAAGAAGGGAAGAGGAAAGAAAAGAATGGCCAAACGCCAAAAGTTTAAGCTTGTTAGAAGGACGGAGAGCACCTCTGCTACTACAGCAACTGCCACCAGGTCTGAGGCTCCAATGTGAACATCTATGCCTCAGACACAAACTGTGCCTCCTCCCATCTACACGACTGCTCCTACATCACAGCCATCAACTATTCGAGCTGAATCTTCAATTTCACTGCCGACTGTCTCTCTACACGACCAGATCAGTACTTTAAACAGTTTGGTACTTCGTTTACTGGCTCAGAATGAAGAGCAATCAAAGCGTCTTGATCAACAGGGATTGCTGATTGACCAACAGGGCTCGCAGATTGGTCATCTGACTCTGCAAAACTCTGAACAATCTCAAGCCATCACAAGTCTCACCAACAGGTGTAATGTTCAACAAGTCCTCCTTCTCACTGCTACAAACCAGAATAAACAGTTGTCTACAATTTTTGATGCACATGCTCAGAGGATACAAAGGCTAGAGGAGGAAAACAAAAGGCTGTTAGAAAACTTAGAAAGCAGAAGGGACCCGACACCCAGAATTGATGGTGCTCGCAATGATGGTGATGATGGTGACGATGATGATGATGATGACGATGAGGATGATGATGGTGATGATAATGATGTTGATAGTGATGATGATGATGACAATAATGACAAAGATAAAAACGATGGTGCCAATGCTGGTGCTGCATCAAGTGCTGAAAAGACAGCAGAAGCAGAGGCGCGAACAAAACAAAAATCAGACAAATCAGAAGGCTCGTCATCAGATAAACAAAAGGGGACTGAAGGTTGATAGTCTGTTTAAAAGTTGTCTTATTGTAAATATTAGATTATTATGTAAATAATTTCAGTTTTATTTTGATTAAATCAATGAAATTTCAAATTCTCACATGTTTATTCTTTGTTTGTTTATGTGAATAGTTCTGGATGTGATGCCACTCAAGCAACAACCCTCCAAGCTGACATATGTGCTTGACATGCAAGGGATCATCCAGCACTCGGTCATCTATGACAAAGAAGAGGGGGAAATCGTGCATTGCTTATCTAAAGAACAGATTGCCGAATTATTTCAGATGAATCCTGATGAAGTTATCACCGACGAGGCATCTGTTTCTGCTCCCGAGTATCCCTCTTCTGATGAACTGGAAGATGTTGATGAGGTTGAGATTGAAGACATCACCGATCAGGAATACCCAAAGTACACATCTGTCGACGGTGATGATCTTCCCTCCTTCGCAGACTTATTCACTCAACAGTCCGACGAGGAGGTCAACCGCATTATCGACAACAAAGAAGATGAAGCCGGTCCCTCCACTATTGACATTGACGAGCTGAATGAACGTAAAAGTCAGTGGATGGAATACATGGCCGAATTAAAGAAGAACTCAAAGCCCTCTCCTCCAACCAAGTACACTAAAGTTTATCGACTCAAAGGACATAAGTCTGATGGTCGTATAATCAGTTGGGCATACTTCAACGACTTAAGCTGCTATGCTATAAAAAGAGAGAAGGGCATACAATATTTCAGGTACCCTCATGACTTCAAGACGCTGCCCGCATTTGAAGTAAATCAATTGGCGCGTCTAAAGCTTCTATACAGCGAATCTTTCGGTCTATCCGAATGGTTTGAACGTCAATTACATTACGAATACCGGAAGAAGTGGGTGAACTTCAAGCCACAAATGCCTACACGTTACATTCATAAGGAAAAGGTTCATCCAATCACCAAGAAGCCCCTAATTGTCTTAAAGTGGAAACCTCCAACGATCATGAAGAAGATTCCTTTAAGGAAAATGATCCAGGACTTCTCAGATCAGTTCAAATGGTGATACTATGATGGGCGTACTGGTGAAGCTGTTATAGTGCTTTGTAAAGAAGGGTCATGGGAGACCATCAGGGTCTTTGATCCCTAGTGGCTGACCAACTTGTCTGAACAAGATGTTACAACTTTATACAAGTGTCAGCCGTTTTTTGATGTTACAGATATAGACCAGGCGTTGCAGTATGTGAAGGTGATACGTATATGCTTTTCTTTTGACATACACGCCGGGGTCAACTGGAAAACTCGTACAAAAGAGATGTTGAAGACCAACTAATGTCAGTTAGGTCATTTAGAAGGGATCTAGGTCCAAGGGAGAGTATGTGGATGCATGATATGTCCCTAATCCCTTGTAGTATGTATTTCATCTATGTTTAATGTAGCTATTTGATATATTAATGAAATTACATGTTTATCCTTAATGTTTACTCATATATAACGACTGTGTATTAAACGATCTGATAAATATCGATAACGTTGATCAATCGTGCCAATGAAAGGCCCATTCGCACGAATGGATCATGAGAATGATCCATTCGCGCGAATAGATCATGAGAATGATCCATTCGCGCGAATAGATCATGAGAATGATTCCTTCGCTAGAATAAGTCATGAGAATGATTCATTTGTATGAATGAACCATTCTGATGATTCATTCTTACGAATGAACCATTCTACTGATTCATTCGCACGAATGAGTCCATTCACATGACTCATTCGTACGAATGGCCTCTGCACTATATATAGAACTTTCACTTCATGAGCACAAAATATAGCAGAGACTAACCAGAGCAGAACCAGACTAAGCAATAGAACACACACAAACTCTTTGCACCGGCATTTTCGAATCTCTGTCCGTTGAGAGTTTCCAGGTCTTGTATCCAACTTCTCTACACCAAAGGGTCGATAGAAACCTTTGTTTCGACATCTAATCCGCTCGTTTCTCACGACCCGATCCGTGTCATAGATTGGATTGCCAATCAAATCGGATTCCGCACGATTTGGTTTGGTTAATGTGTTGAATCATTGGATCAAGGTAGATCCTGATCCAACAGTACTACCAGGGCAACTATGAGAGGTGGACTCAGTAGCTCCTTTTACAGGAGAAGTGGTTGGAGAGGAAGGAATGCATTTGAGGTTAGGCATCAGCCTCCGAGGCAGGATTCGGGATCAGGAAATGGATGGCTGGAGGAATCTGACGAAGAGGAACAAGTGGGTGATAACTTTGACTTGTTTAGTGATTAGATTAGTGGTGGTTACCACGAGAGGACAAGAGCATCTTGAGTAGTGGCCGTCAGGCACTTTTGTGATGAAATACTTGTTCTTGGGTTTCAATTGCTTGATTTTAACCTTAATAGTGAATCTTACCATGGGATGGTTTGAAACGTAGTTAATGATAGTTGCATGTGTGATAGCTTGCTATTGGTGGTGCAGTGTAAATTAAGTGTGATTATGTGATTACCTTTTAAACAACATGAGTTCATACTAAATGTAATCTTTGATGTGATGCTAGAGCTTGGTTGATTAGACTGTATGAGTAGACCTGTGTAGCCCTGAGTTTTGATTATTTGTGTGTGTCTACGGTCTTAAGATAGTGTCACCTATGTGTTATGTTTAGATGATGTTTGAAGTGTAAGGGGTGTGTTGCAGCTGGTGTAGTTGTTCAGGACGAAGTCCTGTGGGAAATCTTAAATATACATATTTAGTATGTATAAATGTTCAGGACGAGGTCCTATGAGAAATTGTAGTTACATACCTTATGTCTAGGTATACATGTTCAAGACCAGATCCTATGGGGAAGTAAGATATTTTATATCATGTGTGTATGAATGTTTAGAGTGATGTTTTGTGTCTAGACTGAGTAGTGTGTCGTCTTGAAGTATGGGTACGACCAGGTAAACTCTGTATGAGTATATGATGACGTGTGGCAGGGGCTACCGTTGTAGTGAGTAAGAGGTAAGCTTCAGGAGTTTGTGTGTTGATAAATGACGAGGTCATATTGTATGCACGTAGATTTACTCAGATCTACCAGTTGTGTTTGTGCACGTGATGTGTGTTTAGAGTTTAGGGTTACTAGTACATGTGTAGAACATTGTGTGTCCTGTAGATATTTGTGTCGGTGTGTGTCCCTGTAGTACACGCTTAGTCGTGCATAGGACGGGTGGTCATTATGCTCAAGTATAGTATTTCTATCTTGTCGATTTTCTCGACGTTGATACATCGAGGTGGTGCGAGGAGTTTTGACGTCTTCTAAGCGACAAGTGAGGTGCTCTTATGAGATGCCTATGCTTATATCTCGGGAATTCAGAGCACGGAGCCAATGGGCAGAGTTGTGAGAGTAGATGATGAAACCATTTACATGGACGCTCGACCAGAAATGTTTATGATAAGATCAAGGTGATGACACTGACGATTTCATCACAAAGTTAACGAGATGATGAAGGACCTTCATGGAACATGTTGCATATGAAGAATTCAATCGAGGTGAGACACCAAAGAAATAGGGATGTTTTCCCTGAGCAAGACGATAGATAGCTGAGGCATGTGAGCGGGCGGACTTCATGTTAGTACATGATAAATGAGATGCGGTCGGTAATCGCATGGTAATAGTAGAGCAACAACTAGAAAGTGAAACCCAGGAGGGGTAAGTGCAGGATTGCACGTAAGTGACTGGGAAGGAAATGCTTACGCTGGTAAGCATAGGCCTAAGCTTAAAGTGAGCTCATATGGAGCATTCAAGTGAAGCAAGTGTTTGGCTGTTGAAACAAACATGACAGAGGTAAGTGAGCTTTTAAGAAACATCGAGAGCTGATGAAGATGACCCTAGTGTTGGGTGTATGTACGTAATTTTGGGACGTATTGAACGCGTGATAATGAAGTAAAGAGACAATATGGTAGAGAAATTTGGTGGAGACCGGTCTAGCTTGGCACGAGCTCCGGGAGATCATTGGAGAAGGACAATATTGATGCCCTTATTGGCAGGGTAATGGGCTTGAGTTTGAGGAAGCATCGCAAGATGGCGATCGGAGTATGAGAAAAAGAGGTATGAGGGGTATTTAATGGTGAAGCAGTGAGTGCTTCTATCTGTGAAAGTAGGAGACCTACTTGGGGTGATGACCGTCGGAATGACGAGATCATTGGGGTTATACAGGAGACTAAGGAAATTGTGCCCGTGAGTCAAAATGATATGCGACAAGTGAGCAGACATATAGCAGTATTTTGCTCCGTAGTACTAGAGATAGTACGACATTGTTAAGAACATTAAGAGCGAAAAGGTATTGTCAAGGGCAATGAAAGTGAACCAATTGTGAAAGGGTAAGAAATCAAGGCAAACACGGATGGCAACTTCTAGCAAGTGCCGGGATAGCGAGAGCTGGAAAGGCAGCCGTTTCACTAATGGCTGGATAGGCGAGAGACGAAAGAATGAGTAGGTGAGACCTACGAGTTCCAAGGTTGAAAGGGGGCAACGGAGAAGACTTCTTTGAAACCCAAGGAGATTGGTCGTATTGAAAATCAAGTTATGAAACCGAATAGTGTGAAGGTGAATACTTGACACCGAATGAATTTGGTGTACGAGTACAAATGGAAAGGACGGGTTGTGTTGGTTTGTGCCAACACAGGATTCGAGGACGAATCCTCTTTTAAGTGGGGTAGACTTGTAACATCCCTAAAATTTATTTAACGAACGGGTCGAGTTAATGAGGGATTGAGGTCTCTTTTAAACAAACATGGATTATAAAAGTTTCATATAAAGATGGGTATCACGGTTAGAGGACTCGGACTACCATTAATTCAAGAATTAGATGTTGAACTCCGTTAAACTTATTCGTACGGACCCGAATTGAAATATAAAAGGGTTTATAAACCTTTTAATCACAAACCTTAGGCCATATGTGGCCTAGGAGTGTTAGACGGCAGACGCAGGGGAACTTGTAAGTGGTTCATTAACGAGTCAAGTAGGTGCTAGTATCTTGATGTTGTGTGTATTGTGTCGTTGTCCTCATGAAACGACGGGTATCATGTTTGCATGAGTCTATGTGGTGTCCATAGTATGTATGGGCTAGAAGTCAGTATGGTGTTTGTGTGTCGTATAATTTCCTATTCGAAAAGAGTTGGGTAATGTGTCTAGACGTTATGAGGATACGTCTAAGTAAGCGTTGTATTACACACGTAAGTGATCCGTACATGGTGGTGAGTCGTAGAACATGTCCAGGTAGTGTCATGTGTATATATGTGTTGCTTTGTGTGCTTGCATTGTTGTCCGTGTATATGGCTAGTAGTGATGTGGAGGACGGAGTCCTTCGGGGTCATCATTGTACGTGTGATGTGTCAATTACCGTATGGTAGATGATATAGTCACCGTGTGGTGGCTGGGTAGTCATCGTAGATGACGAGTGTTTCGCTATGTTTAGCGGTGGGGCCCTGTAACAAGGGTGGAGCTGTATCCCGACGGGGATAACCCAATCGAGGCTGCAGTGATGAGGTATGTATTTGTGTGCTTATATATGTGTTAAATTTCATGCAAGTGATGAGTTATATTAATTGTGTATGAGATGGTATTGATGTGATAAATAGATGGAATCAATGTGGTGTGTCGAGTTAGATTAATCGTTGTGTCGGGCTGAGTACATTGTGTACAACTATTGAGTCAATTAGGTTATGAGAGTCCTGGTTAGGACTGGTAAGTCGGTGTCTAGAGGTTGGTCGAGTTAACCAGCATATGGTTAATATATATATATATATATATATATATGGTAAAGTGTGAGTTATCGGTGTAGTAAGCTCGTTCTATGTCGGTGAGACTTACTGAGTGAAAATGGTGGGTAGAGTCTGGGGTGGTGGATCCTTTGGGATACTATAAGATAACGGGGGTTATTTATATGATGAAAATCTATACAACTATTTTCTAAGGACAAGAGGGTCTTGAATGGAAATAATTATATAAAGAGATGAGTTAGTTTTTGTTTAAATTAAACTATTAGAACTCACTCACCGTAGCTGACTTTGTATGTACGTTAGATTGTTTTACAGGTTACTCTGCTAGACGAGGTGTCTTGGCTTGGAAGCGGGGCTACTCGGGTTGGTGTGCATGCATTCGTCAGGTAATGTTATCAAAGTTAACGAGTTTAAAGATAATATTATTTTGAGAAAGACTTCCGCTGTTTATTTAAATGAAAGTTAGATGTTTTCTAATGAGTATAACCAGTTATGAGAACCAACTGTAGGGTGCCTGGTTTGGGGCCTTACATGTAGACTTCCATTTGTCCAAGTGGTCGGTGTGACCTCTACACACCAGTCGTTTTGCATCGCTCATGCATTTATATCTAAAGAACGGGAGGAAAAATTCATATGGGTACTGCTGCAAATCAAATGTATGTTGCAAAAGTGTATGGAGCCGCGTGTAATAGTAACAGACAGGGACAAAGCTCTTACGAACGTGTGTGATACAATAATGACAGTTCCAAGAACATATGCCGGTGGCACATACACGAGAATATCTCAAAACATTGCAAGGCATCGTTTACAGATGAAGACTGGGCAAATTTCAAGTATTCATAGTCGGTATTGTGTGAGTCAACCACGCGAAATGTATACCAGTACAACTTCAACCGGCTTTACGAACGACTGTATGCAGCCAAACGAGGAAGTAACTTTTTAATATTAAATATTTATTAGGGTTTAAATTATTTTCAATATTCAATATTTATTAGGGTTTAAATTATTTTTCTAGGAGTTATAGACTATGTGAACAAAAATTGGTTGGACCCATATAAAGAAAAGTTTGTATCAGCCTGGTCTAACAAAAACCTCAATTTTAGTCAACATACAACGAACCGAGTCGAGAGCTAGCATTCGCTCCTAAAGAGCTATCTTAGAAATGCTAACAGCTCGCTAGATAGATTTGTTTGGTTTGTTGATGAAATTGTAACAGATCAATATGTACAATTACAGTTTGGGTTTGGAACAAACCTTATAAGGAAAATGGACAGCCACGTAGCTATTGAATTGTTTAATAACCTACACGGTAAAGTTTCACATAAAGCTCTAAATGGACAGCCACGTATCTATTGAATTGTTTGAAAGCCGCACCCGTTAGTCGTTGGATGTGGATGTCATACACAGTACTCTTAATTGCTCAAAGATTTAGGGTGATTGTTCAACTTTTAAGCATCGCCGGTAATCAAACATTTTTCCCATTATGGTTTGATCCTAATGTTCACGCTCAACATCAAATCGTATCGTTCGCTCATGTCAACAATGCTCATTTCATCAACGTCAAGTTAGACGGAGATTTTCCGATGACCATACCGAATGCACTTTGGATTTTGCACCGAAATGATGATGCAGCAGGATAGGAAAATATATACAGTGATCGTATCGAACGTTTTTAGAAGATAATAGCTAGTGATGCACATAAATTTCCACAATACGTCACGAATGTTGGATAATGTAATTGAATAATAATTATGCTAATAAGACACATTTATTTTATGATAATGGCTAGTGATGAGCAATGTATTTTTAAATTATAATAAATAGTAATTAACGTATTTTCAAAGCCCACTTATATATTATTTTCAAAGACTAATTATATATTAAATAGTAATAAATAGTATTTGTATAATAAAACAAAGTTAATAAAAAATAAAATAAAAAATTCTATATACCACGGATAGGTCGGAAAACCTGAAATTTTCAAATTTCAGATATTTAATGCTTATACGCAGCGTATAGGTCAAAACGTATCGTATAGAATACCAAAGGTCAGCCTTATATGCTACGTATTGGCTTATACGAAGCGTATAGGCGTCTGATATAATCAGAAGTCCCTTCGTACAGGACCAAACGCCCCCCAATATTTACACACAAACACATACGAAGAAGCTTCGGTTGATTGACATCGTCAGGTCCAAAATCTTCTCTTTTACTCGTAAAGGTACGTATTATAGACTCCCGTTCAATAACATAGGTTTAATTTTGATTATTAGCCGTAAAAATAGGGTAGAATAGGGTTTATAAACACTGAAATTGATGAACTATACGCAACTTATAGCCTTATACGTGACGTATAGTTCATCTGAGGAAAAAGATGAAGCCATACGCCACGTATAGGGCTATACGTTGCGTATGGCTCAAGTTCTCGGTAACTGACCTTCGTATGGTCTGGGGTTGCCGTGTATGGCTTGGGTTGCCCGGTAACTGACCTGAGTATGCCTTGGGTTACCTGCGTATGGCTTGGTTACCCGGTAACACCCTATAAGCCACGTATAAGGCAATACGTGGCGTATAGGGCAATACGTGGCGTATAGGTATTTTAAAAAAAAATAATTATTTTTAAATTAAAAAAAGCATTTTATTATTATATTAAAAAACAATTTTATTATTATATTAAAAAATAATTTATTATTATTTTTAAAATAAAAAAAACAATTTATTATTATTTTTAAAATGAAAAAAATAACAATTTATTATTGTTTTTAAAATTAAAAAAAATAACAATTTATTATTATTTTATATTATTTTCAGATATGGCGGATCACGATGTTTATATCGATATGGTGGATTTAGATGATCTCGCGCACTACCCATATTTGGATTTTTCGCCCGACTCGGACGCGTTTGGCCGGTGCCAGAAGCTACGGGAGGTGAGGATGGGCCCGGGGACGGCGGTGGACTGGGAGCTTCTCCAGGAGGTCCAGGAGACGGAGCGGGCCAGGGCCATCGTAGGCGAGGACACGCCATGGGATCGTCTGTTTGATCTTGCATTCACCGAGACCTACCGAGAGGTGGTCGTCGAGTTTCTTTCGATGTTCATCTACTCCGAGGAGGGGCTAGAGCCACTTCCCGGGTAGGAGCAGGCAGAGGAGTTGGATCAGGTCTCCTTTCGTATTTTTGGCCACGTTTACCGTCTGACCCTCCGTCAGTGGGCCGTCGCGACGGGCTTGTATTTCGAGCCCAAGACGGTCACGCCACTTTACACTGAGGTGGTGACGGAGGTGAACAAGGAGGATCTCCTAATTTTTTGGAGTTTGATTTCCGATAGTCCTTGGTTGGGTACCAAGGGGACTGTCTCGGGGATTAGAGACCCCCTCAATGGATATTTGCACCGGCTTATCTCGACGTCGATCGCACTGCGTCTGAAAAGCCGTGAGTGGTGCACCGATAGAGACCTCTTCTTTCTCTACTGCCTGCTTACCAGCAGGCGGTGCGCCCTATCCACATGCCTAGCACTTTATTTTGTGTCTGCCTATATGCAGCAGGAGTGCGGGCTTTTGTATGGCGGCGCTTTCATCACTCATCTCATGCGTGTTCTTACACCGTGGCATGATCACGAGCATGAGATGTTAACGCCCATTCCCCTTGTCCGATAAGACCGCCGCACGACGAGCGGCATGCGCATCACGCACCGATTCCCGGGGCTCGGCCTTCGGTTCGTAGGTGCAGTCCAGGACCAGGTTTAGGACCAGGTGCCGTTGCCGCCGATGCCGGACAGGGGGACCCGTGCCTGACCCGCTACAGGGTGTGCCGTTGCCGCAGCCGCACGTCGAGCCCGTTCACGACCAGCCGCCACAGCATCCCCGACACGTGCGTCGGTCTGTTAGGCTGGACAGGGTCACCCAGGCATTGCTTGATGGACTTGTTGCCGACTCACGGCGACAGGCTCGTCATAGCGACCGGATGGAGGGCCTGATGATTTAGGCGGTTGGTCGCCTCGGGGATCTGTCACGAGCCGCCGGCATCGAGCCACCACCACTACCACCGCCACGTCACTATCCGGACGACACAGGTCAGCATCAGGGCGATGCGGGTCAGGATCAGGGCGGCGCCAGTCAGGATCTGGGCGGCGCCGATCTGGCGTAGTTGTTTTTATTTGTATTTAGTTATTTCTTTTCTTATGTATGTAAAAAAATTTTGATGTAATATATTTAGTGTTTTGATGTAAATATATGTAATGTTTGGTTATTTGTTTGGTGGAGATGTTTTATTTGTTTGTTTGATTGAAATGATAAATTATAAATGTAAAAATATTAAAGAAAAGATAAAAACTATATAAACTAACAAAGATAAAAATTATATAAGTTATAAATATAACAAAGTTATATAAATTAAAAAAGATAAATATAATATAAAAAAAATTACTATACGTGGCGTATAGCCCAATACACCACGTATAGATTTCTTATACACCAAAATCTGCCAAGTTTTGAGGCAGTAATATATTTAATGTTTTGATGTAAATATATGTAATGTTTGGTTATTTGTTTGGTGGTGATGTTTTATTTGCTTGTTTGATTGAAATGATAAATTATAAATGTAAAAATATAAAAAATATTAAAGAAAAGATAAAAACTATATAAACTAACAAAGATAAAAATTATATAAGTTATAAATATAACAAAGTTATATAAATTAAAAAAGATAAATATAATATAAAAAAAATTACTATACATGGCGTATAGCCCAATACTCCACGTATAGATTCCTTATACACCAAAATCTGCCAAGTTTTGAGACAGAAATATAACCCGGAGCCAATACGCAGCGTATAGCTGAATACGCCACGTATGGGAACTAACCGGCAGACAGGGAATGACACGTGGCATTCTGTTGTAAGAGACTGAACCCTATACGCCTCGTATTGGCCTATACGAGGGCGTATAGGGCGGCGGTGTGTGCAAATAGCAATATTTCGTGTCACATTAGAATCTCGCTTAATAAATCCACAAGCTAAACCCAGTGGTATGGTGTTTACCTCTCACAAAAGTGATGTAGGTTTAAATCTTTTAAAAATGTAAGATTAGATGGTATTTAGATTTAAAAAAATGTTTAAAAAAATAACAGCTAAGAGCTCTGATATTGGAACAATTGTCAAAATGAACCACCATAGTAATTGTTCGAATTCTGAAAGCATCTATTGTCGCATATCGTTATCAACAAAACAAATAACATAGTCGTTCTTCACTAAATCTACTCATGATTACATGGTTTAACACTTTTTTTAATGAACCATTTGACATTCCGGCATCACTTACATTCTTTGACTATTCTGATTCTATATTGAGTTTCAATGTCATTGTTTGGTTCACATAAACTTGTATTTGGAATTGTTTGGCATGCCATACTTCTTATCATAATTATACTAACATTGCATTCCCCTTAAAAGGAAATTGTGAGTGATAGTAATTTTATAGAGTACAACCACTAGCTTAGCCTAGTGGCAAAGGTGTATATATACCTAAGACTTTACTAAGATGGTGAGTTCGGGTTCAAGTCCCACTTGTGACAAAAAAAAATGGGGGTCCAGGTTGTGTCAGGGGGTTTTCTCACCTATGGTGGGTTTCCTCCTGAGGGAGGTGGAGATGATCGGATGGGTCAGTGGCCCGTCAGTGATCCCAATTGCCGTTCAAAGAAAAAGTAATTTTATAGAATGATTGTTATTTGAATTATGTTTAGTTTCTACTCCGATAAGCAACCCTCCCGCGGGGCCAATTACATGCGCTTCATCTAGGGCATCGATGTACTAAATCAATTGTAATTAGAGTTAATAGAAGGTAGTTTTTATATATATGGTTGTAGTGTATAACCTTCTCTTGTAACCTATTTATTTAGAAAATTATCAATACAATTCACAGTTACACACACTTAAGGTGTTTCACTCGATAGCACCATCGGTGGCGGTGTGACTAGACCTCGACGTCTCTATATGTTATTGATTGGATGGTTAATTGTAAGAGGTGTATGAATCAATCCAAGTTAATTGTATTAAATTGTATTGTATTTGTGACTTGGCATTAGACATGCAATATATATGAATAGATATTTGAATATATTTGTAGGGTTAGGTTATAGTAAAAAGGGTTTTAAAAATAAGAAGGGTAAGAAGGATTCTAAGCTTGACATGTGTCATTTTATTATTTTTAAAGGGAGGGCATAATGGTCAATGTGTAATATACCAGGTCAATGTGTAATATACCAGGTCAATGTGTAATATACCAGGTCAATGTGTAATATACCAGGTCAATGTGTAATACACCAGGTCAATATGTAATACACCAGGTCAATGTGTAATACAAGGTCTGATATTACACAATGATCAGACCTGATATTACACAATAATGAGCATATTACACAATGACCTGACATATTTGAGCGAATTACACAATAATGAGCGAATTACACAATGAGCTGGAAAACGTAAAACACAATGATGAAAACATATAACACAATGATGAAAAATATTTGACACAATGAACTTGTATTACATAATGAACTTGTATTACACAATGACCTGACTAATTACACAATGAACTTGTATTACACCATTAACTTGTATTACACGATGAACTTGTATTACACAATGACCTTACTAACTACACAATGAGCTGAAAAACGTAAAACACAATGATAAATACATATAACATAATGAACTTGTATTACACATTGAACTTGTATAACACAATGAACTTGTATTACACAACGAACTTGTATTACACAATGACTTGACTAATTACACAATGAACTTGTATTACACAATGAACTTGTATTACACAATGACCAGATATTACACAATGACCAGACGTGGTATTACACAATGAACTTGTATTACACGATCAACTTGTATTACATAATGACCTGACTAACTACACAATGAGCTGGAAAACGTAAAACACTATGATAAATACATATAACACAATGAACTTGTATTACACATTGAACTTGTATTACACAATGAACTTGTATTACACAATGACTTGACTAATTACATAATGAACTTGTATTACACAATGACCAGATATTACACAATGACCAGACGTGGTATTACACAATGAACTTGTATTACACGATGAACTTGTATTACACGATGAACTTGTATTACACGATGAACTTGTATTACACGATGAACTTGTAATACACAATGAGCTGGAAAACGTAAAACACAATGATAAATGCATATAACACAATGAACTTGTATTACACATTGAACTTGTATAACACAATGAACTTGTATTACACAATGAACTTGTATTACACAATGAACTTGTATTATACGATAAACTTGTATTACACAATGACCTAACTAACTACACAATGAGTTGGACAACATAAAACACGATGATAAATACATATAACACAATGAACTTGTATTACACAATGACCAAACGTGGTATTACGCAATGAACTTGTATTACACAATGAACTTGTATTACACATTGAACTTGTATTACACAATGAACTTGTATTACACAATGAACTTGTATTACACATTGACCTGAATAATTATACAATGAGCTGAAAAACGTAAAAAAAAATTGTTTTTGTTTATAACGACACTATACTCGTTTTAAAGATAAAAAAACGCTCGTTTTTATGGTGTAATTTTTTTGAAAAAATAATGTCGTATATAAAAGTTATGAACGTTTTAAAATGAGGGGGGAACTTGATAAAAAGTCAACAAAAGTGGCCAAGACTAAAATACCCTTGTAACAACTTTTTCTCCTACAATTTAATATCAACCATTAAATCTTTTCTACAATTTAATCTAATGGCCCCAAATCCTTCTCACCCTTCTTACAATTAAAATTCTTTTTACATGAACCTAATCCTATATTTGTAATTGTAGAATGATTATCCTTTCCTAAAATATAGGATCTCATTGTATCTTTATATACGATTGAATGGAATATAGAGAGGCAAGCAATTCAATCTTATCACGATCCAAGATGGTATACTTTTGCTAACCCTACAGCCGTTGCCGGCCATCTTCTGTCCCTCCCTAACGTTTTTTTCTTTTCCAAACACTTCTCCAATCGGTTTTGTTCCAAACGGCCATCTTTGCTGTTCCATAAATCACCATCCAATCTTCTGTTCTTCTCTCTCAAAACACAGTTCAATCTTCTCACCTAGTCCCCTCACATCTTTTTTTCCTCATTCATCATGGAAAAATTACACCAGGTGATCACCGTCATCAACATTCACAATTTCATACCAGTTAAACTCAAGATGGAAAGCAGTCAGTACACGTCATGGGCAGAGCTCTTCAAAATTCATTGTCGCTATTGACCACATCCTCCCACCAAAACTACATACTGCTTCTTCTTTCGAAAAAGACAAAGAAAAAGCTGTTGCTCTACAACAATGGAACCGTGTGGATGCCATTGTAATACAGTGGATCTATAGCACGATCTCTAATGACCTCCTCCACACCATCCTTCCACCTGATTCCACCATAGCCAAAGCTTGGACTGCACTCGCCAACATTTTCCAAGATAACAGTAATTCTCGTGCGGTATATCTTGAACAACAATTCAACAACTCCCGTCTCGACAGTTTCGCCAACATAACCTCCTGCTTGCCAACGTTGGCTCTCCCATATCAAACCAACGCCTGGTGCTTCAACTTATCTCGGGTCTAAACAACAAGTACGATGGAGTAGCCATGCTTCTCCAACAAACCGTTCCTCTACCCGATTTCTATCAAGCCCGGACTCAACTAATCCTCGAAGAAACACGCAAAGCAAATCAGACTTCTCCTGCCGCTACCCTACATACCGCCACTACTCAGAATCCATCCGCCCCTCATCCGCCTTCCACTGATCAGCTTTCACATAGCAGCTCCTACCAGTCCTCCTCTCCAGCAGGTCGGGTAGGGGACATACACGGGGCAAAGGACGTGGGCAGGGATGCTCCGCCATCCGTGGTCATGGAAACTGCGGGAATCAGCCGTGGTACCCTTCACCATTTCAGCAGCCTTGGACTAACCCCTATCAGCAGTAGCTTTGGGGGTGGCCACAACCCACCTGGCAGCAACCCAACTGGGCAGCACCACCAGTCCCGTACCCGACCATACCTCCAAATCCAGATCATCGATGGGTAGTCCAGGTATTCTAGGTACAAGACCAGCCAACTCTAACTATGCAGCTTCGGAAGCTAGTTATGCACGAACTGATATTGAACAAGCTTTGCATACAATGTCTCTGAACTCACCGGACAACAATTGGTATCTCGACTAGGGCGCCACATCTCATATGACGAACATGCAAGGTAATATCTCGTATTATTCAAATAAGTGTCGTTTAAATCATATAATTTTCGGTGATGGTTTCCAAATTCCCATCAAAGGTGCCGGTCAAACCACTTTACAAACACCTTTCCCACCTCTTAAACTAAACAACATCCTTTATGCTCTTAATCTTGTTACAAAATTATTTCTGTTAGACGTTTAACAACTGATAATAAAATTTACATTGAGTTTGACCCCTTTGGCTTTATTGTGAAGGACTTCCAGATGCGGATCCCTATCGTCCGTTGTAACATCGGACCACTCTATCTTCTCACACCTCCATCGTCGTCTCAAGTCCTTCCTCTATCCACCTTTGTTGCTTTATCTCAAGATCTATGGCACCTCCCGGATCTGATTTACTTCATTATCTTAAGCAAAATCTTAGCATTTCTTGTGACAAATAAAAAACAGTCACCTTCTTTATGTCAGTCTTGTGTTTTTGGAAAACAAGTTAAAACTTCAATTTATTAATTCTGATTCTATTACATATTCTACGTTTGACATTGTGCATAGTGATTTGTGGACCTCCCCGATACTTAGTTGTTGGGGGTGGGGTCACCGCTATTATATTATATTTTTGAATGACTATACTAATTACCTATGGACTTATCCCATTTCTCAAAAATCCTAAGTTTTCTCAATTTTTAATTCTTTTCACAAACTTATTCACACCCAACCATTAAATGCATACAATGTGAAAATGACACCGAGTATAACAACAATGCCTTCCATACAGATGTGTTGAACCAAACGTCACTAAATGAAGGAATGTTGAAAGGCTGACAGGTGGCGGTATCGGCAGGGCGGTGAGGGTGGTGACGGCTGGCGATGACAGTAGTGTCAGCGAAGAGTAGATGTGGAGATAAATAACGTCGTTGCTCATTTTAAGTTAACAAGCTTTATAAGAATTGTTAGTGTAGTGGGAAAACAAGAAAGTCAACAATTAAAGTCAACTATTACATTTGAAGTCTAATTGGTTAACAAGCTAAAGTTCAAGGGGCTATTTGCTTAATGGTCAGAGTTTGAGGGACTGAAAGTGTCATTCTTGATTCTTAGTTTGTTAATAATCTGTTAATGAACTTGCTTAGGGTTATATAGTTCAGATCAGTTCTTGTATGAACATTCTTCTCAATTTGATTTCATTTTTCATTCAATTCTTTGTATCTTCTTTAGTTCTAGAATAATCGAAAGTATCAATTCAATTCTTTTTCGAATTGCTTGTTGTTATTATTCCGCTTATTCATTCACAATTGGTATCAGAGCCTCGGCTCGATTCAAGCAATTTGAACGACTAAAGGTGCAAGATGAGTTCTACAACCAAATTCGACATTGAGAAGTTCAATGGCAAGAACGATTTCAGCCTGTGGAGATTAAAGATGAAGGCACTGTTGGTACACCAAGGTCTGGTAGATGCTCTCAAAGGTGAGGTTGGTTTCCCGGCAGGGGTTTCTGATTCGGATAAGAAACAGATCATGGAAAAGGCACATAGTGCCATTATTCTCAGCCTTGGTGACAGAGTACTGAGAGAAGTCTCCAAAGAAACTACTGCTGCAAGCATCTGGACCAAATTAGAAGGTCTGTATATGACCAAGTCCTTGGCTAATAGACTGTATCTCAAGAAGAGGTTGTATACTTTTCAAATGATGTCTGGAAGGTCACTTGAAGACCACACAGATGAGTTTAACAAACTCATTCTAGATCTTGAAAATATTGAGGTGGAGATTGAAGAAGAAGATAGAGCAATAATTTTCTTATCAAGTCTGCCTCAAATCTATGAACATTTTGTAGACACGTTAATGTTTGGAAGGGAAAGTCTATCCATGGAGGAAGTACTTGCAGCAATGAACTCAAAAGAACTTAAGAAGAGAGGTGAATCAAAGGAAGATGGAAGTGAGGGACTCTTTGTAAGGGGCAGGGCAGATCAGAGAACTTTTAAGAAAGGTCAGCCAAGAGCTAAGTCAAAGGGAAAGTTGAGATGTTTTGTGTGCAATTCAGACAAACATTTCAAGAAAGATTGTCCTGAATGGAAGAAGAAAAAGGCTGAGTATACCAGAAATAAAAGTCATGCTGGCCATGGAAATAACTCACCTACTGAAGGATCAACAGATGGGTATGAGTCTGCTGATGTTCTTGTGGTTTCAAAGGCTGGATCCAAGCTGGAGTGGGTGATGGATTCAGGGTGTTCATACCACATGACCCCTTATAAAGATTGTTTCAAAACTCTAAAGATGGAAGATCAAGGTATGGTGCATCTTGGTGATGACAGACCATGTTACATAAAAGGTATTGGCACTGTTACTTTTCAGTTGAACAATGGATCTATAATTGACCTAAAAGAAGTAAGATACATCCCTGAACTTAAAAGGAATCTAATTTCTTTAGGGACCTTTGAGAGTGAAGGGTATGTAGTTAGTATGAAAAATGGAAAGGTCAAAGTGATTAAAGGGTCTATGGTAGTTTTAACTGGATCTAGAAGACAGAATAACATCTATTTTCTAGAAGGGGAAGTCAGTTCAATTGATGCAAATGTAGTTACTGAGATTGAGACAAAGGCACAGTTATGGCATAAAAGGCTAGGACACATTAGTACACAAGGTTTAATTGAGTTAAACAAGGGCCAGGTGTTTGGTGAACTAAAGGACTGTGATGCAGGTTTTTGTGAAAACTGTATTCTAGGCAAGTCACATAGAGTCAGGTTTAACAGAAGTGTACATGCTACAAGGGGTATACTTGATTACATTCATGCTGACTTATGGGGGCCTGCTAGGGTTCAGTCATTGGGGGGTGCCAAATATTTCTTATCTTTGATAGATGGATATTCTAGAAGGGTTTGGGTGTATGCACTCAAGACAAAGGATGAGACATTTGAAAGGTTTCAAGAATGGAAAGTATTGGTTGAAAATCAGACAGAGAAGAAAGTTAAGAAGTTGAGAACTGATAATGGGCTTGAATTCTGCAATAATCTGTTTGATAAATTCTGCAAAAGACATGGTATAGCTAGGCATTTGACAGTTGCAGGGACACCACAACAGAATGGGCTTGTGGAAAGGATGAATAGAACCCTGCTGAATAAGGTCAGGTGTATGCTGTTTGGGGCAGGTTTGCCCAGAATGTTTTGGGCAGAAGCATTAGCAACATCTACTTATCTTGTAAACAGGTCTCCTTCATCAGCAATTGATATGAAGACTCCCATGGAAATGTGGTCTGGAAATAAACCTAAGTATGATCATTTAAGGGTGTTTGGGTCTGTGGCATATGCTCATGTTAAACAGGGAAAGCTAGACCCTAGGGCATAGAAATGTGTGTTCTTGGGGTACCCTGAGGGAGTAAAAGGCTATAGATTATGGAGACTATCTGACACCAGTCCCAAAGTATTAATAAGCAGGGATGTTACTTTTAATGAAAGTCTAATGTACAAGGATGTGGTAGGGAGCAGTTCAGGGGAAATTCAAGAAAACAATTCAACAAGTGATGGTATTCAAATTGAGGTGGAGTTACCTGAACAGGTTAATCCTACAGGCTCACAAGATAGTAGACATATTGGGGAGTCAAGTGATGAATCTATGGGTCATGATATGGGTCATAGTATTGCCAGGGATAGACCAAGAAGGCAGGTTGTACCACCTGCTAGATACAGATCAAATGAATATATCTCAGCTTTTGTATTCAATGTGGCTGAGGAAGAGAGCAATTATGAGCCATTAACATACCAAGAAGCAATAAATTCTGTGGATAGAGACAAATGGTTGGTGGCTATGAATGAGGAAATGGATTCTCTAAAGAAGAATCAGACCTGGATACTAGTGAATAAACCAAAGGAACAGAAGTTGGTCTCTTGTAAATGGATTTTTAAAATCAAGGAAGGCATTTGTGGTGAACCTCCTAGATACAAAGCCAGGCTTGTTGCTAAAGGGTTTACACAAAGAGAGGGGGTTGACTATAATGAGATATTCTCACCTGTGGTCAAGCATACTTCTATTAGAGTGATTTTGTCTCTAACTGCAGTGGATAATTTGAAGTTAGAGCAAATGGATGTCAAGACTGCTTTTTTGCATGGTAGTCTTGATGAAAAGATATTCATGAAGCAGCCCATTGGGTTTGAAATAGAGGGGGCAGATGAAAAGGTGTGTTTATTGCAAAGGTCCTTATATGGACTAAAACAATCTCCTAGGTGCTGGTATGTAAGGTTTGATGATTATGTTGTTTCAAAGGGTTTCAAGAGGTGTAGTTATGATAGTTGTGTATACTATCATGAGTATGATAATGGGAAGTTTGTTTACCTGTTATTATATGTTGATGATATGCTCTTAGCTTGCAGTGATAAGGAACAAATACAGGCTGCAAAAGAAATGTTAAAGTCTGAATTTGAAATGAAAGATTTGGGAGAAGCAAGGAAGATTTTGGGTATGGAGATTGTTAGAGACAGGAAGGCTGGTATTTTGAAGCTTTCTCAAGGTTCATACATAAATAAGGTTCTTGCTAATTACTGGATGGAACAAAGCAAGTCTGTAGCTACTCCTCTGGCTATGCACTTTAAGTTGTCCAGCCAAGATTGTCCCAAATCTGAGCAAGAAGAGAGTGTTATGTCTAAAGTACCATATGCCAGTGCAGTTGGAAGTTTAATGTACCTAATGATTTGTACTAGACCTGACTTGGGATTTGCAGTAAGTGTTGTGAGCAGATATTTGAGCAGGCCTGGCAAGCATCATTGGGAAGGTGTAAAGTGGATAATGAGATATCTGAGTGGTACTAAAGATGTGGGGCTGATTTTTGGTAAGATAAGTGATCAAGAATCAGTGATTCAGGGTTATGTTGACTCTGATTTTGCAAAGGATTATGACAAGGGGAGGTCCATTAATGGGTATGTTTTTAAAGTCTTTAATGGAGTGGTCAGTTGGAAGGCTTCACTTCAGCATGTGGTAGCCTTGTCTACAACTGAGGCAGAGTTTATAGCTTTGACTGAAGGAGTTAAGGAGGCTATGTGGTTGAGAGGGTTCTTAACTGAGCTTGGAGTTAGTGTGGGAGAAACTTTGATCAAGTGTGATAACTTGGGAGCTATACAGTTATCTAAACATCAAGTGTTTCATGAAAGATCTAAACACATAAATGTGAAATTACATTTTGTGAGAGATGTGATAAACTCCAAGGTGGTCAAGGTTTCATATGTCAATACAAATGAAAATCTTGCAGATATGTTAACCAAATCATTACCAAGTTCCAAGTTTAATTACTGTTTGAAAGGTCTGCAGAAGGGATGATGAAGCTGCAGGGTTATGATTTGGGTTAATTCTTGTTTGTGCACTAAGGTGGAGAATGTTAGTGTAGTGGGAAAACAAGAAAGTCAACAATTAAAGTCAACTATTACATTTGAAGTCTAATTGGTTAACAAGCTAAAGTTCAAGGGGCTATTTGCTTAATGGTCAGAGTTTGAGGGACTGAAAGTGTCATTCTTGATTCTTAGTTTGTTAATAATCTGTTAATGAACTTGATTAGGGTTATATAGTTCAGATCAGTTCTTGTATGAACATTCTTCTCAATTTGATTTCATTTTTCATTCAATTCTTTGTATCTTCTTTAGTTCTAGAATAATCGAAAGTATCAATTCAATTCTTTCTCGAATTGCTTGTTGTTATTATTCCGCTTATTCATTCACAAGAATGACCCAATTTGAGTTGTTGTATATTTGTATAGTTTGAGTTAACCCAAATGAGCCCTAGACTAAATGTTTTACCCAAATCAACTCATATTTAGAAGAATGGGTAATGATTGCCACATAGTTTAAGCATAAAACCAAAAAACCGAATACGTAATCTGGTTCGATTTTTTAACCGTTTTCGTTTCGATTCGCTATTCGGTTTAATTGGTTTAAAACCGAATATTGAAGACCCCATAAAACATAACAAATCATTATTCAATAGCTGAATAGCAATAAATGGACCCAAAAAGTAAAGATTTATTGGCACTAAAGCATACATTTATCATCTTGACTGTAACCGGTTCTTTCTCATCTGCTCAAATGCACCAGAAACATTTCTCGTTCAAAACAGAAGACACAATGTGTTCATGACACTAAAGATTTATTGGCACTAAAGCTTACATTTATAACCAAAGTACAAACATTACATGCAACCAAGATTTCAACCACTGTTTCAACCAACACGAGGGTCAATCACTTGTCCCATAAACAACACGACCCCAGTCATATCTTCTCTAATCACAAACAAAAACGGGTGATCCGCCACAAAATCCACCTTATCATTAGTTCTTAATGCTCTGAGCATCACAACGGCTGCAGAGGCTGCTGCAGCCTCTGTACCTTCTTCATTCACCTCCACAAAAGATTTATGGTGAATGCTGGAAACATAAAGGCTTTGACCAAGAGGCGAGTCAACCATTTCAGTCAAACCATCTCCACCTTCGAAAGGCAATACAAGCCCTAATTCCTTCAACACATCAGAAGCTTCAAACCCGAATGAGATTTTAAATTTTGGTATCAAAAACTGCCCGACTTCTACTTTTTGACGTGGAATGTGACGGTCAAAGAACTCAGATATGGAGCCGATTTTCTCTACTAATGACTGGAGCCCCTCTTTTGCATCCGGGAGGAAAAAGTACATTGTGAACTGACGTTTATCTTCACCTTGTAAGTAGGGAAGACCCAATACTTTGAATTCATCATATTCACGCACATATTGTTTTTTCTTGCTCGTCATGAAGGGAACTTGAACTTTGTTGCCATCGAGGAGGTGAAAGTCGGATTCTTTTGTCATTGACTGGTCAAACTTCTCACTCCATGCTCCCTTGAAGTAGACCGCATTTGCAAAGATGAGCCTGGTGGAGTTGTTAACCGCACCAGCAGGAAGGACTTCTTTGATCAGGCCATTTGTTTGCTTCTCGGCCCATAAATTCACTTCTTTCGCTACCTCAACCGCCTTCATCAATCAATAAATAATATGTTAGCTGTATCTAAAATAACCCTAATAAACCTCAAGTTTAATATTCTGTGCAATAATAATTCTAAGATTAATATTCTGAAACTGAATTCTAGTTAGGGGTGTAAATGAGCCAGGCCTGCTAATGAGCTACTCGAGATGTGAACGCTAAAATCTCGAATCAAGCCGAGCTTAAACGAGTTCAATCCTAAAAACAAGATTGTTTACTTTATAAACAAGCAGAGCCCGAGCTTAGTTCGAAATTAGCAGAGCTCTCTGTAAAAGTTAAATGAGGGTCGTTTACACTAATTCTAGTTGTGGATCATAGTAGATCATGCTCATTTGTTCAATTAATAATTTCCAATAGAAGATCAAAATGCAAAAATTAGAACTAACCTTGGTTTGGAAATCAACTTGATTGGAAGCGGCTTGATAAACAGTGTCCACAACCTGTTTGAAAGAAGGTTTGAGAGAAAGGGTTTTCTCAACCCAAACCCCGTTAGCAAAAGACAACCGAGGTCCGCCGCTTGGGCCACCGTCAGCGAAGATCAATGACACGAGCTGTGAAGAAAGAGTGTTAAGGTCATCGGTGGTCTTTGCTTTGAGGAAACCGAGGAGTTGGTCGAGTGTTTGGCCTTTGGAACCGGCGGTGACCAAGCTCAGGACGACGTGGATGGAAAGGGGTGAGAAAACGATGTTGGAGGTGTGGAAATTTTTGGAGAGAAGGTGGGACGCGAGTGTGATTGAGACGTTGGTTTGGTCGCTGATTGATTGTTGAAGATCCATTGATGTTTTTGGGGGAAAATCGGAGATCTGTTGGAAGAAGATGTGGGTGTCGGAGGGTTTTAAAGCCCGCGTTTGGGTAACGCTGTTAAGGAAGGAAGCTGGTGCTTTGACTTTTATAACCGCGTATCCACGACTTTTAAATTTCAATTGTTTATGTGAGAATCGCCGTATTCTATTCTTTTAAAAAAATTTATTTTGTATCTTACCATAATATAACGAGAGGAAATTTAATTCTTTTTTTTTTTTTGGCTTTTTAATTTTTATTAGAGGTGTGGAATTTTTTTATTTTTATTTTTAAATAAAGAGATTTTGATTTCCTCTGACATCTTATAAATCATAAATCATTAAGCAAAGAAATAAGAGGATGAACGTATATAACCGCACCAAGAATAATACTAGTCTGATAATGCAGTCAAGAACTCACAGGTGAAGAAGGTGTGCTCAATCTCCTCGTCGGCAAAATCACAAAAAGGACAAGGGGTATACTTAACTGACACGCCTGATCTTCAGATTCCTAAAGAGGGGAATCTTGTTTTGCTTCATGCGCCACTCAAAGCAATTAATCTTTGTCGGACCCCAATTGACCCTTTTTAAAAAAGTTGGTTCAACTCCCAAGATGCTTCCCGATATGATTTTTCTTAACAAGTTAATAGGAAAAAAAATCCCCAAGGCATCTCCAATCCAAATCCACGAGTAGACCTTCCAAGTCCTTGGACAGATTGAGAAGCTCTTTCGATTCACCGCCCCATTTTAGCCCCCTCTTCTAATCCTAAGAAAAAAACACCCTGAATCCCTGTTTGCTTTTGCCGACACTCTACGTGAAACTAAACAGTTTTTATCGAAGTCAAGAGCGTATAAGCGAGGATATTTGTCCTTAAGAACCACATTTCCACTCCAATTATCATTCCAAAAAAAAAACGTTTTGTTTACCAATCCAAGCTTCCTTTGTATAAAACTGTGAAGAGACAATCCGAGATCATTAAAATCAATGAAAATCTTGGAGATGTCAACCCACACCCAATGCAATTCTTTTTTGGCCATCGGCATCCCATCAGTTAGTTTAATATTATGGATAGCTCTTATGCAACAAGACCATATAGAGTATCATCATCCACTTTATGCCTCCGCCACCATTTAGCGAGGAGAGCTAGATTAAGAGAGATGAGGCTACCAATACCAAGAACACCGTCTTCCTTTGCGTGACTTATGGACTTAAATGTAACCAACTAATTATTTTGTTTGTCTCATCCCACCCTATAAAAAGAACTTCTTCTCAAAGCATCAATTACTTTCTTTTGGGCTTTAAAGAGAGAAAAGTAGTAAGGGGGAGTACCCCCGAGTACCGACTTCACGAGTGTAGGTCTATCACCAAATGGAAGGTTTAATAATTAATTTAGATCAGAATTTGTCCAATATTGAGCACCAAAACTTAGAGCGCTTCATGTTAGCTCCTATAGATAGGCAGCCCCAAGATACGTGAAAGGGAAGTCTGCGAAATCACAATTCAAGATCCAATATATGTAGTTTGTATATAATGTTAGTATGCATGTGTTGTTTTTAAATAATAGTAGGTTTTTTAAACATACACGGTGTGTAAAAGAATAATATATTTTCTGAGATTCGTTGAAATTAACAAATTACAACAGTAGTTGGGTTTTAAGTATGCACATGTAGAGGTGCACAAACCGGATTTTTTTCGGATCCGGTAAACTTAGTCAACAACCAGACACCTTGGAACCGGTTCCGGATCGGATCCGGTTAAGAGAGTGGAGAGTTGGAACCTATTGGGACCGGACCGGATATATGGAACCGGACCGCACAAAAAAAACCGGTTCCACCGGATTTTTTTTTTTTTTAAACTTTTTTTAAAAAATTAACAAAGATACACTATAAAATACATGTTTTATTTATTTTTTATATTTTTTTAAAATGATTTAACAATAGTTCGTACAAAAAAATTACAAAAAACATAATTGAATCACAAAATATATATTATTTATTATGACTCGTTATTCGTCGTCTACTCGTCTTAGTCTTCGTAACATCGGTTTTCAATCTTTTTCGCTTGGATACGTTGGGCTTCATCATAAGCTTGTTATTCGTCAGAAAGTGGATTCGTCGCCCCTTGTTCTACTTCGAATTCGTGTATTTCTTGTTCAATGTCAAGCTCGCCTTCTAGTTTTGCAACATGTTGTACACGTTCGGCGGCATCCAAATGGTCCTTCAAGCAAATACACATCTCCACAGATTCCGGTGTAAGCCTCGTTCTTCGAATAGATAAAACCCTGCCACTAAGAGAAAAAGCAGATTCCGAAGCTACCGTGGAAGCTTGGACGGTTAGTAGGTCACGGGCCATTGCGGTTAGAACGGGATATTGGGATTCCCTTCCTTGCCACCAACTCAAGATATCAAAGTTTTCAAACTCTTCGGATCTTAGAGTTGAAATAAAGTCGGTTGCTTGATATCTCCCAAGCTCGCTACTTGGTGTGCTTCCACGAGCTCGTTTAGTATTTTCGTTTCTTAAAGTGTTAAATAAATTTAACATCGGGTTCCTTGAACAACTAGAACTTGAACCCAAAGCCACTGATTCACGTATGTTTGATGGATCACCACTTCCACCGTATTTGCGTAAATAATAATCAAACATATTATTAAAAGCCGAATTGAAGTCCCTTATTGTCTTTGATTCAAAATTTGGGTCTTCCTCGAACATATTTAAATCGTCCGATATTGATTCAATTAATGTTTTAACACCGGTTACATTAATCGTTGGGTTTAAGGCGGCCGAAAATGTAACAACGGCCGGCATTTCCGAAAAATATTTTTTAAATTTAGCTTTCATAGGTGTTACCATTTTTTTCAAAAATAGTACCGTGATATTTAAACTCTTTTAATTTATTACATATTAAGTATAATTGTTGAAGTATTAGCGAATACGTGGGATAATAAACTCCCGATAAACATGTAGTTGTATTTTTAAAAACCTCAAGCAAATTAGTTAGTTTCTCGATCATATCCCAACTTATATTATCAAATTTTTGTGAACAACGTTTCTTTTGGACAAGTTCATCATGAAAATGTTTTAAAGTAACTCTTTGCCTTAAGGCCGATTTAAACATTTTTCATGTCGAGTTCCATCTAGTAGGTACGTCTCAATTTTGACCTAAAAAGATGGAATCCGTTTGTTGGCATAAGTTTCTATATTTTATATATCTTTTTTTACTTGTCCTAAAAACTTCCCGTAACATTACTTTAAAATTTTCTTTCACTTCTCTTATTTCTTGGACGTTTAGACCGTCTTGCACAACCAAGTTAATGATGTGTGCAACACATCGACTATGAAAGAAAACACCGTTATAAAGGCGGTTCATATTTTATTTTTAATTTTTCCACCGCGTTTGTTTTATTTTAAGCGTTATCAAAAGATATTGAAAATATTTTTTGTTGAATTTTTAAAAGTTTGAATTACCGAGTCTAAAATATAAAATAAGTTTTCACCGGTATGTGGATATCCAAAATAATCAAACGCAATCGTACGCTTCATCATTTGCCACGACTCGAGTTGAACCCAGTGTGCGGTAACGCAAAGGTACGATTCGGGTAAACCATGTGAAGCGGACCAAACGTCCGTTGTTAAGTTAATGCCGGTGTTTAAATTTTCAAAACCTAAAATTAATTCTTTTTTAGCTCTTTTCCACATTTTTAAACAATCTCTTCTCAAAGTAGAACGACTTACATTTGTGTAACTCGGTTGAAGCGTCTCTTGTATCATCCTCGTCAAGCGCGGATTATCAAAGTGATCAAAAGGCAATCCTTCTTGAATGACGAAATGTGTCATTCTCTCACGATCCCTCTCGACATTGTATTGCTAAACTCCTCCATCCTACCAATTTGAGTTTGATCTTCACCTTGAGTGTGTTTTGCGTGACTACCAATATGTTTCCTCAAACTACTATTTCCCGCAGCACCCAAAATTTTACCACAACGTTTGCAACGAGCCTTTTGCGAAACGTTCGACATTTCGCATAAATCGAAATAAGCTCATATCTCTTGGTTTCGGGAGCAAGGAAGTACTCTCACCACCGTGGCATCGCTAGTAGAACCACCAACCGAATTTTGAATGCTTGCGGAAGCGGAATCCATGAGAGCGTTTTTTTGTGTATAAGTGGGCTTTTTTTTGCATTTTGAGAGCGTTTTTGAGTTTTGAGAGCTAGAATGTTGTTGTGAACTAACCCATACCCCCAATACCTATTTATACTTAGTTTCAAGCCTCAAACACCAAAAAAATACAAAAAAAGGCCATATAACGGCTATATAGCCATTTTTTTTTGCCCCAACGGCTAGAATCGGTTATAACCGGTTCCAAAATGTCCGAAAAAAACCGGTCCCAATATGTACGATTTTTGTCCGATTTTTGTCCGATTTTTATCCGGTTCGCAAAAAACACACTAACCGGTTCTGGATCTGCCGGTTCTGAAAATGTCCGGTTCTAGCCGGATCCAGTTTCTGATAATCCTTCGGATCGAATCCGGATCCTTTGTGCACCTCTATGCACATGGTCCATGGGCGGATCCATGTAGTGTTGAGGGGTGGAGAGACACCCACTCGACTCATCGTGGCGTGAACTGATTTGTTTCAAGGAAAATTTAAGTAGTTTTTATACATAATTTAAATAGGCCCATTCTTTTATTTCTAGTTGCCCCCTCAACTTCAACACAAGCCCCTGTCTGTAATTAGGCCTCATAAACTAAATCACGCTAACACATATAATCTAATTAAATCACACTAAAATCATAGTGACACAAATAGCCGATGAAGTTTGTATATTTTAAAGTTACTATTAATTTTGTGAACTACATATGTGTAAAATTTTAATTTTTGTTTGAGTGTATAAACAATGTAGTCTTTTTTTTTTAAATGACATGAATAGAAACATATGATGGTCAAAAAAAAATGAGAGATGAGAAATTTTTTAACTAAGGAGAGGCAGATTTAACTAATATAAACATTATATTTTCTTAAAAGCTTAGTTATAAAAGAGAAAATATGCCCGGCCCCTATGGCTAGTCCATAGGAAACACAAGAAAAGAGGGCACAACATGTCCAAAGTAGGCCAAAGTTCCAAATGACTGGTCCGGACACATTTCTGATTCCAAACAAAAGACACACCTAGAGTTATAGAGATTTACAACAAAAATACAAACATTACCGACCACCAAGATTTCAACCAACCCGAGGATCAATCACCTGTCCCATAAACAAAACTACTCCAGTCACATCTTCTCTGATCACAAACGAAAACGGATGATCCGCCACAAAATCAATCTTATGTTTAATCAAAGCACTTCCGCACCCGTAAATGAAGAGGCCGCTGCAGCTTGTGTACCTTCTTCATTAACCTCCACAAAAGTTTTATGGTGAATGCCCGAAACATAAAGGATTTGACCATCAGGCGAGTCAACCATTTCAGTTAAAACATTTCCATGGACGAAAGGCAATACAAGTCCTAATTCCTTCAACATCTTAGAAGCTTCAAACCAGAATGAGAACTTAAATTTTGGTATCAAAAACTTCCCCATGTTTTCCGTTTGGCGTGGAATGTGACGCTCAAAAAAGTCAGACGTGGAACCCATTTTCTCTACTAAAGATTGAAGGCCATCTTTTGCATTCGGGAGGAAAAAGTACATTGTGAACTCTCGGTTATCTCGACTTAAGTAGGGAAGACCCAGTACTTTGAAATTATCATACTCAGACACGTATTGTCTTTTCGTGTTGGTCATGAATGGAACTAGAATTTTGTTGCCATCGAGGAGGTGGAAGTCGGATTCTTCTGTCATTGACCGGTCAAACTTCTTAATCCATGCTCCCTTGAAGTAGATTGCATTTGCAAAGATGAGCAGAGTTAAATTGTCAACTGCATTTGCAGGAAGGAGTTCTTTGATTAGGCCATTTGTTTGCTTTTCGGCCCATAAATTCACTTCATTGGCCACCTCAACCGCCCTCGTTAATCAATAAACAATATCAATAAGTTAGCTATATCAAAAAGAAAGTTTTGATAAATATAGGTAATTATGAAAAACCAAACTGTTAAAAACTTGAAGTGTATGTACAAAATAACCAATACTTTCATCAATTTATGTATCACATCTAAAACACTAGTTTTTTTACTTAGAATTGGTTATTTATTAAAAAAAAGCCCAATTATAAAGGACTTCTAATTCTAACATAGACCCTCAGCAAGATTCATAACACTACAATTGTTTTAAGCAATATTTGCTTTAATAAACGATACATAAATTTTCACTTGCATCATATATCATACATCATACATGATCTGTTGAATAACTTTATATTTTATATATTCTCAAAATGAAATCTAGCTGTGGAAAAAATGTATAACAAGATGCAAAAATTAGAACAGAACTTGTTCTGGAAATCAACTTGATTGCAAGCGGCTTTATATACCGTGTCCACAACCTGTTTAAAAGAAGGTTTAAAAGAGAGGGTTTTCTCCACCCAACCGTGGTCCGCCACTGGAGCTGACGTCAGCGAAGATCAAGGAAACGAGCTGTGAAGAAAGAAAGTTTGAGGTCATCGGTGCTCTTTGCTTTGAGGAAAGCTAGGAGTTGGTCGAGTGTTTGGCCTTTGGAACCAGCGGCTATTACGCTCAGGATGACTTGGATGGAAAGGGGGGAGAAAACAACGTTGGAGGTGGGGAATTTGTTGGAAAGAAGGTTGGTTGCGAGTGTGGTTGAGACGTGGGTTTGGTTTATGATTGATTGTTGAAGGTCCGTTGATGTTTTTGGGTGGAAAACCGGAAGCGATCGATGGAGTGATCGGAAAGTAGGCATTTGGGTGAAGAAGGAAGCGGAAGCTGGTGCTTTGAGCAGGTAGCCACGTAACGAAGATGCAAACATTTCGAATTTTGATGGGAGGAAATGGAATGAGTTACGAGTAGGGTTAGAGTCGCTGTGAAAAGGGGAAGAAGACGTCTCGGTTAATTCTCAAAGGAAGGAAATCAACCACGCTAACCCTAATGGGTTAATGTGGGTGGGTGGGCTGGCTAAATCTTATTCAATCGGCCCAATACGAACCTATATTTTTTGGACATCTCAAGGCTAGAGGTGTCCAAAACATATGAAACCTAACCCGCCAAAAAAACCCATAATCGGGTATAGCCAATACCCGGGTATTGCTGAACCGGGTCCATACCCGATCCAACCCATTGGGTATACACCAGGTATTCTTATCTCGTTTGCAAACCCGACCTGTAACCGGGTATTAAAATAACCGGGTTTTCAGAAGAACCCTACCCGTACCAGATGTATTCAAAACCCGACCAGTATCTGATGTATTCATTAACAAATCGCAACGAGGACGAGACGACTCGTGCCAGCTTCAATCACTACCGTCCACTACCGCCTTCATCGTCTTCATCGATGAATCGCAACCACAATCCATCGACGACTTTGTTGACTCGTTGTTACCACTGATATCACTACCGTCCACTACCGTCGTCACCCTACTAGCGAAGTCGTCGAAGGTGGGGAGATGGGGAGAGGAGTTAGGTCGTAAAGGTGGGGATATGAGGAGAAGAGTTTAATCGGCGGGGAGATGGGAGACTGAACTTGGGTTGGGAAAGGAAATTAGAAGAAGGAAACTGATGGTGATGGAGTTAATTTAGGATTTTATTGTCAGCTTGGTATGGGGTAATGGAATGAACGAGAGAATGGAATAGACGAGTGAATGGAATGGACAAAGGAAAGAAATAGATCATTACCATTCCATTGTCATGTTTGGTTACCCTATGGAATGAAATGAATCATTACTTCGTGCTATTTGGTAGACAGAAAAATATATTTCATGAAAAATAAAAAAAAATTAACTAATAAATTTATCCATGGTTCGTGTTGAATCATTACTTCGTGCTGTTTGGTTTGACCCATGGTTCGGGTCATGGATTGGGGCATGGGAAGGGTCTTGGTTTGGGACACGGGTCGGGTCGTGGGGAGACATGGTTCGGTTCATGGTTCGGACCATGGGCGGGCCATGGTTCGGACCATGGGATGTGTCATGATTCGGGTCATGGGTCAGGAGGGCGTGGGTTGGGTCAAACAACTAGTCATGGTTCGGGGCATGAGTAGATCTTGGTTCGGGTCATGGGTCGGGTCAAGCGACGGGGTCATGGTTTGGTTTGGGGCATGGGTTGGTCATGGGTCGGGTCATAGGTTGAGCCATGGGTCGGGTCATGGTTTCGGTCATGAGTCAGGTCATGGGTCTGGGCCTCGGTCAGGTCATAGTTTGGGTCATTAATTAAACAAAATCATTCCATTCCTTGAAGGAATGAAAAACAAAACACCCCTCCCCCAAGAAATGTGATTCATTAATGAAAATCATTAGAAGGAAATGAATCACATTCCTTATGTAATTGTTTATTCCATTCGTATGTGGTTACCAAACATGTTTTATTTTATTCAAACGTAATAACTCATTCCATTCTATCATAGATTCATGGGTTTTAACTTTTGGGAAAGGAAGGAATGTCAACCCTAATAAGTGATGAAGAACTCGCTAATGATGAAGAAATGCACGATGAATAAACACCAAACAACAACGAGGAAGACGGTTAACCAAACAACAACGAAGACGACGATTGAACACCAAAAATATAATGAATTAGTATTTTCTATGTGTTTTATAATGTATTTCAATTTATGTTTTTGCAATTTCTAAACTTTTAAAAAATAAATAAAAAGCGAATATTTAAAATAATTTTGTATGTTTTAGTTTACAATTTTTATATGTTAAAATTAAAAAATATATAATATAAAGTTAGTAATATTTAATAGAATGAATTTATGATATTGTAATTTATTTTAATTATTTTACCAAATACAAAGCAAACTAAAAATTTTAAATGAATTTATATTGGGTAAAAAAATAGAAAATAGGGTATTAAAACCCGGTTCTAATACCCAATTTCAATACCCGGTATACTTGACCCAAACCCTACCGGTTCGATACCCTACCCTACCAGGGTACATATGGTTGACTTTTTCCCCCAATGCTCGTACCGGAACCCTACTCGGGTATTAAAAAAACCCGATTTTCCAATGCACGAACCAGGTTCCATACCCAGAACCGGGTATGAGAAAAACCTGATTTGTACACCTCTATCGTGACAATTGTTAATATTTGTTATAATACCCAAGTAATAAAAAATATATAAAATTTTCGTTCATGATATCTATACTATATAATAAATAAAAGTTTTTCATGTCACGTGTACCCTCTATATTCATTCTCATCATTTTTTTCCCGCATCTTTCTATTATTAAATATACATCTATCTTTTAATAATAATATATTTTTAAAGAAAATACTAATTATAATAACATAACACATTTATTTTAAATTTTCTTTTATTATAAGAAACTTTAAAATCTAATTAATAATTATGTAACTTTTATTTTCAATTAAAAAATAAATGAAAGTCAAATTACAATAAATGGTAATTAACGTATTTTTGAAACTCAGTTATATATTATACCTGTAAAATATACACATAAAGATTTATGAATTTTATGTACTGATATTTTTCACCTCGTGTGTAGACATGGGTTCTAAGCTAGTATTATATTATAAGAAAGATTAAAACACAACGCACTTGCTTACACCATCCAACTTGTGACAGGTATGGGCTTTTATTTTATTTTTTTCATTTTCTCCCCTTCTACTATATATAAAATACGCTTTTAACCCGTTTAATAATCTAATAATTTTGTTTTCTTTAATAACTTTCGCTCGTTAACGTTTTTCAAAATAGCGAGCGCGCGAATGTTTTTAGTTTTTTTTATCAACCTTCCGATATAATATTTTTCGGAAACGAAGTTTTATTCAAAACCAAGTTTTTTTTTCTATCGTGGCCTATAGCGCGTGCCATTACCGTTGTGGTAACTTGCCCAAACGAACCTGTTATGAGCGAACAACATGATTACCGGTATTGGTATTATCAAAACCGATCTCGGTCTTCGTTTTTAGGGTTTTCGACGACCTGGACTTTTTCCGCTTTTTTATTATTTAGTTTTAGGTTTATTTTTTATTAACATTATTTATAACGTTGCGCCTACGTTTTCATTTAAATTTTATTAACTATCAAACCGACGCACGCGGCGGAGCCCCAATGTCTGAACTTAAACTGATAATGGGACCAAATCAATGATCTTTTTTAAACGTTCTGAATAATTTTGATTAAAAACGGAGTTTTATTCAAAATGATTTTTTTTTGTATTGTAGCGTGTATCAGGTACATTTACCATTATGGTACTGTGACGAATCGAACCTAATATGAGCGAATTAGGCAATCTTACACCCGTCGCGAAGCGCGGGTCTTCAACTAGTTAAATATTTTGATAATAGCTTTTCGAATTACTTTAATTTTTTAAAGTTAAAATTAGGGGTGTTCAAAGTCGGATATCCGAATTTCGGATATCCGAAAATTTCGGATAGTGGATTTCACTATCCGTATCCGAAATTCGGATATCCGAAATTTCGGATTCGGATTCAGATAGTGAAACAGATATCCGTTTTTTTTACTTAAATTTATTTTTTAAATTAAAATCTAAATATATAAAATATACTAAATAAACATCATCTTTATAAAATAAATTAAAAAAAATTAAAAAACCCAATTTTTGAGTAATTTACGAAATTACGACGCGAATACGTTTAAGTTTTTAAAAAAATAAGAAGGCCAAACACATAAAATAAAAGGTCATATACTTCGTATATATTGTATTTATAACACTTTCTAGGAAACAATATATAAATTTGGCTAAAAAATATAATTTTGAAATTACGACGCGAATACGTTTTATTTACAAGTCAAGTCCAAGTTAATCGGGATCGTGCGGCTGCAAATGATCTTACTATGTAAATTAGGTTTTTTATTTATTTGTGGTTTTAAATATCATTATTTTTTAATATAAATAATATATTCAAATTAATTTAATTAAAAAAACAATAATTATGTAATTATTACAAAACTGGTCACCCTCACCCCACCATTACACACATGGATGAGGGAAGTCAGTGTTTAAATGACGCCTACGTGGCATAGGAAATCACTCACCTTAACCCATGTATTAAAGATAGTCTTACACATCATACTTAAATGTATGTTATATATAATAAAGAGATGCATCCATTGCTTGTACAATGTGCATTACTTGTAAGCTATTTGGTGATTGTAAGTTAGTAATAGTAATAATAAATGTAGCATCTAAAATTCTTAGCTTCTTTTGTAATTATGTAAAGCGTGTGGATTTAGTGGAATCAAAGTGCAATTGTGCAATAATAAATGTAACAATTACTGGCTTAGCCTAGCGGCAAATATGTATACCCTCCATCCAAGAGGTGTTGGGTTCTAGTCTCACTTGAGACGTGGTGTAGATTTAGGGTGGAGTAAAGTAGGATTTGCTGATCAAAAAAAAGTGCAATGGTGCAATGTGTAAGTTTTCTACTAAACTTGGAAAACAAGTTTAGGAAATTAAAATCTAAATTATAAATTCTATAAACGAAATTAGGGTTTATAAAAAGTGATATTATTTAAATAACAAAATAAATGATTTTAATAGGAATAATACCATTTTATTTTGCAAAAATTATATTTCCATGTTTGAAACATTTAAAAATAATATAACATTAAATTGATTTTATAAAAATTTATAAATTTACTATTGTTATGTTTTATAAAAGTCCAGGGGTTAATAATGTAAATTCTGAAACTTTAATTCCATTTTAATACAAAGTTGAAACATAAAATGATAAAGTCTAAAACCCCAGGGACCTGTTTTGCCAAATCCGAATTCTCCTTTTCCCATTCCAGTCTTGAGTTCGAAACCCGCAGGCAACCGGTTCTGAGGCCACATTTGCGAATTCGATCTTTAACCCACTTTCGTGCAAAACCAAAACCGACAAACCGTTGAAGGCAACCAATCAATCAATTCCCCGAAGTTAATTAGGTTTTCATTACCTAATCAAGGACGAACTCGTAACCGATTTATCCTTGAATGGCATTTTAGTGTTCGATCCTATTTAATCCAACTTGCTTATAAATAGAGGTCCCTGATCATTTACGAAACACATTGCAAACTTCCTACACTCACAATCGCGTTTAATTTCACCCCTGGAGCACGATCAAGCTCGACGAACTCAGGCCTGTTTTGCTCGGCCGTTCTCCTCCGTCGCCCAACCATTTCAGGTAATTTTAGTACCAATAGGTTCATTTCAGTCCCACGATCAAAAGCCCTATGGGTTTGGGCTCGGATCGTTGGTCGATCATGGACATTGGAGGGCTAGGGTTCGTCGGAAATCGTTGTGGGGGCGAAAGGTGTTTGGGTTTGCTGATTAAAACTCAAACGAAACCAAACTGGACACGAAAACATGCCCTGGTCCGGTGGTTAAGTGCGCGTGTGCAAGTGTGCAAGTGTTTGGTCGGCCAGACGCGGGTTCGAGTCCGACTAGGCTAGTTTTGGTTATATTTTTAATCCTTTTTAATACATTATTCCTTATTTAAAAAATTTTAATTAATTTTTATAAATATATTCTATAATATTTATAAAGACAGAAAATATAAAATAATATTTTAACTATTTTTTTTTAAATGCAATTAAACCACTTGTAAAATAATGTAAATGATTTGTTTAGACAAATTTAATTATGTTACTTATTTATATATTAATAACGTTTATTACACAAATTTTAATTAAATGTTTAGGCATTATTAAATTCTTTTAAGCATATAAATAATTATTTAAAACACTTTTAAATTTATTAAAAAAATACTTAAATAATTATTGTAAATGATTATTTTATTCAAAGTCTAATTAATTTCATTTAAAGCCCATTTATTTATTAACTTTTAAAAGAGATTAATTAGTAGTTTAATTAATAATTTATTTACATAAAATAAATTAATTAAACATTTTTCATTCCATAATTTATTTATAGATTATTTTTAGAATGAATATATAAATAAATCCAAATGCGTTATTTTAAACCTTTCCATTCCATGATTTATTTATTCAATTATTGTAGAATAATTATATGAATAAGTCCAAACATTTTAGCATTTTAAATACATATATTTTTCTACAAAACTTGCATAAATCCTATGTCCAGTCTCAAACCCCATGAAACCCTAGAGTCCCAAAATTTTCTTAATTCCATTTAGACGTACATTGAATGTAGAGTACCATTACACATGTAGGTTTATTGTGAGAAATCCTCACGAGGCCTATCAATCCTTACCAATTCATACCACTTCTAGCTTCAATACAAGTGAGTTTTATAGCCCCCTTTTACTTTACTATTGTTTGAAAATACTCGGGGTGAAACATGTTTACATTACTATACATACACAATTCAATACCTTTGTTCTCATGCTAATGTCTATGTGCTTTATGTCTTAAACTACTTGGCGGCCATACGTGTGTTCATGTTTAATACAATCATTAACTTGCGAGGCAGGCCTAAGGTAGTACCTAACATGATCATTTATACGGGAATCTGATTCACTACTTAACACAGACCTTGGCGGGTTTTGTGTATACATCTTACTACTTTTTCCATAACACAATCAGTTGGATTGTACATACAGTTTTCCATTTCTACGGTTTGATTGTACGCTTTGGAACCTTGTGTGTTTTCACATTTATGCCTTAGATTATGCATTGAACATATTGAAATGTAAACCCTCTTTCTTATTTTCAACTTTTGTTTGGTGTCAAAACCTATGTTACTCACCAACTACTTGTAGTTGACATTTACTCACATGTTTCAGGTGCACCAGTTTGAGGATGTTGCATGATCACATAGGCTATGGACCTAATTTTAATAAAGATTGAATTCAACTTATGTTATGTTAGCAACGCTTTGTTTTCCATTTCTATTTGTAACGGATGCTTTAATTATGATGATTAAATATTGTCACTCATTAATAGATGATCATGTGCTTATGAACAACCGCGTCAGCCCCGACGTATAATCCGCCTCCGGCCGGGGTGTGACAGTAGGTGGCGGTGAATGTGATCGGTGGTGATGGTGGCTCATGAGTTTGTGTAAGTTCGTGTGGTGACGACTCGTGTGAGTGTAACGAGTTAATTCGAATCCCAAAGTTAGAAACTTATGACCCGAGATTTATGCTAGTGTAGAAATTTCATAAAGTTGTGAACTTTTTACAAATAATTGTTTGGAAAGCAGAGTGAATTAATTTAAGTTGATTAGCGGGCACATGTCAAGTTACAATCTAGTGGTTTATGTCACACCCCCAAATTCATTTACTTTATAAATAAATAAATTAAGGTTGCAACGATTAGTAACATTACACAATAGCGGAAGCATATTGAAGACATCTAAGTTGTTGAACACCATTACAAATACAAAAATAAGCTAGTACATTGTCCTAGAACCATATAGGTCAAAACCGTCTTGAAGGGTTGACAATCATATTTCTTTGGCTCCTAGGGTTTAATCCATATGACTAACCTATTCCAACCGTGCCATAGCTATGTGTTACCTGAAAAACATACTTAAAAATTTTAACACAAAGGTTGGTGATTTCACAAGTTTAGTTGTCTCGATGTAAAGCAGATTTCCTTGAAAACATTGATATCGTGTAGATGGCCGTAATATAAAACTGTTTTTCTGTGAAAACATTGAAAAAGTGTACATGGCCATAATATGAAACCGTTTTCCCCAAAACCTTGAAAATGTGTTCATGGGCATAATATGTAACCGTTTTCCTCAAAAACATGTGATGACTTCATAGTCATAAAGTGAGTCATTTTACCAATGAAAACATGTGATGACTTAATAGTAATAAAATGAGTTATTTTTCCCAATGAAAACATGTGAATGAGTTTATACCCGTGTTAAGCCCTTTTTAATGATAAGATCGATAACCAAAATGAGTAGTGGTTTCATGTGTATATGATAAACAGAACAAGTAATGTTGACTCATTTGTATACTAGCTAAGAATACAAATAATATGTTCATACATGAGGCATAACCAAACCATGACACGGGTATTTTGCCCCCAGCTCGTACCTCCTGAGCACACGTTTGAACACTATGCGGCCATTTGACCAAAACCGATCGAACCATGACCGGGTGTGTCAATCCCAATAGTACTATCCACAGAGTCCCAGGCTAAAACTATAGCTAATGGTTATAAAAATGTTCACGTATGGGACTTTTAGCGAGCTCTATGTTCGTTAACTCATGCAAACATAACGTCGGGTCTTGTTCTCTTGTTACCATATGAAAATGTTCGTAAATGTGTTCCAAGTTTTCAAACATGTAAGCAAATATGTTTCAGGTTTTCTCAATGTATCAAGTAATGATGTTCCCTAATGTATAAAATACCTTAAGCAAGTATGTTTCTCCCCCGATGTTTCTAAAACATTTAAAAGTTAAAAGGGGTCAATGAACTCACCTGGTAATATGTTAGGAATGATGACATCCTTCATGTAATGGGAACCAAAATCCACGTAATACGATAGTAGCGGGTCTATGTCCTACTCGAGTCCTACGATACTTGTAGGTGCTTTAAGAGCTTTATGAACTAACCCTAATGTTATAAAGTAAATCTAAACTCGCGTCGAGTTATCACATGTGCGGTTGAGCTGTATTGATCTTAACGGTAATACTGATTCAGTATACGATGTCGGTTTATCATTTGGTAATATTAGTTGCTTAATTCGAGTCGGGTCTCTCGACTCGAATATGTGTCAATAGTTATATTCAAAAATATAAGTTTGTCGTGGACACGATCGTATATAGTTGTGTGCACATATAATTTATAATAATAATTCACGTTCGTGCGTCCTTTAACAAAATGTACACAACTCTATGATTTAATAAAACCATTTCAGGACTTATAGTATATTACATTATCATACTTTATTTACTAGAGTCATAACGAATATACATATATACTTTATTCTCTCAATGTAATCGTCTTAAATACCCGTATATTCCCTTGTCTTCCCATAAAATATACGTTTATATACCTTGAATATATGTATAATAGTGAAATACCATTTAAGACAAGATATGAAAGTATATAATTACATACATATTTATAATACTTGTTTATAATATGTTAATGTCTTATGTTTTAAAACCGTTCGTGTCAAAATATATTCACAAACTCTGAAGTCACATCTATTTATATCAGTATTCAAAAACTATTTATAACAAATAATTGTCCGATTTCGTGTAATAAGAATATATGTATTTATCTTGAACATGATATATATGTTCGGACCTATATATCGTTTTATGAAATAATCGTTTAGTTTTGTATAAATTGTGAAGATTTATAATTACATATCTTTATACGAATACATTTATATCTTTATAAAAAATATATTTTTACGGATTATTGTTATTTGTCAAATCTCGTTTACTCAGTATTTATCGTATGGTCATCTCGTTCTAGTTTAATTTGTATAGATTTAAGGACGTCCAAACGTAACATACAAGATACGAGTTTATAATTGAAATACTTGTTATTCAAAATCCCATATAATAACCGTCAATGGTTTATCTATTACAAACATTTAGTAAATATTTTTATGACTAGAGTAATAATTATTATTCGTATATATATAACAATCGCTAGTTATATCAACGTTTTATCTTACCGATTACACGCTCGTTTTGTATTTATCGACTAATAATTTATATTTAGTTTGTACAGATCTTTCTTGTCAACAACACGTTTTATACGACTCGTTTAGTGTTTAATGTCACGTTAATATATATACTTCTTATTTTTTAACGAATCAGTTAGGCTCAATGCACCCAACCGCACGCGCGTTTGTTTCCAGGTAATTAAATATAATTATGATAGCGTGTGTTTTATACCTCTCTCTTTACTCGGTACGCCTACGCAAATCTGTTGACGCCCGTTGGCTAGGATTGACTAAGTTTGACCAAGACTCGGGGTGTCGTATCCTATCCAAAAAAACACGTATTTTGACACTCGGGAATGAAACCCGGCCACCAAAATAACTAGATCTAGACAAATAACTAACCGTTCACCCAAAAATTAAGCTTAAACCACAAGACTAACCTTGTAATCCGTAGATCGGGTCAATAGAACAACGTATAACTCAAAATCTGTTCATTTGGGACTCCCCGGAGTTTCACTAGAACATTGAAACTGAGAACTAATCAGTATATATGCGTAGATTTAACTCGGTTCAACAAGGAAACGAGAAAGAAACTCACCTGAGACCACCCAAGCCTCGCCGGAAAACCGATTTCGTCAGAGGGTTGCTGGACTTGTGGCCGGAAGGACGCGTTGTGACATCCGGACTTTTCAAGTTAACTCCGTTAACAAATCCAGTTAAATCCTAACCTAGTTAACTATATCTCAAACTTTAGGGACTAGTTCTGCCTTTATCTAAACTCAAACTACAAGGACTAATTCTGTGATTAGCCCAAACTCAATTCTAATTGATTTTATAAAGTCAAAAGTCAATATTTAAGTTCATGTTGACTTCTGAAAGTCAACTAACCAAGTTCTAACTCAATTCAAACCCCAGGGACTTATCCTGCCATTTTCTATACTCAAACTCACTTAAACTACAGGGACTGATTATGCAATTAACCTAAACTAAATCTGTTGACTTCACAAAGTCAAAACCAAATGTTGACTTCTAAAAGTCAAACTTATAACCCTTAGATCCAAATTCGCGAACTGTATCAATAATTAGTCCAAATCTGTAACTGAATTACACTTTAGCATCATAAACGTTCATCATTGAGCTATTAAACATTACCATTACGCGCAATTAATCTCATTATTGGCTATTCAAGTCGTAACCGTCGACTATCATCGCATGTTCATCAAATTCGACCATTTCAATCATCGAGCTCACAAATTAATCACCTGCACACCTTACTCGAACTTCTCTGAACCTGTTACACCATTAAATTTGACCAGAGACACAGCCGTAGACGCCGGAGAGTAGCAGTTGGAGCCGCAACTGATATTTAGTCGATCTCTACCTTTCTGATATCGTTTCAGGTAATTGGATACACCATTAGTTTCGTTTTCATCTATAGATCATAAGCACTAAACTTTTGGTGGCTTATAACAACAAATTGGTGATGAACTAATTCTAAGGTTCATCACGAATACGGGTTAATCAAACTACAATCTAGACACAACCTCAATTCAATTAACCTGTACGGTTAGAATCGCAATCATTCACTTGTTAAATGCCCTATGAATCCAAACGTTTTTATTACCGAATTCAACAGAATTTAATCTAGCTTCAAATCTAGGGTTTTCGGCTTTTCATATGAGAAATTAACGGTTCTATACTTGATGTTTTTGCAATTAGACTTACCCTCGGGTTTGAAATCCATAGATAAGCAAAACCCCCATGTTATCTGATGCGTGTAAACTATATATATATTTTTTTATAAGTATTTTACACAATTAGTTTTAAAAAGGGTTTTCACCAAACACTAATCACACACACCGGGCAGTGTACCCGTCTGATAGCAATATAGTAAAGGTAAGAACCGGATATCAATCCGTGGACACGGTGGGATGCGATAATAAACCGGGACTAAGATTCAATCAAGTATGGGTAAAAGATGTTTAAGTTGATTTTTAATTAAACTACTATGCAAGAATATAAAACTAGACTAAAGTCACAAATCAAACAATCAAGGAGAAAATATCACTTCGGTGTCGAATCCATTTAGAATACATTCAATACATTCATAGAAACATGGAAAATACACGATACATAAATTGACTAAATTCTCGTCAAAGATATCTAATCAAATGATTATTCGGAAAGCTAGCATGAATTACACAAACCAACCACCTAAAGTCATACAATGAGGCTCACGTGTTTAATAATCATGTCAATGTTTATAAAGATTGAACTAGCTTCCGATTAAGGTGCACTAATCCAACAACTAGTTGGAAAGATAATATGAACAACACACTATCCACCTCAAGTTGATTAATTTATACAACAATATGCATTTCTTCAACATACAATGTTCATATAAAGGTTATATAAATTAGGAGGATGTGTCAACAATTCCTAGATAAACATAATACTAAATATGACACATCATAACAAACACTTTGTCTTTCCAAACATAAGCATAAGGTTACATATACAAATATAATGATTCATAAACAAGACTTCATTCACCATTCCTAGTCAAATGCCATAAACTAGTATAATTACATACACCAATCCATGAATATAAGCATAAATCATAAGTTTTCCAACATAATATAACATACACAAATACAAGTCTTGTAAACAACTCAAAATACTTGAATACATAATTTCATCAAAGAATAATCATACGGTTGTCATAACATTAACACAAAAATTGCCAATAATCCATGAATGTTGTTAAATGTATCTAAACTTCATCTAAACCAAAGTGAACAGGAGTTTTAGCTCATCATGAGCATCAAAATTACAAATAAGCAGGGAAAAATAGTGAGAAACATGATATGAAAACAAGAATCAAACCACTCCTCCAAGCCTAGATGTTGTTGTTGATGTATGGTGATCCTCTTGATGTTGTATCCTCTCCAAGAATCTTGAAATATGGCTGGAACAAAGAAAACTCGAGCTGGAACAGTAGGTTTTTCCCCTGGGTTGCTGAATGTCTGAATGAGAATTAAGCTCTGTTTAAATAGAAAAGGGGAGGCACGACCGTGCCAGGAGAGAAGGCACGACCGTGCCTAGGACAGGGATGCAGTCGTGTCTAGGTCTTGGCACGACCGTGTGACAGAGGTTTGACCGATCCGTAGCTTCCATTGGGTACCACTGATCGAGGACGTACGGCTGTTCAGACTCACGAGATGACACGCGACCGCGGGCGGCCAAGGCACGGTTGTGCCTTGGAATTTGGCTTGGCGCGTTCGTGCCAGATGTGGGCGCGACCGTGCTTAGGGTTATGGAGCTTGGCACGACCGTGCCAAATAGGGGTATGACCGTGCCTCCATCACAGAAACCCTAAAACTTCACTTGTTTATCCTGGAATCTTCTTGTTTATTCACCAAGCTTCACAAAAACCTACAAAACAAGAAATTAAGCAAATAAGTGTCTAAACGTTGAATAAAACCAAGAATTGATCATTAAATGAGCGAAGTTTTGTGCCAAAAAGATGTGTAAATACTAACACATCATTATCTTGTTCATTCGAAATCGAAATCAGAGGTTTTTGAGGGGGTGTTTGGACCGGGTCTCGAGGGGGGGGGGGAAGAACACATGAGCCTTTCATGTTAAAATCAATTCAGTCTGGATCCTTGTGCGATACCCTAGCGGGCTGGAATTGTTAAGAGTGTGTGCTTGTGTGGGAGAGCCTCGGGTTCGAGTCACTCCACCAGTTTTTATTTTTAAATCATTTTATTTGTATTATTTTAATATAAAAACCTTTCCCTATATTATTATATTAATATATTAAAATGTTTTAGCATCGCAAAACGCCGTAGGCTCGGGTTTGGTTTGTTAACCATATTCATTAAAAATACCCACTTTTAAAATAATATATTTATATTATTTTCAAACCACGACTTCGAACAAAATAATATATTTATATTATTTTCAATCCGTGACCCCAATTAAAAATAATATATGTTTAAATATTATTTTGCCACGTTTACGAACATTGCGAGACGTTTCAAACTATTAAATAATATAATTATTTATATTAACTGCACACGTTTATATTCTTTGATAAAAATAATAGATTTATTATTCTTGTCACATAATTTATTTATTGTGTTATTTTGCCAAGTTTAAAAATAATATAATAAATTATATAATTTTCCTAGACCAAAACGCATGAATAAGTATTTATATATTATTATTCGTAATTTGAAACGTCCGACACGTAACACATTTATCTTAATTATTATATTAAGAAATCCTTATTCCCGTGGACAAGTTCGTCTACTCGTTAATCCTAAGAATGTTTTAGGACGTTCAAATCTTCCGTGTCGTCGTCACAAAACCCCCATTGTATCCCTAACTATTATGCTTATAATTTTAGGGCATACGTAAGCAGCAAACCCTCGTGTTTTCCAATTGCATCTTTGTGTGGTGCTATCTACTCGTACACAACTCAGGTGAGTTTCACGTCTCCTTTTTAATCGTTTTCCTGTTGGGGGAGAAACATGTACACAAACCATCATACTTTTACTTGTTTTCCCATGGGGGAGAAACAGGTACGCAAACAAACACCATTTTTCATGTTTTTCCCGTTGGGGGAGAAAACATGACGCAAACTATTTTGGGTTATTGTAATTCATATGATGTCACTTGTTATGACTAAGCGTAAACTCTATCATGAAAGTCTTCACATCGAACCGTTAATATGGACTTAGCGAGGTAATGTTTAGTAGTACTACTGGGTTTGACAAGCCCCACCCGCATTAGTCGCGCTAACTCGATTGGAGGTCGAACGGGTGAAATATTGGCCTAAACACAACACCATTGTTGATAAACATGGTAGGAGGAACACAAACATAAACTGTCAGCTTTCGGTTGTGAGCGCTTTAGTAGACATGAACATAGGTTAGCTACCTATAGATATGCATATTGAATGTACATAATCTGGTAAACGCTCTTATTGCAAACTTGAAACCTATGAACTCACCAACCTCGTGTTGACACTTTTCGTACATGTTTTCTCAGGTCGCTAAAGCACAGGTTGCACAACTAGGACATGCATGGAGTCCTACTGACATTTCATTCATATGCAAACATTTAAAACAATTCTCTAATCTTTGTTAAACTAAACTTTGGCGCGTTTGTTTTGCGCATATACTTTTGTTTAAACGCTTCCGCACATTTAACTCTGAACTTTTATGATATTACATTTTAAGTCCCATATAGTGTCGTTTGTAGTAACTGATGTCTGAGATCCTAGTTTGTCACCTTCCAAACGGTAAAACTCCGTTAGTGGAATTTGGGGGTGTGACACGCGTTTCACTGTATCTGTATAGGTTCCACATGAATCGCCGCCCTAAGCTCGAATCACTGCTGTCGGTTCCTCTTTATCAGTCGCCGGAGGTCTGTGAGGACCATACCACCGTCGTCATCCTCCTCGAACCACATATCCGTCACCGTCTGGTCTCCGCTTCCAGGTTATGGGGAACCCTAGCCGCCATCGTCTGGACCATCAAAGCCGCCTTCGTCTTCCGTCTTCAGTATCATCTCTTTGCCGGCGAAAGGGGCCTGCCGAGAACACCAGATGGAGGTGTTTGGCCGCTAGTTGGTGGTGGTGCTTGCGTCTGGAGGACAACCGCCACAAGACTCACCGTCTGTTTTGCCTATTCCGGTTGTTGGAGAGTCAGACGCCACCCCTGACGGGTCGGAGAGGCTGCCGGCCCTCCTCTCTCTTTCTCCCGATCTCAACTCCTCTCTCTCTCTCTCACCATATGTGTGTGTGAATTAGGGTTGGCAAGAAGATGAGAATGAGGTGAAATAGGCATAAGATGGTTTTTATATATAGGGTTTTTAACGTGCGTAACGAACCCGTCTCGTCCTGTTTCTGTAAGATCGTGCCAAAAATTTTACTTCGTATAATATTACTAATAATTAATATTATTTAAGCATAAATTTACGAGAATTCCACTCCGACTCTCGTCCAGGTTGGTACGTGCATGTACCGTGTATCTAACGCGCTTACTTGTTAAAACGTTTCATGCTATGAATAAAATTATTATTATTTCCTTAATAACAAAAGTAATCTTAAACAAAAATGATAAAATGTAAATAATCATTTTATTATTGAATCACGCCGGTATTTGTCGTATTTGTGCGTTCTATGTCGTATAACTCACGTGTTAAATCTCTAAATAGACGTCTGAAGTAAATATTAATAATTACTATTAATATTTAATTTTAGTGGTCAGGTATCACGTTGTGTGGCGGTTACCAATCGTGTACGCGTTAATTCTTTTAACCGTAAGTCGCGAGATTATATAAACTCTACGTAATAATAATATGTTATCTCGAATCGTACCGTGATCCGTCAAGTAAAGTTAGAAACTTCACCTATTGTGCCTATAACTGGGCCTTTAATGGGCTTCACTCCCTAATGGGCCAATAACTAGGCCGTTAATGGGCCAATAACTTAAGCCCATTTATGCTGAATTGACTATTGATGATTATTGACCTTAATTCACGGTTGTCATAGTTTAGAGTGTGGAAATGGGTCGTATGATTAGAGTTATTGTGATAGATAATAATGTAGTGTGAACCATTATTATTATAAGTGTGTTATCTTTTGACAAAGAAGGAACGAAGGTTAACAGTGCAGTCATGTGAGTTTCTATGAGCCCTTTTAAAATGTTTTTGTTAGGCCCCTGTTCCCGGGAAACCTCACTCGTTGGATTTACTCATAAACATAGTCATCGAATGCCGAACTTAAATTAAACATCAAAGTAGCGGAAGCATATATCATTCAATTACATAACATAGCAACGGAAGTCTTAAAACATTTAACATAAACATTATCTTAACACGAAAATTTAAGTAAATGGGATGTCAGTCCTTGAGCGAGGTAGCCTTCAAGGCTTCGCACGTCCTCTTTTCTTCTTACCTGAGGTACATACTAAAAGTCAGCTAATGCTGGTGAGTTATAGTTTAATAGCAATCAAACATTAACCTTATCTTTTAATGAATATATATGTATAAATACATATTTATACTTTCTTTACTTTACTGCTTTCATATATCATTCATTATGAGTACGTATATAAATACATACGTGCTTGTTCCCGGGTAAACATTTATTGGTCATACACATATGGGTGATCAACCCGTCATAACTGTTGCGTATGTCACAAAGACAAACGCCATAAGAATTACCGTCGTAGCCCACTTCGTAAACCGTCCGGCCCTAGAAACCGTCCGTCATATCATAAATCCGTTCGGCAACCTTTGTCCGTCCGCCTAAACCGTCCTACCGTCGTAGTCCGTCTATTCGCCCGTCTGCCCTAAGGCATCCGTTTCCCATGCGACTATTATTTGTGCAACCGTTCTACTTGTCATAATAAGGCAATTTCTTTGACCGTCCATTAATGCATTTCATACATCTTAGCTGATGAATGAACGTATATGTCCCGGTTACAAAATAGTCACGTGGTCGTCCGTCTATCGAAGTAGCTGTTATCATCGAAGTGTCCATAACGTTTACATACATTCGTAACATGCAATATATAAAATATAAAGCAAGATTTCATTCATTTACGTTATGCCATTCGTTCATTCATTCTTTATAAAAATACGTTTCATTCTTTATTCATCATTCATTTTCATATATTTATATATATACATCACGTATGATCACTTTGGCATTCATAACATTCATTCATTTAGTGTATACAATTCAGCCCCAAAACATTTAAAATGATTTGCACATAACATATAAGGGGCACATAGAACTCACCTGATGAGTGGTTTCTGTAATAGATGACACATAAGGTAGTGCTCCTAGATGACACTAGACATTATTACGCTTGAACCCAGTAGTTTCTATAGGTGAATCACATCGAAACTATGGTAATTTCAGGTCATGGGTTTATATCGAAACTATGGTAGTTTCGATAAGTAACTTAAGTAAAATCTTAGTAGTTTCGGGTCATGGGTTTATATCGAAACTATGGTAGTTTCGGTAAGTAACTTAAGTAAAATCTTAGTAGTTTCGGGTCATGGGTTTATATCGAAACTATGCTAGTTTTGATAAGTAACTTAAGTAAAATCTTAGTAGTTTCAGGTCATGGGTTTATATCGAAAACTATGGTAGTTTCGATAAGTAACTTAAGTAAAATCTTAGTAGTTTCGGGTTAAGGGTCTATATCGAAACTATGTAGTTTCGATGGATCTACCTATATCGAAACTGGTAGTTTCGATGCATCAGTCTTCTTCCCCAACCAGAAACCCTAGATCTGGCCAATTATTTCTGATCGATCAAAACTTGAACTTTTTACGTTCAAAACGTTTCTTTTTCATCCATGAACACGAATATGTGGTCTGTTTTGAATATCATACGTAAAAACTAAACCTTTACACGATTTTAACCCGAAACCCAAAAGTTATTAAAACTCAGATTTGGGCATGATGGTTACGTGGTTTTGCTTCCTTCTTGTTTATATACGTTCCAGAGATGGTGAGCAACAACCCTCGAGACTTTGAGCTTGATCTCGAGCTTCCTCTCACTAGACCCGAGCTCTCTCTTTCTCTCTCTAGCCTTTTTCAAATGAGGGAAATGAGAAGAGACCGAGGTGAGGGCGCTGATATGAGGGGTTTTTCCTTCTTGATCTCGGCCCATGGGCCAGCCCCAAGGTCAAACCCCCATGTTCCTTTTTCGCCTTGTGATATTAGTCCCGATTTTTATTTCCTTTTACTTTCGTTCATTTATTTTAGGGATGTTACAGTTTTTTGGGATGGAATACTCGCTAAAGTTTTTTTTGAAGTAACAACATGCTAGTTAATTGTTGTAACTAATGCTTGCATGATTTTGACCAGTTATCTATTACTTGTCCGTTGTATGTTAATATTTACTGTATGTATGAGAGGCTTTTTGGCAGAAGTTGGATCTGATCAATATGCCTAGGAATACATAGAACTCGCTAACGTAAGTTGACTTGTTTAAGCGTGTATTTGAGGGATGTTTGAGGCACAACACGAATGAGGCATAGGCTTAGTGAACGGGTCGGCTAGATTATGATCTCTGTGAACTTTGTTTAACACGACGCCTCCCCGTTCCAGTATATGTAAGACCCCAAACCCGGGAGGCCTCACTTGTTGGATTTACTCATTCACAAACAGTTCTTAAACTTGATTATCAAATAACGCAGCGGAAAATACTTCAATAAAACATGACCATTACATTGTTTAACAACGGAAGCGTAACATAGTCTATTACATAAACATATCATAATCTAATCATAACGGGACACCAGTCTTCATGATCAACCGGGTAACTCTTCTCGCTTGCCAAACATCACCGTCCATCATCCATACCTGCCTTAACCTGAATGTGCATACTAAAAAGTCAGCTACGCTGGTGAGTTCTAGTTTTCATCCGATTTAAGAAATGGTTCATCATTCAAAACATTCATTAGGGTTTAACATCACGTATAAGAAAACAGGGCCTTTCATTCATCATTGAAAACCTTCAAACATTTTTCCTCATCATAAACACATTGAACGGATCATTTGTTTAAAACATTTAACATTAATTTAAGTCATACATTACTATCTACAATCTGTATCTTTCTTTAAGCGTCTCTGTGTCCCCGAAGGAACCTTGCATGTAATGGACAACCGTTACGTATCGCCGTCATTGCCACAATACCATACATTCTGTCAATTTCCTTTTTTTGTATTGCCCCCAAGGCTTAACTGCACGAGGACCGACAATACCCATTCAGTTGCCCCTATGGCTCTCATGTCCATAGACCGACAACCTCCATCGACGGCTATGGCTCACGGCCATAACACCGTCGGATCATAATTTAACCTTACATAGGGTCACGTTAACCCCTGAGTAACCGTCTTTACTCCCTACCAGTTGTACAACATCAAACCATTGACATGCCACAAAGACACTGCCCCTGTTGTTCTTATGGCAACTATGGCTCGCTGTCCATAATCTACCACAAGGCTGGGAATTACATTACCAGACTTCATTCGTCAATTCCCTTTATTCGACAGATTAGATTTGTAATGACTTCTTTAAAACCCTTGCCCTTTTTCTTTTCATAAAACCTTTCATTCATTTTCGAAACCCTTTACCTTTAGTTTAAACCATTTCTTTTTTTAAACATTTCGTTCGTAAACATTCCATTCATAAAACTCTCTTTCCATAAACCGTTCATTCCAAATCATTTCATTTCGTAAACATAGTTTCAAAATCATCATTTTATAAACATAGTTTCATAAACAACGTTTCGTACGCACGATCTGTTTCTTCGCAAAACCCTAACTTTCGCATTCAGGTCTGATCACGTCAAGATCCCAAACCTGTTTACATTAAAAACGTTCGTTTTCTATTAAGGAACTCAAATCTATGTTTATCTTTCAGTTTTATCCGTGAAAACGTTACCTTTTCACCCAAAACCCGAAAAATCCAAAAACGAACAAAAACTCAGATTTAGGCCCGATCGTTACCTGAATCTAGTTTCTGATCCGGAGGTTCTTCTCACGAGCTATGGAGCAACACTTTGCTGAAATCTCGGGTCGATCCGCCAACTTTCTCTCTCTACGATTTCTCTCTCTAGAACTTGCAAATTAGAGAAATGATGGAGATCTAAGCTATTTATAGGGGAGGCTCCCCTTCCAGCCCGCCGGCCCATCCGGCCCGACCCGACATGCCTCGTTCGTTTATTTCGTCATTTTAACTGTCGTTTTATTTTTGGGATGTTACAAGTCTACCCCCCTTACAATAGGTTTCGTCCCCGAAACCTATCATAAGTCAAATAAATGAGGGTACGACTCCTTCATCTCCTTCTCCGTTTCCCAAGTGGCTTCCGATCCCTTTCGATGTTTCCATTGGACTTTAACCAATTGGATAATCTTATTACGCAAACGCTTCTCCTTCTTGTCTAAGATGGCCACGGATTCTTCGATGTAATTAAGGCTGTTGTCGACATCGATGTCAGTAAGTGGTACGTGAGCTGATTCATCCGTCAAACACTTTCGCAAGTGTGATACATGGAAGGTAGGATGAATCCCACTCAACTCATCAGGCAACTCTAGCCGATAAGCGACTTCACCCACCCATGCCATTTTCCTGAATGGTCCGACGAACCTCGGACTTAACTTCCCTCTCTTCCTGAATCGTATTATTCCCTTCCAGGGTGACACTTTCAACATTACTCTGTCCCCAACATCGAACTCAATAGGCCTTCGTCATTTATCCGCATAGGATTTCTGACGATCTTGTGCGGCCTTCATTCGTGCTTTGATTTGATCAAAACTTTCTGACGTTTCTCTTAATACTTCAAGACTCCCTAATTCCTTTTGTCCAATCTCACCCCAACAAATCGGGGTCCTGCATCTCCTCCCATACAACATTTCGTAAGGCGGCATGCCTATCGTCGTGTGATAACTATTGTTGTAGGAGAATTCGGCTAACAGCAGATGACTGTCTTAACTGCCGCCGAAATCGATAATACAAGCACGAAGCATATCCTCCAATGTCTGAATGGTCCTTTCGGACTGACCATCCATTTGCGGGTGGTACGCCGTGCTGATATTAAGCCTCGTGCCCATCGCCTCGTGAAATCTTTTCCAGAACCTCGATGTGAATCGTGTGTCCCGGTCAGACACGATCGTCAAAGGCATCCCATGCCGTGCTACTACTTCGTTAATAAACACTTCCGCTAACCTTTCCGATGAGAACGTCTCACGAATAGGTAGGAAATGAGCACTCTTCGTTAAACGTTCCACAATTACCCAAATGGTATCATGACCTTTAGCTGTGCGAGGTAGCTTGGTTATGAAGTCCATGGTAATGTGTTCCCACTTCCATTTCGGTATATCAAGTGGTTGAATCTTTCCATACGGTTTCTGGTGTTCGGTCTTTACTTGCGAGCAAGTCAAGCACTTGCTTACGTACTTCGTCACTTCATGCTTCATTCCAGGCCACCAGTATTCCTTCCTTAGATCTTGGATTGGTACCAGGATGGATAGAGTACCGAGACTTATGAGCCTCATACAAGATTTTGGTTCTAAGCTCGCCACCCATAGGTATCCACACCCGTCCAAAACGTGTCTTAACACCAAGGGTGCTATATTCCAACTTGTCCTGTTAGCCAATCATTCTTTCCTTCTTTATATTTTCTTCTTTAAGTGCCTCATCTTGAGCCTTTTCAATTTCTCTCATCACATCCGATGTTATCACCAACTGGTAAGCTTTCACTCTAATAGGAGTAGGCACATCCTTTCGGCTTAGAGCGTCAGCCACCACGTTTGCCTTTCCAGGATGGTATATTATTTCACAGTCATAGTCTTTCAATAGTTCCAACCATCGCCTCTGCCTCATATTAAGTTCCTTTTGTTCGAAGAAGTACTTCAAACTTTTGTGGTTGGAGTAAATAGTAAACTTCACCCCGTACAGGTAGTGCCTCCATATTTTTAATGCGAATACGACAACAGCAAGTTCCAAATCGTGAGTCGGATAATTAGCTTCGTGAATCTTCAACTGCCGTGACGCATACGCGATTACTCTCCCGCGTTGCATTAACACGCATCCTAATCCGTGACCTGAAGCGTCAGAGTATACCACTAAGTCTTCATTGCCCTCGGGAAGGGCCAAGACTGGGGCTTTGGTTAGCTTCTCCTTCAACTCCTTAAACGCCTCGTCCTGGGTCGAACCCCATTCATACTTTACCTCCTTCCTAGTCAACTTTGTCAATGGCGAAGCTATTTTTGAGAAATCCTGGATGAATCTCCGATAGTAGCCTGCCAATCCCAAGAAACTACGGACTTCAGTTGGCGTCTTAGGAATATTCTATTCCTTTATCGTCACTATCTTTGCTGGGTCAACCATAATGCCGTTATAATGTCATTCGAGTTAATGACGTGACCTAGGAATTGGACTTCCCTAAGACAGAACGCGCATTTGGAGAACTTAGCATACAACTTTTCCTTCTTCAGAGCTTCCAATACTTCCTTCAAGTGACACGCGTAATCACCCTCATTCTTGGAGTAGATGACGATATCATCGATGAACACGATTACCGATCGATCCAGCATTAGTCTACAAACTCGATTCATCAAATCCATGAACGCTGCGGGGGCGTTCGTCAATCCAAAAGACATTACGCGAAACTCGAAATGTCCATAACGCGTGCGAAATGCGGTTTTCAGTATGTCTTCTTCTCTCACCTTCAACTGATGGTACCCAGATCGAAGGTCGATTTTTGAGAACCAACTTGCGCCTTGTAATTGATCGAACAGGTCGTCGATCCTTCATAAAGGGTACTTATTCTTCACCGTACGTTTGTTCAACTCGCGATAATCAATACACATTCTCATCGAACCGTCTTTCTTCTTCACAAACAACACCGGATCACCCCATGGCGAGATGCTCGGTTGAATAAATCCTTTCTCAAGTAACTCGTCTAGTTGTGCCATTAATTCTTTCATCTCCACTGGTGCTAGTCGATATGGAGCCTTAGCCACGGGCTGGGCATCTGGTACTAAGTCGATTCGAAATTCGATCTCTCTGTCGGGTGGTATCCCAGGAAAATCCTCTGGAAACACCTCCGGGTACTCGCGTACCACGGGTACATCGTCTAGTTCTTTCACTTCCTTACACTCGTCAATTACGTACACTAGATAAGCCTCGCATCCGCACCTCAAGTAATCTGCTGCCTTAATCATCGAGATGACGTTTGGCATCGGGGCGTCACGATCTCCAAGAACCTCGACTTTGCTACCGTCCGGAGCCTTGAGTCGGATTATCTTTCGTTTGCATATAATTTGTGCTTCATTGGCTGTTAGCCGATCCATACCTAACACGACATCGAACCCACCTAAAACCATAACAAACAACCTGACGGGGAACCTATGCCCTTCTATTTTTATCGTGGAGTTGTCAACTACATCGGTCACTCTCGCAGTTCTTCCCTCAGCGGTTTCTACGCTAAAAGCCCTTTCTAGCTTACTAACAGTGTACTTCACTCGTTTACAGAAAGTCGCAGATATAAAACTCTTACTGGCACCCGAATCAAATAACACAGAAACAAAAGTGTTGTCAAGGATGAACGTACCTGACGCCACGTCGGGGTCTGCCCTGGCTTGGTCTTGAGTCAGTGCGTACGCACGAGTCTTTGCTCGGGGCATCTCTTCTTTCCTTTCCGGGCCTTTCCCTTTCCCGGCTTCACCCATTCTCGGTTTCGGGCATTCCCTACTCAGATGACCGGCATCCCCACAGTTATAGCACTTGAAGTGTTGTGGGCATTCACGGGAGTAGTGCCCGGTCTTGCCACATTTAAAGCACAAGTTAGATCCCAGTCTACATTCACCTGCATGCTCCCTTCCACACTTCTTACAAAGAGTCGGCTCATTCACCTGAGCCCTCTTATCGCGAGTCCCAAACATCCTTCCACCAGTTCGCTTATTCGAGAAGCTCGGCCTCTTCTTCGGTTCCTCAATGGCAACGACATTCAGCGCCAGATCATCGAATACCACGCCGCTCAGTTCTACTACCGAATCATAGGTCGTAGGGGTGTTTGCCTTAACATAGGTGCGGACCTGGTCCAGCAGCCCTTGAATGTAACAGGAAATCTTTCTTTCCTCAGTCGTGATAAGGTGTGGCACCAGACGTGCCAGTTCATTGAATCGAGTTGTGTACTATCGGTGTGTCATGCTCCCGGCTTTCAGACCCAGAAATTCCCTCTCTACCTTCTCAATCTCGTTCCTTGGGCAGAAATTCTTGATCACCAAGGTTTTCAAGTCAGCCCACATCATCGCATCCACAACCTCGCTCCCTTTTGCCTGACGTACACCTTCCCACCAATGGGATGCTTCTTTTCTCAAGAAGTTAGCAGCAAATTTCACCACTTGATCCGCCCGGCATTCGCTGAGACGGATGGAAGCCTCCATACGAATCACCCAATCAAACTTAGCTACCGCGTCTTTCTTCCCAGTCAAGACTGGCGGGTCACATGCCTTGAAGGACTTATAGTCATAACCACGGTTAAGTGGTGCGTTGATTGCCTCAGTGTTCGGGGTATCAACCGCCGTGTTAGACCCACCCGTCTCATTAACCTTTTTTAATGCTTCTACCAACAGTCTTGGCAAAGAAACTTTCATCAAGTCTGTGAACTCTCGAGCTATGGCTGCTCTCACTTCTAGTTTAAAAGTGAAAGGTTGTTCTTCAACCTGTGTCTGCTCGGTTCCATGCACACCAACCGCCGGTTCAGTGTGAACACTTCCTTCTTCACTATACTTTTGGCGCGCAGGAGTCCTGCCGCGACCGCCGTTACGACCACCGGTACGGCCCCCACCACGCCTTCCGTTTCCTCTTCTTGCCATTTTGTTATGTAAGACAAGAATCCAATGTCATCACGCTAGTTAACAAATAAAATTCAATAAGTACTTTAAGATGTTAATATACACTGGCCATCTGCAATTAACCATTACACTACCTTTCGATTTCTATTTGACCACCTTTGCGATTCCATCAGAACACAAGTCCTTACCTAACCCTTTCTAAGGCATACTACACGTGTAAATATATACTACCTTCATACCTGATGCTCTGGCTCGAGTTACCCGTACTGGCATCCGCTTTCGGTCCCATTCACAGTTTAAGTTTAGACACTGGGAGTGTCCGAATCTCTCAAACTATTGCTCTGATACCAACTTGTAAGGCCCCAAACCCGGGAGGCCTCACTTGTTGGATTTACTCATTCACAAACAGTTCTTAAACTTGATTATCAAATAACGCAACGGAAAATACTTCAATAAAACATGACCATTACATTGTTTAACAACGGAAGCGTAACATAGTCTATTACATAAACATATCATAATCTAATCATAACGGGATGCCAGTCTTCATGATCAACCGGGTAACTCTTCTCGCTTGTCAAACATCACCGTCCATCATTCATACCTGCCTTAACCTGAATGTGCATACTAAAAAGTCAGCTACGCTGGTGAGTTCTAGTTTTCATCCGATTTAAGAAATGGCTCATCATTCAAAACATTCATTAGGGTTTAACATCACGTATAAGAAAACATGGCCTTTCATTCATCATTGAAAACCTTCAAACATTTTTCCTCATCATAAACACCTTGAACGGATCATTTGTTTAAAACATTTAACATTCATTTAAGTCATACATTACTATCTACAATTTGTATCTTTCTTTAAGCGTCTCTGTGTCCCCGAAGGAACCTTGCATGTCGTGGACAACCGTTACGTATCGCCGTCATTGCCACAATACCATACATTCCGTCAATTTCCTTTTTTGTATTGCCCCCAAGGCTTAACTGCACGAGGACCGACAATACCCATTCAGTTGCCCCTATGGCTCTCATGTCCATAGACCGACAACCTCCATCGACGGTTATGGCTCATGGCCATAACACCGTCGGATCATAATTTAACCTTACATAGGGTCACGTTAACCCCTAAGTAACCGTCGTTACTCCCTACCAGTTGTACAACATCAAACCATTGACATGCCACAAAGACACTTCCCCTGTTGTTCTTATGGAAACTATGGCTCGCTGTCCATAATCTACCACAGAGCTGGGAATTACATTCCCAGACTTCATTCGTCAATTCCCTTCATTCGACAGATTAGATTTGTAATGACTTCTTTAAAACCCTTGCCCTTTTTCTTTTCATAAAACCTTTCATTCATTTTCGAAACCCTTTACCTTTAGTTTAAACCATTTCTTTTTTTAAACATTTCGTTCGTAAACATTCCATTCATAAAACTCTCTTTCCATAAACCGTTCATTCCAAATCATTTCATTTCGTAAACATAGTTTCAAAAGCATCATTTTATAAACATAGTTTCATAAACATCGTTTTGTAAAAACATAATTTCATATGTATGCACACCAGCCCGAAAACATTAAATAAAACATTTAAAAGAGGCTTCTAGAACTCACCTGATAAGCTAATCCTGGTTGCCCTAAACAAAGGTCCCACTACGTCACTTCCGATCTGAATTTGATAGTTAAATACACATCAAACCCAATCCTGACTCTAACGGTTTAACCATTCTAAACATACTAACTTTACTTAAACAACCTGATGCCTACGCACTTAGCAAGTGCGCAGACCCTGCTTCCTACGTACTTGATAAGTACGCAGGATCCTTTTCCATCGTACTTGATAAGTACGCAGTGCTCTCTTCCTGCGTACTTGATAAGTATGCAGGACCTGATCCGTGCGTACTTGATAAGTACGCACGATATGTTTCTTCGCAAAACCCTAACTTTCGCATTCAGGTCTGATCACGTCAAGATCCCGAACCTGTTTACATTCAAAACGTTCGTTTTCCATTAAGGAACTCAAATCTATGTTTATCTTTCAGTTTTATCCGTGAAAACGTTACCTTTTCACCCAAAACCCGAAAAACTCAAAAACGAACAAAAACTCAGATTTAGGCCCGATCGTTACCTGAATCTAGTTTCTGATCCGGAGGTTCTTCTCACGAGCTATGGAGCAACACTTTGCTGAAATCTCAGGTCGATCCGCCAACTTTCTCTCTCTACGGTTTCTCTATCTAGAACTTGCAAATGAGAGAAATGATGGAGGTCTAAGCTATTTATAGGGGAGGCTCCCCTTCCAGCCCTCCGGCCCATCCGGCCCGACCCGACATGCCTCGTTCGTTTATTTCGTCACTTTAACTGTCATTTTATTTTTGGGATGTTACAGTATATCCCTGATATAATGAAATCTTCGGAGTATGTGCTTCGTGCTGTGGTGTGACCTTGGCTCTCTGGCTTAAGCAATGATACCAGTATTGTCACACAGTATCTCGATTGGTTTCTGAATGCTAGGAATTACCCCGAGATCAGCAATGAACTTCTTCATCCAAGCAGACTCCTTTGCAGCTTCCGAAATGGCAATGTATTCTGATTCTGTGACAACCGCGAATTTTCATGTCAACACCGCGTTCAAATAATAAAAATAGTATTATTATGTTAAAATATACTTTTAAACGAAAGGAACTCGTTAGTGAATGAAAAATAATAGCAAGAATTATTTGGGTGTTATAATGTTAAAAATTTGATCAAGTTCTAGTTTATACGCGTTAACACCCGAGTCGAACGGTTTCGTAAATTTTAATTTAACTCCGAAAGGATATATATTTACGAGACGCAAGGACTCGAGGGAAAATAATAAATTATAATAAGTTATTTCTGAGTAAAATAACGTCTCTATTTTTATCGGGCTCGTTTAAGCGAAAAGCCGACATGCGATCGGAGACGACAGGGCTATAAATACCCCAACTCCATCAACCTTTTCTCATTTACCAAATTCAGAGAAAAAGTTAGAGAGAGAGAGTGGAGAGGATTCCGGCGAAGTGGTGGTGGTCCGGCGATGGTGCGTGGCGGCCAACGGTGGTCCGGCGCGGTGGTCGGTGGCGGCCGAAGCCCGTTTCTCACCCGGAATTATTTCTCGATGCTACGAACGCAATGGTAAGCTTAGATTTCTCTAAATCCTTACTTAAATTCATGAAAAAGAGTTTTTAAAATCTGTCCAGAAAGTTTTTTGCATGCGCATTTTTAAAGATCGGACGATCCCCAGAAATCCGACCGTTAGAAATACATGAATTTTGGATATGATGTTGTAAACACATAGACACAAAACCTTACCAGAGGAATTTTTTATCAGAGCTCTCTAGCTATGGACCTAAAACTAATCTGCTTAAAATTTGGTGAAGTTTTGATAAGTTTAACTATTTTTCCCGAATTTGTTAAGTTTTAACAATATTATATTCATAATAAATAATCTGTATATTGGAAAAACATAAAAATTGGTCATAAATTTTTATTTATATATATGATCAATTGGTAATAGTTTAAAGCAGTAAATTTTGGTATAAGTATGGTTTTAAAATTATGGTCCATTAAAATTTTATAAAAAGTTACCATTTTTGGAATTTTTTTGTATAAAATTGTCTTTACAAAAGTATGATCACATTGAAAACTTGAAATTCGAATTTTAAATTGGGTGCTAAAATCACACTAAAACCCTAATTTCGGGCGAATCGAATTTTTAAACTGTAAACCGGACTTTACGCGCGTAACCTCGTTTTTGGTCAAATGAAACTGTGACTTGAGATTTTATCGTATATGACATTATAACTACTGATATTCATTAATAAAATCTAAAACTTAAGATTTCAAAGTCACGAATTTATATAAAAGCTCGTTTTACAACTTTTGAGCGGTTCGTACGTGTGTGCACGGGTTTTGGGTATGCAACCGACTACATAGCCACTTTTGAGTAGTAGACTCATTTTTATACTTTAGGCGTCCTAAATGCTATTTTTTATGTCTACTTGGTTAGTAGGACTCGGTTAGGACACCAGTTTTTGCGGTTCTTGCGGATTTAGCCGTACCTTGGTAGCACTGAGTTGCTAGCCACACTTTGCTTGCATTTGGCTGCTGGCCTTTGATAGAATTTGGATGTTAACCGTACTTTGCGGTTTTTGTTGACTATGTCACACTTATCACCGACGTTGTTCAGGTGAGTTTCACAGCCCCACTTTTCATTTTTACTGTTTTACGGGGGAAAAGCTGTTTCACACACTACACGTTGTTACCTGGGTTTACCTATGAATATATTAAGTTCCCATTTTAACACAATTAATTAGCTTGGATAGCCGGTGGGAATTATGAAGAGTACTGTTTGGGTTGACACCCCCGCCAAGGGTTGGTCGCGCCAACCAGACTTGTAGGGTCATTTGGGCGCATAATTAGCCATAGTAGGTGTTCACATTCGACACCTGGATACAGGAGCAACAACTAGTCTGACAGTTTTAATTGTGGTTCAGGGTAATTAAATCTTAACACGTGTACTTGATCATCTGTGGATGGTTACTATTACATTTTAAAATTTATTTACTTACTTTTTCTTATCTAGACGCAAAACCTGCGTACTCACCAACTATTTTTATAGTTGACCCATTTTTGAAACATGCTTTTCAGGTAAATAGTTATGGGGATCACGAGCTTTAAATGGCTTGCTTTTGGGAATAATTATTATTGTGTACCTTTGGTTGTAGTCATGCATTTTAGACACTTTGTATTGATTTAGGATTTTCATGTATTCGTACTTTCGTTAGAAGCATGTAGTATGGTTCAATGTAATGCACAACTTTCCTTTTAGTTTCTCTTGTACTTGTGTTTAATGCGATATACCGGTTACATCCCGTTTTTCCGCCTTGGCGGGGTGTGACAGACTTGGTATCAGAGCACTGGTTATAGAGAATTAGGTTTACCCAAGACTAGACCTAGACTATAACTCTAAGTTTATCGCATTGAACCGTAGGAATTATATGTGCATTGCATACTACCTCTTGCTTATCTACGACACATTGCTTCGTCATAATCATGACGTCGTCACAGTACTACGCGTACTCTTTGATGATTCCGGTTACGTTTGCGGTAATCTTGTAGCATGACTTGCTCGACTCTGATTTGGGGATCTCTGCCCTATTATTACTGCCTAACTTCCACCACACACTTTTTATTTTATTAGAGGACGTCGGTTGTTCCCCTTTATCATTACCTCCATCTAGCAATAGTCTTAGTCTGCAGATCCATGATTATTGGTACAAATAATTAAAAGTGATCAGATAGAACATCCACTCTTTTACGTGAAAGTGCAACATGATGACGTGATCCAATGAATATTTCAGTTTTTTTTAGCTGACAGCTCGAGATAGAAGAAACACTGTAGGGACCATGCAAAGTAAATTATCATTACGGGTGCACATGTGATCATAATCTGCAGTGCATGAGAACTCTAGTGAGTCTTACTGTCCGAGTTAATGTTCATGATTAATCTGTATTTCTAGTCCCGATTCCCAGTCATCCGAATATTGATCGAAACTATCGTAACCTTAGGGTTGAGCCGAATACACCGAATGATGCGATAGGCTACCTCAGGTGACATGGGAATTTATATTGTCTCTTTTATCTTTGAATAGTAATGGATCCAAAACTCTTCTCAAGATTTCTTTTGCATAAAAATTTAGACCGAGACACTGAATCTGTTCTCAGTTGATTTAACCTCGGTATTTGGACCGAATTTGGCAATTATTTGTTAAGTATTGCTTCACATTTGAGATCCAGCTAAAGATTCTCTCATTTCAATTTTGTTATATGTTTATCAACGCATGTGACGACTCTCGGTCTAGCGTGAATCAGACCTCGACATTTCTGACTCCCCTAATGGATCTTCATGTAACGTTCTCGCAGTTCTGAAGGAACAAGAGAAATTCGAATTTGATCTAATCAACTCCTTACTGAATCTTGAGCAACGAAGATTTTCTCTCACCTATTTTACTTGATAAATCAGATCCCTTGAGAGTTTACTGGCCACGTAAATTCAGTATGGGCTTTACAACCTCGACACCTGCAGTAAGTGTACGACTATCATCGGAGGTCCCGACATAATTTTGGATTTTATCTTATAATCCAAATGCACTCTAACATCGATGGAGTAACAATATGATGGAGAAATTCCTTAAAGCAAATTAAGATTCTTTTCTTGGGCCATACAACCTTTCTATACGATCGTTCGTATAAATCCTTATTACGATGTTTATCATTTTCACTATACTCCTGATAAATATTCTTAATAATTCAGTTTTACACCTACTTGAAATTTCCATTGCAAGTGCTCTGCACTCACTATGGTAATTTGGTACACTCAATCCCTATTCTCTTAACCGCGACGCTCATATTGTGGAAACCTAACTTGAGAAACTTGTTTACTTGGGAGGAGCCATCTTTACGACGTTTATTGTTGTGTTTATTTCTATCATTTGTAGTTCTACTATGGACACTGAGCAGCTTGTGCCCATGATTCTTTTGGTTGGATTTACAAAACCTATTTATTTTAGGATAACTATGGCTTAGTATGAAACTAATGCCCTTTTTTGTGAACATTGCTATGTATGTTTTGCAAATCTTGATTTCTCCTGTTGCTTCGATATCTTATTGAAAACCATTTTGATGGAGAAAATGAAACTTTATGCTGGAATGATTCCTTGTGTACCGAAAATTTTATTAGTCATCATTCAAAGTTTATTTATGGTGATTATGGCTATTTGTTACTCTACGTATATTGTCTTATATATCCGAATATGATAGTCTCATATCCTTTTTGTACTTGTTCTCTCTCAAATGTCATTTTGTTGATTGACTTTCTGATTTCCAACTAGGTAGAGACGTATACGCATCCCTTATTCTCAGCCTCCTGTAATTAGAAAGCCATAGAGCAACTACTGTTTAGAAACGACTTCTTAACACGTGCTCTAGGGAATACAAATATAAGACATTTAAACACTCATTCCCTCAACTTTATGGCTTAAACCCTTATACAAAGGATTTTAAGGCTATAACCAGTATGGGTGAAATACGAAACGGTAAGTCATAATGGTATCGTTTGAAAGCCAAAGAAGTTGCAGGCATACTGTACTACCAGTCATTGGCATCATAATCAATTTGACCCTCTTCAATACAAGATCTAAGGTCCATAGCAATCAACTTTAATGGTAAAACCAGGAACTAAGTTGAAATTTTAAAACCTTACCATTTGAAAGATGCGTCCTAAATCATAGTAGAGCAATTTTGAATTTATTTTTGTGTTCTACGAATTCTTAACCGATTAAAGTTGTATGTTACCAGGAAGAAGAACAAGTGACGAATCATAGTTGACTCTGCTCTCTTGAAGATCCACTTGAGATTGCATTATCTTTAAAGGACCCATGAGCATGACATCCTCACATTTGGAAAATTCCTGAAGTTTTACTTGATCCACTTGAGAATGCTTGAACCCAGTAGTTTCTATGGGTGAATCACATCAAAACTATGGTAATTTCAGGTCATGGGTTTATATCGAAACTATGGTAGTTCGATAAGTAACTTAAGTAAAGTCTTAGTAGTTTCGGGTCATGGGTTTATATCGAAACTATGGTAGTTTCGGTAAGTAACTTAAGTAAAATCTTAGTAGTTTCAGGTCATGGGTTTATATCAAAACTATGGTAGTTTCGATAAGTAACTTAAGTAAAATCTTAGTAGTTTCAGGTCATGGGTTTATATCGAAACTATGGTAGTTTCGATAAGTAACTTAAGTAAAATCTTAGTAGTTTCGGGTTAAGGGTTTATATCGAAACTATGTAGTTTCGATGGATTTACCTATATCGAAACTAGCAGTTTCGATGCATCAGTCTTCTTCCCCAACCAGAAACCCTAGATCTGGCCAATTATTTCTAATCGATCAAACCTTGAACTTTTTACGTTCAAAACGTTTCTTTTTCATCCATGAACACGAATATGTGGTCTGTTTTGAATATCATACGTAAAAACTAAACCTTTACACGATTTTAACCCGAAACCCAAAAGTTATTAAAACTCATATGTCACACCCCCAATTTCAGCTAATGGAGTTTTACCGTTTGGGAAGTGACGAACCAGGATCTCAGACATTAGTTACTTTGAACGACTCTACATGGGACTCAAAATGAAAATATCATTCAAATCAGAGTATCAATGCGGAAGCGTAAAGAAAGTAAATGCGCAAAACACTCGCGCCCAAACCAAAGGTTAAAAGTCCAAAAACTCCAAACGTCCAACCAAAACAAGTACAATAGAATAATTCAAACAAACATAAATAAGTTAAAAAGCAAAGCAGTTGAATCCCATGCATGCCCTAACGTGCACCTGTGTCTTATCTTAGCGACCTGAGAAAACATGTAAGAAAATATGTCAACACGAGGTTGGTGAGTCCACAGGTTTCAATATATGTAAATAAGCGTTTACCGGATTTATGTTCATTCAGTACGTATCTATAAGTAGCTAACCTATGTTCATGTTCAGCTCAAGCGCTCGCAACCGAAGCTGACTGTTTGTTTATTGCCTCTTGCCAGGTCTATCAACACTGGCGGTGTGAGTAGGCTAACATTTCACCCGTTCAATATCTAATCGAGTTAGCGCGACTAACGCGGGTGGGATTTGTCAAACCCAGTAGTACTACTAAATATTACCTCGCTAAGATCCATATTAACGGTCCGATATTAGTTGAGGACTTTCTGTGATAGCGTGTTATGCTTAGCATTTAACATTGATATCATACGAATTACAAAATCCAAAATTGTTTAGTCATGTTTTCTCCCCCAAGTTAAAACAGTAAAAGGGGCCATGAAAACTCACATGCGTTGCGTTGTAGGTAGTATCACACAATTGACAAGTTGGAACCACGTGTGTAAGTCTCAATCGACTTACGAATGCCCTAAAATTATAAACACTTAAATTAGGGATAAAATGGGAATTGTGACAATGACCCGGAATGAGAAACGTCCTAAAGAAACGCTCTAGTAACCGAGAGTAGACGAACGTGTCCACGGGAATAGGAATTCTTTAATTAGTAAATAGATTATATATATATATACGTTGTGCGACGAATGACAACAACAATAATAAATATATTCGAGCGTTTTGTCATTTACAAAAATTAGAAAAATAATATAATTTAATATATTATTTTTAGGTTCGAGCGGATAATCTATTTACTCATTTGTGGTACAAAATAATAAATATATTATTTTTATGAACGCGATAAATGCGAGTAAATAATATAATTAATTATATTATTATTTAGTTTCAAATGTTATACGAGGTTACAAAATGATACGAAATAATATAAATCTATATATTATTTAATAATACGAGTCACGGGTTAAAAATAATATAAACATATTATTTTATACGAAGTTACGGTTTGAAAATAGTATAATACCATATTATTTTTATTAGATAATAACAATACTATTTTATTTATAAAAGTGGGGAATAATATAAAAATGGGTTATCAATTCAAACCCGAGCATACGGGTTGTTTCCTGGGCTAAAACACATTTGTATAATATTATAATAATATAAGGTTTGATTTTTATATTAAAATAATACCAGAAAAAAAATGTTAGAAATAAAACAGTGTGGAGAGACTCGAACCCGGGTCTCTCCCACACAAGAACACACACTTAACCAGTCCCGCCCGCTAGGGTCATCGCATTAGGATCCGGTTCTAATTGGTTTTAATCAATAACTCTGGGTGTTCTTCCCCTTTACGCGAATCCGGACCAAATTCCATCCCAAACCCACAGATTTCGACTACGATTAAACCTACAAGCATAGGGGTTTTGTTAAACACGGCATTGCGAACCTACAGTTGGGTTTAATTGAAAAGTTATCAAGTTTAGATCGGTTAATTACTCAATCGAAATCCCAAGCCCTAGTTATGAACTCAGATTAGAATTAGATGTATTTAATTATAAAAATGATTGGAATCATAGGGCTATTACAGACTAGGACATTGCGAAACCACTCATGTAATTTAATTGCATTGAGGTTGTGATCAGATTAACATTTGATTAAACCCAAAGTGTGATGAACCCTAGAATCGGTTCACCACTGATTAGATGATATATCTAGGAATTAGCTTAGGGATTTCAAAGGATGGTTGAGGGCGAGTCTAACCATGACCTTTAATTGGATTTAAACTGAGTCCAGGATCAAAAGCCCCAAATCGATTTTATGAAGAAAACATAGTTTAGGATCATGACAGATTCGATGGTAATTGATCAAATAAACATGGGGCTTTCATTATACAGATGATTACGAGTCTAAAGGTGTAGTTTAATTGAATTGGAATCGGGTCTAGGATAGAGTTTGATTAAACCACTTTAAGATGAACCCTAGAATCGGGTTCATGATTGAGTCGATGATATAAGCCCCAATATTCATAGGGCTTTAATTCTAAGGATAAAAACGACACTGAGGGTGCAAGAATTTACCAGAATTGAGTTCGAATTGGTGGAGTTCGACTAAAAGGGATCCCGACTTCGACGAGTTTGGTCTTCGACGACTACGGCTCCTCCTCCGGTCGAATTAAACTGTGCTAAAGCTTCTGATTGATGCGATTAAGGTGTTTGTAGAGTTTGATTTCGAGAATAGCACACCACATGGTCGAATTCGATGAACTAAGACGTGAGGGTCGACGGTTACGGTTTAAAGTTCTTAATGAAATTAATTCGTGTTCATTATGAATCAATAATGGATGTAAATGATCCAATGATGGTCTCCATAATCATAATTATGCGTTACAACTTGAATTTGAATCGATTATCGTTTGTTGTTTACGAATTTGGATCCAAAGGGGCTACGGGTTTGACTCCCAAAGTCAACAGAAGCAAAACCCATTCAATTTTGACTTTTTGGAGTCAACAGAAAGAGTTTAGGGTTATTACAATATTAGTCCTTGTACTATTAGTTGGAATAATGACATAAATAATCCCTGGAGTTTGTGATGAGGTTAATTAAGTTAACTTTAACTGGATTTTGTTAACGGAGTTAACTGAAAAAGTCCGGATTGTCACATCATATTTGGGCATGATGGTTACGTGGTTTTGCTTCCTTCTTGTTTCTATACGTTCCAGAGATGGTGAGCAACAACCCTCGAGACTTTGAGCTTGATCTCGAGCTTCCTCTTACTAGACCCGAGCTCTCTCTTTCTCTCTCTAGCCTTTTTCAAATGAGGGAAATGAGAAGAGGCTGAGGTGAGGACGCTGATATGAGGGGTTTTTCCTTCTTGATCTCGGCCCATGGGCCGGCCCCAAGGCCAAACCCCCATGTTCCTTTTTCGCCTTGTGATATTAGTCACGATTTTTATTTCCTTTTACTATCGTTCATTTATTTTAGGGATGTTACAGTTTTTTGGGATGTAATACTCGCTAAAGTTTTTTTTTTGAAGTAACAACATGGTAGTTAATTGTTGTAACTAATGCTTGCATGATTTTGACCAGTTATAGTGTCTTGAAAGTGTGAATCACGCCTATTACTTGTCCGTTGTATGTTAATATTTACTGTATGTATGAGAGGCTTTTTGGCAGAAGTTGGATCTGATCAATATGCCTAGGAATACATAGAACTCGCTAACGTAAGTTGACTTGTTTAAGCGTGTATTTGAGGGATGTTTGAGGCACATCACGAATGAGGCATAGGCTTAGTGAACGGGTCGACTAGATTATGATCTGTGTGAACTTTGTTTAACACGACACCTCCCCGTTCCGGCATATCCCTGATATAATGAAATCTTCTGAGTATGTGCTTCGTGCTGTGGTGTGACCTTGGCTCTGTGGCTTAAGCAATGATACCAGTATTGTCACACAGTATCTCGATTGATTTCTGAATGCTAGGAATTACCCCGAGATCAACAATGAACTTCTTCATCCAAGCAGACTCCTTTGCAGCTTCCGTAGCGGCAATGTATTCTGATTCTGTGACAACCGCGAATTTTCAAGTCAACACCGCGTTCGACGAGTTCATATAATAAAAATAGTATTATTATGTTAAAATATACTTTCAAACGAAAGGAACTCGTTAGTGAACGAAAAATAATAGCAAGATTTATTTGGGTGTTATAATGTCAAAAATTTGATCAAGTTCTAGTTTATACGCGTTAACACCCGAGTCGAACGGTTTCGTAAATTTTAATTTAACTCCGAAAGGATATATATTTACGAGACGCAAGGACTCGAGGGAAAATAATAAATTATAATAAGTTATTTCTGAGTAAAATAACATCTCTATTTTTATCGGGTTCGTTTAAGCGAAAAGCCGACATGCGATCGGAGACGACGGGGCTATAAATACCCCAACTCCATCTCCCTTTTCACATTTACAAAATTCAGAGAAAAAGTTAGAGAGAGAGAGAGTGGAGAGGATTCCGGCGAAGTAGTGGTGGTCCGGCGATGGTGCGTGGCGGCCAACGGTGGTCCGGCGCGGTGGTCGGTGGCGGCCGAAGCCCGTTTTTCACCCGGAATCATTTCTCGATACTACGAACGCAATGGTAAGCTCAGATTTCTCTAAATCCTTACTTAAATTCGTGAAAAAGAGTTTTTAAAATATGTCCAGAAAGTTTTATGCATGCGCATTTTTAAAGATCGGACGATCCCCAGAAATCCGACTTTTAGAAATACATGAATTTTGGATATGATGTTGTAAACACATAGACACAAAACCTTACCAGAGGAATTTTTTATCAGAGCTCTTTAGCTATGCTTTTCATACCCTCGAATATGACTGATTGGATTTTCGAATTTGAAAAACTAGGTCTCAAAGAATCGTCGATCTCCGGAGATCCGACCTTTGGATCGTGAAGATTTTTGGATAGTAGTTTTTTAACATATACATGAATGTTTTCACCGAAGGAAATTCCGATCAAATGTTGGGAAGTATATTTTTTAGTACGAACAGATTGTAACAGTTTCTAAGATCGAAAAACAGGAAATTGATCGGGTTGCATGGCCATCCAAATGTCATTGCATGTCAATTTTGAGCATTTGGAAATGTTCAGGAGATAAAAACGATCCTAATGTTGTTTTTGGTCCGTATTGCATGTGAAATACGGGAGGTTCCGCGTACGCGAACCATTTATACGGAAGGTATAAACTTTGCCGTTAAATTTTGATTTTATGTTAGAATAGTTTTAAGATTCATTGGTTAGGAATTGAACACGAAAATATTTAGTACTGAGATATTGAGTATTTTGAGTAGTTATTATGTTATAAACCCAACCCCGTTTCACGTGTAACAAATAATGGAACTAATATACTTATTTTTATAAAACAATTGTTTTAATGGATTTTTTAAAAAATATGATTTAACACCCAAATTTATTTTTAAACTGTAGGTTATGTTTTAAAATGAAGATCTGAAAATATTTGTCATCAAACTCTTTATGCATTATTTATTAAAATTCTACAAGTTTAATACATGAAAATTGGGAAAAATACCTCCGAGTATTGGAAAAATATGGAATTTGGATATTGGTTAGTTTATTATAAATGAAGACTCCTGTCCAAATTTCGTGAAAATTGGAGTTGTTTAAGTAGGTGTTTAGTATTTATAAAATTTAAACAAATGATTTGGGGATTTTATACTTCTGGACAACTTTTGGAACTGAAACTTGGAAGGGAATCTCATATGGACCTAAAACTAATCTGCTTAAAATTTGGTGAAGTTTTGATAAGTTTAACTATTTTCCCCGAATTTGTTAAGTTTTAACAATATTATATTCATAATAAATAATCTGTATATTAGAAAAACATAAAAATTGGTCATAAATTTTTATTTATATACATGATCAATTGGTAATAGTTTAAAGCAATAAATTTATGTATAAGTATGGTTTTAAAATTATGGTCCATTAAAATTTTATAAAAAGTTACCATTTTTGGAATTTTTTTGTATAAAATTGTCTTTACAAAAGTTTTGGGGGGTTTTGGAAAAAAGTATGATCACATTAAAAACTTGAAATTGGACTTTTAAATTGGGTGCTAAAATCACACTAAAACCCTAATTTCAGACGAATCGGATTTTTAAACCGTAAACCGGACTTTACGCGCGGAACCGCGTTTTTGGTCAAATGAAACTGTGACTTGAGATTTTATCATTTATGAAATTATAACTACTGATATTCATTAATAAAATCTAAAACTTAAGGTTTCAAAGTCACGAATTTATATAAAAGCTCGTTTTACATTTTTGAGCGGTTCGTACGTGTGTGCACGGGTTTTGGGTATGCAACCAACTACATAGCCACTTTTGAGTAGTAGACTCAGTTTTATACTTTAGGCGTCCTAAATTATATTTTTTTATGTCTACTTGATTAGTAGGACTCGGTTAGGACACCTGTTTTTGCGGTTCTTACGGATTTAGCCGTACCTTGGTAGCACTGAGTTGCTAGCCACACTTTGCTTGCATTTGGCTGCTGGCCTTTGATAGAATTTAGATGTTAACCGTACTTTGCGATTTTTGTTGACTATGTCACACTTATCACCGACGTTGTTCATGTGAGTTTCGCGGCCCCACTTTCATTTATACTGTTTTACGGGGGGAAAGCTGTTTCACACACTACATGTTGTTACCTGGGTTTACTTATGAATGTATTAAGTACCCACTTTAACACAATCAATTAGCTTGGATATCCGGTGGGAATTATGAATAATACTATTTGGGTTGACATCCCCGCCCAGGGTTGGTCGCGCCAACCAGACTTGTAGGGTCATTTGGGCGCATAATTTTGCCATAGTAGGTGTTCACATTCGACACCTGGATACAGGGGCAACAACTAGGCTGACGGTTTTGATTGTGGCTCAGGGTAATTAAATCTTAACACGTGTACTTGATCATCTATGGATGGTTACTATTGCATTTTAAAATTTATTTACTTACTTTTTCTTTTCTAGATGCAAAACCTGCGTACTCAATAACTATTTTTATAGTTGACCCGTTCTCGAAACATGCATTGCAGGTAAACAGTTATGGGGATCACGAGCTTTAAACGGCTTGCTTTTGGGAAAAATTATTATTGTGTATCTTTGGTTGTAGTCATGCATTTTAGACACTTTGTATTGATTTAGGATTTTCATGTATTCGTACTTTCGTTAGAAGCATGTAGTATGGTTCAGTGTAATGCACAACTTTCCTTTTAGTTTCTCTTGTACTTGTGTTCAATGCGATATGCCGGTTACATCCCGTTTTTTCACCGTGGCGGGGTGTGACAGATTCGGTGGTGGATTGAGCAACAACTCTTTGTTTAATACTCTTCCAAGTGATTGCACCACCGTTCAGAACAAATACAAATCCCGTTTGTGATCGAGAATCATCTCGATCAGTCTGGAAGCTAGCATCAGTGTAACATTTAACAGCTAGTTCTTCTTCCAGTCCTCCGTATATCAAGAACATATCCTTAGTTCTTCTTAAGTACTTGAGGATGTTCTTCACAACTATTCAATGACTATCACCAAGATTATGTTGATATCTGATAGTCATGCTTAAAGCATATGATACATCAGGTCTAGTACACAGCATGACATACATGATGGAACCAATTGCAGAAGCATATGGAACCTTTTCCATTTTCTTCTTTTCCTCGTCAGACTGAGGGCACTGTTTTTTTATTTAGTATGGTTCCATGTGCCATGGGCAAAGACCCTCTCTTAGAGTCTTGCATGAAAAAGCGTCGAATGACCTTATCAGTGTATGTACTTTGACTTAAACCTATAAGCCGCTTTGATCTATCTCTATAGATCTTTATTCCCAGAATATAAGCAGTTTCACCAAGATCTTTCATTGCAAAACACTTACCCAGCCAGGACTTTACGTCTTGTAGCATAGGAATATGGTTTCCAAGGAGCAGTATGTCATCCACATACAGAATCAGAAAAGTTACATGGCTCCCACTTGCCTTCTTGTAAACACACGGTTCGTCTTCGTTCTTGACAAAACCAAACTCTTTGATTTTCTTGTCAAAGCAAAGATTCCAGCTTCCGGATGCCTGTTTTAATCCATAAATAGATTTGTTTAACTTGCATACCTTATTAAGATTCTCTGGATCTTTAAAACCTTTCAGTTGAACCGTATAGACATCTTCAGTAAGATGCCCGTATAGACATCTTCAGTAAGTGCAAGCAAGATCCTAATCGACTTAAGCATGGCTACTAGCGAGAAGGTTTCATCATAATCGATTCCTTGAGTCTGAGAAAAGCCTTTCGCTACCAGCCTTGCTTTGAACCGGTAAAAGGAGTCCTAACAGATCCTTAGCCCTCTGAACGATACCGGTAAAAGGAGCCTTGGTTAGCTTTCCACTTAAACATGATTCGCAGTCATTAAATGACTCTTGACCTGTAGAATTCAAAATTCCGGCGGTCTGGAGTTTCTTCAGGCGATTCTTGTTTATGTGTCCAAGCCTACAATGCCAGAGATACGCATCATTGAAATCCAATTTCGTACGTTTGGAGGAGATGTTAAATAGAACGTTATTTTCATGGACTTCTATCTCATAGATTCCATTATGAGGCTTTGCAAAAAAATAAAACAAACCATTTAAATATGCAAAAAATGAAATCATTGTCAAAAGCAAAATTAAATCCTTGTTCCCACAAAGCGGATACTGAAACAATATTCCTAGTCAAATTAGGAATAAAATAAACATTGTTTAAAACAAGTTCTAAACCAGAACAAAGTAAAAAAGTGTATTCTTCTACAGCCTTCAAAACAAGTTCAAAACCAGAAGGAAGTAAAATAGTGTGTTCGTTGCCCAAAGCGTAACTCTTTGGATCGTACCTTATTAGTAACATTGACTTAATTGATGATCGGACATCATATATCCAACATTAAGAGAGTTGAATGTTTGTGTACACCTTCTTGTGAATTTGTTCTGTGATAATAAAGTAGCATTGTCTATTTCTGCTAATCCGGTATTTCATGACTGAACTAAACATTTTGAGATAGATTTATTTTTTCTACGTGAAAAAATATCAGTCGGGATTATTAATCTGTTCAGATTGAATCAGAAAGACATTTAGCTGATGTGCTCACAAAAGGTCTATTTGCAAATAACATTAATCTTTGACATACCAGTTACGTATGTTTAATCCTTTCTGATAATAAAATTGAGCAGGTGTGTTAAAAATATTAATATATTGTCAAATAACAATTTTATTATTTTTCTCTGCGTATACGACTTTTGTTCTGATGATGGGCTCTTGGACATGCCCTATTGGACAGTGAAAATAAATAAATAAAATAAGTCTAACTATTACAACGGGGTTCCAAATAACCCATGAAAATACAAAGAAAAATCAACCAACACAAACAATAGAACCACATGTCTGTAGTGCTCGATTCATTCAACAAAATCACAACAAACGAAAAAGGCTCGATCGTTTGTCAAACAATAGTTTTGACAAATAAAACAATAGATCAATTTAAAAAAAATATGTCTAAACGCGCGTAAAGGTGGCTCTGATACCACTGTTGGGAATCATTGTACCAGTTTTAACTTTTAAAACAATAAATATTTAAACTCTTTTAAATAAATAAATCAGTTATATTTTAGTGGAAGCGATTTAGAGTACCGATGTAGGGTTTAATAACCCCGGTTTATATGTTGTTTTGTGTGCGTCTTAGTTGTTTTAGTATGTATTCTTGTTCGGTTTTTTGTGTGTTTGTGGTTGTGTTTACCTCTCAGGTTTTATGTGCTAAATGAGCGAGAAATGGATGAGAAGCAGTCGGATGCGAAGCACGAGAGATTAAAAAGTCAATTTCCTGGATTTTATGGTCTTCGCGACACGCAAAGACTTGGGATGCAAAGTTCGCGACACGCGAAGAACTTCAGAGGCGCGCCCGATTGGTTTGTTCTTCACGCCACGCGAAGAACTTGGCTACCATGTTCGCAACACACGAAGAATCTATTTTACAGAAAAGTTAACCTAAATCAGGTTTTAATCCTTAGCAGCCCCCATTATCATCTATCTTCAACCACAGCCGTTCCAGACCTTCAAGGAGGCGATTTCCACCATAGTTGGGCCGATTTGTGTTAATCTTTCATGATTGTAAGTCCTAGTACATTGATATTGATTGTTGTTATGAGTATGAGTGGCTAAATCTCTTGTAGTCCTCTTTGGGTCTAGGGTTTGTGAACACTTGTGAATTCTTGAATGTTTAGCTTGGTTTGTAATCTTGGTTGGCATTTTAAGCTATATGATTTCATTTATTGATTTAATGCTTTAAACTTCTTTGATTGATTTCGAATTGTTGTTCATATCTCTATAGTCTCAGATTTCTTTACATCGGGGATAATTTGGGAGTTGGATTATAATTGGTTTGTCATTGATGGTTGTGTGAGAATAAGTTTTATTTACAACGGGTTCTCACATTATCATTGAATTCAATTGAAATGTATGATTATGTCTATGTAATCGCTTGCTAATTGTCTTGAAGGAACTTGTGTTTGCATACCCGAACCCCGGAGAGGATTACCTCTCTTATTATTGTTTTAAACCCAAATCCAATTTAGTTGCTATTGTTTTCTGTCTTTGAATCTTGTAACAAAGTGACATTTTCCACATACTTCTCGTGGATACGATACTCTACTTACCCTTACTAGTTAAGGTGTTTAAGGATTGTTTTTACCGACCAAACGAGATCGATCAAGTACAATAACAGATCAGATCTGGATTCCAGACAGTGATCCAATTACACGCGTATAAACAATATAATAAAATCCAACCATAGGGTGTTCAAAGATTATACCTTTAATGATAACCAAATCAGAACACCTCGGATCAACGAACGTCATGCTAGATGACACGATCACGAAAACCCACAAACAAGCTAACCCGTCACACGGACTCGCGAGGAATGCGGCTGCGCAGGGTGGTGGCGGTGCAAGGGTGGCGACGACAGCAGGTGGCCGGCGGCGGCAGGCAGTGGTGGTGTTCGGCCGGCGTCGGACTCCCAAGAAGGGGAGGGGGCGCCGATTTTAGGGTTGGGATGGATTAGGTTTTAGGGTTAATTATAATGTTATATTTATAACCATTATAATTACACACCGGTCCCCTAAGGTATTAACAATTAATACCCTACTAATAATTAATTATTAATTATTAAACCCTTGTATTTTATTAATTATAAATAATTAGTAAAAAACCATTCTTTAAATGTTTAACATATTAAACATTTATTCCCGTAAATAATTATTTCACTAAATAATTAATTAACTCAATTACTGATAAATATTTCTTTAAATATTAATCCACCCTTTAATAAATCCGTCTTTCGTGAATTATAATATTTAACAATTAAATATTATATATTTGTTCGTTGCCCAAAGCGTAACTCTTTGGATCGCACCTTATTAGTAACATTGACTTAATTGATGATCGGACATCATATATCCAACATTAAGAGAGTTGAATGTTTGTGAACACCTTCTTGTGAATTTGTTCTGTGATAATAAAGTAGCATTGTCTATTTCTGCTAATCCGGTATTTCATGACTGAACTAAACATTTTGAGATAGATTTATTTTTTCTACGTGAAAAAATATCAGTTGGGATTATTAATCTGTTCAGATTGAATCAGAAAGGCAGTTAGCTGATGTGTTCACAAAAGATCTGTTTGCAAATCAGCATTAATCTTTGACATACCAGTTACGTGTGTTTAATCCTTTGTGATAATAAAATTGAGCAGGTGTGTTAAAAATATTAATATATTGTCTAATAACAATTTTATTATTTTTCTCTGCATATACGACTTTTGTTCTGATGATGGGCTCTTGGACATGCCCTATTGGGCTTGAAGCAGATATCCTTTTGGGCTTAAAGGCATGAGTGGGAGCCAATGAAAAAGAATCAATTGTACAACAGAGTTAACCAGCTACGCCTTCTTACAATTAGTCAGAAGAATAAGCATTTCTTATTTTCAGAACATTCCAACATTTATGTTCAAAGTTCAAACATAGTTAGATGGTAGATAATATAAACCATTTACAATTTTAACCACTAACTATTTTGTCTTATTATATTTTTCTTCTAAACTTAATTTCTAATAAATTTTATAGACACGTGTTACTTTAAAAAAAAAGATTAGCAAAATTGACTCAAGAAGAAAGACTGAGACTACTGCTGAAGTGTATTACCTAAGAAGAAAAATATATTGGCAGTATAAATGGTTGAGTTTATCTTTCATACGAGTAGATCCATGTTTGCAACAAATTATATAATTATAATCCTTACTCGAATATGGATTTTTGGACATGTTATTACAGAATGGAATCATACCCAAGTGATTATGAGAATGATTTGTGCGATACTACTTATGAAGAGAGTAAAGAGGCAGACCTTGGATCAACGGTAAGTTTGCTGTCATGTGACCTGGAAGTTATTTGTTCAAGTCGTGGAAACAGCCTTTTGTAGAAATGTTGGGTGAGGATGCATACATCAGAGCCAAGTTGGCCTGACATCCTCTGGACCCCGCGCATTGTGTGGTCCTTGTGCATCGGGTTAGCATTTAAGAAGCGAGTACTAAGGATGAGGAATTGTCACATTCGTTGTCAATAGACCTTGATGAGGAAAATGATGATCCTTTTTCAAATAAATTTTGTTATGAGAATAAATAGCTTCATTTTGTTAATGACGTTTAGTTCTTGGTGAGAGTTTGGATGAAGTTGATGATAATATTCGATACACTGAAGAGCATATAAAAGTACGTAACACGTTGAAAAGGGAAAATTATATCTAGTTTATGATGTCAACTGAACTAGAAAGACATGAGACCAACTCTTGGGAGAGGTATGAAATTCGATCATGAACTAACTAAAGTTTTCAATATGCCGGTACATAGCAGTAAATAGGTATTTGCTTAGTTATAAAAAACATAAACAAAAAGCTCCGAGTTATAAATGTTTAGTTTTACATTTGATTCTGATATGTACTATAAAAGGTGTAGTTCTTAAGAAATCAGTTAATCGGTTAGTAGTAGTTCAAGAAGTTGGTTAGTCAACTAGTAAGACAATTGGTCAAAATTGGGGGATATAAAAGAGATTGTAATATACTTGAAACAGGGATATGAATATAAAAGAGATTGTAATATTCAATACGATGTCTCCCATGCCCGTGATGTCTAGAATCTTATCATCTGCAAGTTGTACCTTCCCGAAATATTCAAGTTTAAGATTTTTCATCATCTCCATGCATTACGTGGTATGGAATAATGTTCCTCAATCCATAACCCATGATTTGACAACACTCTCTACGCACAGATCAAAGTGTCATCTGAGTGTTCTGCTGCTACATTCACCCCTCTCCTAACTATTGTACACTAATTTATGAAGTGCGCTACCTATTGACAATTTCTTTCCGGTGCTTTGACTGACTCCTCTTTCTACTTTGATTGTTACCTCGTTTAAATCTCCTTCCTCTGCCTTCTAACTCAATACTAAGTTTGAAGAATCACATTAACTCCTACGATCTATTTCTTCTCCTAAGCCACGAATTCCTTCAAACATAAACTTGGTAGTTCCCGATGAACTACTAACTGTTGTCAATGTTCCTGACCAACTCTCATGCAAATAAGATAGAAGAAGCAATGCATGAATCTCGTCATCAAATTTAATATCAACCTAACCTAAACTTGAATTAAACTCGTTGATGTGAACTGAAACTGTGGCACCTTCTTTCATTCTGTTATTGAATAACCTTCGAATTAAAAACACCTTATTTGAGGCGAAAGGCTTTTCATACATGTTGGATAAAGCCTTCAATGATTTGGACCCGAGGTACCTTCTTTTCATTAACAATGTTGTACGCAAAGCTCGTCGCTAATGAATGCCTGATCACTCCCAAGGTTTGTCGATCCATCAAATCCTAATATGGTCTGTCTTATCTTTTAGTTTCTGACCCGACAAGAGCAGATATAGATTCTTCTGATACAATTAATCCTATATCTGCATTTTCCAGAACCCTAAATCATGCCCGTCAAACTTGTAGATTCTGGTCTTCCCGCCTGAGCTCTGAAACCACTTGTTAAGGATCGGGTATCACGAAAAGAAAAAAAATTATTCCAAATCATTGACTTGTCTGTAAACTTTTTTTGTTTGACTTTACCTGGTCAAACCCAATTAAATCTGTTCAAAACTTCCTCTCAACTAATCAAAACAACAATCTGCTAATCGTAATCAGCTTCAGCTCAAACAACGACTGCGACTGACTTTTGTTGACCATCAAATGTTGACCGACAACGTTGACCGATAGCGGAAGCGGTAACAATCTGTTGTTCGATCTTCACTTCTAGATTGAACTCTCGTTTGCGCAAGTAACAGGCGAACACACACACCCAGATCACAAACAGAAACATTAAAGCAAAAAACGACACAAGATTTACGTGGTTGGGTCTAAATTAACGTACATCCACGACTGCACTAGCGAGACGATTTTATTACTTAGGTGTTGATGAATTACAATTACAAGGCTTGTATTTATAGAATAGAGATTAGAGTTAACACTTTCCTAATTGCCGAAACTTGGAAACTAAAAAGATATCTCTGCGGAAAATAGATTAGGAGACATAACCCCAGTCGAGACATGCACACTAAACATCAACATCAATGCAATTTTCATACATAGAATCAAGCTATTAAAAACATGTTAAAATACAAATGGCTAAATGACATAAGTGTGCGTGGCTAAGTCGTATTAGCCGTACACCCGCTATCAGTTTCTGGGCTTTATTATGGCACGCAGCGGACGAAGCATCTGTGTCGTAAGCCCAATCGTATTAACATCTTCTTGGGCCTTATCTTTCAGTTTCCATTCAAACTCTTGCACCATTCTTCCAATTCCAATGCAAGAAATCAACATTGCTTGAAGAGAACCAGCACACATCCTTTTTCCACCTCCAAACGCCATCGTTCTCTGAAAATCAATCGTTTCATTTTCCTTCATAAATCTCTCTGGATTCCACTCTTCAGGATTCTCCCACACAGTCTTCTCCATGTTACATCCATAAATGTTCACCGCTAGCTGCAAATTGAGCATATTTGGTCTGAACTTGGATAACGGTCATAAAAAACAAAAAAATATAAAGATCATATGTTGGACTTCTTTAAAGAGTCAACCTCGGTTCCGGCCGGGACATGGTACCCTCCTAGAACTGTGTCTTCATGCACATGTCTTAATGGAATTATAGGCACCGGACTATGCCTTCTCAAGGTTTCATGAAAAATAGCAGTTATGTATGGCAGCTGAGACAGGTGTTCTTCTGTGATCTTGTTTGACCCACAAACACTTTGGATATCCCGGTACAAACGATCCTGATTTACATAACAAAGAATTAGACCAAAGACAAAATTCATTTAATTTGCAGCATATTTTAGTAAACCATATATTATTATATGGTATTTTTATGCAAGTAGTAGTTTTAGTATTTGTTAGTCTTAGGTTGAAAGAACAATACAAACCTGAATCTCGGGATTTTTTGCAAGTTCATACATTGCCCATTCAGTGGAGACCATAGTGGTGTCTGCTGATTCGATAATAGGCTCCCAAAGGGACATAAGTAGTTGTAGATCGGTCAATGTTTGAGCTTCTGATAGCAAATAATCAATGTAGCTGTTTAATTTCTGTTTTTCAATAAATTAAGACAAGTTAATATTATTCTAAAGTGATGTTAATTAGCAAGATTTACAATCTAGGAAATGCCACTATAAATTACCTCCCCTGAGGCGATACGCTTTTTATGTTCTTTAATAAGTGCCTTCATCACGGCTTCTCTCCTGATATACATGTTTTGGATTGTGTTCTCGAACTTTTTATTCGGGACCCACTTTAGATACGGGAAGAAATCTCTCCAGTCAACATCAATTGCACCCATCATCGGGTCAACCACCAATACCTGAAATATCTCGTCTCGTTTCATGGTGATCTTAAGATCTTCCACATATAAGCTTTCCACATCCTTTCCCATTGTCTAAAAGAGTACAAATGAAAAGACAAATTGTTTAAGCATTAATAATCGTTTAATAATTGAATATTACGCGAACTCACTTGTCTCATTGCTAATCCAAAAAGTTCAGATTGGAATATTTTCCTGACATCCACTTCTTCTTCGGGAGAGTTTTTAACAAATGCATGAAGTTGGTTTGACATATTCTCCATCATAATGTCTCTATGGACACGGTGTTTCTTCTAAAAATATACATCCAAAATGAACGGTTAAAATATGGTCGATTAAGCACGTGAAAGTCAACCTTCAAGGGGTAGCATAGTGATAAGTTGGTTCCCCTCTAGTAGAGATCACAGGTTCGAATTCTGCTTACTCCACTGGTTTCTTCTCATACCTCTTGAAGGTGATTCACGTGATCCCCGTTGGTTAGCATGGTATTTGTGGGGTCTCAGTGGTGGAGCTACATATCTTTGAATGGGGTCAAGTGACCCCAATGCTCTCTTCCATTTATATAGTAATTATGTAAGAAAAATGTGAATGACCCCAGTATATTTTAAAGAATGACCCCATAAAAGTTTAAGAATTGCAAAGCTGGTTCCATTGGTAATTGTTTGAAGCCAACTTCTTTTCAGCTTTTTTCCCAAGTCCTTTTCTCTTTGGGTTTTTAATTTCTTTTTTCCTTCAGCTTTTTAAACAATGTTTTATCTTTGTGTGATGCTTACAGTTTTTAAAAAACCTTTTATACCCAAAATAATCAATGAAATCATCGGAACATAACTAAAACACCTTCATAGTTCATACAACATGTGACCCGACCCGATCCGTACCGAAAATTCTATAGCCGAGTAATACATCCGAATACCGAATATTAGTGACCCCATTGAAAAATATTTCTGGCTCCGCCACTGTGGGGTCTTATGAGTTTTTCGGAAAAGGATTCTCATGTTACCAAAAAAATAGACATCTTTTTAACACAAACCTGAGCATTTGGTCCAAGGACACCCGTTAGTATATGACGTTTGGCGGTCTTGTGATAATCATCATAATCACTCATAGCCACCATGGTTTTGTCAGCAGTGAGGACCTTTAATGCCTTAGATAGATTTCTACTTGAGATGGATTGAAATCTGGTAACAAATGCCTATAAAAATGCATAAAAGAGATCAAATTAATTAACGACATATATGTCACAGTTAATGACCATGGGAATATTGGCTAACACCCAAAAAAAAAAATTCCATTATTTTAAGGTTTTTCAAAATTTTATAATATAAATCAAAAGAAAATCGCTCCACCATCCCTTCGAACTAAAATCTAAATCCTCTGTTGCTATCCACCCATCTGATCTCTAAGGTTGGTCAACACATCACAGTTATGAAACATTTACTATTTATATTTTATAAATTATAAAATTAATGAAGATTCTGAAATCATAATCATTTATGACCATATGCTCCCTACATCCGCAATATATTTTCAATGATGATTAATTAATACATTTAAGTATTTAACCTCATACTAATTAATGCACATGATATCTTTCCAAAAATACCATTGCATTTTACAAATTATTAAAAAAAAAATAACAACAATTTTTTCACCTAAATACCACTACTCTTGCAATTTGAACCCACACTACTTTTGTGAGGGATGAGCATCATACCACTAGGTCATGGGTTAAAACCAAAGGTTAAGTGATGTACCTCACAACCAAAGGTTGTGTTCAAATCCTGCAGGGCGCAGGTTGTGATGTATTTATCGTAGAAAATCTACGAATTTGTTAAAGAAAAAAACATTTTTCAGGCATAATATAGACAATTTACAGATTCGTCTATGAACAATGTTTTCAGAACCGAATCACACAACAAACCGACCGCCCTGAAGGTCCGTTGGTCGGACCGAATTTAACAATCGGATGACGCCATGAATAATATAAATATTAAAACTATGTATAAATATACAAAATTTAAATTTTTTTTATTTAATTTGATGTTAGTTTATAATTTTAGTGATATATGAAAACTTAAATAAATAAAATATGTAACTTGAAATACTAAATTAATTAATAAGAATTTGAAAGAAAAATAAAAAAATTGAGAAATCCGGTCCGACTACCTTTCACCGGTCCGGTCTGTAACCGGGCGGTCTAAAAGAAAACGGTTCAAAAAGGTATAATCGGATCGATTCCTGGTCCGATTCTGAAAACAGTGTCCATGAGCAATCAGTCCATATAAATATGGGTGAAGCTGATTGTAATTTACTCACAGTTTTGTTTTAATAAAGGGTATATTGAGTATTTAGGTATTGGTTAATTTATTTGTTCTAATTTATTTATTTCAATTTTGATGATATTTCTACTATTTCAAGAAATAAATTATTATTAATATAATAAAATCATTTTAATTTGTAATCTAATCATGAACAACAGATTTGTAGTTCTTTAATTTAGGGAAATTCTAATTGGACACGGAATTTTGCTATTTGGACAAGCCGCCAAGGCTATACGCCTCGTATAGGCCAATACGGGACGTATAGCCCCTAACCTTAAAAAACAGACCTGCAGATGTCAGTTCTGGTCTGGCGGCTGAGCCTATACACCCCATATATACGACCCCGTATATACCTATACGACCCATATAGGTCTATATGCCACCTCTTTTTTTCAAACTTGAGTAAATTTTGATTTGTATATGCCGAGTATAGTCATATACGCAGAAGCCTATACGCCCCATATAGGACTATACGCCCCCGTATAGACCTATACGACCCATACAGGTCTATACGTCACCTTTTTTTTTCAAACTTGAGCAAATTTTGATTTGTATACGCCGAGTATAGCCCTATACGCAGAAGCCTATACGCCCCCATATAGGCCTATACGACCCCTATACGACCCATATAGGTCCATAAGCCACCTATTTTTTTAAACTTGAGTAATTTTGATTTGTATATGCCGAGTAAAGCCCTAGAGCTTAGTATAGCTTAGTATAGGATAGTATAGCTTAGTATAGCTTAATATAGGATAGTATAACTTAGTATAGTTTAGTATAGCTTAGTATAGCTTAGTATAGGATAGTATAGCTTAGTGTAGCTTAGTACAGGATAATATAGCTTAGTATAGGATAGTATAGCTTAGTATAGTATAGTATAGCTTAGTATAGGATAGTATAGCTTAGTATAGCTTAGTATAGGACAGTATAGCTTTATATAGCTTAGTATATGATAGTATAGCTTACTATAGCTTAGTATAGGATAGTATAGCTTAGTATAGGATAGTATAGCTTTGTATAGCTTAATATAGCTTAGTATAGTATAGTATAGCTTAGTATAGGATAATATAGATTAGTATAGCTTAGTGTAGCATAGTATAGCTTAGTATAGCTTAGTATAGAATAGTATAGCTTAGTATAGGATAGTATAACTTACTATAGTTTAGTATAGGATCGTATAGCTTAGTATAGTATAGTATAGCTTAGTATAGGATATTATAGCTTAGTACATGATAGTATTGCTTAGTATAGAATAGTATAGCTTAGTATAGCTTAGTATAGTATAGTATAGTATAGCTTAGTATAGTTTAGTATAGGATAGTATAGCTTAGTATAGCTTAGTATAGGACAGTATAGCTTTGTATAGCTTAGTATATGATAGTATAGCTTAGTATAGTATAGTATAGCTTAGTATAGGATATTATAGCTTTGTATAGCTTAGTATAGGATAGTATAGCTTAGTATAGCATAGTATAGCTTAGTATAGGATAGTATAGTTTAGTATAGCTTAGTATAGGATAGTATAGCTTAGTATAGCTTAGTATAGCTTATTATAGCTTAGTATAGCTTAGTATAGGATAGTATAGCTTACTATAGCTTAGTATAGGATAGTATAACTTAGTATAGCTTAGTATAATATAGCTTAGTATATGATAATATAGCTTAGTATAGCTTAGTATAGGATAGTATAGCTTAGTATAGATTAGTATAGCTTAGTATAGGATAGTATAGCTTAGTATAGCTTAGTGGTGGTTTTAAGAGCGAATAATTAAAAAAATAACAATACCACTTAATTAATACGTCAAACATTAACATGCACCAAAATATCATAGGTGGCGTATAGGCCTATATGGGGCGTATAGGCTTCTGCGTATACGGCTATACTGACCATATACAATCAAAATTTGCTCAAGTTTGAAAAAATAGGTGGCGTATAGGCCTATATGGGGCGTATAGGGGTCTGCGTATAGGGCTATACTCGGCATATAAAAATCAAAATTTTACTCAAGTTTGAAAAAAAGAGGTGGCGTATAGACCTATATTGGTCGTATAGGTCTATACAGGGTCATATAGGTCTATACGGGGTTGTATAGGCCTATATGGGGCGTATAGGCTCAGCCGGCAGACCAGAACTGACACTTGCAGGTTTGTTTTTTAATGTTAGGGGCTATACGCCCCGTATTGGCCTATACGAGGTGTAAAGCCCGAAAAATCCATGTCCAAATAGCAAACTCCGTGTGCCAATAGTAGGCCCCTTAATTTAACTTAATCCCGCTGTCTGATGAATATTTTCTTTTTCCAACATTGTTGATTATGATCTTTTTCGTACAAAGATAATTTTTTTTTATTACAGAGATATAATACATTATGAGATATGTTAGTCAGAATCAGAAGTTTAATAAATAAAGATTTTGTCAGCAAACTATATATGTCCTCAGCCACATGCAAACTTCCATTTTCTTGATCGTGACTAAGCTTTAATAAACTATGAATGCGTTACGTGTAAATTTTTGTAGTATTTCAATTTGTTTAGATTCCAAATTTGTCACGACTTTCACTTCAACAATATGCCGTTTTAGGCAGATATGTAGGTAAGGACGGCGAAAGACACCGACAGATTAGAAAATTCAAAATGGGTATCCAGATATCAGATTAGTTTTTTAAAAGTTTACGGGTTAATTAAGGACGGGTATGGTAATACTCCTTGATTATCTGAACCGTTTACCCGTACCAAAATCGAATATATTAAAATACTATATAATTTTAAAAATATAATAAATATTACATTGAGGTCATTAAAAACTTTAAATTCTTAAAATTATAAAATTACAAAGAAAATTTAGCATTTAATGTTTCAAGAATTCAAGTTGGTTTTTTAGGTAAGTTTAAGTTCGATTATAGGTAAATTTAGCATTTAATAAAATTACAATGAGTACTTTTTTTTACAGCAGATTGTCTAGCGGTTGTGTGACTATGTTATCTTAATCGGGCTTGAAGTCCCCACTCGGGTTCGAACCTAACCTACACCACCCAAGAGGAAACTCACAACCGGGAAAACTCACTGTCTCAACATGAAACAATTTTTGTCCCAAGTCGAACCCATCAACTCTCATTTGAAAAGGCGATAGAGTATTTTAATAGGTAATTTTTAACCACTTAAAGACCAGAAGGTATACCCATGAACCCAAATTACAAAAAGAAAAAAGTGTAGGATTATGTTGATACCTCCTTGGCAATCTCATTTGAACTGACCACCACCATAGAAGTGGCTCCAGTTTTAATTGCATAAATGGGACCATAAGTTTCTGCCCATCTTGTAAAAGTCATGTATGGTTTCTTCTCCTTCAACTGCAGTAGATTCCCCAACAGTGGCACCCCAGGCACCACTGAAAATTATAACCACACACATCATCAATCATCATAATCACATCATAACTTACAAACTCCTTATAAATCAGAATCAAACATATTAATTAAAAAAATTGAACAAAAAGGCGTGTGACAGAAATATTTTATATTTTGATACAAAATATAAAAATATGAAAGTATTTATGTTTTGATGTGAATTTGTAATTTTAATAGCACATAGAGATTTAAATAAATAAAATACGTAACTTGTAATATTAAATTAATTATAAAATGAGATTTCATAAGAAAAAGGAAAAAAAATAGAAATCCGGTCCAATCACACGGTCTGGTTCACAGGTGCGACCGGTAAGAAGCTGGTTCAAATGAAAACGGTTTAAACAGGCGTAAAGTAACATCAAAATCCAGATCAAAAATTGCATTTTGAGAGTACGAAATTTGACCTATTTGCTAGTTAAAACTTAAATCAAGTAATTACATGCATCCATGTGTATAGAATAGTACCAGGAACAGGAGGAAGATGGTTTGGTTGATCGATGTGATCGGAGGGGTAGGTTATGAGATACCAGAGAGCAACGATGACCGCTACGGCCGTACTGCCGACGACTATTCCGGTTACCGAGGGAATTGTCAGCATATCGGTGAAGGTATCCATTTTGCCCGGCGGAGAGACAGAGAGAGATGGCGGTTACTAGTGGAGTGTTTTATGGACTCGAGGTGGCACTTAAATAATATTCGAGTTTGATCTCACGCTACTAATTTGATAAATAATAAACAAAAGTTTTAAATTTTTTAGTTTAAAATACAAAGTTTACAAAGGACTATTTCAAGAAAAAGCTGGTTGTTTTAATTTTTAGTTTTTGTTTTTTGTTCTCATTACTTTTAACTAAAAAACAATTTATTTTAGATTAAGTATTTTTATAAAAGAATTAGCTAAAAGAACTTCAACTTAAACATACATGCATATAGTTTTTTTGCAAAAGTATTAAAAATGTTCAGTGACGGACCCAAATATTTTTTCATTGAGTCGGATATTTTTGGAATGATTGTATATAGCTAAATACTAAAGATTTAATAATTTTATGTATTGATATTTTTCACCTCGTGTGTAGACACGAGTTCTAAACTAGTATAACAATAAATAACTTATCAATAAAAAAATAAATGGTCCTGAAGGTGACATCCAGATGGTTAAATAATGTATCTCACAATCAAAATTTTGAAGGTTTAAATCATGTAGGATATAAGTTATAGTGTATATATTAATTTGTATTTTTTTATAATCATCAAATACAAGGTATTATTATAATCACCGTATGTTAATAAATTGATTCCATTTTATTAAGCATTACATGAATATAAAAAAGAATGTGACAACATTCAACACCCTGTTTGTTAAACTATGGTAAAACATAAACACAATGTTATATAACTTACTAATAAAATAATAAATGACTCATTAATTACAAAAAAAACAATAGAGAGCAGATAGTTTGAATATTTTTATGTTAATTTGGAAAATTATTTACTGTTAAATTATTATAAAACATAGATAAATAATGAATAACTTATCAATAAAACAATAGATGACTCATTAATAAAAAAAACAATAGAGAGCAGATACTTTTGAGTACTTTTTTGTTGGTTTGGAAATATATTTTATTGTCAAATTATTATAAAACATATCTATACTATATAATAAATAAAGGTTTTTTATGGCACGTGTCGCCTCCATATTCATTCTCATCATTTTTTTTTCCGGCTCTCTCTCTTATTAAATTCACCTCTATCTTTTAATAATTATAATTTTTTTAAAAAAATACTAATTATACTATTAAAACACATTTATTTTAAATTATCTCTTATTATAAAAAACTTTAAAATCTATATATGTAACTTTTATTTTCAATCAAATAATAAATGAAAGTCAAATTACATTAAATAGTAATTAACATATTTTCAAAACCAATTATATATTAATTTTTATAGATTTTGAAGTAATACATTTTTACACCAGTAAAATATATACATAAAGATTTAAGAATTTTATGTATTGATATTTTTCACTCGTGTGTAGACACGGGTTCTAAACTAGTATAACAATAAATGACTTATTGTTATGAAATATTAAAAGATATGGATGAACACATTTTTCAACCTAGCTTCATACTTACATGTACTCCAAATAGTTTATCTTGTTTATTGGTTTACCATGTAATAACTTTTGTAGTATAAATATCACCTCAAAGTGAATGAGAAAGTGCACCTCTTGTATACACTTTTATAAAAGTCTATGCATTTCTCTACTTCTTATTCTTATCCCCTCTAAATTTCTTATGTTACAAACACTAATCTCGAGGTAATTCTAGTTATATTATAACACGTTATCAGCACGAGAGTTCTTATATCTTAATCAAGAAGATCATAAAAGCACAAAGACATCCATCATAAGCAAGGTAAACACTTCATTAATAAGAATTCATAATATACATTGAGAAGACAAGTATTATGGCAAATGAAATAAGTATATAGGACATCTTATTATGGACATTTGCTAACTATGAGACTACTAACAATCTAACACTTTATTTATGCACACTAACTTTTATTTATGCAACTAACATTTTATTTATATGTCAATCTAACTTTTATTTATGCATCTAACTTTTATTTATGTAACTAATCTTTATTTTATGTCAACTAACTTTTAATTATGTTTACTAACGTTTATTTATTCATACTGACATTTTATTCTTATGCTAACGTTTATTTATGCATACTAACATTTTTATCCTTTCTTAATTTTGTGCATACTAAATTTTATTCTTACGTCTTAATCTCATAATTCATGTCTAAATTACTTTTTTCTCTTTTACAAAAGTAATTTTCAAACACACAACGGTAACATGACCGTTTGTAAACAGATATAATTTTTTACTATAAATTGACAATCTCTTTTCTCTTACAACAAACAGATTATCTAATTTTCTCAAATTCATCCAAGACAGTTTTCAAAGATGATTCACCCAGCTTTATTATTAGCCACCATAATGCTCATTTTAGTTATTATCCCACTTTCTGAAGTCCCACCTGAAGAATTTAAACTTTTATTGTTTATATATTTGTTTATAGCTCTATCACTCTATTGTATCTCAATGCTTATTGATATATATGGATTCTAATGTTTATCTTATTATTTGCTCTATTATGTTTAGCAACAAAATGTCAAACATTGCAAAAATTGAATTTTCAGCTCTTGAAATTACTGGAGAAAATTATATGCCATGGACGGCACACGTAAAAAGGCACTTAAAATCAATGGGAGTTCTTGAAACAATACAAGAAGGAAATAAATGCTCAGAGCAAGATAAAGCGAAAGCTGATGTCTTCCTCCACAAACATATTGACAAAATGTTACAATTTGAATACTCAAATTGTGATGACCCACACATGTTGTGGAAAGATTTACAAAGCAGATTTGATCATCAAAAGGAAGTTTTGCTTCCTACTGCTAGAGATGAATGTAACAATCTCAGGTTCCAAGATTTTAAAAAAGTAAATGAGTACACATCTGCTTTATTCAGAATATGTTCAACACTCAGATTTTGTGGGCAAAATGTTACGGAAGAAGATATGTTGGAGAAAACTTTCTCCACATTCCATGCATCGAATATAAACTTGCAACAACAATATCGATTGCAAAAGTTTAAAAGATATTCTGATCTAAACTCTTTTCTCCTCGTAGCAGAAAAAAACAATGAGCTATTAATGAAAAATCATGAAGCTCGTCCCACGGGATCACTAGCGTTTCCAGAAGCTAATACTGTTAACAATAATGATACTAAAAATTATGGACGTAAATGGGGACGAGGTCGTGGACGTAGCCATTTAGATAAAAACCATAATAATGGTCGCAACCATTCCTTCAAATGGAATGATAGGGTGCGAAAGCACACGTCTTTATTCCTTTGTTTTAATGTGTTCTAAGTAGTTTTATATTAGTTTTGAGTCAATTTTATGTACATTTGAGTCGTTGGTCTTATTTGTAGGAGCTCGGGAATATTAATGAAGAATACGTGAAGAAAACGAGCGAAGAAACGAAGCCCGGAAAAGTCCAAAGATCAAAAGACAATTTTCTGAAATTTAGGTCTCTCGCGGTACGCGAAAGACGAGTGTAATAATTCTCGCGGTACGCGGGAAACTCCAGGAATCCGCCCGACTATTTTGGTCCTCGCGGTACGCGAGGATCCAGTCAACATTCTCTCGCGGTACGCGAGAGGGCCGTTTTCCGCAAAACCCTAATTTTCTAAATTAAAAAGATTTAAACGGCCATTATGAGGGAGTTCGATTCTAAGCCGTTTGAGAGACGAAAAAGAGGCGATTTTGAGCTTGGAAGTCAATTGAAGCTTAAAGATTAAAGCTTTGGATTCCGGGTTTGTGTAGTTGCATTCTAGGGTTTAAAGATTCAAACTTTATCTTTGATTTTGTGTTTTGAACCTATGGATCTTGCTATTTGCTTCTGTGTAGATGTTCTTAGTATGATTCTAGGCTAGATCCTTGATCTACCTAGGTCAATATGATGATTATGTGTTAAAGTTTCGATTTTTATTCGGTTTTTGGATTTGAATGTTGGATTTATGATTTAGTAAAGGTTTGAGTTTGTTTATGTGTGATGTTAGTGCATGTTTAATTCTGATTATGTGGTTGATTATGCTTTTCTGCGTTGATTGTGGTTGTCTGCCAGTTTGATCTTCGTTTCTGGTTCATAGACTTTAGGGTTTGTGAGTTAGAGTGGTGTCTAGACGTAGTAGCCATAGAAAACCTAGTTAATTACTGATTAGAAGTGAATGTGTGTCCTAGTTCAATACCCGAGAGGTGAGAATTAGTCGTTTAGTCTTCGTCATTAGGAATCCGAGTGTCAGCTGTCTGAGAGGAAGTTGGTATTAGGTGTCTAGTGATAGTTGCTATCCGAATCATAGTATCCATTCTAGAACTACCCCATGCATTCCTTGAGTGTATGGTAAGCGGTGAGACTGAGAGGTAATCCGTTTATTAGGGTACTTGTCATAGTAGGAAATACCCGAGAGGTGATCCGATCATCTGGTGAGTTAATATCCTTAGGTTGTCTTCTGGTCACATCCCGAGACCGAGAGTGATCGGGAATCCACTAGATATCTTTTAGGTGTTATATCTTTAGAAACCCAGATCCAACCTAGTTCCAAAACCGATAGAAGTTGAGCTTTACACATAGGATTCCGACCTAGGTAGTGACTTCTCCATTCTTGATTTCATCTTTAGTTTACTCTTGATAGCTTGAATTGTCCTTAGTTTATTGCATTCTTAGTTAATCTTTAGTGTAGTAAACCCCCCAATCAATTAATCATATTAAGTCCTAGTTAGAGTCTAATTTAGTTATTCAGTGTCTTTTGGGTTCGATATCCGGACTTCGTTAGGCTATATTGCATTGATCGGTACACTTGCCGGTTGTGTGGTCTAGTTTTAGGTCGAGTCTAGGTTTTATAAATTTAAAGCTAGAGAGTCTAGATTAGGTTTTATTTGATAGTTTTTATAGACCGTCTGGACGACATCAAGTTTTTGGCGCCGTTGCCGGGGACACTTGGCAATAGCAATATTAGCTTTGACTAGTTCTTTGTTAGATTTTTGGTTTATTTGAGTCTTTTGTTCTCTTTAGAGTCTTTGTTCTATTTTTCCTTCTTAGAGTCTTTCTGTTTATGCCCAATACTCGTTCGCAAGGATCACCATCTTTTGCATCTTTTCAAGAGCCCGAACGAGAGCTTCACGAGCGCACCCGCGACTTTCGGGAGCGTTTAGAGGAGCTGGTTAAACCAAAGGTACGTCCTACTAGCCCAGTTCCATTTCCTACTATGGGCGACGCTGATCCTCCAGCGAGGCGTACAGTACACCAGAGGGCCAGTGAGGGGGTCACGGGCGCGAGATCTTCGATCACACGCCCCACTATACCGAACACCAATTCTTGGCAGATCCCATCACATGTCATGAGTACGATCACTCATGCCACTCAATTCCATGGCCTCGAGGATGAGGATGCACCCGGACATTTGTCCCGCTTCGCGCGGATATGTGATACATTTAATATCACGGGTGTATCTAAGGACGCAATCTACTTGCGTCTCTTTCCATTCTCTCTTTCTGGGCGTGCATCTACTTGGCTCGACACTCTTCCCGACAATTCTATCACCACATGGGAGGATCTCGAAGCCAAGTTCTTCAAGAAATACTTTCCACCTTCCAGGGCCGCTCGCCTTCGGGACCAGATCCATTCGTTTCGGATGGATCCCGACGAGCCTTACCACATGGCCTGGGAGCGGTTCAACGCGCTGTTGAGCCGATGTCCCCAGCACGGTCTCCCCGACTGGGCACTAGTGGAGAAGTTCTATAATGGCCTCACCTTCGAGACGCAGCAAATGTTCAACACAGCTGCAGGAGGCCATATCATGGATAGACTCGAGCCTGAGGAGTGCGAGGATATGTTCGAGAGCTTCGCTCAAGCCGAACAGCAGCACCCACGTTCTGTTAGGGATTCCATCCCTACTGCTAGGTCACACGCCTCTTCTCCTAGAGGTGTGCATCAGGTCACTCCTGATACTAGCGTGGCTGCTGCCCTCGCCTCGATGGCGAATGAGATAAAGGAGCTCAAGCTCAGTGCTTTGAGGTGTCAGGTGTGCAGGGGAGGACACGACACCCGAGATTGCCCGGTAAATAATCAAGAGCATGTGAGCTATGCTGGCAACCAATACCAGAACCGAAATTACAACAATTCTAATACTTTTGGTTCGGGATGGAGATCTGGATTCACTGGTCGTCAGCAACAGTATGGAGGAGCAGAAGAAGGAGCGAGTTCTGGGAGCACTGTTGGGTCACGAAGGATTGAGGAGATGATGGAGACTCAGACACAGTTGCTTGCCCAGCTGGTGCAGAATAACAAGGATGCTCGGCTAAGACTGGATAGCCATGACACTTTGATGAAGAATCAGCAATCGGCGTTCCAGGATTTGCAACGCACGGTAGGAGACATTGCTAGGAGCATACATGATAGACAAGGAAGCCCTTCTACGGGCCCGAACGCTTCAGTGATGGCCGTGTCTATAGAGAGTGTGGAGAGTAAAGTGGTTGAAGAGGTTGACCCCCACTCTAAGGAGCATAATATTCCCTCAGTGGAGGAGGTGAACAAGATTGACTGGGAAGCTCGATTTGCTGAGATCGATGCTAGGATGCTAAAAGAGACCGAGTCGAATGCTGTTTCGACGAGGAGCATGATAGAGAAGGAGGATGAGAGCCCACCGGTAGTAGTAGAAGAAGAGCCGGTGGAGGAGGAGATAGTGGTTGAGGTGCCTACCAAGAAGGCACAGGAGAAGAAGAAGGGGGTGGAGATGAAGTCCCCCGAGATTGACTTGAGTCGTATTCCTTATCCCGCACGTGTGTTGCCACATAAACACGCTAAGGAATACGGTCACTTCCTTGATATGTTCAAACAACTCAAGGTCAATCTACCGTTTGTAGAGGTCCTCCAGCATATGCCCAAATATGCCAAGTTCTTAAAAGGCCTTCTTTCCAACAAGAAGAAACTTGAGGAGGTCTCTGGAGTCTCACTTGGTGAGCAGTGCTCGGCGGTAGTGCAAAATCATTTACCCGAGAAGTTGCCTGATTCGGGTCGTTTTACGATACCGTGCTTGATAGGCAACCTACCTATGCACCACGCGTTGGCCGACCTTGGGGCTAGCATCAATCTGATGCCCTATTCATTGTACAAGCAGCTGGACCTAGGTGAACCACAACCAACGCGCATGAGCATTTCCTTGGCTGACCGCTCAGTCAAGTATCCACGGGGAATAGTGGAAAATCTATTAGTGAAAGTGGGCAATTTTGTTTTCCCCGTGGATTTTGTGATTCTAGATATGGAGGTGGATGACAAGGTCCCACTCATCTTAGGGCGCCCGTTCCTACGGACCGCAAAGGCGATGATTGATGTCTTTGACGGGAAGCTCACACTTCGTGTGGGGGATGAGGTCCTTACATTCAATGCTGTAGAGTCCGGGAAGGATGTTGGCGAGCACAGCCATTCCGTGTGCATGCTCGACTCTTTCATAGACCACCATTGGGACTCCGATCCGATGTTAGAAGTTGGTGAACCCGCCCCGAATATAGAAGAACCATCTGAGTGGGCGTTGGAGTTAGAAAGGTTGTTAGGGGAGCCGGATGATTACGGTGATGATGAGATGCCCGATGATGTACTGAACATAATGGCTGAATTTGAAGATGTCATGAGCAAAACCCCAAGTGTGGGGAAGCTAGTAGAGATTGTGGAGGATCCCTATGATGATCCTGGTGAGAGTGAAGAGGTCATACCGCTGAAAATATCTATTCCTGAACCTTCACATGTCTTCACCCTTATTTGTGTTGAGGGGAGAGTTGAAAAACCGACCCCTAATTCTAATCCCCCTAGATCTAGGCCACCACGTAAGAGAACTCGCGAGTCGAGAGAGGTAGAGTTGAAGATGGAGCAAACCCCAAGTGTGGGGATATGTAAAGATGACAGTACACTCGGTTATTTGAACAATGTTATCTTCGGTCCGGGTAGGTTTAAGTTGTGGTGGAAGGACTGGATTGCTACATGTGATATGAGTTTAATGTTTGAGAGTAGTAGTTGTTTGCTAGAGGTATGGAGGACCCGGAGGCCGCGCAGGATGAAGGCGGTACCGGTTAGGATCAAGGAGAAGCCCCCTGATAGGCTTGCTTGAGTCATGGGCAAGTGCCCGGGATGTAGAGTTTGTATGATTTCATTGGGTTGAGTCCGTGTCTTTTTCTTTGTTTTTCGGTTTGTGTTTTGTTTTTGTCAAGTTTTGCAGGAATCCATGCTTGATTCGGTAAGGAAAATCGTCGGGAATGAAGCCCCAGGTATGGTTACATGTGTTTTTATGCTTGGGACAAGGTTTTAAGGAAGTGGGTGAAAAATTTTTCTTAAATGGCAAAAAATTTTTCTAAGTACAAAATTGAAAAAAAAAAAACTTCAAAACTTTCTGTTAACGACACCCTCCCGCGGTACGCGAAGAACGAGAGGAAGATCTCTCGCGGTACGCGAGAGACAACAGTCTCGGCCGGCCTAACTTTTTGGCCTTCGCGGTACGCGAAGAATATCCCCTTCGACTTACGCGGTACGCGAGGGACTGCTGGTGTCACCCTATTTCCTTTGTTTCCCATGGTTTCCCGTACCCGTTTCTGTCCCCGTTTTCACTCACCACCACTATTCATCACCTACCTTCGTACCACCACTACCATGAAGCATCACCTTTAACCACCATCATCCATCACATTAATTCACCCACCTACCACCATCCGACCACCGTGACCATGGGAAACTAGAAACCGTTTATGACCGATGTTCGAACTTGCTGTGGTATTCATGTCTTTGTGTTTGCCACATGTCGAGTATGTTTTCTCTGCATCTATCTATCTTGAGTCTTTTAGTTTTCTTGAGTCTGTCTAGTCTCTATATTTTATTTGAGTCAGTTTAATGCTGTGGGTTTGTATGAGGTTTATTTTGCAGGTTTTATCATTCTGTCCGTACTCAATCTCCATTCGGGCGGGTTTGATGATTACCATTACTATCTTGTAAAGGCAACCCAACAGCTGATGTGTAACCGCGACCGAAATGCTATACGGTGCACACAAGGAAGAACGAAGCTGTATACTAGATTGCATCTACATTACCAGCTAAGTCGCTTCCTGTTCTGTTTTGTTTTTTTTATTTTTGCATTTTTTTTTTAGTTGTGTTTTGCTTCACATTGAGGACAATGTGTCTTTCAAGTGTGGGGATGTGAGTGTCTAGTTTGTTTAGTTTGTGTCTTTAAAAATTCAAAAATACAAAAAAAAATTGAAAAATTTGAAAAATGTTCTTGAAAATAATTGCATATATTTGGAAAATGATAGTAGAACTGGATCTATTTATGAGTTTAAAAGATTAAATAATTGAAAATGTGTCTAATTAGTGATGTTTTGGTAGACCCAGCTAACTAGTAGAGCTTAAATATCCTGTTTGTGTTATTTAGGATTAATCACGGAATAAAATCATGATATCTTGTGGGTATTCATCTTAGAGTAATGGTAATACTGAAACTGTCAATATAGGGTGATAGGTACCACGATTAAGTTAAAATTTAAAGGTTTTTGAAATTTTTTATGGCACACCATTCTCTTTTTATGAGAATAAATCCGAGTTTCGGTGGCGCCCGCATTCCATAATCCATGTTATTCCATAATTTATGAGCTATACTGAGTTTTGCTTATGTGTTACCCTTTGGGATAGCGACTTGGAGGATACACCCCTAAGTAAGATTTATGTGCTTCATTGATAGAATGTAGTCTATGTGTTACCCTCCGGGATAGTGACTTGGTTGAAACGCCTCTAGACGAAAGTTCTTTTGCTTATTATGCTCATTATCATCCATTCATTCATGATTTCATCTGATTTCTAAAAACCTGTAAATAGTAGTTTAACGTGGTAGGGTAAATCTATATGGTTTAATCCGTGCCTAAACATGACCTTGAGACGGGATTAGGTAGAGCTGTAACTTCTAAGTGTGAGTCACATAGATTGATTGATATGTTGTATAAAATGGATTTAGAACACGTAACGGGGGCTTGAAAGTTAGTGCTTGGGTTTAATCGGACAGAAATACTAATTGTTGCTTTTTAACACGTGAGTATGTTTTGAAAATTGAAATTTATGTTTGTTGAGTTAGATGCCAGTTATGATTCCATTTGCAGATTTTTCGAGGACGAAAAAAGGTTAAGTGTGGGGATATTTGATAGGGTGCGAAAGCACACGTCTTTATTCCTTTGTTTTAATGTGTTCTAAGTAGTTTTATATTAGTTTTGAGTCAATTTTATGTACATTTGAGTCGTTGGTCTTATTTGTAGGAGCTCGGGAATATTAATGAAGAATACGTGAAGAAAACGAGCGAAGAAACGAAGCCCGGAAAAGTCCAAAGATCAAAAGACAATTTTCTGAAATTTAGGTCTCTCGCGGTACGCGAAAGACGAGTGTAATAATTCTCGCGGTACGCGGGAAACTCCAGGAATCCGCCCGACTATTTTGGTCCTCGCGGTACGCGAGGATCCAGTCAACATTCTCTCGCGGTACGCGAGAGGGCCGTTTTTCGCAAAACCCTAATTTTCTAAATTAAAAAGATTTAAACGGCCATTATGAGGGAGTTCGATTCTAAGCCGTTTGAGAGACGAAAAAGAGGCGATTTTGAGCTTGGAAGTCAATTGAAGCTTAAAGATTAAAGCTTTGGATTCCGGGTTTGTGTAGTTGCATTCTAGGGTTTAAAGATTCAAACTTTATCTTTGATTTTGTGTTTTGAACCTATGGATCTTGCTATTTGCTTCTGTGTAGATGTTCTTAGTATGATTCTAGGCTAGATCCTTGATCTACCTAGGTCAATATGATGATTATGTGTTAAAGTTTCGATTTTTATTCGGTTTTTGGATTTGAATGTTGGATTTATGATTTAGTAAAGGTTTGAGTTTGTTTATGTGTGATGTTAGTGCATGTTTAATTCTGATTATGTGGTTGATTATGCTTTTCTGCGTTGATTGTGGTTGTCTGCCAGTTTGATCTTCGTTTCTGGTTCATAGACTTTAGGGTTTGTGAGTTAGAGTGGTGTCTAGACGTAGTAGCCATAGAAAACCTAGTTAATTACTGATTAGAAGTGAATGTGTGTCCTAGTTCAATACCCGAGAGGTGAGAATTAGTCGTTTAGTCTTCGTCATTAGGAATCCGAGTGTCAGCTGTCTGAGAGGAAGTTGGTATTAGGTGTCTAGTGATAGTTGCTATCCGAATCATAGTATCCATTCTAGAACTACCCCATGCATTCCTTGAGTGTATGGTAAGCGGTGAGACTGAGAGGTAATCCGTTTATTAGGGTACTTGTCATAGTAGGAAATACCCGAGAGGTGATCCGATCATCTGGTGAGTTAATATCCTTAGGTTGTCTTCTGGTCACATCCCGAGACCGAGAGTGATCGGGAATCCACTAGATATCTTTTAGGTGTTATATCTTTAGAAACCCAGATCCAACCTAGTTCCAAAACCGATAGAAGTTGAGCTTTACACATAGGATTCCGACCTAGGTAGTGACTTCTCCATTCTTGATTTCATCTTTAGTTTACTCTTGATAGCTTGAATTGTCCTTAGTTTATTGCATTCTTAGTTAATCTTTAGTGTAGTAAACCCCCCAATCAATTAATCATATTAAGTCCTAGTTAGAGTCTAATTTAGTTATTCAGTGTCTTTTGGGTTCGATATCCGGACTTCGTTAGGCTATATTGCATTGATCGGTACACTTGCCGGTTGTGTGGTCTAGTTTTAGGTCGAGTCTAGGTTTTATAAATTTAAAGCTAGAAAGTCTAGATTAGGTTTTATTTGATAGTTTTTATAGACCGTCTGGACGACATCATGGAACAACAATTATAATCGAGGTAATTATCATGGTCGTGGCCGAGGTCGTATCCAAAGAGCCAACAATTACCACACTCCACAAAATGGCAATCCCAACCAACAAAATAAATTTAAAAATGAAATCGGAACGTCTCAAAATCATGGCAGTTCATGTTTTAGATGTGGAAGTTCAAACCACTGGTCAAAGGCTTGTCGCACACCTTCACATCTGTGTAAACTATACCAAGCGTCCCTTAAAGGAAAAGAGAAAGAAGTGAACCATGTGGATAATTTTAACAATGCCAACACTGAGCTTAATAACTCAGACTTCATCGATGACTTGGGACTATGAAATAAGTGTTACTAGTGATAATTATGTATTTTCTAAACTATGCTTGTCTATGTTTAATTAGTCTCCCCTTTTCATATAACATTTTATGTATTTTCCTAATTATGTTTGACTATGTTTAATTAGTTTCTATTTCATGTAATATATTATGTATTTTCCCAAAGTATGCTTAACTATGTTTAATCTTTCATGCAATATATTTAACATAATAAATATATCTTATTGAAGATCTCGTAACGAATACTTTACACATTTATTATTTTTCTCTCTTAATTCTTTTATTCATATTTGAAGATTAAAATGAAAATCAATGGAGCGCGAGATCAAACAAAGGATGGAGATATGTGTATAGCGGATAGTGGTGCCACACACACTATTCTTAAGTCGAAGAGATATTTTTGTGAATTGAAACCAACAAAGGGAACTATTGATACAATATCAGGTCCTACAGATATAATAGAAGGAGTGGGAAAAGCTAATTTAGTATTACCAAATGGTACAAAGCTTTTAATAGAGAATGCTTTATTTTCCCCAAAATCAACGAGAAATTTGTTGAGTTTCAAAAACATATATCATAATGGATACGATACACAGTCAAGGAATGTTGATAATGAAAAATATTTGCATATCATGAATGAAAATCACATCTTGGAAAAATTACCAATGCTCCATTCAGGTTTACATTATACACATATTAATGTGCCTCAAGCGCATATGGCAATTAAAGAAAAATGTTGTGATCATGGTATATTCAACTTATGGCATGACAGATTGGGCCACCCAGGGTCTACAATGATGAAAAGGATAATTGAAAATACACATGGGCATCCCTTAAAGGATCAAAAGATTCCTCAAACGGATAAAATACATCAGTGCGCATCTTGCTCACTTGGAAAACTGATTACAAGGCCTTCGCCGTTAAAAGTTGAAAAGGAATCACCTATGTTTCTTGAAAGAATTCAAGGTGATATATGTGGACCAATTCACCCACCATGTGGACCATTTAGATACTTCATGGTCTTAATAGACGCATCGAGTAGATGGTCTCATGTCTCTTTATTATCAACTCGTAATGTAGCTTTTGCTAAATTCCTTGCTCAAATTATTAAATTACGAGCACATTTTCCTGACTATACTGTTAAAAGAGTGAGACTCGATAATGCTGGTGAATTTACATCACATGCTTTTAGTGATTATTGTATGTCTATTGGAATTGTTGTCGAACACCCAGTTGCTCATGTACATACACAAAATGGTTTAGCTGAATCGTTAATCAAACGCCTCCAGCTAATAGCTAGACCATTAATATTCAAAACAAAACTTCCTGTGTCCATTTGGGGCCATGCAATTTTACATGCTGGATCATTGATTCGTATGAGACCAAGTGCAAATCACAAATATTCTCCTCTACAACTTGTGTCTGGCCAAGAGCCAAACATTTCCCACCTTAGAACTTTTGGATGTGCAGTGTATGTTCCTATTGCACCACCACAATGCACTAAAATGGGTCCCCAAAGAAGGTTGGGAATATATGTTGGATATGAAACAGCTTCGATCATAAGATATCTTGAACCTTTAACAGGTGATGTCTTTACAGCACGTTTTGCTGATTGCCACTTTAATGAGACAATTTTCCCGGCATTAGGGGGAGAAAAGAAAAATCAAAAAAATGATGTCTCATGGTGTGAACCTTCATTGTTATATCAGGATCCAAGGACAAAACAATGTGAGACAGAGGTTCAAAAGATAATGCATCTTCAAGAAATTGCAAATCAATTGTCTGATGCATTTACCAATACAAAAAGGGTAACTAAATCTCATATACCAGCTGCTAATGCTCCCGCTCGAGTTGAGATTCCACATAAACAAGTAGATGATAACATGACTCATGAATCTCAGAAGCGTTTGAAACGCGGAAGGCCGATTGGTTCAAAGGATAAAAATCCTCGAAAAAGAAAAGGACTTGAAAAGGAAATTGATTATAATGAAACGACAAATATCAAAACCTTTTCTGAGGAAGAAGTGAATGATACCAACAAAGAGATGTCAATCAACTACGGTCATACACATATATTATGGAACCGAAATGAAATGGAAAATATTGATGAGATATTTTCTTATTCTGTGGCAAGTGAAATTATGAGCGAGGATGACAATCCTGAACCAAAATCTGTCAACGACTGTCAAAATCGACATGACTGGGATAAATGGAAAGATGCTATGCAAGCTGAATTAAATTCGCTTAATAAACGGAAGGTTTTTGGACCTATTGTTATTACACCTAAGGCAGTAAAGCCTGTAGGATATAAATGGATTTTTGTGCGAAAGCAGAATGAGAAAAATGAAGTTACAAGATATAAAGCGAGACTCGTAGCTCAAGGTTTTTCCCAAAGGCCAGGTATTGACTACGAGGAAACATATTCTCCCGTTATGGACGCAATTACCTTTAGATATTTAATCAGCTTAGCTGTCTCTAAAAATTTAGAAATGTGTCTTATGGATGTCGTTATAGCTTATTTGTATGGCTCACTTGATAATGACATCTACATGAAAATTCCTGAAAGATTTAAAATCCCTAAAGCGTTAAGCTCAAAACCTAAAGAAATGTATTCAATCAAATTACAAAGATCTTTATATGGATTGAAACAATCTGGAAGGATGTGGTACAATCGTTTGAGTGATTATTTGATAAGTAAAGGCTATACAAATAATCTTATTTGCCCGTGCGTCTTTATTAAGAAGACAACATCAGGATGTGTGATCATAGCTGTATACGTTGATGATCTAAATATAATTGGCACACATAAAGAAATCCATGAAGTGATTACCCTTTTAAAGAAAGAATTTGAAATGAAAGATCTTGGAAAAACCAAATATTGTCTTGGTTTACAAATTGAGCATACGAATAATGGAATACTTGTGCATCAATCAAATTATACTGAAAAGCTCTTAAAACGTTTCAATATGGACAAGGCAAATCCTTTAAGCACCCCAATGGTTGTTAGATCACTCAATGTCGAAAATGATCCATTTCGCCCTTGCAAAGATAGTGAGGAAATCCTTGGTCCAGAGGTACCATACCTCAGTGCAATTGGAGCTCTTATGTATCTTACTAACTGTACAAGACCTGACATTTCTTTTGCAGTTAATTTGTTAGCAAGGTTTAGTTCATCCCCCACAAAAAGACACTGGAATGGGATTAAACATATTTTTCGATACCTTCAAGGAACTATTGATTTAGGCTTATTTTATCCTAACTATTCGAAAGAAGGTTTGGTTGGTTATGCAGACGCTGGTTATTTATCGGATCCTCATAAGGTGAGATCTCAAACTGGATACGTATTTATGAACGGAGGAACTGCAATTTCATGGCATTCTCAGAAACAAACACTTGTTGCAACATCCTCAAATCATGCTGAAGTCATTGCACTACATGAAGCTTCCAGAGAATGTGTATGGCTGAGATCTATGACACAACTCATAATGACTTCCTGTGGACTAGAGAAAGATAAAAGTCCAACTCCAATCTACGAAGATAACGCGGCTTGTGTCTCGCAAATGAAAGAAGGATATATCAAAAGTGACAGAACAAAACATATACCGCCAAGATTCTTTTCATACACTCAGGACCTTATCAAAGAGAATCAGGTTGAAATTAGATATGTCCAATCTAGCAACAATTCAGCTGATCTTTTCACAAAGGCACTCCCTACAACAATTTTCAGGAAACACGTTCATGATATTGGAATGCGACATGTACGGACTATATAGTGAGTTACAGATGACAACTTGAGGGGGAGCTATATGCTGCACTCTTTTTTCCTTAGCTAAAGTTTTTTCCCACTGGGTTTTCTTTAGCAAGGTTTTTAATGAGACAGTACTTCAAAATCTCCAAAATTGAAAAAAGTGTCATCCAAGGGGGAGTGTTATGAAATATTAAAAGATATAGATGAACACATTTTTCAACCTAGCTTCATACCTACATGTACTCCAAATAGTTTATCCTGTTTATTGGTTTACCATGTAGTAACTTTTGTAGTATAAATATCACCTCAAAGTGAATGAGAAAGTGCACATCTTGTATACACTTTTATAAAAGTCTATGCATTTCTCTACTTCTTATTCTTATCCCCTCTAAATTTCTTATGTTACAAACACTAATCTTGAGGTAATTCTAGTTATATTATAACACTTATCAATAAAACAATAAATGGTCCTAAAGGGGTTAAATAATGTATCTCACAATCAAAATTTTGGAGGTTTAAATCCTATAGGATATAAGTTATAGTGTATATATTAATTTGTATTTTTTATAATCATCAAATACAAGGTATTTTTATAATCACCGTATGTTAATAAATTGATTCCATTTTATTAAGCATTACATGAATATAAAAAAGAATGTGACAACATTCAACACCCTGTTTGTTAAACTATGGTAAAACATAAACACAATGTTATATAACTTAGTAATAAAATAATAAATAACTCATTAATTACAAAAAATAAATGACTCATTAATTACAAAAAACAATAGAGTGCAGATAGTTTGAATATTTTTATGTTAATTTGGAAAATTATTTGCTGTTAAATTATTATAAAACATAGATAAATAATGAATACCTTATCAATAAAACAATAGATGACTCATTAATAAAAAAACAATAGAGAGCGGATACTTTTGAGTACTTTTTTGTTAATTTGGAAATATATTTTATTGTCAAATTATTATAAAACATATATATACTATATAATAAATAAAGGTTTTTTATGGCACGTGTCGCCTCCATATTCATTCTTATCATTTTTTTTCCGGCTCTCTCTCTTATTAAATTCACCTCTATCTTTTAATAATTATAAATTTTTAAAGAAAATACTAACTATACTATTAAAACACATTTATTTTAAATTATCTCTTATTATAAAAACTTTAAAATCTATATATGTAACTTTTATTTTCAATCAAATAATAAATGAAAGTCAAATTACATTAAATAGTAATTAACATATTTTCAAAACCAATTATATATTAATTTTTATAGATTTTGAAGTAATACATTTTTACACCTATAAAATATATACATAAAGATTTAAGAATTTTATGTATTGATATTTTTCACCTCGTGTGTAGACACGAGTTCTAAACTAGTATAACAATAAATGACTTATCAATAAAACAATAAATGGTCCTGAAGGTGACATCCAAATGGTTAAATAATGTATCTCATAATCAAAATTTTGAAGGTTTAAATCCTGTAGGATATAAGTTATAGTGTATTTATCCTAAAAATCTAGAAGTTGCTTTTCAACAAAATAATTAAATAAAATAATAAATGACTTACTAGTAAAATAACTTTCTTTTAACACATTAATACCATCTAATCTTTTATTTGTTTGAATTCATCTTATTTTTGTGAATGGTAAGTATCATTTCACCATACCACTAGGTTACGGACATTCTAATAAAATAACTAGAGAGAGCAAATAATTTTGAATATATTATGTGTTAATTTGGAAAAGTACTTATCATTAAAGTATTATACAATATTACTTTGTTTAAAGGTAAATTGGTATTAAAAACTTACTTTGCTTTAAGGATTTCATTTCTTTTGTTTATAAAAATACTAGCTTAGAACCCGTGTACTACACACGGGGTGAAAAATATATCAATACATAAAATTCTTAAATCTTTATGTATATATTTTACATGTGTAAAAATGTATTAAATATATTAAGGATAGAAAAGAAAATTCAAAATAGGTAAAAATTAATATATAATTGAGTTTTAAAAATACACTAATTACTATTTAATATAATTTGACTTTCATTTACTATTTTTTTGAAAATAAAAGTTACATAACTAGATTTTTAAAATAAATGTGTTTTATTAGTATAATTAGTACTTTCTTTAAAAAATTATTATTATTAAAAGATAGATGTGCATTTAATAAGAGAGAGATGCGAGAAAAAAATGATAAGAATGAATATGGAGACGACACGTGACATTAAAAACCTTTATTTATTAGATAGTATAGATTTATAATTTTTAAATCATGTTAAAAAACTGAATATCTAGTTATTAAAACTTCAAACATCATACATTTAAAATACTTTAGGGTCAATTCGTTTAAACTAATTATCTAATTCTAAAAGAATGTGGTATACTCTAGTGAATGAGGCTTTAATGAGGAAAAAAATGGTTGCCACATGACGCCACGTCATTTCCATCAAATCTCACACCATCCTCACTTGGCAAGGTAAATACCCAAGTGAGTGAGGGTGGTGTGAGCATTAAATGTATTTTCTAATAAATTTTATTAATCAAATTATATAATAATAAAGATAAATAAAATTACATTAAATAAAATATCATTAAATAAAATTACATAATTAAAAAAACATAAAAAAACTGATATTAAATTAAAAAACATGATCTTGTGAACGTTCGTAAATATGCTCAATCAAGTCCGACTTTAGTGCGTCATGAATATCCCGATGTTGTATTTCTTAATGTTTTTTCGTTTGAAGATGAAGGCATTTTTTTTAAAATGTATAAAGTTGTATGAGAGTGGTGATTATTTGTAAAATGTATTAGGTAAAGAGGGTATATTTATAGTGGTTTAATTAATAATTTTTTTTTTTTTTTAAATTGGATGCTTCTCCTCTCCTTCACGTGAAGAAACTCATGAATGAGCCTCACCACTCCCCTCACGAAAACGAGGGGGCGGTGTGCCCTCTCCCTCACGACCGTAAGAAAGCTCACGGAAGAGGCTCACTACATGTATATATACCACATAATCTAACTATTTAATGTCACATAATCATTTTTATAAGACATAAAGGGAATGTTCCAAAAAAAGATTACTCATTTATTCAATCTTATTTTCACTTATTATTCAACTCATTTAAATCGTTACTTTTATTACATCTATTATTTGTTTGTAGGTAAGATATATTTTAATTCCTAAACAATTTTCACTAAATTATCTAAAATCCGATAGTAAGATAAAGACATAAAAGTTGAGGCCTTACCATAGACCATCACTAATGGGGTCCTTGGCGACCCAAAGACTTTAGCAGTGAAAGACGAGGATGCCTAAGGACACCCCATTGCTCGGCTCCATGACATTTGTGGAGAAAGACGGTGAAAATCTAAAATAGCGGGCCATTCAATTTTTTTTCTTGGTTTTTCTTATTTTCATTTTTTTCTTGTATCATTGACCTCGTTAGACGAGGTCAAGGGATGAACTTTGGTTTGTGTTAAGTTTATTGATTAATTTAATTATGTATTACATACATTTGTCTTGATTTCATTTGTGAATGTGTTTTTGCACTATTTGCCGGTGATGTATGAATGTTGATGTTCTTGGTTGGAATTGGTCAAATAAATTTAGATAACAGTTTGATTACTTCAACTCATATCTTTGGTGTGATAATCCCTAATTGCTTATGAACTCGAAACCCGGGTGTGATTACTTTTTAACCATTGTTTACAATCCAAATCATTTACTTGTTACTTGATTGCTATAGGTTGTTTGTCATTGATTATTATTATTGTTCACTTGAGTTACTAATTTAAACCTCAGTCATTGCTTGTGTTTGGTCAGAAAGACCCATTACAACTTCATAAATCACTTTGTCGATTGAAGTTAAGCGCCGACCACATACTCTTCGTGGTTCGACACCCTTCTTACCCTAACTAGTTTAAAGTGATTAGGACACACTAATTCTCTATCTTTGACCAGTCGCTTCGACACCGATCAAATTTTAGTGCCATTGCCGAGGAGTGTGTGCGCTTGGTGTTTTATTTTAGTTGACTTTTGTGACTACTAGTTTACTTGTTTTTTTTGTTACTTATTTTATTTTAATAATTCTCTTTTATTTTTATATTACACGTGGTCTTTGTTTGCGGTGCAGGTGAAAGATTAGTGCATGCATACTCGTTTATTAGGGAGGACTTCGCCGCTAGTTTGGTTTTGAACCGGAAATTGAGTCGGATATTTTTGGAACGATTGTCTATAGCTAAATACTAATTTTTTTCGGTCTGACCTATATGTAAATCATGGTTAGTTTAGATAATTATTATTTAAAAAATGTTTATTTCATTTGTCATAAACTATGTAATATATAAGAGAAAAGATTCATTTTGAGTTTGGCATTGGTTTTATGTTAGTTATTATTATTACATGTATTTTAAAATGATCTAAATAAATTAAAAATTATACCAACAAAAACCACACATTACTCTTTTCTAAATTGAATTGCGATGTACAGTGACAACGTTTTATTGGTCCAGAAGTATTTATTTTTCTCAGATTTATTTTTAATTTACATTTTAACTCCTACTACATATAAGATACACTTTTAATCAGCTTGATTTTCTATTAATATCGTTTTTCTATCATAGATTTCATACGTTAGTTTAAAAAAAATGAAATGCAAGGCTGATTTTAGTTTTTTTTTGAACGTTTCGGTATAAACTTTTTTTAATCGTATCCGATTTTGGTGTTAAATTTTATTGTTTTCAACGAGTCGAAGCGATAGCAACAAAACTCCTGTCACGTAATGCGGAGAAAAAACGACCGCGATGTGTCGGGTAAATTTTTTTTTTCAATTTCAATTTTAACGCTTTTTTTTAATTTACTTTTAACCCCTTCTACTATATATAATATACGCTTTTAACAAGCTTGATTTTCTATTAATATCGTTTTCCTATAATAGATTTCGTTCGTTAGTTTTTTTAAAAACATTGGAATGAGCGACTGATTTTAGCTTTTTTTGTGAACGTTTTGGTATAAACTTTTTTAAAACAGAGTTGTGTTCAAAAGCGAATATTTTTTTTTTGTCTTGTACGCTATATCGAGTTACGTCAGCGCTGCGGTGCCACAACAAACACAAATGCTTATGAGAGGAAAACATCGTTGTCGGTATTTTGTTATAATCATATCCGATTTCGGTGTTAACTATATTATTTTCGACGAGTCAAAGCGATAACGACCAAACTTCTGCCGCGTAGTTCAGAGAAAAAACAATCGCGCTTCCCACGATGCGCGGGATAAAAATACTAGTGTTATTTAATTTGCATTCACATGACATAGTTGTACCATATGGAACAAAGATATAGTTTAAACACATGCATAATGTTTGTTTCATACCTTTTTTTTATAATCATCAAATACAAGGTATAATCACGGTATTTTAGTAAATTGATAGCATTTTATTAAACATTGCATAAATATAAACAAGAATATGACAACATTAAAATATAATAAAACATAAACACAATGTTATATAACTTAACTAGGTTAGAATCCCGTGTATTACACGAGATTGTATATTAAAAAAAGATAAAACTTATAAATTTATAAATACGTCCTAACTTGTCAGAATATTATGATAGTCTCGAGATATATCAAGTGAAAATGTGTGTGTATATAACAAATTAATATTTTTCTTTAATTAGTTATATTTTAAATTCTTATTATATATTCTTATTTAATATAATTATTATTCTTCTTTAATAATATATTTATAATATCATTATTATTTAATAAGATAGTGGTGCATTTATTAGGAGAGAGAGGCGAGAAAACCAATATGATGAGGCATGAGAGGGTGACAAGTGGCACCCCAAAACCTTTATTTATTAGTATGTATAGATAATAAAATAATAAATGACTCATTAATTACAAAAACAACAGAGAGCAGATAGTTTGAATATTTTTATGTTAATTTGGAAAATTATTTACTCTTAAATTATTATAAAACATACATAAAGAATGAATAACTTATCAGTAAAACAATAAAGGGCTCACTAATTAAAAAAACAACAGAGAGTAGATAATTTTGAATACATTTTTGTTAATTTGGAAAAATATTTTACTGTCTAATTATTATAAAACATAGATAACAATAAATCTATACTATAAAATAAATAAAGGTTTTTCCATGTCACGTGTCGCCTTCACATTCATTCTCATCATTTTTTTCCCGCTTCTCTCTCTTATTAAATACATATCTATCTTTTAATAATAATATATTTTTATAGAAAATACTAATAAAACACATTTATTTTAAATTATCACTTATTATAAAAAACTTTGAAATCTAATTATGTAACTTTTATTTTCAATCAAATAGTAAACGAAAGTCAAATTATATTAAATAGTAATTAACATATTTTTGAAACTCAATTATATATTAATTTTTACATATTTTGAATTTTGTTTTCTATCCTTAGTATATGTAATATATTTTTACATTTATAAAATATATATACATAAAGATTTAAGAATATTTTAGTTCCTAAACAATTTTCATCGTTACTTTTCTTACATTTATAAAATATATATACATAAAGATTCAATCATGTTTTCACTTAGTATTTAACTCATTTAAATTGTTACTTTTCTTACATCTATTATTTGTTTGTAGGTAAGATATATTTTAGTTCCTAAACAATTTTCACTAAATTATTTAAAATCCGATAGTAAGATCATGCATAAATAGAACTATAAAACTCCACGAAAAGACATAAAGGTTGAGGCCTTACCACAGACCATCCGCAATGGGATCCTTGGCGACCCAAATACTTTGGTAGTGAAAGACGAGATGCCCAAGGACACCCATTGCTCGGCTCCGTGACATTTGTGGAGAAAGATAGTGGAAATCTAAAAGAGCGGGCCATGCAATTTATTTTTCTTTTTTTTTTCAGTTTTTCTTATTTTCATTATTTAAAATATTTAAGTTGCATTTATACAATTTATATTTATATATAAACTAGTAAAAGGTTTGCAAAAATAATAAATGTATAAAGTCATTAAAGAAAAAAAATTAAGATTGGAAATAAGTTTAATAACTTTTAGAAAATAAAAAAACCTTGAAATGACTTTAGTCAGGCAGGACACTTAGTGAGCTAGGTTACTATTTTATTAATTTTCCATAACTAAACTATATAAAATAAATATATAGATTTACAAAAATAAAACTTAAATCATGTCTAAATTTTGTTTGATAATATTTAAGAAATCCATCTTAATATTAATTTATACCAAATTGAGAACTAAATTGGTCATTAAAACAAAAAAAAATGCTATGAAAAAAATATAAAGTTTGATTATGATATAAGTGTTACTATTCTGAAGTTACAATGCCATGTGACATGGAATGATATGTTTGTGTAAAAGTTTGTACGTGTTGTGACATTTTTTAGAGATTTTTGTGTGATATTATTTGTAAGATTACTAGCTCAATTAATGATGTTACGTGACATGAAATGATATGTTTGTCTAAAAGTTTGTACATGTTGATGTGACATTTTTTAGAGATTTTTGTATGATATTACTTGGAAGATAACTAGCTCAATTAATTATGTGGTGGTGATAACTTTCCCTTTTCCAATTTAATTTAGAACAAAATGACATTATACATATAACAATTTAGACAGGATGAATAGTAACTTGTAAGGCCTCGTTCTTATGGCAGCTCACTCGTTGGATTTACTAATAAACATAGTCATTAATTATTGAATTTAAATAAAACATTCAAGCATATCGAAAACGTACAACCATTCAATTACATAAACAACGAAAATCTTAAACATTCAAAACATTTTCTTAACATTAAACATGTAAATAGGATGTCAGCCTTGAGCCAGGTAGCCTTCATGCCTTTGCCCGTCTTTTCATTTTGCTACCTGAAGTGCATACTAAAAGTCAGCTAACGTTGATGAGTTCTAGTTTAAAGCAATTAGGTATAAACATCATTTCTTTATAAGTAGATGCATATATAGATATATACACATCACACTTTATTGCATTCATTTAACATTCATTGGTCAAACACATATGGGTGATCAGCCCGTCATTACGAATGTCACAAAGACAAACTTTCCGTCCTACCGTCATAGTCCATCATTCTTACCGTCCTACCGAAGTAGTCCATCATTCTTTACCGTCCGACTACCTTTCTAGCCGTCCGTCATACCTCCCTACCGTCGTAGTCCGTCCTTTCGCTCGTTTGCCCTAAGTCATTCGTTTCCCATTCGAACTATATATGCAGCCGTGCTTCGTATAAGGGCCTCCATCTACCGTAGTAGCCATATTTGGTCTACCTTTCTAGACTTTAACATTCCGTCTGCATAATAGTTGCATGGTCGTCCGTCTACCGTAGTAGTCGTTGTCATCGTACCATCCTATCGAAGTAGTCCGTATTTCCTTCCTTAACGTTAGCACATTTAATCATGCAATATATATGTATATAAAGCAAACTTTCATTTCTTTAACGTTAAGTCATTCATTCATTTCATTCTTTATAAACATTCATTCGATATTTCATATAACACATATGGTTATATTAGCATTCATCACATTCATTTACTTTGTATGTATACACATCAGTCCCAAAACATTGGAAAACATTTGCACATAACATAGAAGGGGCACATAGAACTCATTCGATAGGCGGGTTTCTTGGAGTATAATAGTTGGTCGGTGAGTGTTGCTAAGGTCACACACAATCTGTATAATCAAGTCGTACAAGATAAGATAATGGACCTAACCGACATTAGACGTTTCTATCTTTAGGGCTGGCGAACTTAGATAAGTTCGCCGTTCATAATCTAAGCGAACATAGTAGGTTCGCTATATGGAATTTAGGCGAACATAGGTTAAGTTCGCAGTAGATGTGCCAAGTGTTCATGATAAGTTCGCTTATAACTGTCTAGCAAACATGCTAAGTTCGCTCTAAGGTGACCAAGCGAATATGATAGATTCGCCCCATTTGCTTCAGGAAAACATGCCAAGTTCGTTTGAACTGGGTCTTCTTCCCAACCCAAACCCTAGATATTTAGACTGAGGTGCCAACCATTTAAGCTTCGATCTTTTTTACTTAAAAAACATTCTATATCCGTCCATGAACCTAGATCTAAGCTAAGTTTCTCATTTCATACGTAAAAACCGTGACTTTATATGTTTTTAACCCAAAACCTAAAAGTTGTGAAAACTTAGATTCAGGGGAGATGGTTACCTCTTGGAGTCCGTTTTTCGTTGTTATGCGTTGCTGTGATCATGTCCGACGATTCCCGAGCTTTTGAGCCGTTTCCTTTGCTCTCTCTCTCTAACCCACGATCTCTCTCTCTCTCTCTCTAAACTTGTGCAACAAAGGAGAATGGGGAGATGAAGCATGTCATGCCACTTATGTACTTGGGCTCCTATCGGCCCATTGGAGCCGAGCCCATTTTTTATTTTTCATTCAAACACATGTTTTTAATTCCGACCTCATTTCATTTATTCGATTTATTAATTTGGGATGTTACTAGTCTACCCTCCTTATAGAGGTTTCGTCCTCGAAACCTGTTACAAGTTACACAATTGTGGGTATAGTTCCTTCATTTCGTCCTCTTTTTCCCATGTAGCTTCGGACCCTTTTCTGTGTTTCCATTGTACTTTGAGCAGGGGAATCGATTTGTTGCATAACCGTTTCTCAGCTCGGTCAAGAATAGCTATTGGCTCGATGTAGTTTATGCTCTTATCTACTTCGATCTCATCATAAGGTATGTAAGCCATGTCGTCAGCTAAACACTTGTGTATGTGTGACACGTGGAATGTAAGGTGAATTCCACTAAACTCATTGGGTAATTCCAGTCGGTAAGCTACTTCACACACTCTCGCTATGATCTTGAAAGGTCCGACAAACCTCGGACTTAGTTTGCCTCTTTTCTGGAATTGGATTATTCCTTTCCATGGAGACACTTTTAACAGTACCATGTATCCCACTTGAAATTCTAATTCCCTCCGCCTTTTGTCCGCGTATGATTTTTGTCTGTCTTTAGCGTCCTTCATGCAAACTTTGATATGTTCAAACTTCTTGGAAGTAGCCTTGACCACTTTGAGTCTTTCTGTCCAATTTCCCCCTAACAAACTGGGGTTTTACATCTCATTCCGTACATCATCTCGAATGGCGGCATGCCGATGGTTGACTTGTGTCACACCCTCAAATTCCACCTACAGGGTTCTACCGCGAGGCGCGTGACAAACCAGGATCATAGTCATCAGTCATGTTGAACGACCACTATATGAATTTAAAAATACTGAGTTTGTACATTCAACATGAGTAAAACGCGGTTTCATAGTTTAAGTTGCGGAAGCGTACATTAATATAAAAACCAACAGTAATTTCGTGCAAACAAAGCGCCAAGTAATGTAAATAATGTGTAATAAATCATTGTTCATTTAATGATAAAACCGATGCGACTCCGTGATGCATCCTAGTCCTGATGTGTACCATAGTGACCTGAGAAAACATGCTTAAAGTGTCAACACAAGGGTGGTGAGTTCACATGTTTGTAAGCAAATAAACTGTTTCAGTGTTAGCAGGATCCACATACATAAGTCACACCTATTGTTAGCAAGACAATGTACAAGTTACTCTAAGCGTTCGTAACTGAAGCTGTTTGTTTATGTTTGAATGCCTTCCACCATTGCTAACATCAACAATGGTCAAATTTTTAGGACAAGTTACACCCGTTCGACCTCCAATCGAGCTAGCGTGACTAGCCCGGGTGGGGTTTGTCAAACCCAGTAGTACTACTCAAATTTCCTCGCTATACACCTTATACTAACGGTTCGAGAATGTAAGGACTTAGTATGTTATGTTTGCGCTTAAGTAAATAAGTAGTAGTGAAATATTATGTGATCCGTGTTTGTTTGTGTACATGTTTCTCCCCCAACAGGAAAACAAGTAAAATGGGTCGTGAAACTCACCTTAGAGCGCATGCTAGACTGCAAGTGTTGTACCGGTGGCCCGCTAAAGGCTACCTATCATGTATAAGTCTATAAGTGTGTGTTCGCGTTGGTTCATAAAACCCGTCGCATCCAAACAATCCAAATTGTTTGTAGGTTTTGAAAAGATTAACATGTTTGACTAGTTTGCCCAAGTTTGACTTTTGTTGACCAAGTTGACCCGACGACCCGTTGGTGACTCTTATAGTGACTTAATGTTTGTTTAGTTTACTAATACACATAATATACAAGTAGTTCATGTTTCACGATACATACATGATTCACAAACTTCCTAACATGGCAAGCTATGAACATTCAATGTATTTGTATCAACAAGGTTACTATTATTAGTAATGTATGAACATGGGGTTTCTATAATACGTTTGCATGATTCTAATATGTTTATGTAACCATACTAATGTATAATAGATCATTACATCATGTAATACTGTAGGTCCCGGGAGCCTCGTCGTGCAGCGGATTTACACGGACCTGTTCTGTGATTTGTGTGGGAACCAAAAAACGAGACAGAGAAACACGAACAAAGACAAAAGATAATGAAACGAAACGTAATCCATAACAAAGAAGTCATCCCGTATTACCGACTACATACCGAAGGAGCACACATCTCTCATCTAAGCTCACGGTCCAGGGGTCGGGAGAGCTCTTCCCGACCCGGACACCTCTCGACCTTGTTCCAGAAGTTCCACCTACAAATGAAGACAAATCTTCTATTTATAGGGGAAGGAACACTACATGAGTACTTGACAAGTACGCAAGGCAAAAGCCTTGCGTACTTACTAAGTACGCATGGTTTGGTTATGCGTACTTGACAAGTACCTTGCGTACTTACGAAGTACGCAGGACCAAACTGGTGTGCGGGCTAAGTACTCAGGAACACCCTCCTACGTACTAGCCACGTACACCGATACATAGAATTTAATCTATGGTCACAAAACATGCTTCTACAAATACAAGTCTAGGAAATCAAGTTCCAAAATCTAAAAGTTTCCACTTTTAGTAAACTATGAACAATCTCCATAATTTCTACAAACAACTCTTTAGCATGTTGTAATACATTCATATTAACCTACTAGTATCACCCCATATCATTATGCACATATCAAACTCATACACAATTTGTAACTTTTTAATAAAGTTTTCTCTTTAGGAAATCCTTCGATTTCTAGCTTTGTTAATGAGATTCAACGCATCACAACAATTACATACAACCTAACTAGCATAATTACAACCATAAACATCATCAATTACATCTAACATGAAATTCTATAACTTCACATAATCAAAAAGTTTCCTCTTTAGGCATGTTATGGATCATACACATTTAGGGTTTCATAATAAACAATATAATCATCACATAGATACAATAACATCAAATAAATAACAAGTCACCAACATTTTTACAACATTTCATGTTTGGATGAACTAGAGTTTCATTCTAAACTATGGGATCATAAAAGTAATGAAATTGGATAGAATAACATACATAGGAGTGTTAGAAATGCCTAGGATAGCCCAAATACATGTTCAATTGCAAGAATGAAGATCAAAGGAAAGGTGTTTGGGGTGGTTCTTGGTTTCGGCTCAATGGAGGAATGAGGGGGGTTTTGGGTTGCGATATTTTGAGAGAAAGAGACTAGAGTTTTACCTTCTTTTTTTTTTATCAAAATTTATATACGTGAATGTAGTTAATTATAGGTTAATGATTAAATTAATTATTAATTAGTGTCATAAATACTAGAAGTAAGTTATGGATATGAAGAGGTTTATATAAAAACCTTAAATATTATTTTTATAACATTCTAGCATTTATAAAAATAACAAACATGATTATTTTCCGACAACATGTGCGTTTTCACGAAGGTTCACATAATTCACATAACAGTCACATAGCATGTAGATTTACATAATCTACATTAATATAATTGTTCGCAATTATTTTTATTAGTTCACGAACGTTCCGGGTTAGACTCGTGTGTGATCCGGTAATTCTAGGAGTTACCGCTGCGTGAGTGTTTGTGCAATAATTGACACCTTTAATAAATCCTACTTAAATGCAATGTGTAATGACTAGCTGAGATAACAGAGTTTGTATAACCAAATGCTTGAGATAACGGTGTTTGTGTTAACAGAGTTAACATGAAATTGCCGGATGTCACAACTGGTGGCTGTTGTTATATGAGAATTCTGCTAACGGCAGATGGCTATCCAAGTTTCCGCCGAAATCAATGATACAAGCCCGTAGCATGGCCTCCAAGGTCTGAATGGTTCTCTTGGATTGACCATCGGTTTGAGGGTGGTAAGCGGTGGTGATGTTTAGCCTAATACCCATTACTCCGTTGAACCTTTTCTAGAATCTCGATGTGAATCGAGTGTCCCTGTTGGACATAATTGACAATGGCATTCCGTGTTTACTTACTATTTTGTTGATAAACAATTCTGCCAACTACGCGGATGAGAAGTGATCACTTTTCGTTAAGTGGTCGACTATCACCCAGATGGCATCATTGTCTTTAGCTGTTTGCGAGACCTTGGTAATGAAGTCCATTGTGATCTCCTCCCACTTCCATTCTGGTACTCGCTAGGATTACATTTTACCGCATGGTTTCTGGTGCTCTGCCTTAACCAGTGAACAAATCAGACACTTGCTTACGTATTCGGTCACATCGTTCTTCATGCCGGGCTACCAATATTCTTTCTTCAAGTCCTGATACATTTTGTTCATCCCGGGGTGGATAGAGTAGCGAGACTTACGGGCCTCATCGAGGATTTTGGCTCTAAGCTCACCAATCTCGGGTATCCACATCCGGTCAAACCGGGTTCGTATCCTGTACGCATTAGTTCCTAGTTCGCTCGTTGCCCTACCATTCTTTCCCTTTTCACGTTCCTTTCTAACAGAGCCTCTCCATGTACCTTTGTTATCTCACCCATCAGGTTCGGCGTTATAATCAACTGACATGCCTTAACCTGAATAGGAGTTGGCTCTTCTTTTAGACTCAGGGTGTTAGCCACTACGTTTGCCTTGCCTAGGTGGTATAATATCTTGCAGTCGTAATCCTTTAGTAGTTCCAACCACCTTCTTTGTCTCATGTTCAACTTCTTTTGCTCAAAGAAATACTTCAGACTTTTATGATCGGAGTAAATGGTAACTCCGTACAGGTAGTGCCTCCAAATCTTTAGCGCAAAAACTACCGCCGCCAACTCTAGATAGTAAGTCGGGTAGTTAACTTTATGAACCTTTAACTGTCGTGAGGCGTAACCAATTACCTTCCCTTGTTGCATAAGCACCCAACCCAATACCTGACATGAAGCGTCAGAGTAAACTACCAAGTCTTCGTTTCCCTCGGGCAAGGTCAAGACTGGAGCTTGGGTTAGTCTTGTCTTTAATTCTTTAAACGCGTTGTCTTGGGTTGGACCCCATTCAAACTTCACTTCTTTGCATGTAAGCTTTGTCAGTGGCGAGGATATTCTCGAGAAATCCTGGATGAATCTTCGATAGTAGCCTGCCAATCCTAGAAAACTTCGTATCTCTGTCGGTGTTTTCGGGACATTCCATTTCTTTACTGTTATGATCTTTGCAGGGTCTACCATAATTTTGTTCGGTTTTATAACGTGACGTAGGAATTGGACTTCCCTAAACTAGAACGCGTATTTGGAAAATTTTCCATATAGCTTTTCCTGCTTCAGCACCTCCAATATTTCTCTTAGACACCATTGATGGTCACCTTCCTTCTATGAATAGATGAGAATGTTGTCTATGAAGACTATCATCGACAGATGTGCCATCATTTATATATGTTTTCCATGCATAATAATCCCCATATTATGGTACTAAATGAATAATAACCTTGCACTTGATACTTAAAACGTTCATATTTTGTAACTGCAGGTTATTCGGTGTCTTAAAGATAAACAAAGCTAAAACCTATCAAAAACACCACGAAATCAAGCTTCTAGAAGGATCATTTCCAAGCTTTGACCCCCAAGAAGTCAAAATTGGTCAACGCAAGTCAACAAGCAGCTAAAACACAAGACATGGGAGCTGATAGGGCATTGCACGGTCGTGCAATGCTATGCACGGCTGTGCAATCCATATCTTGCTCCCAAGGACCCAGTACACTGTCCTCTATACCCGTTTTGATTCGCTAGGCCTTTACACGGGCGTGCAACCCAATGCACGGCCGTGCATTGCTCATTTTGAGGCCTATAAATAGAGGGCTTGGGTTCTTGGTTCCACACACCTCAAGATCTATCAACACACTATCCATAGAGATTATTTCGTAGGTTAGAGTAGAGAGCAGAGAGACTCCTCCTCCTTTTTCCGCAATAGGGGAGCCTACGAACTCAGCGTTACGCTAGTTAGTATGGCCATTCGTGGCTAAACTTTTTGTATTGCTAAGGTGAAGATGAAGTTTCGTGTGTGTTAATGTTTGACGTATTAATCTAGTGGTATGTTTATGTCTTTAATTATTCGCTCTTAAAACCACCTTCTAGGTGGGCTTTTTATTATTATCTAAATCTGTCTTTACACTTGTGAGTGTTCTTGATTTCTAAGCGTAAGACCGTAAAACCTTTTTAATAAAACTTCTTTTAATACTTGTATGTCTTTATACAAGTAGAAATTGATAAGCCAAGGCTTGGTCAACACTAGTAAGGTCATACGTCTTTATACGAACTTATTATGCGACAGGAATTGTTGAACTCATGTTGGGAGCGGTACGTCTTTATACATGGTCCCATTGTTACACCTCCTCCCGATAAGCAAAGTCTAATCACCTTTTTAATAATAATAATTAAGCATTTAAATTTGATGTCCTAAACGAACTTGGAGATAGCATTCAAAGAGTTAAGGGTAACGTTGTCCCTAGCTGGGAATCATTCCATTTTATTATTAAAGATTATAATTCGTGAATCAAATATTGTGAGAATGAGGCTCTAGCGGTGTACCGTTCACATGTTTGTAGTAGTCATACCATCGGATTAGTTAACTTAACATTATCATATACCAAGCGGATTTGAAGCCCAAAGCAATACTCTTTTTGACCTGATCATTTCGAGATAATTACTTTCCTACTATTTACTGTTCTGCTATTTACATTCCTGTTACACACATCACACACATTTTTACTTTTCGGCTATTTTCTTTACCGTCGTTTACTTTTCTGTCATTTACTTTTCTGTTTCACAAGCACACAAAACCCACTCACTAATTAAACCGTTAAACGATAACAAAAGTTGAGTATTGGAACTCGACTGTGTCCATTGGTTCGATATTTGGTTCTTACCTAAACTATATTACGCTTCGATAGGTACACTTGGCTATTGTGTGGGTTTTTTAGTTTAAAGTAATTATCATTTTATAAATTTAAAACCTGTTCTCGTGAAACCATATCTAAAAATATATTTACTTAATCACGACAGGCATCATCGACCGATCAAACATTGGTCGGCACACTCTGTTCATTAAATCCGTACACGCTGCAGGGGCGTTGGTTAGTCTGAATGACATCACGAGGAATTCGAAATGTCCAAAGCATGTCCGAAACATGGTTTTCGGTATGTCATCCTCTCTTACTTTCAATTGGTGGTACCCAGACCTAAGATCGATCTTTGAAAACCAAGTTGCGCCTTGTAATTGGCCAAAGTGGTCGTCTATCATCGGTAGTGGGTATTTGTTCTTTACCGTTCATTTATTTAGTTTTCGGTAGTCGATGCACATGTGCATGCTACCGTCCTTCTTCTTTACAAAAAGTACCAGAGCGCCCCATGGTGAGATGGTTGGTCTAATGAATCCCTTCTCAGTGAGTTCTTCCAGTTGAGACATTAATTCTTTCATTTCAGACGGAGCCAACCGGTAGGGTGCTTTGGCGACTGGATGAGCTCTTGGCAGTAAGTCAATTTGAAATTCCATTTCTTGATTGGGTGGCACGCCAGGTAAGTCCTTGGAGAACACCTCTGGAATGTTTAGCGGTTTGATCATTTCCGAGATAATTACTTTCCTGCTATTTGCTATTCTGCTATTTACATTCATGTTACACACATTTTTAATTTTCTATTATTTACTTTACCGTCATTTACTTTTCTGTCATTTACTTTTCTGCTTCACATGCACACAAAACCCAATCACTAATTAAACCGCTAAACGATAACAAAAGTTGAGTATTGGAACTCGACCGTGTCCATTGGTTCGATACTTGGTTCTTGCCTAAACTATATTACGCTTCGATAGGTACACTTGTCTATTGTGTGTGTTTTTAAGTTTAAAGTAATTATCATTTTATAAATTTAAAACGTACTCTCGTGAAACCATATCTAAAAATATATTTACTTAATCGCGACACGCATCGTCGACCGATCAAACATTGGTGGGCACACTCTGTTCATTAAATCCGTAAACGCTGCAGGGGCGTTGGTTAGTACGAATGACATCACGAGGAATTCGAAAAGTCCAAAGCATGTGCGAAACACGGTTTTCGGTATGTCTTCCTCTCTTACTTTCAATTGGTGGAACCCCGACCTAAGATCGATCTTTGAAAACCAAGTTGCGCCTTGTAATTGGTCAAAGTTGTCGTCTATCATCGGTAGTGGGTATTTGTTCTTAACCGTTCATTTATTTAGTCTCCGGTAGTCGATGCACATGTGCATGCTACCGTCCTTCTTCTTTACAAAAAGTACCGGGGCACCCCATGGTGAGATGGTTGGTCTAATGAGATCCATCTCAGTGAGTTCTTCCAGTTGAGACATTAATTCTTTCTGTTCAGACGGAGCCAATTGGTAGGGTGCTTTGGCGACTGGCTGAGCTCTTGGCAGTAAGTCAATTTGAAATTCTATTTCTCGATCAAGTGGCACACCAGGTAAGTTCTCGGGGAACACCTATGGAAAGTTGCACACCACGGGTACATCTATGAGTTCTTTCGTTTTCATTCCATCGTCAATAATATATGCCAGATACGCTTCGTAACCGCGCCACACGTAACTTTCAGCCTTGATCATCAAGACGACGTTCGGCATCGTGCAATTCCAGTGTCCATAAACCGTGATTGGGCTGCCGTCAGTAGCTTTGAGATGGATTATCTTTTGTTTACATATAATTTGTTCTTTGTTGGTAGCTAGCCAATCCATGCCCAATACTATATCGAACCCTCATAAGGTCTGAAGGAATAATCTAAGGAAACTTATGGCCCTCTATTTCTATCATGCAATCATCAGTCATTTGGAATACCTCTGAGTTTCTACCAATGACCGTTTCTACACTAAAAGCCTTTACAATGTTGATAATTGTGTAGTCTAGTTTGCGGCTAAAGGTAATATATATAAAGCTCTTACTTGCACCAGAATCAAATAAAATTGCAACATATTCATCATTAACTAGGAACGTACCTGACACGACATCAAGGTTCCATCTGGCTTCTTCTTCAGTTAAGGCGTAGGCTCGAGTCCTAGACTTGGGCTGTTCTTGCCTCTTTCCTTTCCTTGAACTGGATTGCCCAGTCTTCCCGCAATCCTTTACCAGATGTCCAAACAATCCACAACCCTGGCACTTAGTGCCACTCATATACTCTCAGGAATAGTGCCCTGCCTTCCCACATTTGAAACACATGGTAGAGTCCGCTTGGCATTCACCGAGATGTTGCTTTCTACATTTCTTGTAGGTTTCATACCCCTCCACCCTTGGTTTCTTGGCCTCAGCTGCATAGTTTCCCTTCCTAGCTCCCCTAGACGGGTTCTCCCATTTCCTATTTGGTGCTTCTGGAGCCAGGTCCTCGTTAGCATAATCGTCAAAAATGATTCCACTCAGATTCACTACCGACTCGAAGGTTGAGGGTAGGTTAGCTTTCACATGAATGCGGACCCTTTGAGGCAGACCCATGACATAGTACTTGATCAGCCTCTCCTCGGTCTCCACTAGTTGAGCTAAGTCATTGTACCTTGAGGTATACTGACGATGAGTCATGTTGCCAGCTTTGAAGTTCAAGAACTCATTCTCCACCCTGTCGATCTCATTTCGAGGACATAACTTTTTGATCATCAAAATCTTCAAGTCATCCTAGGTCATCCTCCTGAAAGCATTTGGATACTTAGTCCTATGAATAATCCTCCACCAACTCAGTGCCTCATTGGTGAAAGAGTGAGTGACAAAAGTAGCAGCTTGGTCAGGCCCCATTCATTCTCTCAATCCATTCAAAAGTGTCAACTAAATCCTTCTTTCCATCAAACTTAGGCGGGTCACAGTCCTTGAAGCCCTTATAGTTTCACCCCCCGAGTAGTCTGTCCCACTTTCACCTCATCCCAGTCACTGTCATAAACTTTTTCATCAGGGTGGTCCTCTTCCTCCTGTTACTCTTCTTTAGTGCCCTAGTCAATAAGTCAGGCAGTATGTCCTTCAGAGTGAGTACAACTTCCTGAGAAATGGACTCCCTAACCACGGGTTCCAATTGAAGTGTTCTGGTGTGCTATCATTTATACATGTTTTGCACGCATAATAATTAACATATTATGGTACTATATGAATAATAACCTTGCAATTGATACTTAAAATGTTCATATTTTATATCTGCAGGTTATTCGGTGTCTTAAGATAAACAAAGCTAAAACCTATCAAAAACACCAAGAAATCAAGCTTCTAGAAGGATCATTCCCGAGCTTTGACCCCCAAGAAGTCAAAATTGGCCAACGCAAGTCAACAAGCAGCTAAAAGACAAAGCTAGAGAGCTGTCAGGGGCCGTGCAAACCATGTATTGCTCCCCAAGGACCAAGTACGCTGTCCTATGTGCCCGTTTTGATTCTCGAGGCCTTTGCACAACCATGCAACACAATGCACAGCCGTGCAATGGTCATTTTGAGGCCTATAAATAGAGGGCTTAGGTTCCTGGTTCCACACACCACAATACACCTCAAGATAGCTTAAGAGAGTTTGTTTATGTAGTCTAGAGTAGATAGGCTCCTCCTCCTTTTTCTGCAATAGGGGAGCCTAAGAAACTCAGCGTTACACTAGTTAGTATGGCCATTTGTGGCTAAACTCTTTGTATTGCTAGGATGAAGATGGAGTTTGGTTCATGTTAATGTTTGGCGTATTAATCTAGTGGTATGTTTATGTCTTTAATTATTCGCTCTTAAAACCACCTCTTGGTGGGATTTTTATTGTTGTCTAAATCCGTCTTTATACTTGTGAGTGTTCTTGATTTTAAAGAGTAAGACCGTAAAACCTTTTCAATCAAACTTCCTTTAATAATTGTAAGTCTTTATACAAGTAGAGATTGATAAGCCAAGGCTTGGTCAAAACTAATAAGAGCGTACGTCTTTATACGAGTTTATTATGAGACCAAGAATTGGTGAACTCATGTTGGGGACTGTACGTCTTTATACATGGTCCCCATTGTTACACCGCCTCTTGGTGAACAAAGTATAATCACATATTTAATAATAATAATTAAGCATTTAAGTTCGATGACCTAAACCAACCTCGAGATAGTTGAGGGTAATGTTGTCCCTTGCTGGGAATCACTAACATTTTATTATTAAAGATTATAATTCGTGAATCACATATTGTGAGAATGAGGTTCTAGCGGTGTACCGGTCACATGTTTGTAGTATTCATACCACTCAATTAGTCAACTTAACATTATCACGTACCAAGCAGATTCGAAGCCCAAAGTAATACTCTTCGTGACCTGATCATTTCCGAGATATTTACTTTTCTGCTAATTACTATTCTGCTATTTATATTTGTCACCACCTATTCTGACACTCTCTCTTGTCCGACCTAACCGGCACCAACCATTCTCTCTCTCTCGACCAAATTGCCCCCACCCGTCGTTACCCCTCCCTCGCCGCTCAGCTCCGCCGCCGCCCCCACCGGCCCCGCCCCCACCGCTCAGCTCCGCCGCCGCCCCCACCCCACCCGCCCTTGCCCCCCACCGCCCCACAGCCGCCACCCCCCCACCGCCGCACCTCTTCCACCCCCCACCCTACCTGCCCCATGCCGCCCCGCCGCCGCATCCCGCCCACCCCCGCCGCCGCCACCCCGCCTACCCCGCGCACCCGAAACCATAGCTCATCAATTACATCATTACCAAATTTGATTTCATTGGTCACCTTTGCCATAAATTACTGAACATCATAAAAACACAAAATCACAACTATAATTCAAAAATTTTGAATACAGATTATGGATTACATACCAAATCCCCTACTGGATTTTGACCCCAGATGCTACACTGCCATAGATCCTGAAGAAGTAGAGAATACCCATAAGGCATAAGATGATTTTATCATAAATAATAGTTGGATGGTATTAAAAAAATGAATTTTTTCTTATTGGTGTGTTCAAAACGCACTTACTGTAGTCGAATGGGAGTAAGCACCTAACGGGTGATGCCTAACGTTATGTACAGATAGGCACCACCTTTGTTTTTACTCGCTGCCACCTCCCATCGTATTGGTCGAACCCATTTTGACTCGAACCAAATTGATAGTTTTTTAAAAAAAAACGACCCGTTTTGACCTGGATTAATTTTGATCCTAACCCGTATTGACCCGAACCCATTATGACCCGAACCCGTTATGACCCGTGACCCGCCCGGCCCACCCAGTTTGCCAGGCCTATTAAATACATAGATAGGATGTCAGTCTTAAGCCAGGTAGCCTTCACGCCGTAGCCCGTTCCTTCCTTTTGATACCTGAAGTGCATACTGTCAACTAATGCTGGTGAGTTCTAGTTTAAAGCATTTAGGTATAAATATCATTTCTTTATAAGTAGATACATATATAGATATATACACATTACACTTCACTTACCATCATTTAACATTCGTTGGTCATACACATATGGGTGATCAACCCATCAATACGAATGTCACAAAGACAAACGTTCCATCCTACCGTCGTAGTCAGTCATTCTTACCGTCGTACCAATGTAGTTTGTCATTCATTACCGTCCGGCTACCTTTCTAGCCGTCCGTCATACCGTCCTAGTCCGTCCTTTTGCCCGTTTGAGCTAAGACATCCGTTTCCCATTCAAACTATTTATGAAGTCGTGCGTCGTAAGGGCATCCGTCTACCGTAGTAGCCGTATTTAGTATACCTTTCTAGACTTTATCATTCCGTCGTCATAGATAGTCGTATGGTCGTCCGTCTACCGTAACAGACGTTATCATCGTACCGTCCTACCGAGGTACTCCGTAATTCCTTCCATAACGTTTAATACATTCATAACATGCAATATATATATGTATATATAAAGCAAACCTTCATTCATTTAACGTTAAGTCATTCATGCGTTATATACGTTCATTCATTATTTTGTTCATATAACACATATAGTCATATTATCATTCATAACATTCATTTACTTTGCATGTATACACTTCAGCCCCAAAACACTGGTAAACATTTGTATATAACACATAGGGGGCACTTAGAACTCACCTGATGAGCGGGTTCCTGAAGTATTATAGCTGGTCAGTGAGCGTCACTATGGGTGACACACAATATGTATAATTAAGTCATATAAGATAAGGTAATGGACGTAACCGTCACTAAACGTTTCTATCTTTAGGGTTTGACGAATTTAGACAAGTTCGCCATTTATGGCATAAGCGAACATGGTAGGTTAGCTCTATTAGATTAGGCGAAGATGTTAAATTCGCTACTTAGGGTTAGGCCAACATACTACAAGTTCGCCTCCTTTGTACCTTAGCGAACATGAGGTCTATGTTCGCCCCTTTTGAGCGAATCTGAGCTAAGTTCGCCTAAAAACGGTTTCAGGCGAACATACTAAGTTCGCCTGCGGGGTCTTCTTCCCCACCAGGAAACCCTAGATATGGCCGATTGATTCTTTACGTCAAGTATCGATCTTTTTACGTTCAAAACGTTCTATTTTCATTCCTAAGCCTAGATCTATGATTTGTTTTAAGTTTTATACATAAAAACTCAACCTTTATGCATTTTAACTTGAAACCCCAAAATGTACAAAAAAAAACTCAGATTTGAGGCGGTGCTTACCTCTGGAGGTCCGGTTCTTGCTGCTCAAAGGTGTGTATGGAACAATTAACCAATAATAAATTAGAATCAAGCATGCATATTCATCAAACCATCACAATCAGATCTGTTAGAATAGCATCAATCCAAAACATGAATCCAAAACCGATAAAAATCTAAACTTTAACAATCTTTCATCTAAAACCTAGGTAGTATTAATGGTGTAGCCAAGAATCATACTTAAAACCAACAAAACAACATTAAAAGTATCAAACATGGTTTCAACAACTGAATCAAAGAACTAAAGGATGAGAATCAACACCCGAATATGTTAAGCTAACACACCCGAGATCAAAAGCTTCAAACTATAGCTTCTGATCCTTCTCCAACTCCTAGAATGGCCCAGAACTGGTCTCTAACGGCCAAAACATCGAACTCCCAACATAATGGCTATACAATTCTATTTAAATTCGAATTAGGGCTTTTTCACGGAATACGGGCCCCTCGCGTACCGCGAGATAACATGGGCAGTCCTTCGCGTACCGCGACAGACAATTTAGTGCCCTTCTAGCTTACCACGCGTACCACGAGAGATGGACTCCACCTCTTCGCGTACCGTGAAGAAATAAAATTCCCACTTTTTGACTTTATTTCTTTGGGACTTGTTCTCGTGCTCGATCTCTTCGTGATTTCACTTGTAATTCTCACGAGCTCCTGTAAACCTGACATGGCCTCAAAACAAAATAAAAACAAGTAAAAACGTACACAAAAGTATCTAAAATGCATAATTACAAAGAAATAAAAGATGTGTGTTGCACTACATCAAACATCCCCACACTTAACCTTTTTTTGTCCTCGAAAAAGTCTGCAATGGAATCATAACTGGAATTAGCTTAACAATCTTATATTTCAATTAGCACAAATATACTCACGCGTTAAAAAGTAACAAATGGTGTTTCTATCCGATTAAACCCAACCACCAACTATCAAGCCCTCGTTATGTGTTCTAATTCCATTTTATACAGCTATCAATCAATATATGGAATTCACACTCAAAAGCTACAAATCTACCTAATCCCGTCTCAAGGTCATGTATAGGCCCAGGTTAAACCATGTAGATTTCCCACCACGATAAACTAAGATTTACATGTTTTAGAAATTAAGGTGAATTAATGAATGAATGAAATGAATATGAGCATTAAATTAAACACATGAACTTTCGTCTAGAGGCGTTTTAACCAAGTCGCTATCATGGAGGGTAACACATAGACTATAATTCTAATCAATGAATCACTTAATAATTACATAATGGTGTTTTCTCCAAGTTGCCATCCCAGAGGGTAACACATAAGCAAAACTTAATATTCTAAATAAATAAGCTCAACGAATTATGGAAATGGGCGCTACCAACACTCGGATTTATTCTCATAAAAAGAGAATGATGTGCCATGAAAATTTCAAAAACCTCTAAATTTTAGCTTAACGTGGTACCTATCACCCTATTTTGACAGTTTCAGTATTACCGATTTACCCTAAGATGAGTACCCACAAGATTTCATGATTTAATTCAATTAATTAATCCTAAACAACACAAACATGATATTTACGCTATCAAATTGGCTGGGTCTACCGAAACATCACAATTTAGACGCGTTTTCTATTATTTATATCATTTAAACTCAACAAGCAGATCCAGTTCTACTATCATTTTCCATTATAAACTAAACAAACTAGACTCAAACGAAGTTTCCCATCCCCACACTTGAAAGACACATTGTCCCCAATGTGAACCAAGAAACAACGAAAAATAAAAAGACACAAAAATAAACAGGAAGACTTAGCTGGTAATGTAGCATTGATTGGTGCCCAGCTTTACTCTTCCCTTTGTGCACAGTATAGCATTTCGGTCGCGGTTGCACAATCTCTTTCGAGTCGCCTTTACAAGAGGATGATGATTAGACTCAACCTCGCCCGAATGGAGATTGAGTACGGGCGGAGTGATCAATACCTGCACAATGAACCTCAAAAAATCCCAACGCATTAAACTAACTTATATCAAAATAAAAGACTCTACTTACTCACTAAGACTCCAGATAGAACACAGGAACACGTACCCGATGCGTGACAAAGACATAGACATGAGTGCCAAAAGTAACGTGAATCATCGATCACGAGCGGCCCTTAAGTTTCCCATTGTTATGGTAGTCGGTGGATGACAATGATGATGAACTAATGGATGGTGATAGATGGAATGGTGTAATGGATATGGATTATGATGGTATGATGGATGGTGGTAGATGATGGTGTGATAATGGTGGTAATGGTGTGGGCGGTAGGAGTGGATGATGGTGATGAGGGATGGTGTAATGGTGGTGGGAAACCATGGGAAACAAGGGAAGTGAGAGCATTTCAGGGGGGCTTCGCGTACCGTGAAAGTTTGGCGGCCACTCCTCGCGTACCGAGAAGACCAAGAACTCAACCCTCACGTACCGCGAGGGAGGTTCTTTCATAGAAAGTCAAGTCATTTTTATACATAGAAAAAATTTGACCACCTAAAAAATTTTTCGCAAAATTCCTTAAAAACCTGTTCCAACTATAAAAACCAAAGTAAAAATACATGGAATTCGTTTCTGGTGATTTTACTCACCGAATCAAGCGCGAATCCATGCAAAACATGACACAAACCAAAACACACACACCGAAAAGCACAAAATGACACGAACATAAACCAAGACTTATACAAACTATACACCCCCATGCACTTGCCCGAGACTCAAATAAACCTATCAGGAGGCTTCTACTTGATTCTAACCGGCATCGCCTTCAGCCTGCGCGGTATCCCGGCTCTCCATATCATCACCAAACAATTACCAACCACTGAACCTCCCTTACATCTATCAATTAGGTCTTTCCACCAAAACTAAAACCTACCCGGTCCAAAAATAACATGCATCATATAACCAAGTTGTTGGGTATAATTTTGAGACTGATGCTGTCAATCGAAATTATAGTATCGAAACTACTAGTTTCGGTTGTACTTTTGTTCAATCGAAACTACTAGTTTCGATACCTGTTTTTCAGGCCCATTGGGCGGTGGCTTGGAAAACAAGGCGCATGTGCTTGGCCTCCTATATATAGCAGATTATGCCCTAGGAGTGAGTGTGTGTCTATAGAGGGAATCACCACCCCAGGGGGAGCTCACCCTGGGGTGAGATAATTGTAGAGTGTGTGAGGAGCCTTTTAATTTTCATATCAATCAAAGAATCATATGTTTTATGGTCCAATTATCTGTTCTTTTCACTTTTATATATTTCTGTTCGTGTTTGTGATTCCCGCACCCGTCTCTACCATTTCTGATTCGAGAGTGATACCGGATCCAGAGATTCCGCCTCTCGATCCGGACTGTTTGAAGAATTTCTCCGCAGATCTGTGTCTACAGTTATGCTCAAGACCTACAGTTGGTATCAGAGCCATGGTGGCTCTTATTGCTCTCGAATCTGCTCGAAAATCAGAAAAAACCCGCCATTGAGACGTTAAACATGAAGAAATCGATGTGTAGCAGGTTCGTGACTGCTGTTCTACATTTCCACTGTCAAAATCTGAAGATGTAAGGCTCTTAAAGCATTTTTCAGACCTGGATTGGGGGTATTGAAGTAGCTGAAGGTTGAAGATGGTCAATCGAAACTATGTGGCGGCTGAACATTTTCTATCGAAACTACTGGTGTTGCCCTAAATCAGAAGTAGAAGACATCGAAACTAGGCTGTCGAAACTAGGCTGTTGAAACTAGAGGGTATCGAAACTACTAGTTTCGGTTGAAGAATCTCCTATCGAAACTACTAGTTTCGATTGAAGAATCTCTCTATCGAAACTTCTTGTTTCGATACTGTCTCTATCGAAACTAGCCTTGTTTCGACTGAAGTGGAGCCTATCGAAACTACAGGCAGAACTGTCCAAGTACTTTCGGAAAAAAAAAGAGTTTTTTTAGAAATTTTCTTGGATATATTTTTTAACAGGATATTGCATGGAAGGAGGGGAGTTTTTGAAGAAAACTTGGAGACAGCCTTTTTCGGGTTTTCGAAAATTTCGTTTCTTCGGCAATATACACGATGTTCTTCCTGATTCAACCGTAATTCCTTTGATCAAAGTTCAAGTTTGGGCAGCGGGTAACAAAGTCAAGCATACTTGTGACAAACCGGATCATTAGTTGTTGATTACATGGTGATTCGATCCCTTATCTTTTGCCTAGAAATAGGAGGGTCTACGCTTCAGGGGGAGAATTACCATGAAAGACTTCAAATTATCAGCAGAGTTATGAAGATGTAAGACAAAGTGAGCCTTTGCTTGAAATTGACCTTTTTTTAGGGGGAGAGAAGGCAAAAGTTGATCAAGTGTTCGAGAATGTCAAGAATCTTTGTAGAAAGATGGTTATTTACTGCTAAATACTTGGGATTCAAACCTTTATCATTTGCCTACAAGATAGGAGGGTCTACACTTGAGGGGGAGAATCACAACGAAAGGCATTGGATCATCAGTCAATATATGAAGACGAAAGACAGAGTCGGACAAGAATTGATAGCATCAGTCTAGGGGGAGATTGTTGGGTATAATTTTGAGACTGATGCTGTCAATCGAAATTACAGTATCGAAACTAGGTAGTTTCGATACCTGTTTTTCAGGCCCATTGGGCGGTGGCTTGGAAAACAAGGCGCATGTGCTTGGCCTCCTATATGTAGCAGATTATGCCCTAGGAGTGAGTGTGTGTCTGTAGAGGGAATCACCACCCCAGGGGGAGCTCACCCTGGGGTGAGATAATTGTAGAGTGTGTGAGGAGCCTTTTAATTTTCATATCAATCAAAGAATCATACGTTTTATGCTCCAGTTATCTGTTCTTTTCACTTTTATATATTTATGTTCATGTTTGTGATTCCCGCACCCGTCTCTACCATTTCTGATTCGAGAGTGATACCGGATCCAGAGATTCCGCCTCTCGATCCGGACTGTTTGAAGAATTTCTCCGCAGATCTGTGTCTACAGTTATGCTCAGGACCTACACAAGTAATTTATTACCTCTGAACATCCCCACACTTGGGGTTTGCACTATCCTTAACTCACATGCACCTCTCAACTCTCGGGTTCTCTTACGGGGCGGCCTAGACTTAGGGGCTCTAAAACTAGGAGTTGGCTCAGTAATTCTCCCCTCAGAATAAACAACAGATATGGGTAAGGGCCTAGGGATAGGTATCACTAATGGTATGACCTCTAGCCTCTCACCCAGATCATCAGGATCCTCTACCTTCACCATCGTCCCCACACTTGGGGTCTTACATATCATCTCCTCCAGCTCTGCCATCATCTCTTGCACATCACTGGGCACCTCATCACCGTAATCATCCGGTGCATCCAACAACTCCTCTAGCTCCAACGCCAACTCAGACAACTCTCCTAACTTCGGGGCGGGTTCCGACAACATTCTCTACTGGATCAGAGTCCCGATGGTCGTCCATGAAGGCATCAATCATGCAAACAGAGTGGCTCTGCTCACTAGCCCCTTCACGGACTTCGTAGCATCAAAGATAACAGACTCGTCCCCCACACGAAGTCTGAGCTTTCTGTCAAAGACATTGATCAATGCCTTGGCAGTGCGCAGAAACGGGCGCCCGAAGATGAGTGGGACTATGTCATCCACATCCATATCCAGAATGACAAAATCCACGGGGAAGAAAATTTGTCTACTTTCACTAAAAGGTTCTCCATTATTCCCTGTGGATACTTGACTGAACGATCAGCCAAGGATATGCTCATGCGCGTCGACGTAGGTTCGCCCGGGTCTAGCTGCTTTTATATAGAATACGTCATTAGATTGATGCTAGCACCCAGGTCGGCCAACGCGTGGTTCATAGGTAAACCGCCAAGCAGACACAAGATCGTGAAATGACCGGGATCTGCCAGTTTCTCTGGCAGCTTGTTCTTAACCACAACATAGCATCGCTCACTTAGTGAGACTTTAGAGACCTCCTTCAGCTTCTTCTTGTTGGAAAGATGATCTTTAGAGAACTTGCCATACTTAGACATATGCTGGAGGACCTCTATGAACGGGAGATTGACTTTGAGTTGTTTGAACATGTTCACGAAGTTACCGTATTCCTTAGCATATTTATGTGGCAGTAAGTGCGTTGGGTAGGGAACACGGCTCAAGTCAACCTCGGGGGTGTTCATCTCTACCCCTTTCTTCTCCTCAATCTTCTTTTCAGCCTTCTCGGGAGGCTCCTCAACCACTATCTCCTCGTCCACCGGTTCTTCCTCTTCTACCAGTGGCTCTACTATCTCTTCTTCCCTTCGACTCCTAGTAGTCACGGCCATCACTGAAGCATTAGAACTCTTATAGGCCTTAGATGTTTCTCTTTGCTTATCCTTAAGTCTCCTCGCGATGTCTCCAACCGTGCGCTGCAGATCCTGGAATGCAGATTGATGATTCTTCAGTAAAGTGTCATGCGCATCCAGTCTCTGTTGAGTCTCCTTGTCCTTCACTACCAAGTGTGCTAGCATCTGGGTTTGAGTCTCCAGCATCTCCTCAATCCTCTTAATGTTCATGTTCCTCCCCCCACTCGGTCCTGCTTCACCTCCACTTTGCTGATTAGGACGGGCATTAAACCCTGGTGGGTTGCCTCCAGATCTCTATCCTGAGCCATAAGAATTGTTATAATAGTTGAATCCTCGGTTCTGGTTGCCCGCAAAGTTCACCTGCTCCTGCTGACTGACGGAGCAGTCCGTGATGTCGTGGCCTCCTCTGCACACCTCACACATTTAAGCACTTAGCTTCAACTCTTTGATCTCATTTGCCATTGCTGCGAGTGCAGCAGCCACGCTAGTATCAAGAGTGACCTGATGCACACCTCCAAGACAAGAGGTGGGAGCTCTAGCACTAGGAATGGAAGTCCTAGTAGATGGCCGCTGTTGTTACGCCAGAGCAAAGCTCTCGAACATCTCCTCACACTCAGCAGGTTCCTTTTTGTCCATAATATGGCCTCCCGCAACAGTATTGAATATTTGCTGCTTCTCGAATGTGAGACCATTGTAGAACTTATCCACTATCGACCAGTCAGACAAACCATGTTGGGGACATCGGCTCAACAGCGCGTTGAACCGCTCCCAGGCCATATGATAAGGCTCGTCAGGGTCCATCCGGAAGGAGTGGATTTGGTCCCTAAGGTGAGCGGCCATGGAAGGTGGATAGTACTTTTTTAGAAACTTGGCTTGCAAGTCCTCCCAAGTGGTGATGGAATTGTCAGGGAGGCTATCAAGCCAAGTAGAAGCACGCCCTGAGAGCGAGAATGGAAAGAGACGCAAGTAGATTGCGTCCTTGGACACACCAGTGATATTGAAGGTATCACAAATACGCACGAAGCGGGACAGGTGTCCTGGTACATCCTCATCCTCGAGGCCATGTGATATGCCCTAAATTATACATATTTTGCATGCATAATAATCCCCATATTATGGTACTAATTGATTAAAAGCCTTGAAATTTATACTTAAAGCATTAATATTTCACAATGGCAGGTTATTCGGTGTCCCAAGATAAGCAGAGCAAAAACCGGCTTAAAACATGAAGCTTTCGGAGGACCAAACCCGAGCATTGACCCCCAAGAAGTCAAACCAGGTCAACATAAGTCAAACCAACAACTAAAAGACGAATCTGGGAAGCAGTTGGGCATTGCATGGTTGTGCAATGCCATGAACGGCCATGCAAACCCAATCTTGCTTCACAAGGGTCTAGTACATTGTCACTTGTATGCTGTTTGATTCCCGAGGTGTTTGCACGCTCGTGCAATCCAATGCACGGCCGTGCATTGCTCATTTTGAGGCCTATAAATAATTGGCTTGGGTTCTTCATTCCACACACCTCAATACATCATTCCATACCTCAAGACAAAGAGAATAGTTTGTTTCTAGTAGTATTAGAGTAGTAGTAGTGAGTAGAGGGGCTCCTCCTCCCTGTTCCACAATAGGGGAGGCTACAAAACTCAGTGTTACGCTAGCTAGTATGGCTATTCGTGGCTAAACTTCTTGTATTGCTAGGGTGAAGATGAAGTTTGGTGCATGTTAATGTTTGACGTATTAATTTAGTGGTATGTTTATGTCTTTAATTATTCGTCCTTAAAACCACCATTTGGTGGGCTTTTATTATTGTCTAAATCCGTCTTTATATTTGTGTGTTCTTGAATTTAAAGCGTAAGATCGTAAAACCTTTTTAATCAAACTTCTTTTGAAACTTGTACGTTTTTATACAAGTAGAGATTGGTAAGTCAAGGCTTGGCCAACATTATTAAGGTCGTACGTCTTTATACGAACTTCTTATGCGACCAAGAATTGGTGAACTCATGTTGGGAATGGTACGTCTTTATACTTGGTCCCATTGTTATACCGCCTCCCGGTGAGCAAAGTATAATCACCTATTTAACCTTAATACAAAGCATTTACGTTCAATGTCTAAAACCAACCCGGAGATAACCATTCGAAGGGTTGAGGGTAACTGTTGTCCTTAACGGGAGGCACTACCATTTTAATTTAAAGCTTTTAATTCATGAATCAAATGTCATGAGGACGAGGCTCTAGCGTTGACCCGGGTCACAAGTTTGTAGTAGTCATATCACTAGATTAGTCAACTTAACATTATCACGTACCAAGCTGATTCGAAGCCCGAATCAATACTTTTCGTAACCTGATCATTTCTGAGATTTTTATTTTCTTGTTTACTATTCTGCTATTTACATTCCTGTTACACACATAACACACGTTTTTACTTTTCTGTTATTTACTTTACCGTTATTTACTTTTCTGTCATTACTATTCTGCTTCACAAGCACACAAAAGCCACTCACTAATTGATCTAGCTAAACGATAAAAACAAGTTGAGTACTAGAACTCGACCGTGTCCATTGGTTCGATACTTGGTTCTTACCTAAACTATATTACGCTGCGATAGGTACACTTGCCTATTGTGTGTGTTTTTAAGTTAAAGTAATTGTCATTTTATAAATTTAAAACCTAATCTTGTAAAACCATAGTAAAAATATATCATATTTTTATATATATTAAAAACGACACATCAAGTTTTTGGCGCCGTTTTCGGGGACACGGTGATTTCAAGAAAAATTCGAGTTAACGGATTAGCCTTTTTAACCTTAACATTTATTTTTATGGTTTGTTTTAATTATTCTTTACAACAACTTTTATGGATTACAATTATGATAGTTGTTATGAAGGATACCAATACGACTATGAGTACCACTATTCGGAGGTTTGGTGTGAAATCTGTGGGGAACCCCACTACACTCAAGATTGTTATCACTATCAAGGGCATTCCACAGATTTTCACCAACCCTACTGGTAACCATATATGGAAACCACACCGCCCCAAGAAATTCAACACTCAGCTCTAGATTCCGACTCATGGATCCCAGGAAATCTATTTCATCATTTGGAAGAAATTAAGGTTCAACTCCTAAAGAGCTTTCCAACTTAAGCAACAAGATGACTCCTTCAAAGTCCAAGAATCGGAAGTCATAGTTCCAACATCTGAAGTAAGGTCAAGTGACTCTAAGGAGCAAGAACCTTCCATCTTCACAAGTATGGATCAATCGGAAGTGAGACCGGATGATTCGGAGGAAAAGGCTACTGCAACTTTACAATCACTTCCTGACTTTTCTGGGAGTGTGGAAGCTAAACAATTAAAGGAGTCAGAAGAATTGGTGGGTATCCTAAATATGGATGCACATGAAGGATGTATTGAGCATTCTGGAGTTCCTGTCACTTCAGAGACAACATCATATGAAGAACCAGATTGTGAGATCATCATCCAGGAAGAGGTTATGCAAGAGGAAGTATTCACCAACTAACAAATGACAATGGTGGGACCCCCTCCTTACAACAGTGATAGCTGACCTGTGAGCAAGAATATCAGTGAATCATCCCATGAATCACACATGCCACAGGATAAGGCACATCACTCTAAGGACCACATCTCATGGAGGAAGCAACGTTCATCTAACGAAAATTACGTGAAAAATTTTTCATACCGAGGTGACCGTCTCCTTCACTACATGGGTTTCTTGAAGTTTGGTCTAGGAAATTTCAAATGATGGTGGCGTGATTTAATTACACCATTTTCTTTAGGTGCTCTTCTATAGAGCGTTCTAAATTTGACACGTTTACAAAATTTTTTTAAATTTCAAATCGATCCATCCAAACTAAAATTAAAACTATAAATAGAGTTTGAAAATGTATAAATAAATGATTCACCTGTTTTAGCACAAAAAAGTTGAAGGTATAAAAAATATAAAATTGAGGAAAGTTTTTGATTTGTGAAATCGGGCCACTTAATGGGGGAATTTGGCTCGGACCACTGACAATTTTCCACATGATCCGGCTTGTCAAAACCTTTCCGTCCCCTGGTCGGGGGCCCTCTAACTCCAAACGTAGCTCAAGTTATGACTGTTTCAAGTTTGAACAATTTTTACCCTGTTTTCCTCTATCCAGTTGGTCCAGGATGGACTCCACTAATTCCTGGATCAGCTTATCATCACATTGTACGCATGGTTATCAAATGGGTTGGATGAACCTTTCCATATTACAAGCCACCCATTTGATTGATTATTCCACCACGAGCACTAAATTGGAAATTCACGAAGCACGTACGGGTCTTGCCAACGACCCTTAAATAAACGTGGCGCTTCCGGGAGGCAACCCGATGATGATGAATAAATTGAGAAGTTGGTGCATATGACAGAAAGCATGGACCTCGGGTTTGGTTTTCCAAATTTAAGTTTATATTACTTCAACCCCCAGGTACGCCTTCTCGATACTATGACCTTAGTAGCTTAACTACTACCTTTTATTTTCCTTGTCTACTTTTATGTTTTCCTTTATGTGTCAGGTAGAATAGCATCACTAGATAGTCTCTCTACTTCTTTGAGGAATCACACTGCATCTCTACAACCTAAGGAATCGAAAACCACATCAAATTTCTTTGAAATTCGATGAAGTCTTTGAAGCAACGTGTTAAGCAGCTGATAGGCACAGCCTAACAACGACAATAAGTTTTGGCCTTAGGTTATACACCGAATTGACCGGGGGAGTACCAGTTTTTTTTCCCTTAAAACTTCATGTATTTAAATTCCTGCATAGCATTCCATTACATGCATTTGTACATTGAGGGCAATGCACAGTTTTAAGTGTGGGGTGGGGAATTAGAGATTTAGGACTACTTGTAACCTCAAAGCAGTAAAATTTTAAGTCGTGATTTTCTACCCATTTGACTAAAACATTACAAAACCCTACCTTTTGTAAAACCCAGAAAATTTTCAAAAATTTTAAACCCTAAAATCTAAACCTCTTTGAGTTCGCACCTAATTAAATAAAATGAATACATGGCAAGTAGAAACAAATGGATATTATGCATAACAAATCACTATACCCTATTCCATCCGTTTCCATGTGATAATAATCTGAGCCTTTTTCATGAGCATTATTATCATTATTTTTCACCTGCACTTTCGTTTGGTATATTGAGTATTTTTCGATCGGATTTTATGCATAATTAGAACTTGTGTGACTAATACATATCAAGACCATGAACTAGTAGAAGTATGAAAGTGATTGAGGCACCTACGACTTTATTACCCCTATATATTATCCTTAAACCCAAAATTCCCAAAAATATAATCCGCCTAGATAGCCTTTTGAGCCTTAGCCTTTTCTTTTCTACTACCCACATTTATCAACCAACCAGCTTTTCGTAAACACCGGTTCTTGGCTAACTATCTTCGAAATGGAAAAATTATCCTATGTTGTTATTTCAAGTCTATTACCATTAAGGCAGTTTTGGAAAGAATCTGTTTTACTCAAAAGAATTGGAGTATACAAGAAGGTGGATGTATTAGGAAGAAACAACCAAAATATCTACAAGAAATTTATGAAAATATTATTTCAAGAAAATTGAGAAAACAAAATTATTGAATAATTTGTCTTGATAGAAAAAGAAGAAAAGAAAAAGAAAGAGAGAAGTTGGTCTTTTACCGGTTAGACCTTAAAGAGCTGGATATGCATTCTTTTGATTTCAATTTGCTTTCTTGTATTCATTTCACAAAGCCTGAATTACCATCCGAACTCCGAGAGAAGATTTTCAAAGCAACTAGTGATGTAAGAAAACGGTGGTGCAAGCAAGAACAACCGCCACCATTCTGCGGCTTGTCACAAAGTGCTGCAAAAAAAAGAGCCAAAAGATACGGAAAATGTGTGAAGTGTGGCAACTGGAGGCACGATGAAAAGTGTAGCAAGAATCAAACTTATTCCCAAAATGAGTATACGCATCTGATCAAAGTAGGAGCTGTTGGGCTACAAGCCTAAAGAATCATACGGAATAGCATTAATGTGTACTACGCAGTGAGGGAAGAGTTGGCATTGATGAAAGATCTTGGTCTTGGCAATCTGACCATAAACGAGCCCTCAGATTAGTTATACCCTCATGATCTGAGTACTGTAGAGGGACCTGCTAGTAATTTCCATTTTAAGCCCTGAAGCCGTAGCTGTGTATTTCACCATTTATTTTTATTTTAGCCGCATTACAACCCTTTTAAAGTCCTCTTGATTCATGCATACTACTTAGTTAATTGGTGGAGACTTGATTTGCATACAAGCTTATGACAATTGCATAATTCGATTCGAACTTGAGTGTTTCACTCAAACTTACATTATCCATACATATATAACCCTAGAGTTGAGTGAACATTGTGAGGAGTGAAAGTTTATGCATAATTGAAGTTCTAGTACGCTTGTCATGGATTCCATCATAGAAAAACACAAAAATAGAATAAGCAACTCAAGAGTTATCCCGGAGTTTCCAACTACTTGGAGCTCCACTTCCCTTGTAAAGCTTTTATGCATGAGTTTTCTTGAGGACAAGCAAAGTTTAAGTGTGGGGTATTATGATATGCCCTAAATTATACATGTTTTGCATGCATAATAATCCCAATATTATGATACTAATTGATTAAAAGCCTTGCAATTGATACTTAAAGCGTTACTATTTCACAATTGCAGGTTATTCGATGTCCCAAGATAAGCAGAGCAAAAACCAGCTTAAAACATGAAGAAATCAAGCTTTCAGAGGACCAAACCCGAGCATTGACCCTCAAGAAGTCAAACCAGGTCAGCATAAGTCAAACCAGTAGCTAAAAGACGAAACTGGGAAGCAGTTGGGCATTGCACGGTGGTGCAATGCCATGCGTGCAAACCCAATCTTGCTTCCCAAGGGACTAGTACACTTTCACTTGTACCCTGTTTGATTCTCGAGTGTTTGCACGCCCGTGCAATCCAATGCACGGACCTGCATTGCTCATTTTAAGGCCTATAAATAGATGGCTTGGGTTCTTCATTCCACACACCTCAATACACCATTCCATACCTCAAGATAGAGAGAATATTTTGTTTCTATTAGTATTAGAGTAGTAGTAGTGAGTAGAGGGGCTCTTTCTCCTTGTTACACAATAGGGGAGCCTACGAAACTCAGTGTTACGCTAGATAGTATGGCCATTCGTGGCTGAACTTCTTGTATTTCTAGGATGAAGATGAAGTTTTGTGCATGTTAATATTTGATGTATTAATCTAGTGGTATGTTTATGTCTTTAATTATTCGTCCTTAAAATCCACCATTTGGTGGGCTTTTATTATTGTTTAAATCAGTCTTTATATTTGTGAGTGTTCTTGATTTTAAAGCGTAAGATTGTAAAACGTTTTTAATCAGACTTCTTTTGAAACTTGTACGTCTTTATACAAGCAGAGATTGATAAGCCAAAGCTTGGTCAACATTATTAAGGTCGTACGTCTTTATACGAACTTCTTATGCGACCAAGAATTGGTGAACTCATGTTGGGAACGGTACGTCTTTATACTTGGTCCCATTGTTACACCGCATCCCGGTGAGCAAAATATAATCACCTATTTAACCTTAATACAAAGCATTTACGTTCGATATCTTAAACCAACCCGGAGATGACCATTCGAAGGGTTGTGGGTAACTGTCGTCATTAACGGGAGGCACTACCATTTTATAGGGAAACCACAAAGACCACACATGTAAACTCCTATTTATAGGGAAACCACAAAGACCACAGGCGAACTTAGCAAGTTCGCCTAGAACCTCCTTAGGCGAACTTTAGCAAGTTCGCCCCTCAAGTAGCAAGTTCGCCTAAACATTCACTCAGGCGAACTTGACAGGTTCGCTAACTTACAACATAGAACTTCAGCGACAGTTACAAAACAGGCTCTAACAAACTCCCTCTTAACTGTTGCTAACAATTCTATCACATTACAAGTCAAATACTCTAAGACTAAGACATAGAATCTTCAAGCTCGTTGTCACCGGAATATGCTCCAACAGACTCCCCCTTGACAACAGCTTGTAATTAGTCTTCCAAATCATCAAACATATTGAAGTCTTTGTCTTGTTCATCTGCACACTCTCTATTTTTAGAATAAAACTTGGGGGAAGGACCCCTTATCAACTTCTTTCTGCAAGTTTTCAGTTTTGGCAAAGAAAAACAACCAAGTATAACCAACAAGTAAAATTTTCATGGAAGCTGGAAAAATAAAATCTTTTTGGTTTTTCAAACATAAGAAACAAAAAATCTTTTTGGTTTTTCTCTATACAAACTGAAATGAAATGAACTGTAAAACTGTAAATCACATATTTTTGTTGAACATCATGAGTAAGAAGATCAGATCAGTATATGATATATCAAACACACATCTTGGATATAAAATCCATATAACATCAAATGGTATCCTATGTCATTCATTCAAACCTTCATCAATTATTCTAATATCCTTTCAAGATTATCATATTTCATGTAATGATACGCGATAAACATTCAAATAAAAACATGATTAGGCTATGACACACAAATTCAGATTGCCATTATTATAATATTTGAAACTAAAAGCATCTCATTCCCACTTTCTTGTGAGTTAATGTACCATTTAAGTATGAAATACAACGTGTACCCCACAAATATGCCAACAAAAATGTAAATTGCATTATCTTCAAGACATATGAGACCTTGTGCAAGAGAATATGTATATCAATCTCCAGGATGAAATTACATCAATTAGCACAGGAAAAGAAGCAGATCTCGAAGGATATAAAGAATCAGAATAATTCAGAATCGAATGATTCATATTGCTTGGTTTGGATGAAGTATCAAGATTTATATCAACAGAAAGATTGTACCAATGGAATTCTTCAATATAAGAATGATCAAGGAATCGATTGATTCAATGAAACAGGGTAGCGTGATCCAACTGTTATCAAGATAAATGATCCAAGGAATAGCATATGTTCTAAAAAATGTCGTTAGAAACATATCTTAGTCCAGCTTCACATTGCATGTTTTTCGGGGCATGGGCAGTGAAGTGAACCGAAAAATTGTGCTAATCAATATAATTCGATATTGGTGTCATGAAATTCTTAAAGCCTCATATTCTATATCTGATAATGATCTTTTAACACACACACCCGGCATAATATGGGTTCAAATCACAGTTGTAAGATATGTAATTATGTTTTCACACTACTGATGGTTCAAAGACGCTTTTAGCCTATTGACAAGCTAAATTATATACATACACAACACTATCATTTCCTATTTGTGTAGTCTCTGATGTTTAGATCAATACATATATAGTTAAGATAAATCAAATAAACATAAAGCACCAACAGTCAATCTAAGGTCATGTGTGACTGATAATCAACTGATGTACTATCATTTCTTCTCTAACCTCAAATGATGTCAATTTTATCTTTTTCAATTTGTTTGGAATTTTCAAAACTTTGTGAAAGAAAATAAAACTTTCATGTTATGGTTTTGAAAACAATTTTACTTGGTTACTCAAGATTTAGCATTTCAATCAATCAAAAACTCAAACCAATGTAATCGAATGCCTTTGCCGTTGTCACCGACACAATACTTTACTCCCCATGTCCTGTAGACTCCCCCTCAACTCGTGAAATGGTTGCATCAATGACTTTATGCTCACCATCGTCACCACAAGTTTCAGATTGTCTTTTGGATTTGGTCAAACGCTTTCCAAAACATCATTGTGTGGGACATTATCTCCCCCTGATCATCAAGTCGTTGAATCCATGATAGATTTACCAGTTACCTAAACAACTCTTTGCTCCTGCAGATGCCATTCTCTGTTAAGTGCTATGAACAACCACTATTAACAACCCAAATGGTATTAATAGTCCCTCTTGGTTAATCTTGCACATCTTACAAGAAACATCAATTTGACAATGAGACCCAAGCCATGGTGGTCCTAGGTCATCCATTTATATCAAAATAAATGACTTCACGCAATTCACAGTCGAATCTCTCCTCGATTTTTGGAGATTGCTCCGACGAATCCGAAACATATATTTTAGATTTCCAAACACTCTTCCGTTCATTAAGTTCTTTCTTCTTAAAAAGTGAAGTGTTTGAACATTCTGGTTCATTTGAAACATGTTTAGATTGTGAAACCTCTTGTTGTTCTAACAGCCTTCTCAATCTTTTGTTTCTCCTCCGTCGCTGAGGTCTAGAGAGCCTAACCTCAGACTGTGACTTACCCTTTTGTACAACACTCGGTTTAACCATATTTGGTTTAACCTTAGCAGGTTTTACCATAGATATTACTTTAGGCTTCATCTTCTCAGGAATGTCATGTCGTTTTCCCTTATTCTTGTAAGGACAATTAATCAGAATATGACCCACTACATTACAATGAAAGCACATACGCATTTCCTTGAACTGCCTCACATATGGAACTCTCCTTAAACTTGAAGAACTCTCAGATGTATAACCTCCAGATGAATGATCAACAACAATCTCTTGCTTCTTTGGAACATAAGAACTCTTTAAATTGACAACAAGCTTAACCACCGGTTGAATCTTTTCTGGGATGACATGCTTCTTACCTTTAATCTTATAAGTACAATTTATCTTAATATGACCAATCTCAATGCACTGGAAACAAGCACGTCTCTCTTTATATTGTTGAACATAAGGAACATTCCTTGAACTATTCTGACTTCCAAACGATTCACCAGCATAAAATCCTGATTGCTTTTGACAAAAAGAACCCCCGGAGGTTTGAGTATGAGCAGATTCAGATTTCTCCAAATTTACTTTCTCTTTTATAAAATCCAGTGTGGTCTTGTATGAAATTTTTGGAATTTCTGCATTGATATCTCCAAATTTAATAAAACCATGTTGACCCAAAACTGGTTTTGACTGCTCAGGTTCATCAGGTTCTGTCAAAATGCATCGATCACTTGTAACTTGCTTCACCACTTTTTCTTCTTCAATCTTTACTTCTTTATGAATACCCTCAACTTTGTCTTCATCAAAGCATTCATTATCACTATCATCCTCATACACCATGTCCTCAACAGTAATTGGATTAACCTTGAGGATGGTTTTTGGCTCCAACTCTTCTTCAGTCACTGTCTCAATGCTACGAGTTGCGTAATTACCATTAAACGGAGGACAGAAACCAACTCCCCTAACAACTTTATCATTTTGCTATGGACAATAACCAACTCCTCCAACTACTTTCTCACCACTAGCTTTCTCATTATAATATTCCAACAAAAAACTGGAATTTTTATAACCCTCTGTGACTGGGCAAGTTCATTTATTTTCTTTTCATACTCAAAATATACCACATCATTGTGAAAAGCTTGTTCATTTACTTTTGATTGTAAAACTTTGATATCATCTTTGAATGATTCAATTCTTATATTTAAAAGCTTCTCATTTTCTTTGAAAGTTTGATTAGTTAAGTAGCTTGCCTTCAAGTCACAGATGAGATTAGCATTGTCATCACACAATCTCAGAATTTTTAAATCAGAATCAATGCATTTAGAGCATGGAGCAGAGAAAACCTCATTTACCTGTTTAGAATCAGCCATGAATCCACTAGCTTCGACAACCTTCTCTGTCACTTTCCCTGCAGCTACATTGTTATCCATCAACTATTCAGTAGATACTTTTGCATCAACATTCTGACATGTAGACTCTTTACTTTCAGTAACACTCCTAGAGTCACCCATGTCACCATCTGAAGAATTATTATCAGAGCCAGCATCAGTATGAACCTCAACTTATACCTCTGTAGAAGAAGAAAGAACACTCTCACTTGATTCAGTAAAAATGTCACTTTCAGAATCACTCTGCTTCTCTAATTCTTCTTTAATCAAGGCCACGAACGCTTGAGTAGTAACTTCTTAATTGAGTACACCTTTAACACTCTCGTCATCACTTTTGTCACTAACTTCAGTCACATCACTTTCTTCATAAGAATGAACTATACCAATCAAGTCCGCTAAAGACATATCAGTTAACTTCTCATTTTTCTTGATGAGCACTTGTACTTCTCAAACTTAGGTGGAAAAGCATCCAACAGCTTCTCATTCACCTCAGTATTAGTGTAAGAAACATCACATTTTACCAACTCTCGCAAAAGATGTTAGTATCTGGTACCGATATAATCAACTGATTCATTCCTCAAATACTTGAAAAACATAAATTGTTTCTTCAGCAAATCTCTCCTACTCTTCCAAAAATTCATCATCTCGAGAATTTTGTGAAAGTGTCCAAGAATAATTTTCCCTCCAAAAATATATGAATTTTGGTGAACAAAAATTCTAAAATCACAATCTTCTCAAAAACAGTTCAATACACTCAAATAAAGGTCCCCTCGAAAAAAAAATTCAAGACAATTTTTCCCGCCAAATACTTTTTTTTAAAGAAAATTTTCAAGAAAACACTCAAATAAAGGTCCCCTAGTGAAAGTGTCCGAGAATAATTTTTTTTCTTATCAACACTAGCGAACTTATATATGCTCGCCAGAAGGAATCTCTAAGCGAACTTGATGAGCAAACTTGGTATGTTCGTCTGAACTGTACTGAGCGAACTTGTTAAGTTCACCTTTAACTGAATCATTAAGTTCGCCTAAAACGCTGAAAAATCAGGAAGAACACAAACACGAACTTAGACATATGAAAATCATGATTTCTAATGTATATGATCGAATATGATGAAATTAAACCATAGGAATAATTAGAAACTGATTAGGAACAATCCTATCGGATCAAATTCTCAAAATCAATCCAAAATGATCAAAATCACTCCATTTTTGTCAAGAACACGAAAAAGATGAAAAAGTCTTCAAAATCAATGATCTTTGATGTTGATTCTACACGAAAACACCACGTATATGCTGCTAATCGAGAGAAAAAGCTCTGATACCACTTGTAGGTCCCTGCTCGGGTGTGACAGATCTCTAGACTCGCGGTACGACAGGATGATAACGTGCGGAATCCATTGATCAACGTGCAACGTGTAAGCAATCAACAACATAATGTAAATAATCTTCTTTGTATTTCCTTATCAACAATGTTTATACTCTGACTCAGTTCTTGACTCTCCACCTCTGTTCTCTTTTTTTTTTTTTTTAACTAAAACTGACATGTAAACATCTATTTATAGGGAAACTACAAAGACCACAGGCGAACTTAGCAAGTTCGCCTAGAACCTCCTTAGGCGAACTTAGCAAGTTCGCCCCTCAAGTTGCAATTTCGCCCCTCAAGTTCGCCTAAACATTCCCTCAGGCGAACTTGACAGGTTCGCTAACTTACAACATAGAATTTTAGCGACAGTTACAAAACATGCTCTAACAGAGGGTAATTGTTATCCTTAACGGGAGGCACTACCATTTTAATTTAAAGATTTTAATTCGTTATTCAAATGTCATAAGGACGAGGCTCTAGCGGTGACCCGGATCACAAGTTTGTAGTAGTCATATCACTTGATTAGTCAACTTAGCATTATCACGTACCAAGCTGATTCGAAGCAATACACTTCGTGACCTAATCATTTTCGAGATATTTACTTTCTTGTTGTTTACTATTCTGCTATTTACATTCCTGTTACACACATCACGTACGTTTTTATTTTTATGTTATTTACTTTACCGTTATTTATTTTTCTGTCATTTACTATTCTGCTTCACAACCACACAAAACCTACTCACTAATTGATCTGGTTAAACGATAACGAAAGTTGAGTACCGAAACTCGACCGTGTCCATTGGTTCGATACTTGGTTCTTACCTAAACTATATTATGTTGCGATAGGTACACTTGCCTATTGTGTGTGTTTTTAAGTTAAAGTAATTATCATTTTATAAATTTAAAACTTGATGTCGTAAAACCATAGTAAAAATATATCATATTTTTATATATATTAAAAATGACACATCACCATGGAACTGAGTAGAATGAGTGATCGTACTCATGACATGTGATGGGATCTGCCAACTATTGGTATTAGGGATAGCGGGGTGTGTGATCGAAGATCTCGCCCCGGTGACCTTGTCACTGGCTTTCTGGTGTACGGTACGTCTCGCTGGTGGGTCAGCGTCACCCATCTTAGGAAAAGGAATAGGGCTAGTAGAACGTACCTGGTTTTTGCACAACGTCTTTAAACGCTCCCGAAAGTGGCGGGTGCACTCGTGTAGCTCTCGTTCGGGCTCTAAGAAAGCAGAATACGGGGGTGATCCCTGCGAACAGTATGGTGCATAAACTGCAAGACACAAAAATAAATAAGAAAGACTCAAACACAGAAAGACTCGATCCTAAATTAGACTCACAAGTAGCAAATAGGACAGACACACAATTAAGACTCAAAATGATAGAAAGAAAGAAAATAAACCAAAAATCACACAAATAACTAATCAAAGCTAATATTGCTATTGACAAGTGTCCCCGACAATGGAGCCAAAAACTTGATGTCGCCCAGACTATCTATAAAAACTATAAATAAAAACCTAATATAGACTCCTAAGTAATAAATGGAGTACCTATGAACTAAACCGCACTGACAGGCAAGTGAACCTATCGAGTGTAGCACACCTTAACGGTAAACCGGGTTATCGAACCCTAGAGACACTGAATAACTATACTAGACTCTGACTCGAACTAAAGATGATTGATTTGGGGGATTTCTATACTACTGATTAACTAATGACAAGTAATAAGAAAACCAACGATCGACTCTAACAATCAGACACAGGACTCGAGAATATCAGAGATGAGAATAACACTACCTAGGTTATGAATCCTGATTGTTGGGCTTGGAATTCTATCAGCTATGGAATCTGTAATGGAACTGGGATCCTAAAATATGACACCTTTAAATCACCTAGTGGATTCCTAAACACTCTCAGGATGTGACCAGAAGGAAACTCTAAAGGATACTAAACTCACCACCTGGTTGGATTACCTCTCAGTCTCACCAACGATACTAGAGAACTCAATAGACAGCTCATTTTTCGGTCTCACTGTCTCAATACATCAGAGATGCAAGGAGTAATCTGAAGGCAACCTGTTTGACACGAATTAACAACGACAATAGAACTCCTAAAGAAACTTCCTCTCAGAAAGATTTCACTCAGGATTCTAACAACGAAGATTAAACTATTATCTATCACTTTACAGGTATTTAGACAAGAAGAACACTCAATTTTAAGGGATTGCTAATCAATATTCCTACGGATTACTACGTCTAGCACACCGTACACAAATCACAAACACACAGTATGCGATCTAATACTCACCCATACATGAAAGAAATTCACAAAGGTGTGTATGGAACAATTGACCAATAATAAATTAGAATCAAGAATGCATATTCATCAAACCATCACAATCAGATCTGTTACAATATCATCAATCGAAAACATGAATCCAAAATCGATAAAAATCTAAACTTTAACGATCTTTCATCTACAACCTAGGCAGTATTAATGGTTTAGCCAAGAATCATACCTAAAACCAACAAAACAGTAGTAAAAGTATCAAACATGGTTTCAACAACTTAATCAAAGAACTAAAGGATGAGAATCAACACCCGAATACATTAAAGCTAACACACCCGAGATCAAAAGCTTCAAACTTTAGCTTCCGATCCTTCTCCAACTCCTAGAATCGCCCCAGAACTGGTCTCTGACGGCCAAAAGATCGAACTCCCAACATAATGGCTATATAATTTTATTTAAATTCGAATTAGGGCTTTTTCATGGAATACGGGCCCCTTGCGTACAGCGAAAGACAATTTATTCGGCGCCCTTCTAGCTTTCCTCGCGTACCGCGAGAGATGGACTCCTCCTCTTTGCGTACCGCGAAGAAGTAAAATTCCCACTTTTTGACTTTATTTCTTTGGGACTTATTCTCGTGCTCGATCTCCTCGTGATTTCACTTGTAATTCTCGCGAGCTTCTATAAACCTGACATGGACTCAAAACAAACTAAAAATAAGTAAAAACGTACACAAAACTATCTAAAATGCACAATTACAAAGGAATAAAGGATGTGTGCTTTGCACTACATCAATCATTCAACGTAATTACATATAAATATACGTACACATCTTTAGTTTCATTGAACATTCATTGGTCATAAACATATGGTGATCAACCCGTCATTTGTTCGCATAAGTCACAAAGACATATGCTCCGTCCTACCGTCGTAATCCGTCCTCCATCATCGTTCGATCAACCTTCGGCCGTCCGTCATGCAATACCGTTCGACCAACCTTCGGTCGTTCGGCTTTACTTGTAATCCCAAGGAAATTCCGACCTTATTTTAACTTTTTCGGCAATTTAAGTTCATTATTTTGGTGAATCGCATTTATGAAGAACCTTAATTACCTACTTCAAATTCATAAGTAATAAATATTTATGTTATATGCTTTGTAAATAATTGTCACCATCCTATTCCATAAATATATAGGTACATACTAAGTCATTTCTAAAACTATATATATACACACATGATATAAACAATTTATTATGAAAATATAACATTGCTAGTATTTTTAAATTACTAAAGGTAAATAAAACAAATAAATATATAATTATATCTATAAACATATTAAATATGAATTATGATGAAATGAAATCATGAACATAAAATTTATGAGCACTTAAGTTGAAATATGTTATGAAATTAAAAACTATTTTTCATATTTTGCAATCTTAATCCCTATAACAAATTAAATTTTGTAAATAAGCCCATGATACTACCCTATAAATAGACCCTCATTCTTCTCTCATTCTCACACCATATCAAGTTCTAATCCCTCTCTCAAGATTCAAAGTCGTTTCCATATTCATAAGTAAGTTCTTCTTATATTCTTGCTTGTTCATACTTTTCCTTTAAAAATCTCTCATAACTAGCTAGATCTATGATCTCTAACATGATTATGTTATAATCATAGACCTATCCAAGATCAAAAGCCCTATTTTAATTAAAATTGTGTCAAACTTTTATTTAAAAGCTTGGTTGATCATTCTTACTCCTTTCAATTTCAAAAATTGAGTTTTTACTAAAAATCCTTATTTTCAAGTTAAATTATTTAATATTCAATTTCTATCTTTACATAAACTTATATTTTCACTTTAGCCCATATACTTTCCAAACACAAACTAAACTTGGTTAAGTATGCAAATAGAGTAAATTTCAAACTAGTATGTAGTTATCTAGCAAACATTAAAGTTCTGGCTAGGAAAAGACGGGGTTCTGATCCGACCAACTCTTTCCTGGAAACTTTTCTGTTGGAGGTACTACTCTGGAATGATAACCATTTTAGTGTAGAACAACCACTCTCAACTAATTATGATTATGATTATAAACTCATTTCTTTATAAATATTTATACAAACTTTTATATAATTTATTTTTATTATATGAGAACATTTAAAACTCAATTCTATACTTTTAATTAATAATTAATTATGGTTTAATTATTAATTAATTAAAACATTATTATACTTTAAATTTTGGTTTAATTACCAACTAATTAAATCATTATTTTTAACACTTATTTTTCATAAATCAAATGAAAGGTTTCACTCATTTATTTAAGTAGTAAATTATTTAATTACTCAACTAATTATTACTCATTTATTTATTCATTTATCTATCTATTAATTTATGCAATTACAAATAAAAGAAAACTAGTCATTTATTTATTTGTGTATTTATTTACAAACAAAAGAAACCTAATTATTTATTCATACGTTTATATAATTATTACAAACAAACAACTTCGTTATTAATTCTTTCACTTATTACAATACAAATATTTATCAAAGATTTACATAAAATATTATTTGCAACTCAAATAATTATTTTATTATTAAAATGAGGACACTCACATCAATCTCCTCGCACAATAGGATTCTCTATTTCAGTTGTACAAATTATTGATATATATGTTTCATCAAACATAGGTTAACCTTGTGATTAGCTAGAACATTTGTGCAATATACTTGTGTGACATCCAAGCTACTCATTGCAAGGTGAGTTTACATAGCCCCTTTTTACTGTTTTTACTTTTGGGGTGAAACATGTTATCAACTTTATCTATTTAAACAATTCAATATCTATGTTCTTGTGCTTGATCTTTATGCTTTATATTTGAACTACTTAGTGACCATTGCATGTGTTTCATGCCAGTACATTCATTAACTTGTAGCCCAAGCCTAAGGTAGTACCTAACATGATCATTTATATGGGAAACTGAAACTATAAGTTACCACAAGACCTTGGCGGGTTTTGTTGGGTATCAACTATAACTTGGAGTATCCGCTTGCTCCCTTTTTCAAAATGGCAATCAGTGGGATTGCGTATCTAGTTTTCTATTATTAGGCTTGAATTGTACGCTTGTAACCTTGTATGTTTTCACATATATGCTTTAGACATGCTTTGAACATATTGAATTGTAAACCTATACTTAACTTTTGTTTGGTGTCAAAACCTATGTTACTCACCAACTACTTGTAGTTGACATTTACTCACATGTTTCAGGTGCACCAGTTTGAGGACACTACTTGATCACTTAGGACATTGGACCTAGCCCTATTAAATATTAAATTCAACTTATGTCATGTGTGAACGTTTTATTATCCATTTCTACTTGTAACGGATGCGTTTAATTTTGATGAATAAATATTGTCACATTTAATAGATGATCGTGTGCTTATGAACAACTGCGTCATCCCCGGCGTATAATCTGTCGCCGGCCGGGGTGTGACAGATTGGTGTCAGAGCCAGGTTATAGGGAATTAGGTTATTAGACACACATGACCTAGACTATAACCTAGGAGTCCCCAAACATGAGTTTAACTCATGTCTTTTATTAAGAACTCCACTTTATACTCATTTATACACATACTTTTCTACATCTATCTATTTCTGTTTACATGATACAATTGCATGAACTACAACATTCCAAGGACTACATGGATTTATTTAAAACCATATGGATTACTTGAAACATATTTCTAGACTATATCCTATAACCTTAGGATACCCTTATGTAAGTATCTTACATATTATCTGGTGTATTACATTGCATGTACAATACAAATTTTCTTATGTACTATATTACTTGATAACCTACATGTTCACAAAAACTGCTACTCCTGTAATACCTCATTTGTTACACTATTTGAATTGTCTGCGCAATACCTATTTGATATTACTAAATGCTATCCTAAGTTTTGACATATACACCTCCATGTTTACACATCATCACTGATCACTCATGGAAAGATTTAAAACTCCTAGATCCAATACCTATTAAAATTTTAAAGTCCCATTAAAGTTTTGAGTTCTGAAAATTAGTAGAGAACATGTGCAATCTAGAAGGGTGAATGCCTGTACTTTGGGTCTTCTGTCTAGGAAAGCATTTCACATAAATCTAAATCAACCGAAGGATCCGTATGCTTTCCTGGGAATTCTCGAAGTGAGTGTTCACCTATAGGCTAAAGCATGTCTTCTTGAAAGTATAAGGACTTGAATCACTTTGATTTATCGTAACATCCATTTGGCTATACACCAGATGAATGCAATCTAAACATCATCCGCTTAATTATTATAATTTGGTACACAAGTCTAAACCCTCTATTTTATCCTTAGACTTAATCATATTTAAGTCAACTATACCTCTTCATCCTTATGCCTTGGAAATTTTATCACCCTTATTATCATTTACAAAGGATTTAAACTCTTAGCCCTTACCATCTAAGGAAAAGAAGCTGCTTCAATAGGTGAAGCACACCCTTGAGCCACAGGACACAATCCCTGACGATTCTCACCATAACCATGAGTTCAAATAATAATGTCACTTGCACATGATGGCTGGAAGAGTGGGTGTAAGTCCATGAAAGATTCCGACTAAGGAAAGACTGAGTACTTCAGTGTGTCCTTTGTGACCCACCTCTCTTTCCTGAGAATCCTTCTCGTGGGTACACTACTTATAGGTCAAGTGTTACTCCTAATATATTATAAGAGCTCGATGTTATGATTAGTCAAAATTTTAAACTCATGAATACTTTTGTACTTAACAACTTACCATTACACTTACGACCTTTTCGTGCTAAACATGGTCTCTTACCCTCTTCATTCCCCTAAGAATCACCCCAAATCAGAGTCAACACAAGAGGAATACTTTGGGTCCCCATCACCAGACAACTAGTCACCGGAATGACTAGTTGCTAGATCCATGTTTGACTGCATAGCAGATTGTCTTAGGAGCAGACTTGAGACTCCGAGAAGCTGAATCACCTCCGAGAAACCTTATTTAACACCTAACCTATACCATCCAGGAGCAGGACAAGACAAGGAACCTACCAATGTGTTAGGAGTTCCATTTGATGCCGCTCACCTATATGTAAGGACCACAGAGTTTTAAGGCAAGGAGTGGAGACCAGGGAATACTTGATGCACATACGAAAATAACTAGGGCTGACGCCCGGTTTGCAATACGAATAACTACAACGATGTTCGTCTTGGTACTCGTCTGCTTCCTGGTGGAAAACTACCTGAGATGTTAGCCGGATACCCTATTTCGCGTCTTCTTAAAAACTTAAATTGAAACCCATATTCTGTACCTAAATATAAATGTTAATTTTTTTTTAACTTTCTTTAATGATTGATATCTAAACCTTCTTTGTAAACTAGTTATCTTGTTATTTCCCCGATTTAACTAATATAGTTATTTTGTTCAAACAAAACCTTTATCAAACTCTTGGTTTATAGATTTTATCTAGAGTATAAACTATTTACAAACCCCCTTTACCTCGCAAAGAAGCTTAATACCAGTCTTGTACAAATGATTTTATAAAAGTAATAACAAGTATTTCATCCTTTTTTATGATGACTTGATTAACTATTTTATTATGACTTGTTATTTCGTTAAACTAATTATTATTTAAATTTTGGCTTATTTATTAAATAATAAGGCCATTATTATCTTTTGAAACATTTGCTTTATGATAATCAAATTAAAAGGTTCTTATTTATCCAATTATCCATCCGCCCAAATTATTATTCCATTTATTAATTTACAAACAAGAGTAAAAATTTCAAATTACCCGTTTATTTATAAACAAAAAGCATAAATTAGATATTCATGTACACATTATGCTGAATACCTGCAAAACCTTCCCATCACCTTGCACCTTTCGGAATGTATGAGCTTACTAGTCATTTCAAGGTGATGAATCATTTCGCGTAGGCGTTAACCACCCATATAAACCTCAACGAAAATGGAAAACTTAAAACCCAACTACCTACATGATAGATGAATGTCAAGCAACATGCCTGGCTGCAAAACTTGATCACCTACGAAATTTGATAGCTTACGTTACTCATGAGAGTTGATTACTTACATATGAACGTTCACATTATACGTGAAAACCAATTTGTTTACTTCATAAACGAAACTTAATTAGTCACATTATACACGAAACTTGGTTGTTTGCAATATGCATGATACTAGATTGATCAAATCACACTTGAAACTTACTCGTTTGCAATATACATGATATTAGCTTGTTCACATGATACAGATACTTGGTTGTTTACAATATATATGATACTAGATTGATCACATTATAGACGGAACTTGATTACTTGCAACATGCACGACACCAGATTGTTCACACGATACGTGATACTTGGTTAATTACAATATGCATAGTACTATATTATTCACGCTATACATCAAACTTGAGTGCCTACATTACACACGAAACTAGACTGTTTACATTGTTTACAATAAATTGCCCACTATATACATGAAGCATGATCGTTCACTTTATCCATGAAACTTGATAGCTATAAACTTTAAGCTACTCGGGGTTTGACGTATTCTTGTTTAAACACGAGAAAGCTATAAACTTTGAGTTACTCGGGGTTTGACGTATTCTTGTTCAAACACGAGAGAGCTATAAACTTTATGGATAACCTGGAGGGTGTGCCATCTACTTAGGGCACCCATGTATGGGGTTGTGCCAGTCTTTACTCCCTGATTGACTTTACCATCTAGACACACAATTACTCACTAGCAACTCATGTATGAAAACAATAATAAAGTAAATGTTTTTGATATTTCCCCCACCTCTGTACCCACACGTAATAGAACGATCTATACGGACCATATGACGATTTGAGTAATTACGGGTGCACACGTAATTATAAAAATCAGCGCATGGAAAACATAGTAAATTCTGTCGTGTGCGATGACATAAAACCTATGGTGAAATACACTAACGAAACTAACGGAATATGATAAGGGCATAGTAGATATACCGCTGGTACATCCTATATATATATATATGTGTGCTCCTGTCATATTGTAAGAAGTAGCGTTGTCCGTATTCATGTAGGGATTTCCTATTACTCTGACCTTGACTAGTAGTTTTGAAATCCTTATCCAGTGACATCACTCAAACATCTTAGACTATATCTTAAAAAGTTTAGATCTAAAAGTTTCCATCATCCTCATTACAAGTGATGCATTCCATCATTTGAATCCAAAAAAAATCATTCTCGGACAATCTTTTCCTTATTTCCACTCAAACAAAATCCACTACCACCATCCATACCTCACACGATGACCTGACCTAAAGCTTGTCATCAACTATACTCCTCAAATCGAAAAGCAAAGCCAGTTGAGAATCCAAACACATGTCTCTTCCTTAGACCCTTCTCCTAAATAATTTCGGGACGAAATTTTCTAAAGTATGGGAGACTATAATCCCCAGGAAATTCCGACCTTATTTTAATTTTTCCGGCAATGTAAGTTCATTATTTTGGTGAATCGCATTTATGAAGAACCTTAATTACCTAATTCAAATTCATAAGTAATAAATATTTATGTTATATGCTTTGTAAATAATTGTCACCGTCGTATTCCATAAATATATAGGTACATACTAAGTCATTTCTAAAACTATATATATACACACATGATATAAACAATTTATTATAAAAATATAACATTGCTAGTATTTTTAAATTACTAAAGGTAAATAAAACAAATAAATATATAATTATATCTATAAACATATTAAATATGAATTATGATGAAATGAAGTCATGAACATAAAATTTATGAGCACTTAAGTTGAAATATGTTATGAAATTAAAAACTATTTTTCATATTTTGCAATCTTAATCCCTATAACAAATTAAATTTTATAAATAAGCCCATGATACTACCCTAAAAATAGACCCTCATTCTTCCCTCATTCTCACACTATATCAAGTTCTAATCCTTCTCTCAAGATTCAAAGTCGTTTCCATATTCATAAGTAAGTTCTTCTTATATTCTTGCTTGTTCATACTTTTCCTTTAAAAATCTCTCATAACTAGCTAGATCTATGATCCCTAACATGTTTATGTTATAATCATAGACCTATCCAAGATCAAAATCCCTATTTTAATTAAAATTGTGTCAAACTTTTATTTAAAAGCTTGGTTGATCATTCTTACTCCTTTCAATTTCAAAAATTATGTTTTTACTAAAAATCCTTATTTTCAAGTTAAATTATTTAATATTCAATTTCTATCTTTACATAAACTTATATTTTCACTTTAGCCCATATACTTTCCAAACACAAACTAAACTTGGTTAAGTATGCAAATAGAGTAAATTTCAAACCAGTATGTAGTTATCTAGCAAACATTAAAGTTCTGGCTAGGAAAAGACGGGGTTCTGATCCGACCAACTCTTTCCTGAAAACTTTTCTGTTGGAGGTACTACTCTGGAATGATAACCATTTTAGTGTAGAACAACCACTTTCAACTAATTATGATTATGATTATAAACTCATTTCTTTATAAATATTTATACAAACTTTTATATAATTTATTTTTATTATATGAGAACATTTAAAACTCAATTCTATACTTTTAATTAAAAATTAATTATGATTTAATTATTAATTAATTAAAACATTATTATACTTTAAATTTTGGTTTAATTACCAACTAATTAAATCATTATTTTTAACACTTATTTTTCATAAATCAAATGAAAGGTTTCACTCATTTATTTATGTAGTAAATTATTTAATTACTCAACTAATTATTACTCATTTATTTATTCATCTATCTATCTATTAATTCATGCAATTACAAATAAAAGAAAAATAGTCATTTATTTATTTGTGTATTTATTTACAAACAAAAGAAACCTAATTATTTATTCATACGTTTATATAATTATTACAAACAAACAACATCGTTATTAATTCTTTCACTTATTACAATACAAATATTTATCAAAGATTTACATAAAATATTATTTGCAACTCAAATAATTATTTTAATATTAAAATGAGGACACTCACATCAATCTCCTCGCACAATAGGATTCTCTATTTCAGTTGTACAAATTATTGATATATATGTTCCATCAAACATAGGTTAACCTTGTGATTAGCTAGAACATTTGTGCAATATACTTGTGTGACATCCAAGCTACTCATTGCAAGGTGAGTTTACATAGCCCCTTTTTACTGTTTTTGCTTTTGGGGTGAAACATGTTATCAACTTTATCTATTTAAACAATTCAATATCTATGTTCTTGTGCTTGATCTTTATGCTTTATATTTGAACTACTTAGTGACCATTGCATGTGTTTCATGCCAGTACATTCATTAACTTGTAGCCCAAGCCTAAGGTAGTACCTAACATGATCATTTATATGGGAAACTGAAACTATAAGTTACCACAAGACCTTGGCGGGTTTTGTTGGGTATCAACTATAACTTGGAGTATCCGCTTGCTCCCGTTTTCAAAATGGCAATCAGTGGGATTGCGTATCTAGTTTTCTATTATCAGGCTTGAATTGTACGCTTGTAACCTTGTATGTTTTCACATATATGCTTTAGACATGCTTTGAACATATTGAATTGTAAACTTATACTTAACTTTTATTTGGTGTCAAAACCTATGTTACTCACCAACTACTTGTAGTTGACATTACTCACATGTTTCAGGTGCACCAGTTTGAGGACACTACTTGATCACTTAGGACATTGGACCTAGCTCTATTAAAGATTAAATTCAATTTATGTCATGTGTGAACGCTTTATTATCCATTTCTACTTGTAACGGATGCGTTTAATTTTGATGAATAAATATTGTCACATTTAATAGATGACCGTGTGCTTATGAACAACCGCGTCAGCCCCGGCGTATAATCCGCCGCCGGCCGGGGTGTGACATTACTTTCCGACCAACCTTCGGTCGTCCGTCATACCGTATTACCGTCTTAGTCCGTAATTCGCCCGTTTGCCCTAAGGCAACCATTTTCCACCCGAACTATTTATACAGTCGTGCATCGATTGAGGGACTGACTCCACTGTTGTGGCCTTAGTTTTAGTCTACCTTTCTAGACTTTCATTTGTGGCTGCATAATAGTCGAGTGGTCGTCCGTCTACCGTAGTAGCCGTTAGCATCGTTTCCGTCCATAACATTTACATTGCGATACATATAAATATAAAGCAAGATTTCATTCATTTGCGTTATGCCATTCATTCATTTCATTATTTGTATACGTACGTTTCATTCTTTGTTCATCATTCATTTTCATATATATGTCACGCATGATCATATTGACATTCATAAGATTTATTCATTTAGCGTATACACTTCAGGTCCAAAACTTTTAAATGGTTTGCACATAACATAAAGGGGGCACATAGAACTCACCTGATAAGCGCGTCCTGAGATACTATCACTGGTCAGTATGCGTCTATAGGTGTCACACACAATCTGTATAAATCATTTGTATAAGTTAAGATAGCTGACCTAACCTGAGACTTCGTTTCTATCTTTAGGGTCTGGCGAACTTAGATAAGTTCGCCCTACATTGATTCAAGCGAACTTAGTAGATTCGGTAGATTGGCATTAACTGTTCTTGATAAGTTCGCTAAGATAGCATCAAGCGAACATGATAGGTTCGCTTAGTTAGCTTTAAGCGAACTTGATAGTTTCGCTAAGATGGCCTCAGACGAACTTGACAGATTTGCATGAACTGCATCTTCCTTCCCAAACAACCCAATCTGTATAGAGGACGTCTAAGTTGTAAAATACACTTATTTAATTCTGACAAAAATCGGACAGAGTCCTGTTTGTTTTTATCTAAATCCCGGCAATAATTGTCCATCTCCTTTACCACATCATAACCAATAATCCGAATGACCGGGTTTTTAACTACTATTATTGATATCTTTATATACTTTTACTTATAAAAATAATAAATCTTTTATCGGTTATCATTTATCAAATAAATCATCTCTACGCGTCCTCCTCGAATACGATATTCGGAACCCGAACCATTAATATTAATTAACATTCTTTGAGATTTAAAGAATATACCTCATTGAACACGAACCCGTAACTTGACCGTATGGATTCTGAATCAAGTGATTCAAAAGTCCACGAACTCGTCTCGACGCGCCGGTTATCGCGAGATGGAATCCATTGTTGTCGATACTCATCGTACTCGCATCATCATAATGCCGTGAAATCGTTATCATTTTCCTAGAACTATTATCAACAACGACTAACCACCATTGTTTCACTCGTCAACTATAACAGCTACCATTAACCACCATCAACAGTCACCGCCGTGAACCGCCATGGGACCGTTAAGACGACGTGGCTGCAATAACATCACCACCTTGCAACCATGATACCGTCTGCATCCCGTAACCAACATTGTCCTTCTCGTCGTCATCCCGCTACAGCACCGCCAAGGATGTTGTCACCCTCCGCCCTAACTGTGAGCCTTCCTCACGCTTTGGGCTAGCCTCACCACCATCACTGTGAGCATCAACCCAAGCCACCCTCACGAGGTTGCCATTGTCACCACCGAACCACCGTGAAGCTGCCATGGTTACCACCGAACCACCGCTATAACCATTACCGGAGAAAGCTGTGTTGGGTTAGAGAAACCGCAGCGGACCACCGTCGTTGTCCCAAACTCACCATTGTCGTAGTCATGAAGAATACCGTCAAGTTGTCATCACTGCCGTTCATCTCCTACCACTCCAACACATGTTGTCACCATCTTATTCTCGTCACAATGAAGCTACTACTGCTGTCGGAGCCATGGCAGAAGCTCGCCCGTCTATTGTCGTCGGCAACTACTGCCCGTACCACCACTATTCGTCCCCTTTCTTCGCGTCTGAACCCACAACAGTAACTCTCTCTCTCTCTCTCTCTAGCCACTTACGAGCTTAGCCATGTTGTCATCTTCTTGAAGTCCCAAACGAATTTGAAGGTTGAAGGTTGGATTAGGGTATAATGGTGAAGAGGTTGCGTGGGGGTGGGGGGTGGTAGCAGATCGACGAGGGGGAGAGACAAGAGGCATGTGGCGGCTGGAATTGTGAGAAGGGAATTTAGGTTTTAATTTTTTTTTTCACTTGCAAACAACCCCCCCTCCTTAGAAATTACATTATTAGCTTTTAGTTTAAATTAGTAGTTAAATTATCATGCCATATTTTCGTTATTATCAAATCTTAGTTTTAAATAAAATCTTGTGTTTTAAACGATAAAGAATTTTGGGGTCTTACACTCTCTCTCTCTAAGCCGCGAGCTCTCTCTCTCTCTAAAACTTGCGCATGCAATGGAGTGAGTGAAAAGAGTGGTGTTGTCGATAGGCTTATATGGGTGGGCTCCCTTGGCCCAATCTCGTGCAAGGCCCAAGCCCATCCTATTCCCTTATTCTTTCTTTTCGATCTAGCGTTGCAAGTCTCGTCCTCGTTTCCTTTATTCGGCCTTATTTATTTGGGATATTACAATGGCTTTATTAGCTGTGAGGACCTTTAATGCATTTGATAGATTTCAGGTTGAGATGAATGGAAATCTGGTAATAAATGCCTATAAAATGCATGAAAGAGATCAAATTAATGACATATATATCAATGTTGATGACCATTGAGATATTGGCTAACCCACCCCATATAAAAATAAAAATAAAAATAAAAAACAATTTTTTTCAACTAATTTGATATTTTTCAAAATTTTATTATATAAATCAAAAGAAAATCACTCCACCATCCCTTGGAAAAAAAAATTCTACATCCTCTGTTGCTATTCACACATCTCTAAGGTTGATCAACACATCACAGGTATGCCACATTTACTGTTTATCCTTATTCTAATAAATCAGTACCTATTATGTCACGTGCCATTTTTCTGTACATTCAATTTTAGGATTTTCTGTCTCTCACCGCTATTTACAATCAGTCACTTTGATTCCTAAAATTACTCCTATAAATTCATCAATTAGGTTTAATTCAGTCTTTGTTTTCCTTCTTTTTCAATGCACACAAATGATTTTAAAAAAAAAGTGTACGAACTTTATAGTTTTGTAAGAAAATTAATTATTGTCCATATCTATCGGATAACAACTTTGTTTGATTCCAAATTATGTTTCTAAACACAATAATCACTTTGAAAACACGAATTCAAACACTTGTGAATAATTAATTTTAGTTACAAAATATGATATATTTCTTGAACCAGTTTTAAAACGTGAAAACTTCATATACTAGAAATGAGAAGTATGTAATACATGAGTTTTCTAACCTACTATTTTTATAAATTATTAATATGATGATGATTCTGAAATCATAATCATTTATGACCATATTGTCATGGGGTCATCTCTCGAGGCCCCGCGTGACGACGTGGGTTGCCCTAGAGCCAGCCAATTCATCCCGTTTATGATAGGGTCTACTAGTTTCGCCCTGCCTTGGACTCATCAGGCGAGCGGCAACAGCTCGCGACCAGTGATGCGTTCGGTGTGCAGGACACCTAGGCATGTTCACGTCGTCTATCACACTGAGGCCGTCCCCGATGAAGCCCGGACTAGCCTGCAAGCCCAAGCGTTCAAGTACAAACACAGCAAAACGATCTCCGAATATTTGACCTGTGACATTCTCCCACCACCATTTCATGCATGTCCGCAATCCCATACTTGTTTGCAGCCGTAGGACAATGCTTCACCCCTTATGATTGAGCATGATTCACTTTGGTAAAAAGAACACCCGGTAGTTCAGCAACAAATATCTTCGTCCGGATCAGGGTCAGTTAGTGCATCGGATGATTTAGGTGGCGCAAATGTTCACCTAGTTTCCAGTATGGGGACCTAGAGGGTTAGCAGTTTTCATCTTCTGTTACGACACTGTTGGACCGTAGGTTACTGATTGGTCACAGAGGGCTTCAATGTTAACCGGACTAGGGCGGCGCTCACGATCCCATACTCGCGGCGTACAAAGACCATCGGCGAGGCGCCCCCATTAGGTCTTCTCCCACCACCATTGAATAATTATACTCGTTTGGTAAACACACATCTGGGATAAGTCACATTCCAAAGTATCCGAGGGTCGACCTGCTCTGATACCACTTTGTCACGGGGTCATCTCTCGAGGCCCCGTGTGGCGCCCTAGGTTACCCCAGGGCCAGCCAATCCGTCCCGCTTATGATAGGGTCTACAAGTTTCGTCCTGCATTGACTCATCAGGCGAGCAACAACAACTCGCGACCAGTGATGCGTTCGGTGTGTAGGACACCTAGGTATGTTCACGTCGTCTATCCCACTGAGGCCGTCCTCGATGAAGTCCGGACTAGCCAGCAAACTCAAGCGTTCAAGTAAAAACACAGCAAAATGATCTCCGAATATTTGGTTCGTGACAATATGCTCCCTACATTCGTAATATTTTCAATGGTGATTATTAATACAATTAACCTCATATTAATTAATCCACATCATATTTTTCCAAAAATACCATTGCATTTTACAAAGGCTAAATTTCGCTTATGTCGCATGTGATTTGTCATCCCTTTCAGTTCAAAAATGAATCTTTTAACATATCAGCTCATGAGATTGTATTTTTATAACCATTTCAGCCTCTGCTATTAACTATGTTAAGTTTTTCTGTTAATTATAGGGTTGTTTTAAACTTTTTTAAAACCATTTTTTAGTTTTTTTACATAAAAACATCTTTTTTGAACTTTTCTTAAAAACGTTTTTAAAAACATTTTTTTTAGTTTTTTTTATAAAATAACGTTTTTAGATTTTTCATAAAATGTGTGGTTAAAGAGAACGTTTTAAAACTAAATTTCAAAAGGATTAAAAAAACACTTTCTCTAAAATATATAGGAGAAACCTTTCTAAAATAAATTAAAAAATTATGCATTCTTAAAAAAGTTAGAAAAAATTAATAGTAAAAAAAACATTTTTTGAAAAAGCTAAAAAACGTTTTTATAAAAAACTAAATATTGTTTTTAAAAACGTTTTTATTAAAAAATTTAATTTTTTTTTGAAAAATATAAAAAAAACGTTTTTAAAAAGTAAAAAAAAGACGTTTTTATAAAAAAAAACTAAAAAAAACGATTTTAAAAAAACGTTTCTAAAGAAGGAAAAAATATATCAAAAAACTAAAAAAAGTTTTTATTTGATTAAAATGGTTAAACTAGTCCCTTAGAAATAAAATTACTAAAATGTCCCTATACTTAACAGAAAAAAGTTAAAAAAGTTAGTAGCAGGGGCTAAAATGGTTAACAAAATGCAATCTCGGGGGCTGATATGTTAAAAGATTTTTTTTTGTACTGAAAGGGTTAAACAAGGCAAACCACAGAGGCCAAAAACGAAATTTATTCTTCTACAAATTTTCAAACTTTTTTTGAACAATGTTTTCACCTAAATACCACCTACTCTTGCACTTGTAAAAGTTTTGAACTCACACCATTTTTGTGGGAGATAAGCATCATACCAGTAGATCACTAGGTCATGGGTTACAACCAAAGGTTAATCGGTGTACATCACAATCAAAGGATGGGTTCAAATCCTACAGAGTGCAGGTTGTGGTGTATTTATCGTAAAAAATTTACGAATTCTTGTTAAAAAAACATCGTCGAGGCATAATAGAGAATCGAATGACATAATGAATAATATAAACAAACCGATTGGTTGTACAGATCGGACCGAATTTAAGAATTGAATGACATAATGAATAATATAAATATTAAAATTATGTATATATATACAAAATATAAAAATATTTTGTGCTTAATTTGATGTTAGTTTGTAATTTTTAGTGATATATGAATACTTAAATAAAAGAAAATATTTAACTTAAAATACTAAATTAATTAATAATTAGATTTTAAAAAAATAAAAAACTTGGAAATCGTATTCTGAAAACAGTGCCGAAGAACAATAAATCCTTAGAAGATTTGGGTATACTGAGTGTTTAGGTATTGGTAAATTTATTTATTTGTTTTATTTTATTTATTTTTGATGATATTTCTACTGTTTCAACAAATAAATTATTGCTATTATTAATATATTAAAATCATTGTAATTTGTAATCTAATCTTGAACAACAGATTTGTGGTTCTTTGATTTAACTTACTCCAGCTATCTGAATATTATCTTTTTTCAACATTATTCGTGATTTTTTTTTGTACAAAGATAATTTTTTTATTGTAGAGTAATACATTATGAGATATGTTAGTAAGATGATTAATAAATAAAGATTTTGTCATCAGATTATGTCCTCAGCCACATGCAAACTTCCATTTTCTTGATCGTGACTAAGCTTTAATAAATTATGAATATATTACGTGTAAAATTTTATAGTATTTCAATTTGTTTAGATTCCAAATTTATCACAACTTTCACTTCAACAATATGCCGTTTTAGGCAGATATGTAGATAAGGACGGCTAAAGACACCGACCGATTTCAAAATTCAAAATTCAAAATTAGGGATGACAAAATAACCTGATCCTCACGGGTATATCTAAAACCTGAAATATTCATGGCGGGTATACCGGAAACCCGACGGGTACGGGTACGGGTACGGGGCCGGGTATAGGATTAATTTTAAAAAAATTCGCGGGTATGGGACGGGTATGGGATTAGGTGATACCCGACTTGATTACCCAAAATCACATACCCGTTTACCCGAAACATATACCTGAATCAAGTACCCGAAAATTTGTAATTTATAATTTTATTTTCTCTAAACTCATACCTAGTAATGCTTTATTTTGGTAGGTTTATTATGTGAAAAATTAATTTTTCTTTTAAAATATGTATTTATAAATATAAAAAATAGAGTCATAGAAAAGAGCACATACCCGACGGTTGTTGGCCGATACCCGCGAATATGCCCGATACCCAATACTAACGGATATGTCCGTTACCCGCAGGTAAACCCGATACCCGACGGGTAATGGGCCGGGTATGAGACACAATTTTACAACCGGGTATGGGTTTGGGATTACCGATACCCGGCCCGAACCCGACCCACTGCCATCCCTATTCAAAATAGGTATCTAGATACTAGATTAGTTTTTTAAAAATTCACGGGTTAAGGACGGGTATGGTAATACTCCTTGATTAAGCTAGTTGATTCAATTAACCTCGGTCTGGTACTAATTAATTGACTAGATCTTCTGCTCTCTCTGAACATATCAGGATCGAAAATCAGCATGAAAATCTGTTGTAAGTGATCTTGGTCATTTGGGAGCTTATCATAATTGTTTCATGTATTTAAGTAAGTTTAGGGGGCTATTATGTCATTCAGTAGAAGTTATTCAAGTTTGGTTGTTTACCGACAACTAGTAATAGTTCAGGGGTGAAAGTGTACTTTGGTTGTTTACCGCTTCTAACAGATCGTTATTAGCTTGATTCTAGGTCAGATTAGATTCGCTTAATTCTCATTCGATTCTTAATAGTTCTTGTTAATTCCTTTTGTAATTGATTCGCTTCTTAATCGTTGTAATAATCCCTAAATCAATTGATTGATTCAGATGTTGAATAATAGTAACCGTTGAGGAGTTTCGTTTACGTTCTTCGTGTTCTATTCGATTGTAATTCCGCTAAATCGATAACAATTGGTATCAGAGCCTTGTTGCTCTTGATAGGAGAAGATAGTATATTCTAAGATTCAACGATTTCAATTATGGTGTCAACGAAATTCGATATTGAAAAGTTCGATGGTAGAAATTACTTCAGTCTCTGGAGATTGAAGATGAGGGCATTGCTAGTCCATCGGGGTGTTGTTGATGCGTTGTAGGGAGAAGAAGGGTTACCTGAAGGTATGAGCGTGAGAAAAGAAAGAGATGATGGAGAAAGCACATAGTGCAGTGATCTTGAGCCTAGGTGATAAGGTGTTAAGGGAAGTGTCTAAATAAGTCACTGCAGTCGGCGTGTGGGCTAACTTAGAGTCATTATACATGACAAATTCATTTGCTAACCGGTTGTATCTCAAGTAAAAGCTATATATTTTTCACATAAATCTGGGTAAGACCTTAGAATATCATACTGATGAGTTTAACAAACTTATACTTGATCTTGAAAACATTGAGGTTGAATTAGATGAGGAAGATCAGGCTATAATATTCCTGACATCTCTACCATCATCATATGAACACTTTGTGGACATTTTGATATACGGTAGATAAACATTATCCATGGAAGAGGTGCTTGTAGCCTTGAATTCAAAAGAACTCAAGAAGAATGGTGATATCGGGGAAGATGGGAGTGAAGGTTTGTTTGTGAGGGAAAACATAAAATAGAACTTTCAAGTCAAAGAAAGGTTCAAGGCCAAAGTCTAAATTCAAAAGAATGTGTTATGTGTGCAATTCTAAAAAGCATTTGATAACAGATTATCCTGAAATGAAGAAAAGGAAAGGACAGTCCAACAGTTTAGAAGGGCAAAACAGTCATTATGCATAAGAAGACTCTTCTGATAGGTATGAAAATGCAGAGGTCATGGTAGTCACAAATGGAACTAGTAATCATGAGTGGATTATGGATTCACGTTGCTCGTACCACATAACTCCACATATATGTCTGTTTAGTATGTTGAAATATGAAGATCTTGGTTATGTCAAGTTGGGTAATGACATGCCATGTAATATTCAAGGACATGGTACTATTACATTCAGACTTGATAGTGGAGTTAAATATCATTGTGATAATGTGAGATATATTCCATATTTTAAAAGGAACTTAATCTCACTAGGCATTTTTGAAAGTGTGGGTTATCGTGTGACTATGAGGAATGGTAAGGTCACGGTGATAAAAGGTTCTATGGTTGTACTATCAGGAACAAGAAAGTGCAATAATATGTCTACTTGATGGAGATGTGGCGGTAGGGAATGTGACCGTGACCGATGGAAAAACTATCAATCCTGCAGAATTGTGGCACCAGATATTAGGCCATATAAGTGTTCAAGGGGTAAGTGAACTGAACAAGCAGCATGATATGGTTGGTCTTAAAAATTGTGATATTGACCATCGTGAAAACTGCATAATGGGAAAATCCAAGAAGGTGTCGTTAGTCACAGATAAAGGGAATTTTGGACTATGTCCATACTCATATGTGGGATCCATCCAAAGTGGCATCTCTAGGAGGAGCAAGGTATTTCTTTTATATTATTGATGATTACTCTAGGAGGGTATGTGTGTATGTGATAAAAACCAAAGATGAAACCTTCAATAAATTTAAGGAATGGAAAGTTTTAGTAGAAAATCAAACTAAGAGGAAGCTTAAAAAGTTAAGAACATAGAATGGTCTAGAGTTTTTCAATGGCTTGTTTAATCAATATTGCAAAGACTTGGGGATAGATAGAAATTTGACTATTGTGGGTACCCCCACAACAAAATGGATTGGTTGAAAGGATGAATAGGACACTATTAAACAAGGTCGAACGCATGTTGTCTAGTTCTGGGTTACCAAAGGCATTTTGGGCGGAAGGAGTCACAACTGCTTGTTATTTGGTTAATAGGTCACCAACATCTGCAAGAGAAATGAAGACTCCTATGGAATTGTGGTCAGGTCAAAAGACAGATTATGGGAATTTAAAGGTGTGTGGGTGCCTAGCTATTCACATGTGAACCAAGGAAAGCTTGAACCAAGGGCCCATAAGTGTGTGTTCTTGGGCTATCCTGAAGGAGTAAAGGTTATAGACTTTGGAGATTGTAAGATGTGTGTAACATCTCAAAAATAAAATGACGGTTAAAATGATGAAATAAACGACGAGGTATGTCGGGTCAGGTCGGATGGGCTAGAAGGGGAGCCTCCCCTATAAATAGCCAAGGTCACAACCCATTTCTCTCATTTGCAACTTCTAGAGAGAGAAACCGTAGAGAGAGAAAGTTGTCGGATCGACCCGAGATTTGAGAAGTGTGTTGCTCCATAACTCGTGAGAAGAACCTCCGGATCAGAAGCTCGATTCAGGTAACGATCCGACCTAAATCTGAGTTTTTGTTCGTTTTTGGGTTTTTCGGGTTTTAGGTAAAAAGGTTATGATTGAACGGATGAAAATGGAAGATGAGTATAGATTTGAGTTCCTTAATGGAAAACGAACGTTTTGAATGCAACAGGTTCGGGATCTTGACATGATCAGACCCGAAATGCGAATGTTAGGGTTTTCGTGAAGAACAGGTCGTGCGCACTTGCTAAGTGCGCACGGAGCAGGTCCTGCGCACTTGCTAAGTGCGCAGGAGGAGGGACCTGCGCACTTGCTAAGTGCGCAGGAAGAGGAACCTGCGTACTTGCTAAGTGTGCAGGAGGAAGGACCTGCGCACTTGCTAAGTGCGCAGGAAGCAGGGTCTGCGCACTTGCTAAGTGCGCAGACATCAGAACTGATTAAGTGAAGTCAGTATGTTAGAATGGTTAAACCGTTAGAGTCGGTATTGGTCTGATGTGCATTAACTAATCAATTCAGATCGGAAGTGAAGTTGTTGGACCTTTGTTAGGACAACCGAGACTAGCTTATAAGGTGAGTTCTAGAAGCCCTCTTTTAAATGTTTTAATAATGTTTTTGGGCTGGTGTGCACACGTGATGATTTTATAAAACGATGTTTATAAAACGATGTTTATGAAACGATGTTTATGAAACGATATTTACGAAGGTTGTATGTAACGTTTTATAAAATGATGTTTACGAAGGTTGTATGTAACGTTTTATAAAATGATGTTTATGAAGGAAGTATGTAACGTTTTATAAAATGATGTTTATGAAGGAAGTGTTTATGAAATATTTTGCCAAAAGAAGTTTACGAAGTGTTTTAACGAAGAGAATGTTTTTAATAAAACGTACGAATGCTTTAACTGAAGTTTTTGAAGTAAAAGAAGCGAAGGTTTACGAAAGTCACTGATAGGGTGCGAAAGCACACGTCTTTATTCCTTTGTTTTAATGTGTTCTAAGTAGTTTTATATTAGTTTTGAGTCAATTTTATGTACATTTGAGTCGTTGGTCTTATTTGTAGGAGCTCGGGAATATTAATGAAGAATACGTGAAGAAAACGAGCGAAGAAACGAAGCCCGGAAAAGTCCAAAGATAAAAAGACAATTTTCTGAAATTTAGGTCTCTCGCGGTACGCGAAAGACGAGTGTAATAATTCTCGCGGTACGCGGGAAACTCCAGGAATCCGCCCGACTATTTTGGTCCTCGCGGTACGCGAGGATCCAGTCAACATTCTCTCGCGGTACGCGAGAGGGCCGTTTTCCGCAAAACCCTAATTTTCTAAATTAAAAAGATAAAAACGGCCATTATGAGGGAGTTCGATTCTAAGCCGTTTGAGAGACGAAAAAGAGGCGATTTTGAGCTTGGAAGTCAATTGAAGCTGAAGATTGAAGCTTTTGGATTCCGGGTTTGTGTAGTTGCATTCTAGGGTTTAAAGATTCAAACTTTATCTTTGATTTTATGTTTTGAACCTATGGATCTTGCTATTTGCTTCTGTGTAGATGTTCTTAGTATGATTCTAGGCTAGATCCTTGATCTACCTAGGTCAATATGATGATTATGTGTTAAAGTTTCGATTTTTATTCGGTTTTTGGATTTGAATGTTGGATTTATGATTTAGTAAAGGTTTGAGTTTGTTTATGTGTGATGTTAGTGCATGTTTAATTCTGATTATGTGGTTGATTATGCTTTTCTGCGTTGATTGTGGTTGTCTGCCAGTTTGATCTTCGTTTCTGGTTCATAGACTTTAGGGTTTGTGAGTTAGAGTGGTGTCTAGACGTAGTAGCCATAGAAAACCTAGTTAATTACTGATTAGAAGTGAATGTGTGTCCTAGTTCAATACCCGAGAAGTGAGAATTAGTCGTTTAGTCTTCGTCATTAGGAATCCGAGTGTCAGCTGTCTGAGAGGAAGTTGGTATTAGGTGTCTAGTGATAGTTGCTATCCGAATCATAGTATCCATTCTAGAACTACCCCATGCATTCCTTGAGTGTATGGTAAGCGGTGAGACTGAGAGGTAATCCGTTTATTAGGGTACTTGTCATAGTAGGAAATACCCGAGAGGTGATCCGATCATCTGGTGAGTTAATATCCTTAGGTTGTCTTCTGGTCACATCCCGAGACCGAGAGTGATCGGGAATCCACTAGATATCTTTTAGGTGTTATATCTTTAGAAACCCAGATCCAACCTAGTTCCAAAACCGATAGAAGTTGAGCTTTACACATAGGATTCCGACCTAGGTAGTGACTTCTCCATTCTTGATTTCATCTTTAGTTTACTCTTGATAGCTTGAATTGTCCTTAGTTTATTGCATTCTTAGTTAATCTTTAGTGTAGTAAACCCCCCAATCAATCAAATCATACTTAAGTCCTAGTTGAGTCTAATTTAGTTATTCAGTGTCTTTTGGGTTCGATAACTCGGACTTCGTTAGGCTATATTGCATTGATCGGTACACTTGCCGGTTGTGTGGTCTAGTTTTAGGTCGAGTCTAGGTTTTATAAATTTAAAGCTAGAGAGTCTAGATTAGGTTTTATTTGATAGTTTTTATAGACCGTCTGGACGACATCAAGTTTTTGGCGCCGTTGCCGGGGACACTTGGCAATAGCAATATTAGCTTTGACTAGTTCTTTGTTTGATTTTTGGTTTATTTGAGTCTTTTGTTTTCTTTTAAGTCTTGTGTGCTACTTGTGAGTCTTTATTCTGTTTCCTTCTTAGAGTCTTTCTGTTTACGCCCAATACTCGTTTGCAAGGATCACCATCTTTTGCAGCTTTTCAAGAGCCCGAACGAGAGCTTCACGAGCGCACCCGCGACTTTCGGGAGCGTTTAGAGGAGCTGGTTAAACCAAAGGTACGTCCTACTAGCCCAGTTCCATTTCCTACTATGGGTGACGCTAACCCACCGGCTAGACGTACGGTGCACCAGAGGGCCAGTGAGGGGGTCACGGGCGCGAGATCTTCGATCACACGCCCCACTATACCGAACACCAATTCTTGGCAGATCCCATCACATGTCATGAGTACGATCACTCATGCCACTCAATTCCATGGCCTCGAGGATGAGGATGCACCCGGACATTTGTCCCGCTTCGCGCGGATATGTGATACATTTAATATCACGGGTGTATCTAAGGACGCAATCTACTTGCGTCTCTTTCCATTCTCTCTTTCTGGGCGTGCATCTACTTGGCTCGACACTCTTCCCGACAATTCTATCACCACATGGGAGGATCTCGAAGCCAAGTTCTTCAAGAAATACTTTCCACCTTCCAGGGCCGCTCGCCTTCGGGACCAGATCCATTCGTTTCGGATGGATCCCGACGAGCCTTACCATATGGCCTGGGAGCGGTTCAACGCGCTGTTGAGCCGATGTCCCCAGCACGGTCTCCCTGACTGGGCACTAGTGGAGAAGTTCTATAATGGCCTCACCTTCGAGACGCAGCAAATGTTCAACACAGCTGCAGGAGGCCATATCATGGATAGACTCGAGCCTGAGGAGTGCGAGGATATGTTCGAGAGCTTCGCTCAAGCCGAACAGCAGCACCCACGTTCTGTTAGGGATTCCATCCCTACTGCTAGGTCACACGCCTCTTCTCCTAGAGGTGTGCATCAGGTCACTCCTGATACTAGCGTGGCTGCTGCCCTCGCCTCGATGGCGAATGAGATAAAGGAGCTCAAGCTCAGTGCTTTGAGGTGTCAGGTGTGCAGGGGAGGACACGACACCCGAGATTGCCCGGTAAATAATCAAGAGCATGTGAGCTATGCTGGCAACCAATACCAGAACCGAAATTACAACAATTCTAATACTTTTGGTTCGGGATGGAGATCTGGATTCACTGGTCGTCAGCAACAGTATGGAGGAGCAGAAGAAGGAGCGAGTTCTGGGAGCACTGTTGGGTCACGAAGGATTGAGGAGATGATGGAGACTCAGACACAGTTGCTTGCCCAGCTGGTGCAGAATAACAAGGATGCTCGGCTAAGACTGGATAGCCATGACACTTTGATGAAGAATCAGCAATCGGCGTTCCAGGATTTGCAACGCACGGTAGGAGACATTGCTAGGAGCATACATGATAGACAAGGAAGCCCTTCTACGGGCCCGAACGCTTCAGTGATGGCCGTGTCTATAGAGAGTGTGGAGAGTAAAGTGGTTGAAGAGGTTGACCCCCACTCTAAGGAGCATAATATTCCCTCAGTGGAGGAGGTGAACAAGATTGACTGGGAAGCTCGATTTGCTGAGATCGATGCTAGGATGCTAAAAGAGACCGAGTCGAATGCTGTTTCGACGAGGAGCATGATAGAGAAGGAAGATGAGAGCCCACCGGTAGTAGAAGAAGAAGAGCCGGTGGAGGAGGAAGTAGTAGTTGAGATACCTACCAAGAGGGCACAGGAGAAGAAGAAGGGGGTGGAGATGAAGTCCCCCGAGATTGACCTGAGCCGTATTCCTTATCCCACACGTGTGTTGCCACATAAACATGCTAAGGAATACGGTCACTTCCTTGATATGTTCAAACAACTCAAGGTCAATCTCCCGTTTGTAGAGGTCCTCCAGCATATGCCCAAATATGCCAAGTTCTTAAAAGGCCTTCTTTCCAACAAGAAGAAACTTGAGGAGGTCTCTGGAGTCTCACTTGGTGAGCAATGCTCGGCAGTGGTGCAAAATCATTTGCCAGAAAAGTTGTCTGATTCGGGTCGGTTCACGATCCCGTGCTTGTTGGGCAACCTACCATTACACCACGCGTTGGCCGACCTAGGTGCTAGCATCAATTTGATGCCCTATTCATTGTACAAGCAGCTGGACCTAGGTGAACCACAACCAACGCGCATGAGCATTTCCTTGGCTGACCGCTCAGTCAAGTATCCACGGGGAATAGTGGAAAATCTATTAGTGAAAGTGGGCAATTTTGTTTTCCCCGTGGATTTTGTGATTCTAGATATGGAGGTGGATGACAAGGTCCCACTCATCTTAGGGCGCCCGTTCCTACGGACCGCAAAGGCGATGATTGATGTCTTTGACGGGAAGCTCACACTTCGTGTGGGGGATGAGGTCCTTACATTCAATGCTGTAGAGTCCGGGAAGGATGTTGGCGAGCACAGCCATTCCGTGTGCATGCTCGACTCTTTCATAGACCACCATTGGGACTCCGATCCGATGTTAGAAGTTGGTGAACCCGCCCCGAATATAGAAGAACCATCTGAGTGGGCGTTGGAGTTAGAAAGGTTGTTAGGGGAGCCGGATGATTACGGTGATGATGAGATGCCCGATGATGTACTGAACATAATGGCTGAATTTGAAGATGTCATGGGCAAAACCCCAAGTGTGGGGAAGTTAGTAGATATCGTGGAGGATCCCTATGATGATCCTGGTGAGAGTGAAGAAGCCATACCGCTGAAAATATCTATTCCTGAACCTTCACATGTCCTCACCCTTGTTTGTGCTGAGGGGAGAATTGAAAAACCGACCCCAAATTCTAATCCCCCTAGATCTAGGCCACCACGTAAGAGAACCCGCGAGTCGAGAGAGGTAGAGTTGAAGATGGAGCAAACCCCAAGTGTGGGGATATGTAAAGATGACAGTACACTCGGTTATTTGAACAATGTTATCTTCGGTCCGGGTAGGTTTAAGTTGTGGTGGAAGGACTGGATTGCTACATGTGATATGAGTTTAATGTTTGAGAGTAGTAGTTGTTTGCTAGAGGTATGGAGGACCCGGAGGCCGCGCAGGATGAAGGCGGTACCGGTTAGGATCAAGGAGAAGCCTCCTGATAGGCTTGCTTGAGTCCTGGGCAAGTGCCCGGGATGTAGAGTTTGTATGATTTCATTGGGTTGAGTCCGTGTCTTTTTCTTTGTTTTTCGGTTTGTGTTTTGTTTGTGTCAAGTTTTGCAGGAATCCATGCTTGATTCGGTAAGGAAAATCGTCGGGAATGAAGCCCCAGGTATAGTTACATATGTTTTTATGCTTGGGATAGGTTTTTAGTGAGTTTGGGTGAAACAAGATCTTAAATGACCAAAAATATTCTAAGTATAAAACTTGAAAATTCTTCAAAACTTTTTGTTAACGACACCCTCCCGCGGTACGCGAAGAACGAGAGGAAGATCTCTCGCGGTACGCGAGAGACAAAAGTCTCGGCCGGCCTAACTTTTTGGCCTTCGCGGTACGCGAAGAATATCCCCTTCGACTTACGCGGTACGCGAGGGACTGCTGGTGTCACCCTATTTCCTTTGTTTCCCATGGTTTCCCGTACCCGTTTCTGTCCCCGTTTTCACTCACCACCACTATTCATCACCTACCTTCGTACCACCACTACCATGAAGCATCACCTTTAACCACCATCATCCATCACATTAATTCACCCACCTACCACCATCCGACCACCGTGACCATGGGAAACTAGAAACCGTTTATGACCGATGTTCGAACTTGCTGTGGTATTCATGTCTTTGTGTTTGCCACATGTCGAGTATGTTTTCTCTGCATCTATCTATCTTGAGTCTTTTAGTTTTCTTGAGTCTGTCTAGTCTCTATATTTTATTTGAGTCAGTTTAATGCTGTGGGTTTGTATGAGGTTTATTTTGCAGGTTTTATCATTCTGTCCGTACTCAATCTCCATTCGGGCGGGTTTGATGATTACCATTACTATCTTGTAAAGGCAACCCAACAGCTGATGTGTAACCGCGACCGAAATGCTATACGGTGCACACAAGGAAGAACGAAGCTGCATACTAGATTGCATCTACATTACCAGCTAAGTCGCTTCCTGTTCTGTTTTGTTTTTTTTTTATTTTTGCATTTTTTTTAGTTGTGTTTTGCTTCACATTGAGGACAATGTGTCTTTCAAGTGTGGGGATGTGAGTGTCTAGTTTGTTTAGTTTGTGTCTTTAAAAATTCAAAAAAAAAAAAAAAAAAAAAAATTGAAAAATTTGAAAAATGTTCTTGAAACTAATTGCATATATTTGGAAAATGATAGTAGAACTGGATCTATTTATGAGTTTAAAAGATTAAATAATTGAAAACGTGTCTAATTAGTGATGTTTTGGTAGACCCAGCTAACTAGTAGAGCTTAAATATCCTGTTTGTGTTATTTAGGATTAATCACGGAATAAAATCATGATATCTTGTGGGTATTCATCTTAGAGTAATGGTAATACTGAAACTGTCAATATAGGGTGATAGGTACCACGATTAAGTTAAAATTTAAAGGTTTTTGAAATTTTTTATGGCACACCATTCTCTTTTTATGAGAATAAATCCGAGTTTCGGTGGCGCCCGCATTCCATAATCCATGTTATTCCATAATTTATGAGCTATACTGAGTTTTGCTTATGTGTTTCCCTCTGGGATAGCGACTTGGAGGATACACCCCTAAGTAAGATTTATGTGCTTCATTGATAGAATGTAGTCTATGTGTTACCCTCCGGGATAGTGACTTGGTTGAAACGCCTCTAGACGAAAGTTCTTTTGCTTATTATGCTCATTATCATCCATTCATTCATGATTTCATCTGATTTCTAAAAACCTGTAAATAGTAGTTTAACGTGGTAGGGTAAATCTATATGGTTTAATCCGTGCCTAAACATGACCTTGAGACGGGATTAGGTAGAGCTGTAACTTCTAAGTGTGAGTCACATAGATTGATTGATATGTTGTATAAAATGGATTTAGAACACGTAACGGGGGCTTGAAAGTTAGTGCTTGGGTTTAATCGGACAGAAATACTAATTGTTGCTTTTTAACACGTGAGTATGTTTTGAAAATTGAAATTTATGTTTGTTGAGTTAGATGCCAGTTATGATTCCATTTGCATATTTTTCGAGGACGAAAAAAGGTTAAGTGTGGGGATATTTGATAGGGTGCGAAAGCACACGTCTTTATTCCTTTGTTTTAATGTGTTCTAAGTAGTTTTATATTAGTTTTGAGTCAATTTTATGTACATTTGAGTCGTTGGTCTTATTTGTAGGAGCTCGGGAATATTAATGAAGAATACGTGAAGAAAACGAGCGAAGAAACGAAGCCCGGAAAAGTCCAAAGATAAAAAGACAATTTTCTGAAATTTAGGTCTCTCGCGGTACGCGAAAGACGAGTGTAATAATTCTCGCGGTACGCGGGAAACTCCAGGAATCCGCCCGACTATTTTGGTCCTCGCGGTACGCGAGGATCCAGTCAACATTCTCTCGCGGTACGCGAGAGGGCCGTTTTCCGCAAAACCCTAATTTTCTAAATTAAAAAGATAAAAACGGCCATTATGAGGGAGTTCGATTCTAAGCCGTTTGAGAGACGAAAAAGAGGCGATTTTGAGCTTGGAAGTCAATTGAAGCTGAAGATTGAAGCTTTTGGATTCCGGGTTTGTGTAGTTGCATTCTAGGGTTTAAAGATTCAAACTTTATCTTTGATTTTATGTTTTGAACCTATGGATCTTGCTATTTGCTTCTGTGTAGATGTTCTTAGTATGATTCTAGGCTAGATCCTTGATCTACCTAGGTCAATATGATGATTATGTGTTAAAGTTTCGATTTTTATTCGGTTTTTGGATTTGAATGTTGGATTTATGATTTAGTAAAGGTTTGAGTTTGTTTATGTGTGATGTTAGTGCATGTTTAATTCTGATTATGTGGTTGATTATGCTTTTCTGCGTTGATTGTGGTTGTCTGCCAGTTTGATCTTCGTTTCTGGTTCATAGACTTTAGGGTTTGTGAGTTAGAGTGGTGTCTAGACGTAGTAGCCATAGAAAACCTAGTTAATTACTGATTAGAAGTGAATGTGTGTCCTAGTTCAATACCCGAGAAGTGAGAATTAGTCGTTTAGTCTTCGTCATTAGGAATCCGAGTGTCAGCTGTCTGAGAGGAAGTTGGTATTAGGTGTCTAGTGATAGTTGCTATCCGAATCATAGTATCCATTCTAGAACTACCCCATGCATTCCTTGAGTGTATGGTAAGCGGTGAGACTGAGAGGTAATCCGTTTATTAGGGTACTTGTCATAGTAGGAAATACCCGAGAGGTGATCCGATCATCTGGTGAGTTAATATCCTTAGGTTGTCTTCTGGTCACATCCCGAGACCGAGAGTGATCGGGAATCCACTAGATATCTTTTAGGTGTTATATCTTTAGAAACCCAGATCCAACCTAGTTCCAAAACCGATAGAAGTTGAGCTTTACACATAGGATTCCGACCTAGGTAGTGACTTCTCCATTCTTGATTTCATCTTTAGTTTACTCTTGATAGCTTGAATTGTCCTTAGTTTATTGCATTCTTAGTTAATCTTTAGTGTAGTAAACCCCCCAATCAATCAAATCATACTTAAGTCCTAGTTGAGTCTAATTTAGTTATTCAGTGTCTTTTGGGTTCGATAACTCGGACTTCGTTAGGCTATATTGCATTGATCGGTACACTTGCCGGTTGTGTGGTCTAGTTTTAGGTCGAGTCTAGGTTTTATAAATTTAAAGCTAGAGAGTCTAGATTAGGTTTTATTTGATAGTTTTTATAGACCGTCTGGACGACATCAGTCACAAACGAACGAATCTGCCAATATTCCTTAGGGAATGAAGGTTAAGGGATGGGAAGGATGTTATGGGCCTTTACCTTTTAGGGGCCTCTGTGGCTGGCCAACTGTTGTACAACTGGGGCGATGACGGTCGCCAAGGGGATTATCGTGATCCTTGAAGTTGGTACGATTTACCTTACGGGGTAGTCGTGCTTGAAGTTAAGTACTTGTGTCCGACGGGATGCAGTGCTTGAATTTTGGTACGCGCTATCCTTTGGGACGCCGTGCTTGAAGGGTTGAATGACCTAAGTATCGGGCCCTAGGAGTTCCTCACCCGAAGGACAGTACGGTGATGATGGGCCTAGTGGTGGTGATCCTTAAGTTATTCAACCAGTATGTAACGTTTGGATTTGACGGTTACGAGAAGGCGCAGATTCTATATGTTCGTTGACTTATGAAGTGTTATGTTTGTTATTGCATTATTTACGTACGCTTTTTATTAAATGAAGTATGAAGTGATGTTTTTGGCAATTTATTTGAAGTTAAGGTTTATGTTAAAACTAGAACTCACCAGCGTAGCTGACGTTTTTAAGTGTGCACATTCAGGTTAAGGTAGGTTATGAGGATGGACGGTGATGCTTGGCAAGCGAGAAGAGTTACCCGGCTGATCATGAAGACTGGCATCCCGTTATGTTTAGTTATGATGTAAATATGTTTTAAACTATGTTTACGCTTCCGCATGTATGAACAAGTTTTAATTATCATGAATGAATGAAGTTTTTCCGCTGCATTATTTGATGTTCATGTTTAAGAACTGTTTGTGAATGAGTAAATCCAACAAGTGGGGCCTCCCGGGTACGGGGCCTTACAAGTTGGTATCAGAGCAATAGTTTGAGAGATTCGGACACTCCTAGTGTCTGAACTTAAACTTTGAATGGGACCGAAAGCCGATGCCAGTACGGGTAACTCGAGCCACAACATCAGGTATGAAGGTAGTATATATATTATGTATATAGTATGCCTTAGAAGAGGTTAAGTAAGGACTTGTGTTCTGATGGAATCACAAAGGTGGTCAAATAGAAATCGAAAGGTAGTGTAATGGTTAATTACAGATGGCCAGTGTATATTAACATCTTACAGTGCTTATTGGATTCTATTTGTTAACTAGCGTGATGACATTAGATTTCTTGTCTTATAGAACGTAATGGCAAGAAGAGGAAACGGAAGGCGTGGTGGCCGTACCGGTGGTCGTACCGGCGGTCGAAATGGTGGGCGTGGCAGGATCCCTGCGCGCCAAGAGTATAGTGAAGAGGGAAGTGTTCACACTGAACCGGCGGTTAGTGTGCATGAAGCCGAGCAGACACAGGTTGAAGAACAACCCTTCACCTTTGAACCAGAAGTGAGAGCAGCTATAGCTCGAGAGTTTACGGAGTTGATGAAGACGTCTCTGCCAGGTCTGTTGGCAGAAGCATTGAAGCAGGTCAATGCGGCGGGTGGGTCTAGCGCGGCAGTTGGTGCTCAGAACAATGAGACCGACAATGCACCGCCTGCTCGCGGATGTGATTATAAGTCCTTTAAGGCATGTGACCCGCCGGTCCTGACTGGGAAGAAGGACGCAGTGGCTACTTTTGATTGGGTAATACGTATGGAAGCCGCCATCCGTCTGAGCGAGTGTCGAGCTAATCAAGTAGTGAAGTTTGCTGCTAACTCCTTGAGGGAGGAAGCATCTCATTGGTGGGAAGGTATACGTCAGGCAAAGGGGAGCGAGATTGTGGATGCGATGATGTGGGCTGACTTGAAAAATTTGGTGATCAAGAATTTCTGCCCAAGGAACGAGATTGAGAAGGTAGAGAGGGAATTTCTAGGTTTGAAGGCCGGGAACTTGACGCACCGGCAGTACACAACCCGATTTAATGAACTGGCACGTCTGGTGCCACACCTTGTCACTACTGAAGAGAGAAAGATTGTCTGTTATATTCAAGGGTTGCCGGACCAGGTCCGCACCTATGTTAAGGCAAACGCCCCTACTACCTATGATTCGGCGGTAGAGCTAAGTGGCGTGGTATTCGATGATCTGGCGCTGAATGTTGTTGCCATTGAAGAGCCTAAAAAGAAGTTGAGTTTTCCCGCTAAACGATCGGGTGGGAAGTTGTTTGGGGCTCGGGACAAGCAGGCCAGGATAGGCGAGACGACAGTCTGTGGGAAATGCGGGGTAAGACATGCAGGTGAATGTCGGTTAGGATCGAATCTGTGCTTTAAATGCGGCAAGACCGGACATTACTCCCGTGAATGCCCGCAAGGTTACAAATGCTACAATTGTGGGGATAATGGTCATATGAGTCGGGAATGCACCAAGCCTAGGATGGGGGAAACCGGGAAGGGAAAGGGCCCGGAAAAGAAGGGAGAGGGATCTCGTGCAAAGACTCGTGCGTACGCACTGACGCAGGAACAGGCCAGGACGGATCCCGATGTGGCGTCAGGTACATTCATCCTTGACAACACTTTGATTTCTGTGTTATTTGATTCGGGTGCCAGTAAAAGTTTTATATCTGCGAGTTTTTGTAAACGCGTGAAGTACACTGTCAATAAGTTAGAAAGGGCCTTTAGCGTAGAAACCGCAGAGGGTAGAACTGCGAGAGTGACCGATGTAGTTGACAACTCCACAATAAAAATAGAAGGACATAGGTTCCCTGTCAGATTGTTTGTTATGGTTTTGGGAGGGTTTGATGTCTTGTTAGGTATGGATTGGCTAACTGCCAATGAAGCACAAATTATATGTAAACGAAAGATAATCCAACTCAAGGCTCCGGATGGTAGCAAAGTCGAAGTCTTTGGAGATCGTGACGCCCCGATGCCAAATGTCATCTCAATGATTAAGGCAGCGAATTATTTGAGGCGCGGATGCGAGGCTTATCTGGTATATGTAATTGATAAGTGTAAGGAAGTGAAGGAACTAGACGATGTACCCGTGGTACGCGAGTACCCGGAGGTGTTTCCAGAGGATTTGCCTGGGATACCACGCGATAGAGAAATTGAGTTCCGAATTGACTTAGTACCAGATGCCCAGCCCGTGGCTAAGGCTCCATATCGACTAGCACCAGTGGAGATGAAGGAACTTATGGTTCAATTAGACGAGTTACTTGAGAAAGGATTTATCCAACCGAGCATCTCGCCGTGGGGTGCTCCGGTGTTGTTTGTAAAGAAGAAAGATGGTTCGATGAGAATGTGTATCGATTATCGCGAGTTGAATAAACGAACGGTGAAGAACAAGTACCCTTTACCAAGGATCGATGACCTGTTCGACCAGTTGCAAGGCGCGAGTTGGTTTTCGAAAATCGACCTTCGGTCCGGGTACCATCAGTTGAAGGTGAGGGAAGAAGACATACCGAAAACTGCATTTCGCACGCGTTATGGACATTTCGAGTTCCGCGTAATGTCTTTCGGATTGACGAACGCCCCCGCAGCGTTCATGGATTTAATGAATAGGGTGTGTCGACCGATGCTGGATCGATCGGTAATAGTGTTCATCGATGACATCCTTATCTACTCCAAGAATGAGGGTGATCACGCGTGTCACTTGAAGGAAGTATTGGAAGCTCTGAAGAAGGAGGAGTTGTATGCTAAGTTCTCCAAATGTGCGTTCTGGCTTAGGGAAGTCCAATTCCTAGGTCACGTCATTGGCCCGAACGGCATTTTGGTTGACCCAGCAAAGATAGTAACGGTAAGTGAATGGGACATTCCTAAGACGCCAACTGAAATCCGCAGTTTCTTGGGATTGGCGGGCTACTATCGGAGATTCATTCAGGATTTCTCGAAAATAGCTTCGCCATTGACGAAGTTGACTCGGAAGGAAGTAAAGTACGAATGGGGTTCGTCCCAGGATGAGGCGTTTAAGGAATTGAAAGAGAAGCTAACACAAGCTCCAGTCTTGGCCCTTCCCGAGGGCAGTGAAGATTTGGTGGTATACTCTGACGCTTCGGGTCAGGGATTGGGGTGTGTGTTGATGCAGCGTGGTAGAGTGATTGCATATGCGTCGCGGCAGTTGAAGGTTCACGAAGTCAACTATCCGACTCACGATTTGGAACTTGCTGCTGTCGTATTTGCATTAAAAATCTGGAGGCACTACCTGTACGGGGTAAAGTTTACTATTTACTCCGACCACAAAAGTTTGAAGTACTTCTTCGAACAAAAGGAGCTTAATATGAGGCAGAGGAGATGGTTGGAACTCCTGAAGGACTATGACTGTGAAATAATGTACCACCCTGGAAAGGCAAACGTAGTGGCTGACGCTCTAAGCCGAAAGGATGTGCCTACTCCTATTAGAGTGAAAGCTTGCCAGTTGGTGGTAACATCGGATGTGATGAGCGAAATCGAAAGAGCTCAAGATGAGGCACTTAAAGAAGAAAACATAAAGAAGGAAAGGATGGTTGGCCAACAGGACAAGTTGGAATATAACACTCTTGGTGTTAGGACACGTTTTGGACGGGTATGGATACATATGGGTGACGAGCTTAGAACCAAGATCTTGGATGAGGCTCATAAGTCTCGTTACTCTATCCATCCTGGTACCAATAAAATGTACCAAGATCTGAAGAAGGACTACTGGTGGCCTGGAATGAAATGTGATGTGACGAAGTATGTAAGCAAGTGTTTGACTTGCTCGCAAGTAAAGGCTGAACACCAGAAACCGTATGGAAAGATTCAACCACTTGACATACCAGAATGGAAGTGGGAACACATTACCATGGACTTCATAACCAAGCTACCTCGCACAGCTAAAGGTCATGACACCATTTGGGTAATTGTGGACCGATTGACGAAGAGTGCTCATTTCCTACCTATTCGCGAGACGTTCTCATCGGAAAGGTTAGCGGAAGTGTTTATTAAGGAAGTAGTAGCACGGCATGGGATGCCTCTGACGATTGTATCTGACCGGGACACCCGATTCACATCGAGGTTCTGGAAAAGATTTCACGAGGCGATGGGCACGAGGCTTAATATCAGCACAGCATACCACCCGCAAACGGATGGTCAGTCCGAAAGGACTATTCAGACGTTGGAGGATATGCTCCGTGCTTGTATTATCGACTTCGGTGGCAGTTGGGACAGCCATCTGCCGTTAGCTGAATTCTCCTACAACAATAGTCATCACACGACGATAGGCATGCCGCCTTACGAAATGTTGTATGGGAGAAGATGTAGGACCCCGGTTTGTTGGGGTGAGATTGGACAGAAGGAATTAGGAAGTCTCGAAGTCGTAAGAGAGACGTCGGAAAGGTTTGATCAGATCAAAGCGCGAATGAAGGCCGCACAAGATCGTCAGAAGTCCTATGCGGATAGACGACGAAGGCCTATAGAGTTTGATGTTGGGGACAGAGTAATGTTGAAATTGTCGCCCTGGAAGGGAATCATACGATTCAGGAAGAGAGGAAAGTTAAGTCCGAGGTTTATCGGACCATTCAGGATAATGGCACGGATTGGGGAAGTCGCTTATAGGTTGGAGTTGCCGGATGAGTTAAGTGGGATTCATCCTACCTTCCATGTATCACACTTGCGAAAGTGTTTGGCGGATGAATCGGCTCACGTACCACTTACCGACATTGAGGTCGACAACAGCCTTAATTACATCGAAGAACCCGTGGCCATCCTTGATTGGAAGGAGAAACGTTTGCGTAATAAGGTTATCCAATTGGTTAAAGTCCAATGGAAACATCGGAAGGGATCGGAAGCCACTTGGGAAACGGAGAAGGAAATGAGAGAGTCGTACCCTCATCTATTTGACTAATGATAGGTTTCGGGGACGAAACCTATTATAAGGGGGGTAGACTTGTAACATCTCAAAAATAAAACGACGGTTAAAATGATGAAATAAACGACGAGGTATGTCGGGTCGGGTCGGATGGGCTAGAAGGGGAGCCTCCCTTATAAATAGCCAGGTCACAACCCATTTCTCTCATTTGCAACTTCTAGAGAGAGAAACCGTAGAGAGAGAAAGTTGTCGGATCGACCCGAGATTTGAGAAGTGTGTTGCTCCATAACTCGTGAGAAGAACCTCCGGATCAGAAGCTCGATTCAGGTAACGATCCGACCTAAATCTGAGTTTTTGTTCGTTTTTGGGTTTTTCGGGTTTTAGGTAAAAAGGTTATGATTGAACGGATGAAAATGGAAGATGAGTATAGATTTGAGTTCCTTAATGGAAAACGAACGTTTTGAATGCAACAGGTTCGGGATCTTGACATGATCAGACCCGAAATGCGAAAGTTAGGGTTTTCGTGAAGAACAGGTCGTGCGCACTTGCTAAGTGCGCACGGAGCAGGTCCTGCGCACTTGCTAAGTGCGCAGGAGGAGGGACCTGCGCACTTGCTAAGTGCGCAGGAAGAGGAACCTGCGCACTTGCTAAGTGTGCAGGAGGAAGGACCTGCGCACTTGCTAAGTGCGCAGGAAGCATGGTCTGCGCACTTGCTAAGTGCGCAGGCAGCAGGGTCTGCGCACTTGCTAAGTGCGCAGACATCAGAACTGATTAAGTGAAGTCAGTATGTTAGAATGGTTAAACCGTTAGAGTCGGTATTGGTCTGATGTGCATTAACTAATCAATTCAGATCGGAAGTGAAGTTGTTGGACCTTTGTTAGGACAACCGAGACTAGCTTATAAGGTGAGTTCTAGAAGCCCTCTTTTAAATGTTTTAATAATGTTTTTGGGCTGGTGTGCACACGTGATGATTTTATAAAACGATGTTTATAAAACGATGTTTATGAAACGATGTTTATGAAACGATATTTACGAAGGTTGTATGTAACGTTTTATAAAATGATGTTTACGAAGGTTGTATGTAACGTTTTATAAAATGATGTTTATGAAGGAAGTATGTAACGTTTTATAAAATGATGTTTATGAAGGAAGTGTTTATGAAATATTTTGCCAAAAGAAGTTTACGAAGTGTTTTAACGAAGAGAATGTTTTTAATAAAACGTACGAATGCTTTAACTGAAGTTTTTGAAGTAAAAGAAGCGAAGGTTTACGAAAGTCACAAACGAACGAATCTGCCAATATTCCTTAGGGAATGAAGGTTAAGGGATGGGAAGGATGTTATGGGCCTTTACCTTTTAGGGGCCTCTGTGGCTGGCCAACTGTTGTACAACTGGGGCGATGACGGTCGCCAAGGGGATTATCGTGATCCTTGAAGTTGGTACGATTTACCTTACGGGGTAGTCGTGCTTGAAGTTAAGTACTTGTGTCCGACGGGATGCAGTGCTTGAAGTTTGGTACGCGCTATCCTTTGGGACGCCGTGCTTGAAGGGTTGAATGACCTAAGTATCGGGCCCTAGGAGTTCCTCACCCGAAGGACAGTACGGTGATGATGGGCCTAGTGGTGGTGATCCTTAAGTTATTCAACCAGTATGTAATGTTTGGATTTGACGGTTACGAGAAGGCGCAGATTCTATATGTTCGTTGACTTATGAAGTGTTATGTTTGTTATTGCATTATTTACGTACGCTTTTTATTAAATGAAGTATGAAGTGATGTTTTTGGCAATTTATTTGAAGTTAAGGTTTATGTTAAAACTAGAACTCACCAGCGTAGCTGACGTTTTTAAGTGTGCACATTCAGGTTAAGGTAGGTTATGAGGATGGACGGTGATGCTTGGCAAGCGAGAAGAGTTACCCGGCTGATCATGAAGACTGGCATCCCGTTATGTTTAGTTATGATGTAAATATGTTTTAAACTATGTTTACGCTTCCGCATGTATGAACAAGTTTTAATTATCATGAATGAATGAAGTTTTTCCGCTGCATTATTTGATGTTCATGTTTAAGAACTGTTTGTGAATGAGTAAATCCAACAAGTGGGGCCTCCCGGGTACGGGGCCTTACAATGTGAGTCCAATGGTGATTGTAAGTAGAATGTTTGTATTCAAGGAAGACTTGATGTACAAAGATGTTATAAGCAGCAATGTGTAAAATAGTGATGGTGCAGGGAATGTACAGGGTATCCAATTTGAGGTGGAGCTTGAGTCTAATGTTAGATCTGAGACTGATACAAGCTCAGATCAACCAGGAAATTCTAGTGAGGTACCAGAGATGGATCTAGAAGGGTTACAAAGCCTCCAATCAGATATAGGGGGTAATGAAGATATTTCTGCATTTGTTATTATGGCTGCTGAACAAGAATATAATTTTGAGCCTCTCATTTACTATCAGGTTGTAAGGTCTAAAGATAAAAGGTTGTGGATCCAAGCTATGTAGGAAGAGATGGAATCACCAATGAAGAATAAAACATGGATTCTTGTTGATAAACCAGAAAACAGAAGTTAGTTGATTGCAAGTGGATCTTTAAGATCAAAGAAGGAATCAAAGGGGTGGAAGCTCCGAGGTTCAAAGCAAGACTGGTTGCAAAAGGGTTTGAAAACATCATATGGCTATTTGGCAATGCTTGTATTGTGTCATGTAGAATTCTACAGTACATAGTTATGGTCTAGTTTAATGTACTTTTGATATTGAATAAACTACTAAATCCAAAATCTAATTAATTTAAGATAAACCGAAAAATAATTGAATAGTCATATCTAGAAAGCAAAAAAGAGAAAAGTTTTTGTATAAATTAATTACTTTATGGTAAACACTAAATTTAAAAGTAATTAAATTATCGTTTCTAGAAAGTGAAACTAAAAAAAGTAAATTTGAAACCTAAACGGGTTAGCGGGTCAACCCGTTTATTAAACAGGTCAACCCTAACCCGACCTGTTTTCTAAATGGGTCAACCCGAACACGACCTGTCTTTAAATGAGTTGTATTGTCCAACCCAAAACCTGTTTTTTCGTGTTGGGTTCGAGTTCGTGTCAGGAACTGACACCCCTAATTGTGGACCTTAAAACTGCCGTTGTATTGTATGTAAACGATTATGAATTGTGTAAATCCAACTCTTGCTTAAGCTTGGGGTGTGACAATTAAAAACTTGATTAGATGGGTGTCCTTAGACGGCTATGCCACAGATTTGTACTACTAAAACTATTAAAACAAACCATAACAAGAGTATATTCACACCCAACAAAGTAAATGACATCACTGTGACTACCGGTCACCAGGATTTTCTTTGATTTCAAATCATGTATGTAACAACTATGTTCATCAAAGGTAAATCATAATTTATTATCTTTGGCTAACTTATGAACAGACGATTGATGAACATTATCAACTAAACAATTAGCAAGTTGTAAATACAAAAAGAATATGCCTGCCAACCATCCTTCTTTACATAGCCACGTCGTGTGGTGTCAGCACTACTTCCTCTCCAGCAAATATAGCGGCGTCACCCACTTTCCTTTTCATCCTTTCTAATACAGTGATACAGAAAGGAATCATGCTAGATACCTAGCAGGTTGACGCTGGTGCAGTGTCGGTGGTAATCGACGGCCTCCACGGTAGCGGTGTCGGGTTTGAGAGGGCTAGAAGGAGGCAGCGACGGTTGTGGTCGACGGCTGCTACGGTGGCGGTTGTGTTCGATGACAGTGGCAGTGCGCACAGCGTGAGAGGGCTCAACAATCGTCCTTGGTTCCAGCCGATGAATAGCCTCAATTTCATATAAAACTTTGGAGGTAATTTGATTTGTCTTTTATTTCATATTAATAATTATTGGGTATTTCAAGCAATTGAATTTCTTATATAGATCGCATGCGGGGTTTACTGATTTCAAGTCGAATCCACCATTAATAAATATCTATCCATCATATATATACTTTTATTTTATCAAGGGAAAAATGCTTTGGTGAATATGGAAATGAAAATTGGGTGTTTCTGCTTAGGACAACACCCACTGATATCAAATATCTGGTTAAGTTTCAATATGTTTTTAATATACATATTGCTGATATTATGTATTGATAATTGAACCTTTCAATTTAGGTGATAAAGGAGTTGATCTCCGGTCACAAATTACAGCAACTGAATCGGATGATCATAATCAACAACAACAAATCGCAATTGCTTACAGACGGATAAAACCCCCAAAAAGAAAGCCTACCAACTGGGTGAGTTAGTCGTTTTTTTAGTAAATATTACTTTTTAGTTATCTGTAAAGCCTACCAACTGCTGTAGAAATTAACATGAAAATATTTACATAAAAAAATACAGATTATGTGATAACAGCAAAAATCTTATTATTTTCTTTCTTTGATTTTGTTTATGTTAGGAATTCTGTAAACCCAATGACAAAGTATAATCATGTTATCACTTAAAAAAACAACTACCAAAAAGGTTATGGAAACAAATAGCCCAAGTCGTCAGTTGATTCTGTAGTTCCTGTTTTGAACTCCCATCTTTAAACTTCAAACACAATTTCAAAAAAAAAAAAATGCCTCCACAATCACAGTTCCAGCCAGCAACCCAAGATTAACACCACTTTCCTGAGTAACCAGATGTTCACTCAAAAGTGGGAAATAACTGCTTTGATCCATTTTCAGTTCCTTTCGTTCCTCCATCTGGACAAAGTAGGTCATGTCCCAAATAGCCACATTAAGAATAATGTTGTGGCTAGACTTATGCTGACTCATGAAGCCATTGAGTTATTATGGTATAGAAAGCTTTTAGCTTTTTCATTGTAGATCAGAACTCCATTATTGAATATCTTATGAGTGTAATAATATGTGGATATGATGTTTTATTTGTTGTTCTAGATCATCAAAGTTATATTAAAATAGTAATAACTTTTCTTTTTGAATGTCTAGAGGTAGTGTGCCTTATAAATATACTTTTGAATAATATTAAAATATCCTAAGTCCGCCCGTTTATAAATAAATGGGTTGAAATTGTAATCTCTGGTGTTCGTTATGATCCACATTCTTATGCTTTATCAGATTCCATCCTTTGGTGATTCTACTTAGTATTGTTGTTTTATTATACCCCCTTACACATCAATACATCAATTTTTTTTATTTGAATCAATGTTGAAGCCTGAAGGTGCCCATCAAAGTTGATTTTGTTTTATTTATTTTTTCAATACGCTCAGCCCAACATTAACTTGGTGAATAGTAAGGTGCAAACGAAGAAGCATGTAGTACAAGACGACTCTGCATGGACTTGAGAAGATGAACCGACGAATCGTCGGCGTTGTTCGCATTTCTGACGGCGTAGGCTGAAGCTGGAGTGTAGTCTGAGCAACGCTCCGACGTTGCCCTCTGCCGTCGTCGGTGATGCAATCAAGGATTGGATGCCTCTCCGTGCGATTTCCTTCAAGAATCTCGATAAGGTAACAAAACCTAAAAAAATATGAATCTTTAAAGACTATGGTAATCTTTATGGCAATTTCTTTCATATACCCACCTCCTAAATTTATTTACTTATTTATTTGTTTCGTTTGTAGACATTAACATTGTTTTAATATGATTATATTGCAGCCTCTGGGAATGTTAGTCAACTGTACTCTTTACAGGGAGAATAGCAATGTGAAATGTAGTTGGAAAGATATAAAAACTTGATTTGGAAGATTACCGTCTTAACAATGATTTAAGTTCTTTTACTCTCCAAAAGAGCACTACATTTTACTACATGTACAGAAAGATTAACTTTAAAATTAGAGAATTCAGATTTTGCTGTTAATTAGTTGTTGTTTACATTTGAATTTTTGGATTTCTTATTTACTATTGGATTTCTGATTTATATTTCTTTGTTTTTTTACTACTGATTTTGTGAACGATACACTGCTTAAAATTGATTCTATGCTGTTTATTAGGGTATATGTGTTAAGTTGTTATGTTATGCTTCTTTATTATTATAGAAAATGGCAATATTTCTATGTTTAAGGTCCATGCCACATTGTATGTAGATTGCTTTTGCAGTCTCAACTGCCGCTGCATTTGTGATTTGATATTCATGTCTGCTGTTCTTGATGTTTGGATTCTACTGTTTTGGTGCTTTACATATGATATTGATTCTTTTAGGTTTTAGATAATTTTACTTTTCATTGTAATTGGTTATGATTGCTACATAAATCATAAATCTGCAACATGTGAATTATAACAGTTCTTTTTATTTTTTTTTTGTTATTACCCTTTTTAACATCTACTTTAATTTTGTAGGTTGCTTTTGTTACTTGGAACAGTAAGGGAGGCTTTCTTACTTTTCTTTAACATCTTTTATCTCAAGATAGGTTAGTTTTTTTTTTTTGCCTTTTGTCCGTTATTACTGTGGTTGTCTTTCATTTTATGTTCCTTTGTTTGTTGTTGGCTTTTGATATTGTGAATGATACATTGTTTAAGAGCACTTCTTACCTGTTCATAACAACCATTTTTCTTTATTTTTTGAAATGTTTCTGCGCAACTGATGGAATTATCGACATACCAAAATACATGTAAAATAACTAAGCAAAATATATTTAAAATACATCATTATCATTACTAAAATCTGATCTTTGATAGAATTGCAAAACAACTACTTGAAAATGAGGCAGCCGATTTGGTGATCAAAATACCGCTTCTTGCACAGAGACGATAGATGAAAAAATTTCGTCTACGCGCTCTAGATAACTGGTTGGTTGTAGGACTATGATAGCGATAGCAAAATCATAGGAGGGTTGGATCCTTTTGAACTTTTGGTGTTATGTTGTAAACTGCAGACTCGGTCATTGAAAGTAGACGCGTGTTCCAGCTTTATGATATTTTATGTTTTAACAAAGCTTTATGATGTTTTCTGTTTTAAGAAAACTTTCTAAAAAGTTGTATAAATTTCAGACGGGGTTAAAGTATTGGTAACATTGGGCAATGAGTATTAAACTTAGGTTTTTTTTGGTATTGTCGGCTATAGCAAGTCTACGTTTTCAACATAGAACAGATAACAACTGAACTACAGCCGCGAAGCGCGGGAGGAAAAACCTAGTTGTAACCATGAATCATGAAAATACCGAACAAGGTTACCATATCGTTTAACCCAAGATTACCAAATTGAATTACTTTAGCCCTAGTTCCATTTGTGTGACCTACTTTAAAGTTAAATTCAGACACATCAACTTCATTTGTAAGATTTTCATCGGACACAACCGTACGTTTTTTTGCCCCCGAGTCTACCACCCAATTAAACAATTTTCTTGGAAAGCAGATATTACCTCCTATATTAGAAGATTTGGATTAGGAGCTCTTTCAAATTTCTTTTTATTTTAGTAAAAAATGTCACATTTTAACCTTTACTAGATGAGTTGTTTCCCCTATGTGACTCTTCTCTAGAGATTATAGAAAATGCAGTTTTAATAGTTGGGAGATGATATTTTGTTAAAAGATTTGACCTGACCAATCGCATAAGAAAGAACATGAGTTTCAACTATTGATTAAATTTAGAAAATCTGTTTGCAACTTGACAAGTAGGAAGTTTTGAAATAGCATCATATTGTTTCCATATTGAATTCAACTTATGATAATAATCAGAAACGGAATTACATAGTAAGAGAACTAATTTTTGATTTAAATTAAAAATAATTCTTCATATATAGAATTTAAAATCCATGACAACACAATAGAATTTAGTAGATTTAACACAAGTACCATCAATGAACCCTCGTTTATTTTTAACTTCCAAAGCCAACTTCATTGCATTTGCCAATACAATATACTTTTTGGTTCATTTTCATTTAAAACTATAAATTTTGCCCTGCGCTACGTGGCAGAAAGCAGACCTTCAACGGTTGATACAATGACATTAACGTGACTAAACACAAAAAGAACCGTGGTTATATAAATTTTGCACCGCGCTCCGCGGTGGGAGCGGACCTTAAACGGTTGAAGCGGTGACATTAACGTGGCTAATACATAAAAGAAACGTATGAAGTTACGGCGACTCGGTTGTGGAGATCGTAACATAGATAAAATATAGTTAGATAACGGTAACGATGTTTTTCAGTAGGTGTCGGTCTCATTCTTCACGGTACCAGCACGTCACCGTCGGTCGATATAACTCACGATACCTAAAAACTACTTTAATTTGAATATGACTCCGTTTTTAACAAAATTTACACCGGGACGTCAAGAAAAAAAAACTAAAAAACAAGCGGAAATTATTAAAGAAAAATCAGATAATATATACTATAGAGAGTAACTTGAAACTTTAAAAACATGAGGGTATCAAAGTGACATTTTACAAAGTTGAGTGATCATTTTTACCAATTCACAAATTTAAAGGGGTGATTTTGTCGGTGACTCGTTATTAAGTCTATTTGATAATTGACAATTACCTATCTTACTTGTATAACTAGCATGTAAGACCAGAGGGTCTCCAAAGTCAAGCTCACTAGCCATAATTCACTTAAACAATTCAACTTTACTTGATTAACAGAATTTAAATTACCAAAACAAGAACACAACGACGAAGCTGTTGGGTGAAACTATCGTTTTGATAGTTTCGCTTAGCTTTGTTGTTAACTAGTTTCGCTTTGCTAGTTAGTTTCGCTTCTTGTTTATTTGTTTAGTATATAAGCATTTTTGTAAACATTATTTGAGTTATCAATCAAATTCAGAAAATTCCTTCAATTATTCTCTCTTATTTCAGTTTTCATTTTCTCTATCATAACATGGTATCAGAGCATCTTTGCTTGATTATGTGATTCTTTTCTTTTCTTCCGCATTCATTGACGTTCTTTTCGTCATTTTCTCTTGTTTTTCACATCTTTCAGTTCTTTTTGTTCTTTTTCTCTCTTTTCTTTTCTCTGGGTGTTTTACTCATTCCAATCAGAGGAATTCTTTCTTTTCGCTCGTTTTAACTATTTTTGGACTTCAAACTTTGTGTTTGGGGTTTTTTGTAATTTCAGGCGACACTGTTTGTTACAGATCAGGCGAAATTGTTCTTGACCAGGGGAAACTATCGGTAGTTTCGTTCTAGTTAGTTTCGCTTCTTCCTTACTTTCTGTCAGTTTCGCTTCTGTAAGCGAGCGAAACTAGTCTTTTCTTTGTTTCATTCTTTGTCTTCGTGTTCATGTCACATACTTCTGATCCTCCTGCCACATTGGCAATGGATTCCTCTAATCCTTTGTTCTTACACTCTTCTGATCACCCGGGTCTTTTACTAGTTTCCAAAACCTTTTACGGTTCCGCTTTCGGATCTTGGAAACGTACTATGTCTATTTCTTTATCTAAAAGAACAAAATTGGGTTTGTTGATGGCACTGTTGTCAGGCCTCTTACCATTCCCAATCTTAACTTATAGAAGAGGTGTAATGACATGGTTATTTCTTGGATTCTGAACACTCTTTCTCGAGATATTAGTGAGAGTGTTTTATATGTTGAGACTACTCGCCAACTTTGGGATGAATTAACCGACTGATATGGCGAAAGTAACAGGGAGAAATATTATCAGTTGCAGAAGAGTCTTTCTGATATTTCTCAAGGAAATGATGATATTGCCACTTACTTCACTAAGATCAAATCTATTTGGGATGAACTTAATCCTCTCGAGTATATGTTGGATATGTGATGTTCGATAATCAATTAAGTCAACGTTACTAACAAGGTACGATCCAAAGAGTTACACTTTGGGCAACGAGCAAAGTAATAATATTTTTAAACGGCAAATAAATATTTAGCGGAATATTTATTCAGTTTATTCGGTGTTTCATTATTTAAAGAAATATTTATATGCGGAGGGATTTAATGATTAAGTGTTAAACACTTGAAGATCTGGTTTTTACTGATTAATTGTTATCAGTAAACTACGAGGGTTGAATGTAATTAATAGTTAATTGCATGAAAATAAATGTTAATACCCGAGGGTGTGATTTGTAATTAGTGTAGTTATAAATATATCCTTAAGTGTTAACCCTAAAACCAGTTTTGCCACCATCTAGTTTGCGTAAGGAGAAGGAGCCGCCAACCCCCCCCCCCCCCGTTTTTCCGATCGTCGCCAACCACCGCCGATCGCCGTTGCAGACCTCCTCCTGCGCCGCCGCTACCCGCGTGTTCCGTGAGACGGTCCCAATTGTATGCGGGTTTCGTTATCGTGTCATCTAGCGTTACGTTCGTTGAACCAAGGTGTTTCTGATTCGGTTTATCGTCGAAGGTATAATCCTAGAACACCCTATGGTTGCGTTTAATTTTATTGTTTATATGCATGTAATCAGATCACTGACCGGGATCCAGATCTGATCTGATATCGTACTAAATTGCTTTCACTGATTAAATCTGATTTATTTATTTAAAAGTGTTTAAATATTATTTTTTTTAAAAGTTAAAACTGGTACAATGATTCCCAACGGTATATTCGTCCTTGTACATGTGGCAATTCCATACTAATAGCTAAACGTGAGACAGATCAACGTTTAATGCAATTTCTTATGGGTCTTAGCTCTTGCTATGAGATTATCCGGCGGAATATTATTATGATGAAGCCTCTTCCCCCTATTAACCAAGCTTATGCTTTTCTCATTCAAGATGAGAAACAGAGGGAGCTTCATTCATCTGCTCAGTTTATCCCTCAGAATATTTCCATGAATGCTGCTTTGATGGTGCCAAAGGGTTCTGGTCCTCGGATGGGTATTGCTTGTAGTCACTGCAAAAAGATAGGGCATGATAATAGTAAATGCTATCGTCTTATTGGGTTTCCCAAATATTTCAAATTTACTAAACCCAAGATTGCTGCAAATGCTGCTTCTGATTCTGTTGCTAGTGTTTCTGTCTCTGGTTCACCATCTGGTATATCTACAGAACAGTACAATACTTTGTTGCAACTTCTTCAGCAGAATTTTAGAGTTCAGAGTGGTGTTTCTTCTGTTCAACCACTCAGCTTTGCTAATTTTGCAGGTATTATTGCTTGCAATTCGACTACGGTCGACACTACTTGGATCAATGATACTAGTGCAAGTAATCATATGTGTTTTGACTTCAATTTGCTTTCTAATGTTCAATTGCTTAACTCGCATGTTTATGTTCTTCTTCCAAACGGGCATGTCTTAATTGTTATGCAAGTCGGAACGGTTAATCTCATAAAGACCTTTTCTATCTCCAATGTCTTCTTTGTGCCTCAATTCAAGCATAATCTTTTATTTGTTCCCAAACTTTGTAGGGATACAAAAGGTCTTGTTCGGTTTTATGAAACTTCTTGTTTCTTGCAGGCCCCTTCACTGAGTAGTCCATTGGTTATGAGAGATCTCCTCTATGGACTTTATTTTTTACATCCTAATAAACTTTTCTCTGTTACAGTTGATTCTTTTTCTCACTGTAATTCTGTTGTTTCTTTGAAACTTTGGCATCATCGTCTTGGGCAATTGCCATTGTACAAACTTAAGCAATTGAATGTTTTTACTGGTGCACATGATTGTTCTATTGATGCTTGTTCTATTTGTCCTAAAGCTAGACAGCATCAACTCCCTTTTGCTTATAGCTTTGAATTTATTGAATTTGTTCTAACTTGCATATAATCGACAATTTGATACATATGGTTCTGTGGGTATATATAACCCTAATTACAACAGACACGTCGTTTACCCAAACGACACAACTATTCAACTTTGACATAAATACATACTAGCCCTTAGACTCCCTAATAATACATATGACACTAAAACATACTTTTGTCTTTTTACACTTTTGACCCAAAACTTATATTTTGGTTATTTTCAATAAACCAAAATCATGCACAATCAGGTTCTTACGATCAACCCTACTCGGCTGATCGGTGTTAGCGGTCTTCGATTTCCTGTTTCTCTGATACCAACTGAAATCTTACGGTTGATATAATCATGCCAAAGCAATTAAGAACACACACGATATCTGTGAGGTGGACAATTCACACGACGTCGTTAATTTCTTTTATTGAATAAACACACAAAAAACTCATACATAACAAAGATTTAACCTTACTTATAGACTATTCCTTGATGATCAAGAAACCCAAACACAATGTAAAAGCCTTTCGGCTGTGACTCCTTGACTGACTCAAACAAGTTTAAACAAATAAACAACACAACCTTCTAACTTTTAAATACAAGACACATACCACCGGGTCTTGAATTAAATGGGCCAACAATACGCGTGGCTAAGCTTATTAGCGGTACACCTAGGATCAATTTCTGGGCTTTATTACGGCACGTAGTGGACGAAGCATCTGTGTGGTCAGCCCAATAGTATTAATATCTTCCTGCGCCTTATCTTTCAGCTTGCAGTCAAACTCTTGAACCATCCTTCCAATTGCAACGCAAGAAATCAACATTGCTTGAAGAGAACCAGCACACATCCTTTTTCCACCTCCAAACGCCATTGTTCTATGAAAATCAATCGTTTCCTTTTCCTCCATAAATCTCTCTGGATTCCACTCGTTAGGATTCTCCCACACGTTCCTCTCCATGTTACATCCATATATGTTTACCGCTAGCTGAAGATTAAACGTATTGGGTTTGAATTCGGATAACGGTCATAGAAAAACAAAGATGTATAGATCATATGTTTAAAGAAACAACCTCGGTTCCAGCGGGGACATGGTATCCTCCTAGAACTGTGTCTTCATGCACGTGTCTTAGTGGAATTATGGCAACCGGACTGTGCCTTCTCAAGGTTTCGTGAAAAATAGCAGTTATGTATGGCAGTTGAGATAGGCGTTCTTCTGTGATCTTGTCTGACCCACAAACATTTTGGATTTCACGGAACAAACGATCCTGAGGTAGATTAAAAAGAATTACACCGAAGATAAATTTAAACTCATTAATTTGCATAAAATGGTGACCAAGTTTGTCTAAAATGTTTTTGAAGGCCAGAATAGTTTGTCAAAGTTTGAATAAAATGGTAACCAACATTCAAAAATCTTGATGTAACGAAATCTGACTAGTGACATGTCAAAGTGATACCTCTCGGTCACTTTTCACATGTTGACCTTCAAAAAGTATTTTCAGAAACGGAAAAAAAGGCCGGTCCGACAGCGAACTTCCATAGAACCGGTCTAGTTATGCTTATTTGGGTCGTTTCCATTTGAACCGGCCGGACTAGTGAATTGGACCGAGTGGTCAGAGCGGATTTCAAATTCTTTTTATTCTTTTCCTTCAAAATTTATTTTCTAATTAATCTCCGCGATCCATATTTTATTTAGTTATGTTTTTATATTTTATTAAAATTGCAAATCCACATCAAAATGTATAATATTTTCTTGTTTGTTTTAAACTACATATATATAAATAGTTTGTAATTTTTTATTGTTTATGACGTCATTCGGTCCGGTTCTTGCATTGTAATTTTTCTTGTTTGTTTTAAATTACATATATATAAAAGTGATACCTCTCGGTCACTTTTCTTGTATTGTAATTTTTGAAAACCAGTTAATTACCTTCAATAAAAAATTTTCAAACATAAATGGTTACCTTTTAATAGTTGCATATTGTTTAGTCTTAGGTTAAAAGAGCAACACAAACCTGAATCTTAGGGATATTGTTTAGTCATAGGTTAGAACAAGAACACAAACCTGAATCTTGGGGTTCTTTGCAAGTTCATACATTGCCCATTCAGTGGTGACCATAGTAGTATCTGATGTTTCGATAATAGGCTCCCAGAGGGACATAATTAGTTGTAGATCGGTTAATGTTTGTGCTTCTGATAGCAAGTAATCAATATAGCTGTTCAATTTCTGTTTTTCAATAAATTAAGACAAGTTAATATTATCCTGAGGTGATCTTAATTAGCAAGACCGTTATCATTTATCAATTACCTCCCCTGAAGCAATTCGTCTTTTATGTTCTTTAATAAGCGCCTTCATCACAGCTTCTCTCCTGATATACATTTGTTGGATCATGTTGTCGAACTTTTTATTCGGGATCCACTTTAGATACGGGAAGAAATCTCTCCAGTCAACCTCAATCGAACCCATCATCGGGTCGACCACCAATACGCGAAATATCTCATCTCGATTCATGGTGGTTTTAAGATCCTCAACATATAAGCTTTCCACATCTTTTCCCATTGTCTAAAGAAGTACAAATGAAAAGACAATTGCTTTAAGTAACTTTTAATAAGGAAACTCACCAAAATAAACATGTTGACCCAAGAAATTTACAAAATGACCATAAACTTTTTGTCCCATTCTCGAATTTTGAGGCAATCATTGAAAGTACACATGGGTCCACATAATCAATCAACCAGAATGTGCAAAAAAAAAAACATTAACGGCTGGTACATTGACGGCTGGTGCTTAGCCGGCATATGCCTCTTAGCCGGCGGCCGGCTCTTAGCCGGGTGTGGCGGCTAGCATGTAGCTGGTTCAACCGAGAATGGGTTACATGGCCTTTTGTGATTGGTTCTTTTTGCATATGTTAATTTTTCTTAGAACAAAAAGCCAATGTGCATTTTAGAAAATTCCATGGTCAACATGTTCATTTTAGTAATTTTCCCTTTTAATAATCAATCAATAATTGAATGTTAGTGAGCAAACTCACTTGTCTCATTGCTAATCCAAAAAGTTCAGACTGGAATATTTTTCTTAGATCCACTTCTTCTTGTTCATGAGAGTTTTTAACAAATGCATGAAGTTGGTTTGACATATTCTCCATCATGATGTCTCTATGAACACGGTGTTTCTTCTGAGCATTTGGACCCAAGACAGCAGTGAGTATATGGCGTTTGACAGTCTTGTGATAATCATCATAATCACTCATAGCCACCATGGTTTTGTCGGCTGTGAGGACCTTCAATGCATTTGATAGCTTTCTAGTTGAGATCGATTGAAATCTGGTAACAAATGCCTATAAAAATGCATGAAATATATATTATGTTTAACGATAACTAAGTACATCACAACTGTTACTCGGTTTACTATCTATCATAGTTACTATTATTATTATTTGATTTATCATTTATTTTTAGTCATTATTCTATCTTTATTTTAGTTTTAATAGTTATTGATTTTTTATCATTAGAATTAGTTGGTTAGCTTTACAATTATCCTTTTTTATTTTAATATCTCAATATAAAAAGATATGGTTTCAGTTATTCTCGAATTAGTAAAAAAAAAAAGATAGTGTACCCGGTGCTTGACTTATCTCCTGCATTTATACAGGGGCCGATCGCTTCACGATCTGATATACACAGCCTTACCCTACACTTTGTGTAGGGTTGTTTATCATTTATCAATAGTGTTTCGATTCTCTCTTAATTCTTTCAAGAAAGTATTAAATATTACTTATTGGATCAAATCAACTCTAGATTACTATGGATTATGTTTGTACAATATTGACTATTGTATACAATCAACTCTAGATTAATCAAATCATCAATGGATTATGTTTGTACCTCCTTGGCGATTTCATTTGAACTAACCACCACCATAGAAGTGGATCCAGTTCTAATTGAATAAATGGGACCATAAGTTTCTGCCCATTTTGTAAAAGTCATGTATGGTTTCTTCTCCTTCAACTGCAGCAAATTCCCAAACAATGGCACCCCAGGCACCTCTGAAAATTTTAAATACACACATCATACACTACTAGAAAACAAGGGTTTTCCAATAAATTTTTAGTCCGAAAGTCGTCGGAAACAGGCCGTTCTGATAATTTTCCGAGACAAAAAATATGCCTAGAAAAAAGCTTGTGGGAAACTTTTTTCGAGAAAAATTTCTGACAAACTTTCGACAAAGATCTTTTCCAACAAAATTCCGACGAAATCATTGTATTAATTTTGCATTTTTAGAAACTAAAATTTAGATATATGTGTATAGAAGAGTACCAGGGACTCGAGGAAGATTGTTTGGTTGACGGTTGTGATTGAAGGCATAGCTTCTGAGATACCAGAAAGAAACAGCAACAAGAAGTGCGACGGCTGTACCGACGATGGTTATTGCTGTCACCATTCCGGTCTTATTTTGCCGACGGAATGAGAGGTAGAGATGGGGTGGTGACTGGTGAGTATTCTTTGAACTTCCTTGCTAAGGTGGTGGTGTTTAAATAAGACCGAGTTTGATTAATTAATTACACGCCATAGTGGTAGCTGATAAATAATTTTTTTATCAAGGTAAGTTTTAGTTTATAACTAGTAAAAATCCTCACGCGTTGCGACGGGAATTCGGTCGATATCAGTTCAGTTTATTATTGTATGGATATGGTATAGGCATTCATATATCAACCAAAAGAAAAACCCCACAAATAAAATCAAGATATGGCCATTAGATAGCGATACGTGTTTTATATCGATCGAAAACAAAAAGAAAATAGAATATAGTAACGGTTTCGATAGCACATCCATAATTAATTAAAATATTAAATGATAAAAGTATTACAAAAAAAACATAAAACTAAATTTATCTCGTTTCACAATTTAAGTATGCTATGATTAATGAAAATATTAAATTTAACATTTTTGAAACTATTTAGCTAAATAATAAAATAATGTTTATGTCTACTGAGTGGGCCAAAGCCTCAAAGTTGTATGTATTCCTATTAAAATTGTTTAAACTTTAACCTAAAGAAAACTAAACAAAACATGAAAAGAGGCGTTGCTTGGGAATACAGCACACGACGTTTTTGTTTGAATCAGGTGTTTCTACCAACGGGTCTAAGCCCCAAACGTTTAAGATTCTAGTTAATTACCACTTTAACATAAAAAAAATTTATATCTGCTCAGTGGGCCAAAGCCTAAAAATTTATATGTATTTCTATTAAAAATTGTTTTAACATAAAGAATACTAAAAAAAATATAAAATGAAAAGAGGCGTTGAGAGCATGCTACGTTTTTGTTTGAATTAGGTGCTTCTACCACCGTGTCTAAGCCCCAAACATTTAAGATTTTGGATAATTACTACTATAACCTAAAAAAATATAAAAAATGGTGGTAGTGTTCATACCAACATCCTATTTTTATATATATTACAATATCTCAAGGTAATTATTTTAATAATTTTAATTAAAACTTTTTTGATTAAAAAACATGTCTTGAATACATCTCTTTGAAACGGATATTTCAAATAGGTCAAATCATTTTTATCAGTTTGCATATAGTTAACCGTTAAAGTCAATAAAAACATGAATAAAAGGTTGTTACTGTAAAAATAATAATAATAATAATAATATATTTATTACACATGGTTATTTATTAGTAACAAGTAAGATTCTCTCAGATGTTGCGGCGGGAATTCGGCCGGTATCACACACTCGTATATCAACCGAAAGAGAAACGCCAAAAAATAAAGTCAACAAAAAATAAAGTCATTTTGTATTGTGTCTTATGTTACTATGTTTGCATTGTGTCTTATTTTATTCTGTTTATATGTTTCTGTCTCTTCATTGTGTCTAATGTTACTTTATCTGCATTGTGTCTTAATTATTGTTTTATATATTTCTGTTTATATATGACATTGTGTTTTACTTGTGTAGATGTCTAAATTTTCAATGAACTTGGTGAACAACGTGTATCACCAAATTGTGTGTGTAATACACAATGTGTGTAATACATAATGTGTGTAATACACAATGTATTTAACATCACAGTGTTTTGTACTCAATGTGTGTAATACACAATGATGTTATATACATTGTGTATTACACACATTGGATTCTGATCATAGTGTATTACACAATCATGATAGACAATGATACTATTACACATTGATTATGTAATACACAATGATGCTATTACACAAAGTATATAACATCATAGTGTTTTATACACAATGTGTGTAATACACATTGAATTCTGATCATGATTGTGTAATACACATGGATAAAACACAATCATGATAAACAATGATAATACACAATTATCCACAAACCCTAGTTTTTTCAAAAACACAAAAAAAGTGTAATGCAGAAGGTGTTTTCATTATTGTGTGTTCATAACAGACGCTGATGATATTACACAATGATGATTTATAAACAATGTATGTAATACATAATGATGGTATTACACATTGATGATATGACAAAATCCTGATAAACAATGATAATACACAATATATCGACCAAATGATACGGAAACCCTGTTTAAAAACTCATTATACACAACGATAATACATTAAACAGAATGATCGAGAAACCCTAGTTTTAAAATAGTTTAGACATGGATTTAGACACAAATTATCGACAAACCCTAGTTTTTTAGAAAATGTACCGATACTTGAAGCGTCCTTCATATTTTCTCCAATTAGTTTTTGATTTCGCCTGAATTTTATCGGATTTCGTCTTTCGTTCTTCTCTGGATTGCTTTGCATAAGAAGAGTGAGAAGGGTTGGTATGCAAAAGTATTGTTATACCCTCTTGCATGCTCCTTTGTGTTGTAAAAGTTTCACTTTATTTCAAAATTGCTATCGTGATAAAAGTCACCCTTGATCAGATTCAAAATCCTAATCCAATGGCTTACAATCCTTCTCACCCTTCTTATTTTTAAAACTTTTTTTACAATAACCCAACCATATATATATATATATATATATATATATATATATATATATATATATATATATATATATATATCAGCTCAATTGTTTATAAATCTTAACTCAAAACCAAAAATAAAAAAAATCTATATATATAACCCCATTTTAAAAAAAATTATATATATATAAGCTTGTATTATGTTTTTTTAGGGAAATTGGATTTTAATAATCTCACATTTTATCAATTGGCTAATAATAATCCCAACTGAGAATATTCTTACCACCAGTCCATACTTTCAAACTATTTTCTTACATTGTACCCCCTGTTAAATAAACATAACGCCGTTAGATTTTATATGACGTGGACATCTGCAAACCGTCGGAAAGTCGAGCCAAGCTAGCAGTGGTCTCGTGGTGAGTTTTGACATTGGCTCTTGTGGTGTTTAACAGGTCTCGTTTTTTCGACAAGTCCAAACGGAGACAACGGTGGTGTTTAACAGTGAAGACGGTGACAGACTAGGGTTTGCAGACCACCCCACCGGCGGAAGCAGTGGCTAGGATTCCGGCTTGGCTCGACTTTCTGACGGTTTGCAGATGTCCACGTCCAATATAAAATCTAACGGCGTTAAGTTTTTTTAACGGGGATCCAATATAAGAAAATAGTTTGAAAGTAGGGACTGGTGGTAAGAATATTCTCAGTTGGGATTATTATTGGCCAATTGGTAAAAGGTGGGATTATTAAAATCCAATAATTTTTTTATGTATATGATTATTGAGTTTATATTATAGAGCCTGATTTTTTTTACATGTCCCGGGCCCAAAACGTTTTGAGAATTTTCAGGACCGGCCCTGGATAAGGGGTGTTCATCGGGTTATTCGGGTTTTTTGTTATAAGAATCCTACCCGTTTACCAACCCAAATAAGAATCGGGTTATTCGGTTTCGGGTTTATTCGGGTCGGGTTAATCGGTATTCGTGTTTCTAAATACAAGTTGCAACGCATACTTTATTATTTAACTTAACATTATATTTATTAAATAATAAGCATAGAATGTCAAATAAAAACCTTCTCAATATGATTTTTTATTCAAACTCATGCACTAAACACATATTAACTAAAAAACACCAAATAAAATAGTCAAAAAACCAAAGTGTATCAACCAATAATATAAACTAAAAAAAAAACGACTAATCGTATCAACCAACAAACTCGTTAACAATGTTCACTATTCAAATTCTCACATTCATGTCTGCTCGTACGTTTTCAATCATAATTTAAAAAAAAAGTGAAATAAAATAAGCATTAAAAATGGTTAGATGTATACTGAGCTAAGATTACAAATAAATATTAATAATAAAATACCTTTTTTTATTATTATTCGGGTTAATCGGGTTAACCCGATTAACCTTTTTTTAACCCAATTACCAAACCGAATACTATCTTCGGGTTCGGGTTCCATCTTAAACGGGTTCGGGTTGTTCGGGTTCCATCTTAATCGGGTTCGGGTTAATTTGGGTCGGGTTCGATATTCGGGTAAAATGAACACCCCAACCCTGGATACATTCATGTAATATCAATTAACTTGATATTTACTATAAAAACTTTTGTGGTTATGAATATTGTGGTAAAATGTAAGTTGAAACCGTATGGTGAACCGAATAAATTGATAACTCAACCTATTATTAATTAATAAATATTAAAAAGTAACTTTTGAATGTGAGTTAAAATTACTACTACCTTTTGAGCATTGGGTACAAACCGGTGATGCATGGTTTTGTTTTTTTCTTTTTGATTTTTTGACATTTCGTTTCCGTTAGGGTGAAGGGGTAGGAGAGAGACAGGTCGGGTAAACGGGAACCACTGCCCCCATCAAACCGAGTAGCTCATTCGAGTTCCATGTCCGAGTATTTTTACTCGGATAAATCCTCACTCTCTCTCTAGTGGACCCCACCACTCACTACACACGCTTTTTTCAATTTAAATGTTTTTTTAAGTGGGTGATTAGTTTGTAAAATTCTATTGGACAGTTTGGTAAGTAAATTTTTTTTATGAGTTGGGTGCCCTCTTCACCCTTGTATATAAATAGGTTTTGGAATGATAAACAAATGTATCTCTGGTTTGGTGGTAAATTATGTGTGGTGTGAAGCCCACATCCTTCCCTCCCATGTATATTTTTGACATTTCTTATAAAATAAACTCATTCTAAAAAATTTAATGTCTTTACAATACTTATAAATTTATTAAATAAACTCATATTTTAAATAATATTCAAAATAATACTTTTTTATTTTAATTAACGTCACCGTCACGTTTTTTAACGGTTTCGTTTCTTATATAAATTTAGGCACTGGCTGTAACGTGTGCGTTTACGTAAAGATTTTGGTTGCGCGCCGCAACGCGCAATGGTTATATTAAAATGTAACTTTTCATTGTGAATGAATGTTACTATTAAGGCTATATCTTTTTTAATGTTTTTGGTATAAGTGACTTTAAACTTTGTTTTGTTTAGCCTACACTTTTATAATCAAAAACTATGACAAAAAACAAGTCACTTATGTAAATAGGTATGTATATGGCTCAATTAAATCGAAATGCAAAAACTATGGGATAAAATACCACTATTAAATTGAAAAACTAGAACTATTGGTCGGAAGCCTCCGCAACGCGTGAGGCCTCCATCTAGTTATTGTAAATTACTACCCGAAACAAAATTTCAAAGTTTAGGTTTTTGTGGTGATAAATAATCATAGATAAGGCTTCATATGGTGACACTTGAAAATAATTGAATAACAATTACGTTGGTGTGTTCTCGTGTTTCCATATATGAGGTTTTATCAAAAGATGTATTGGTTACAACGATAATAAGGTTATGTTTTATAGGTATAAGACTTCTCAAATTAAGGGGTGTCTTGGAGCTTAAGCTGGTACTGGCGGTCGTTTGGGGCCCGTTTTCTCGGAGCCCAAAATTTAAAAAAAATTATGTGTATATATATAAATAATTTTTTTTTAAAATTAGAACAAAAATAAATAGATGAATTTTTTTTTGAAAGGCTCATAAATAAAAACCCAAAAAAATATTTAAATAAAAACATATTATCAACTATTTAACTATTATCATATTCATTTAAACCAATAACTTAATTTTATTGAGAGTCTCATAAACAATACTCTTTTTCTGTTAAATGCTATTGCGGATTTTTATTTAAAAAATAAAAATTAAATAATTATGTGAAACAATTAAGCACATTATTTTGACAGTCGTTCTTTGCAATTCTCGACTATTTGTAATCCCAAAATTGACGATTCAATATCTACGATTCAATCCCAAAATCATTTAATCGGTAAGTGAATATTAATTGATAGTCATATTGTTTTTTTATTTTTGATTAACGTGAATATTGATCTGGGGATTTTAGTAAGAATATTAATATGTAGATTTCGACAAATTCCAGAAGGTATTCGTTTTTTTTTTTTTCTGATTTTGCTATTCAATTTTGATTTTGGATTTTAGTATCATGTAAGTTTATATTTGAATTTTAGTACCATCTTGTATAGTAGATTTTGATTTTGATTTTGGATTTTAGTACTCTGAACTCTCTATAGCCATCTTGTTACTCTTGTACAGTAAGTGAGGTTTTAATTTTTTTTAGGATTATTGTATTTTAATAATCTCATATATTATCAATTGGCCAATAATAATCACAACTGAAAATATTTTTACCACCAGTCTCTACTTTCAAACTATTTTCTTACATTGGACTTCCCGTTAAAAAAACTTAACGCCGTTACATTTTATATGACGTGGTCATTTGCAAACCACCGAAAAGTCGAGCCAAGCTAGCAGTGATCTCGTTGTGGGTTTTGAAACTGGCTCTGGTAGTGTTTAACTGGTCTAGTTTGTCCGTCAAGTCCAAACAGAGACAACGGTGGTGTTTAACGAGACCAATTAAACACCACCAGAGCCAGTTTCAAAACTCATTACGAGACCACTGCTAGCTTGGCTCGACTTTCCGGCGGTTTGCAGATGTCCACGTCATATAAAATCTAGCGGCGTTAAGTTTTTTTAACGGGAGGTCCAATGTAAGAAAATAGTTTGAAAGTAGGGACTGGTGGTAAGAATATTCTCAGTTGGAATTATTATTCGTCAATTGGTAAAAGGTGAGATTATTAAAATCCAATAATCCTTTTTTATTACTTTCAAATTAGTTGTTAGAAGAACTTTCTTAAGTATGTTGATGCTATTTACTAATTAGTAATTGCTATGTGGCCATATAGGTATTATAAATTTGCAATATTTTCCTAATGCGTTAATCACATATCGAATCTTGTTAACCATTCCGGTAACAGTGCCATCTACAGAAAGAAGCTTATCAAAATTGAAGTTGTTGAAGTCGTATTTACGATCGAAAATGTCTCAAGAAAGACTTAATGGATTGGCAATGATAGCTATCGAGAACGATATATTAGATAGTATTAATTGTGAAGAATTGATCAACAACTTTGTTTCGAAAAATTCTAGGAGAGTGTCTCGATTCGTTTAACTTTGTTCTGTTTATTGTTTAACTTTGTTTTGTATTTGTTTATCGCTATAATAACGTTTTTTTGTTTATTGTTATTACAATTATCATCGATCTTTGGAAAAAAATTATATTTAATAGCCCATTTTTAGTACTCATCTAGGGCTCCCGAAATCTCGAAGACGTCATTAATGAATTATAAAACTGATTTTATAGCGCAAGTTCCATAAAATAATATAAAGTTTGACTGCAAGCTCCAGGTTGTTTAACTGCAATAACACATCAAATTCATATCCTAAAATCAAAATTAGCATATCAATAATTGAGGGAAGAAATTTTTACGAAAGACACGATTGTTGCTTTATTCACAGTAGTAAGTAATCCAAAACATGCAACAAATGGACTCCAATGGAAAGTATAAAATGAAAACTCACTTGAGTTGTAAAAACCCGTGAAAACCCTATGTAACTTTTTTATTTATTTTTTTGTTAAAATGTAGGTTTTATACCCATTTTCGTCACTTAAAAAAAACAAAAAAAGCGCCGAATATATTTTTTTTTAAATCATGAAAAATTGAAAAAAAATCCCGTTTTTAGTGTAAATTCAGCGTATTACATGTGTAAATCAGGATGTTGCATATGTAAATTTTTTTATTAAAATAATGGCTTGGCGTTTTTAAATTTTTTTTAAAAGTCATGTAATTATATATAGAAGCTACTCTAAAAAGCATTTTAATTTTTGATAAGGTTTCACGAGTTTTTTCAATTCAAGTGGGTTTGCATTATAACCAACCCCCGGACTCAAATTGACATAAATTACAACTAAAAGCCCTAAACTAAAAATCCCAATTTGGGATCTTTCAATTACTAATATCTGGTAAAATAATCCAAACCAAGATTAGTCACAAACCGTGTTATCATTCCCAGCTTCCCCCTTCACCTTAATTAGAACTCGTTGTCTTCTTTTGCATAAAAAAATAAAAACATTAAACAATTTAAATCACAAATTACCGTAAGCCACACCAAAAAAAATCAAAACCCACAAAAGAAATTTCGAATAGTTCCATTCCTTCTCTCTTAGGCTTAACACCGTGGGGTGTCTTTTTTTTTTATCAAAGGTACACTTTTTTATCAAAGGTACACCTACTATACTAGCAACAAACAGTCCTTGATTTGTCAATGTGGGACTAGCCAATTTGGTAGAGGCTCTTGCGGTCATGGGTTCAAACCCAGACATGGAGCTATTTATTTGGTGTAATTTAGAAGCAGAAGTAGGGTAGATTTGCCGTTCAAAAATAAAACAGTCCTTGATCCATTTAGAAATGAATAAAACCAAAATTTTAATCAATGACACCACTAAGAAGGTTACCCAAATAAAATAAATAACATAGCATTAAGAGGAGTGCACTGCATGTAGCAAATAATCAGATAGGAATTATAACTACTTTTGAATAAACAAACCTCAAATACTTGTCAACAATATCAATAAGAATCTGGCCCAAGTAATTATATAGAATAATGAATTATTTAGCAAATTTGTCTAAATGCATTCAATAATCAAATGATTCAAGAGAGGGTATGATCAAGAGAGTGACCAGTTGGTCAAATGCCACCTGTGAGTACTCATGAAACAAATGAAGTAAGTCACTGAACTGTAATAGACATATGATCACTGAAGATACTAAATTTGAAGAATAAACCATTTCACAGAGATAAAAATCAAATTTGAGCTAGCCAAAGTGCCAACCAACCCAAACAAAAACACAAAATTTATCATATCAGCAACTTACTCATGCTAGTTTTGATGAACAACTAAAATCCAAGCCTAAACCATGACTAATCCTACTGCAATTTCACGGTAGATATTGCAAGAAATTGCACAGAGAGCGTTGGAACTTATGAAGTGGCCAAATACTCATGGAAACAAAATTGAACTAAACATTGTGCACATCTAATCTGTAACTTTTTTTCATTGATCTTAGTCTAAACTAACAACCATGTACTGACATAAAACAAAGACGAATAGTAATAAGAAACAAAATGGTTAGAATTTTATTTCAGCCGATTCTAGTTATCCTTTTCAAAATCCAAATCCAATCAAATTGAGAGCACAAAAAAGGAGAATTACAACCTGTTGTTGAACCTTAGGGTATTGATTGAGATTTGATTTCATCACCAACTCTCGTTGCATCCAGAACTTTCCAACCATTTTTGAATGACGTTCCTGTGAGTTTTAATCCTAACGTGGTTCATATGTGAAAGTTCGGGGGGTGAGAATCGTAAAGAGTCAAAAGGTAGATTTATTTTATTTAGTATGTTTATTGTTTTTTTTATTTAGTTTTTATTTAAAGTATTGAGTGTTTTTTTTTGCTGTGAATAGACTGTCATTCCAGCTGTGATTGAGCTGTGATTTCTTAGTAATCAGTGTTGGTCATTGTTAGCATCGGCGAGAATATGTGAAAGTTCGGGGGGTGGGAATCGCAGAGTCAAAAGTTAGATTTATTTTATTTAGTATGTTTATTGTTTTTTTTATTTAGTTTTTATTTAAGGTATTGAGTGTTTTTTTTTTGCTGTGAATAGACTGTCATTCCAGCTGTGATTTCTTAGTAATCAAGGTTAGGATTAGTATATAAAAGAGGGTCATTGTTAGCATCGGTGAGAATAGCGACGGCAGCAGCGGCGACACTGTTAAGAAGGGTAAACAAGAAGACATAAAAAGAGAGGAAAAGATAACCTAATAATTGTGTGGAGAGTTGGACCTATTTAAAAATTAACACACAGGCTGAAGCCCAATATCTAACTTAGTTAAAATATACTAAGTTGCTGACTTTATTTTGAATTTTTTTTCAAGTGAAAAGGAGGGTCAAAGTAAAAAATAATCAATTAGTCACGCACGGTAATAAACAAAAATCATTCCATCGAACTTCAACGAGTAGTTTTACATTTTGTTTATTAATTTACTAGGTTAGAAACCCCGTGTATTACACGGATTGAATAGATACAATGTTATATACTTAATAATAAATATTTACATATTACATATTTATGACATATTACATAGTTTTTTAATAAAAATTTTAGAAACGTCATATAGTTATTTTTTAAAAATGTTTTATAAAAAGAATGAAATAAATATTCAATTTCTAAAAAAAAAATATGAACAAACCTATATTTTTTTAAATAAAAAACGTTTATAAAAAGAATTATACAAATCATTATTATTTAATAGTAGAGAGAGAGGCAGAAAACAAAAAATTATTAAAAAACAATTAAATAAAACTTGTGTAATTAATAGGAGAGACAAGCGGGCAAATTTATCTCAACAAAACTTTTATTTATTATAGAGTATAGATTATTTATTTAACTTAATATAAAAAGTTTTTAAATTTTTTTGTTTTATTTGATTTTTAAAATTTATTTATTTTTCCTTTTATTTAGTTTATAGTTTATTAATATTTTAAATAAGTTAGTTCTTATATATATATATATATATATATATATATATATATATATATATATATATGACCAAAAAAAATTTAATCACTTAAATATATCATTTTCCATAGTTGATCAATCGTTTTATCACATAAAAAGGTTTTTTTGTTGATTAAGGCAAGATGCTTCCTTTTGTAGAGTAATGTATTGCGAGCGATCCGAACCTGCCCGACGCGAGCCCGCATAGAGGCAAGTGAAGTTGATTAGCCTAACTATGGGCGACCATCTACTATGCTTCGGTGATGACTCCGTTGTTAGTTAGTATCCCTTTGGTTTTGGGTATTTTGATGCAAAACAACAAAATTCATTTATCAAATCTTTTAAATACCAATGTTAAAAGAAGTCAATAACCGTTCTCGTGTTTTAAAAGAAGTCAATAACCGTTCTCGTGTTTGTATTACTAAAGGTAACGAACATACGTTTGTGAATGTAAAAATAAAATCTTATTAGGACCCTACGGTTAAAAAGTTCTAGTTCCGCCACCGATTGTTAGAGTTTAAAAGGTGTGGTTTTGATTTAATAAAATTACAGAAAAGAGTCGGGGTTGTCTTCCCTAAAAATCACTGTGTTTTGAGCTTTTTGATTCTGTTTTAATATGATTGTGCCCAACAATTGGTATCAGAGCACAAGATCAAGGGCTGTCTGAAGAGAAGCAACCGACCACCACCAGAAAAAAAAACTGTGACTGATCGATTGAGGGCTGCTGGTCGACTATGAAAAGTTGTTGGTCGATTGTGAAGGGTTGTGACCGATTGAAGGCTGATGAAATCTGATCAATTGTGAAGGTTGCTGTGAGGTTTCAATCTAAGGGCTGTAAAAGCTACCAGAAGGTCTGTGAGATAGATTGAGGTCGTGAGATACGGCTGGAGCAGATTAATTGTGTGATTCTGTAAGGCCCCTTTCCCGGACGACCTCACTTGTTGGATTTACTCATAAACATAGTTATCAATACCAAAATTTAAATTAAACATTCAAAAGTAGCGGAAGCGAACATCATTCAAATACATAACATAGCAGCGAAAGTTTTAACATTTAAATATAAAACATTGTCTTAACATAATTTAAAGTGAGATGTCAGTCTCATGCCGGGTAGCCATCACGCCTTCGCACGACCTTTCTTTCTATTATTTGAAATGTATACTAAAAGTCAGCTAACGCTGGTGAGTTCTAGTTTAAAGCAATTAGGTATAAACATCCTTTCTTTTATAAGTATATATATAAATACACATTAACACATTCTTTGCTTTCCTTTATCGTTCATATGCGAGTACATTATATATGTATTCACCTTTACTTTCATTAAACATTCATTAGCCATACACATAGGGGTGATCAACCCGTCTTAAGTAAGTCACAAAGACAAACGTTCTCAAACTACCATCGTAGCTCATTTACTTCACCGTCCGGCTCTAGAAACCGTCCGTCAATAGCTTAAAACCGTCCGGCAAACCTTTGGCCGTCCGTCCTACCGTCGTAGTCCGTAATTCGCCCGTCTACCCGAAGGCATCCGTTTCCCATGCGAACTATTATTCATGCAACCGTTCTACTTATCATAATAAGGCAATTGCTTCGACCATCCATTAATGCCTTTCATATGTCCTAGCTGATGAAGGAATGCATATGTCCCGGTTGCAAAATAGTCACGTGGTCGTCCGTCTACCGAAGTAGCCGTTATCATAGAAGCATCCATAACGTTTACATACATTCATAACATGCATTATATAAAATATAAAGCAAGATTTCATTCATTTATGTTATGCCATTCGTTCATTCATTCTTTGTAAACATACGTTTCATTATTTGTTCATCATTCATTTTCATATATTTATATATATACATCACGTATGATCACATTGGCATTCATAACATTTATTCATTTAGTGTATACACTTCAGCACCAAAACATTTTAAAATGATTTGCACATAACATAAAGGGGGCACATAGAACTCACCTGATGAGTGGTTTCTGTAATACACTTAGCTGGTTACTGAGCGTCACTAAGGTATCTCACAATCTGTATAATGAAATCATACACATAAGGTAGTGCTCCTATATGACACTAGACATTACTATGCTTGAACCCAGTAGTTTCGATGGATGAATCACATCGAAACTATGGTAGTTTCGGGTCATGAGTTTATATCAAAACTATGGCAGTTTCGGGTCATGGGTTTATATCGAAACTATGGTAATTTCGATAAGTAACTTATGTAAAATCTTAGTAGTTTCATGGTAGGGGTCTATATCGAAACTAGGTAGTTTCGATGGATTTACCTATATCGAAACTTGTAGTTTTGATGCATCAGTCTTCTTCCCCAACCAGAAACCCTAGATCTGGCCAATTATTTCTAAGATCAAGCCTTGAACTTTTACGTTCAAAACGTTTCTTTTTCATCCATGAGCTTAAATATGTGCTTTGTTTCAGGTTTCATACGTAAAAATCATGCCTTTATGTGACTTAAACCCGAAACCCCAAAATAGATAAAAACTCAGATTTAGAGGTGTTTACCTCTTGGAGTTCGATTCCCATTGCTATACGTTGTGGTGATGAAAATGAACGATTCCCGAGCCTTTGAGCCTCTTTCCAGGCTTTCTCTCATTAGAACCGGCCTCTCTCTCTCTCTAGAAGCTGCGAATGTGGTGGAAATGAGGGGGAAAGATTGGTGGCTGCTGATTAGAAAAGGTTTCCCTTCATATTTCAGGCCCATGGGCCGAACTTTGGCCAAGCTACCTTGCTTTTCCTTTATTTGTTTTCTATTTATTCGGGATGTTACAAATTCAATCAAGGTTGATTGAAGTTGTGCGAGTCAACTTTGAAGACGAAGACTTGAGCGACTCAGGTTATGATCGTGGGAAGCGATCAAGATCAGTGATTTATGCGAGAGACGGATCTGCATAGTGAAGGGCAAACTTGTGCGAGGCAGGGTTATCGACTGGGTGATACGAGAAAGAATCTATGTGAAACAGAGGCTTAATGGGTTATGTGCGAGGCAGGACATAAGCTGTGCGAAGCAGACTGTTTGAAAGGCAAAACATGAGTGATTCCAGCGATTGGAATTGGGTGTGGAGGCTGGTTTATGTTGTAAAATTGGTTGATCGGTTAACCTTATGAAAATATGGTAGATAAGGTAATTGTACGAGTCCGAGAACCGAACAATGTGAGTTTGCAATGTCCCAAACTGACCACAACAAACTACACTGCGTGGTCTATTATGATGGAGACAAGCTTAGCTGCACATGGTCTTCGAGAGGCCATAGATCCCGAGACAGGAGGTGCAGTGGAGGAGAAAACGAAGTTCATGGAAAAGGCCATGATATGGTAGTCGATACCTGAAGATGTTCTTCTTCAAGTATCAAAGCATAATGTCACACCCCGCCAATGACGAAAACCGCGGGGCACGACGTTCATGAATACCATAGTCATTGATCACATCGAACGACCTCTATATGAGTTTGAAAACCAACATTGAAAATAATAAACCAAGTTTAAAACATTAACGGAATTCACACGATTAAATAAATCCAAAAATATAGGTTTCAAGTTCGAATGTTTGAGAACCGATGTTCATAGGCAAAAGTTTCTAATAAATGGGACCCTAGCATGATCCTATGCCATGTGACTCCATGAAGATTCCAATGCAATCAACGACCTGAGAAAAATATTCTAAAATATGTCAACATAAAGTTGGTGAGTTCACAAGTGTAAATAATTGAAAATTGTTTACTTTAAATAATAGCACAAGAAATGACATTGTATATCCGACAATAAGTTGTATTGAAATTACCATGAACTCCTATACCGAAGCTCACATGATTATATGAGATGCCCAAATCACAATGTCGCATCACACATTGTAATGATTGGCTAATAATTCACTCGCTTGGCTCTCAGCCAACGAGTGGGGTTATCGGCCCAAATAGATCTATCCATGATTACCACGCTTACCAAATTAACGGTCTAGAATTGTAGGGACTTAATTTTGATGCTATGTTAATTCATGTAATCAATAAATGATAGCTATGTTTATGTTAAAAATGTTTTGCATGTTTTCTCCCCAAAATAGTATAAAACAATATTAAAATAAGGGCCATGAAACTCACCTGATGCGCGAGTAGTGAATGCGATAAATGTGTATGTAGCAAATGTCTGAAGTTAAATCGACCTAATCATGTCCTAAAACATTTAGGGCTATTAGTTCTATGACATGTCTTTACTTTATTATCCGACTAATTCACCCAACTCAATTTATTATGAAACGTGTGTTTGACTTTCAAATGTTTGACCATGTTTGACTCGACGACATGTTGGTGACACGCTTGACTCGATAAAATATATTTATTCCAAAAATAAATATAAACAACAAATAATATTATATGTAATCATGCCTGCATACTTTCTTGAGTTTAAGTCTCAAAATAATATTCAAATCCACTCACGTCGTAACTTAATTAATATATGTTATATTTCTTATCTCGAAAATAGATGTGTAAATATATATATATATATATATATATATATATATATGTTTATAATCACAACGAAACCAAAAATAATCTTTATTATTTTTATCAAATGTAAACCTCCAATGTTTCATATACAACAAAATATACTTTTTATTTTACAAAATATATACTCTTATGACAAAAGTATTATTCAAGTGTCCAAACACTACTTAACTCAACTTCTCTAACATCCATGGATCCATGCATCCAAACAAATCGAGTATTTTGTATCATCCATTGTTTTAAAATAGATGCATCAGTATTATCAAAAGCATTTCCATTATCAAAACCCCTTTAAAGCTTAAAACTCGGTTTTTGACTCAACAAAGTTTCCTTATATAGAAAGTGGTTCGAATGACTTGCATGTAGAAAAAATAATCATCATCTAACACCAAAAACATACATATACTTTATATAAAAATACTCTTACAAACCCAAATGACAATAAATCCATGTCTAACTCAAAATCCGGTTTTGAAAAACCAACAAAGTTACTATTATTAGAAATACGATCTAACAACATGCATGTAATCAAAATGATGATCCATCATCATGCATGTAGCATCCATGATATAAAATCACAAAAATTCATAAATATAAAGCATATGACACCAACTTTGACAAAAATGCAAATTACATACTTTAGTCTCTTAAAAAAAAAGTTTTTGTTGGGTGTTCTTGACATTCAAGCAGCTAAAAATGATTTATAAACATAAAAGAGTATAGATGAGGTTCTTACTTAGAGAAACCAAATAGAGATGAAAGTTTTGATCCTAGCGAGAAAACACCAAATGGGACTTGAGAGCTTGAAGTTTAACAACAAAATGGAAAAAAGAATGGTGGGTGTTGGTAGTGGAGGGTGGCGATGACACAAAGGGGGGTTGGATTTGCTTGAAGCTGTGAAAGATGTAAAGGTTGAAAGAGGTGTGGGGAGGGGGGTATTTATAGGTGAAATGGGATTTTGAAATCAAAGAGCAGCGAAATCACGCCGTGAACCAAAAGCCACACCGCCCCCTCGAAACATTTATCACGCCGTGAATAGTTCCGGTGCTTTTTTTCACGGGAGAAAACGACGAGATTTCAAAAAATAATACCATTCAACGGTATTATTTTTGACCGTTTGGGATTTTAATAAATAATAATTAATAATTTTTATTTTTACTTGATGAGTAGCAAAGCACACCTCGATTTCCTTGTATTTTAAAGTGTATTTCGTATAGTTTTAGAGTCTTTTTCATTCATTTATATTGGTACTAAGTAATGTCATGTCTTGTAGGTGTTCGTGTGTATTTGGAGCGTAAACGAGCAAGAGTTGTGAAGGCATGAGCACACGAAGGGAAACGTCAAAACAATGAAAACTTTCTATCAAGAGGAACCCCTCGCGGTATGCGAAATATTTGTGGGCCCCCTGCGCGGTACGCGAGGACAAGGATTCCAGAAAAGTTGCGCGACTATTTTGTCTTTAGCGGTACGCGAGGAATTGGCCAAACGAGCTTCGTGTTACGCGAAAAACCCCAAATACGGGCTTTTTAGCCTAATTTCATGGTTTAAAAGAGGAGAAGCCATTCGAGGGTTGTGGGTCGAGTTCCAGCCGTCAAGGTACAATATTTGGGGCTATTTTGGAGTGGAGAAGTCAGAGAGGATCAAGAATTGAAGATATTGAAGCCTAGATCGATTGGATAACACCTATTCGGTTTATGTTCTTCATATTTTGTTCTTTGATTTATCTATCTTGCATTATGAATTTTGAGACTTTGTTTCTGTTTTTGATTATGATTGTTGGCTAGATACTTTAGCTACCTAGGTTTATGATGAATACTTGATAAAGGTTGGATTTTTATCGTTTTATGGTTATTATTGATGGTTTGACATTATTATAATAAATCTTGGTTCAATTGATCTGATGTGTATGAATGTCTATGTCTAATTTATGATCACTTATTATTCCACATGTATCTTGTTGAATGTCTTTCAGTTATAGATGCATGATTAGGTCACCTACTGTGTGTTCGTGATTTGTTTATGGGTTTTTGATATCATTATCCATAGGAATAGTTTTTGAGAGTTTAGAGGATATAGGTGTTCTTCCTATCTCGATAGCTAAAAGGTGAGAGATAGTCGGTTAGTCTTTGGTGTTAGGTGTCTAGTTGTAAACGCTCTGAAAGGAGGTTTCCCCTAGGTTCTTAGTATCCTTGCTAGTCCGTGTCTTATCGTTTTGTTATGAGATTACCCCTTGCATTCCTTGAATGTACTGTGATAGTGAGACTGAAAGGTGATCTATCTGTAGGGTACTTTAGTGTCGTTGGAGAGACTGAAAGGTAATCCGACTATCTGGTGAGCGTTTTGCATTCATTAGAGGTTCCTTCTGGTGACACCCTAAGATTTATTAGGGGTCCACTAGATTGTCTGATGAGTGTTATCGTTAGAATCCCAGATCCGTCATAGTTTCCATAGCCGAGAGAAGTCAGAGTTTTATAAGTCGGATTCTGACCTAGGTAGTGCTTTTCTCATTCGTGATTTCATCCGATTCTCTGCTTGATAGTTAGTTGTCATTACTTAGTTCTTTTTAGTTTGTTAGATTTATAATCACAACACAAAAACCCCCCAATATCAGTTAGTTAGTTGAGTCAGAGTCTAGTTAGTTGTCACTATGTATCGTGGGTTCAATATCCGGACTTCCATTATGCTTTACTACACTCGATAGGTACACTTGCCTGTCATTGTGGTCTAGTAAGGGCAGATTGGATCCGAAACACTAGACCAAGACTTCGAACATCTGGATCACCTACATCAAGAAACCCGTATCAGGCACCCCATCTACACAACCAGTTACCATTACCTATGAGAGACCCCTACCTAGCACCCGACCCATATCACCCTGACCCAAGGGCAAGGCAAACCATGGCACCCACTAGTGCTATGGGAGTCCCATTTGATGCCATTCACCAATACGTGAGAACCTTAGAGTTTGTGAGACAAGGGATTGAGCACGGGATAAGACACGACCTACAAGGTCAGAGAATAGACAGCCTAGTGGATCAAGTGTGGTGCTACGAGGATAAAATTGCAAGCCTGGAAGAAGACAAGGAAATACTTGAGGAACGCACGGAAGCAGCTAGAGCTGAGGCCAGATTTGCTGTCCGAGTAACCATAGGGATGCTCGTCTTGGTGCTTATCTGCTTCCTAGTGGAAAGCTACCTAAGACGTTAGCAGAAGTTTTCTATTTCTTGTCTTTAAATTTCAGTTTGAAAACCGGCACCTTATGTTTGGATTAAGCTTTCGCCATTTTATCATTTAATGCTAAGTTTTATATTACAACTTTAATGCCATTACTCGTTGATTTAATATTACCGTCATATTTTCATCAAGATCACCCAAACATCATCTTCTCATTCATTGCAAATTAGTACGCGTACCTAAGCCTCCCTTGCAAACTAATCATTTTATTTATTTAAACAACATCGCTATTTTGCTCAAGCAAAGCATTTATCAAGCCCTTAGTTTATAAATAATATTTGGAATATAAATTTTCAACAAACCTTTTTACTTTGTTAGAAAATTTAATACGACTCGTTTTGTAAAACATTATCTAAATAAATTATGACTTTTGCTTCGTTAAATTTAATTATTATCAAACCTTGGCTTAATTACTAAATAATTTAGCCATTATTTTTCCTTTGAAACATTCTATTTATGATAATTAAAAATTAATAAAAAGGTTTTCCTATAAATTATCCATTTATTTAGATTATTCAACTCATTATTTTCTCCATTTTATTAACTTACAAACAAAAATAAATTACAATTACTTATTTATTTACAAACAAATAGCACAAATCAGTTATTCGTAAGCAAATTACTCTGAGTATCTACAAAACCTTCTCGTTATCTTGCACCTTCGGAAATGTATGTGTGTACTGCCACTTCCAAGAGATAAATCATTTCACATGAGCGTCAACCATCCATATAAACCTCAACAAGATTAAAACTTTAAAACCCAACTACCCACATTATACATGAACACGCTTGTCCGCAACACTCGACCACCTACAAAATTCGATAGTGTACGTTACTCATGAGATTCAATAAACTTACATATGAACGTTCACAATATACATAATACCAGATTGATCACATGATACATAATACATGAAGCTTAGCTGTTTACAATATACATAATACCAGATTGATCACATGATACGTAATACATGAAGCTTAGTTGTTCACAATATACATGATAGAAGATCGATTACATGATACATGAAACTTGATTTGTTTGTAATATACATGATACTAGATTGGTCACATAGTACATGAAACTTAGTTGTTCACGATACACATGCTACTAAATTGTTCACATTATACATGAAGCTCATTTGTTTACTATATACATGATACTAAACTACTCACATTATACATGAAACCCGTTTGCTTACAATGTACATAACACTAGATCATACATGAAACTTGAGTGTTTACATTATACATGGAACTAAATTGTTCACAATTGTTGCAATTGATTGATCACATTATACACAAGGCATGGTTATTCACTTTATCCATGAAAGTTGAAAGCTGCAAAACTTTAAAGCTACTCAGGGTTTGACGTATTCTTGTTCAAACACGAGGAAGCTGTAAAGCTTTAAAACCACTCGGGTTTGACGTATTTTTGTTCAAACATGAGGAAACTATGGAACTCTAAGTTATGCCACCTTATTACTCTTTAGATGCTAATTGACCTTACTATCTAGGGATAAGCAGCTCATACGTGAAAACAATAGATATGAACTAAGTAAAAAAAAATTGTGCCCTCTCTTGACCCGCACACAACGGAAGGATCTATACGGACCATGCGACGATTCGAGTAATTACGGGTGCACACATAATTATAAAAATCAGCGCATGAAAAATATAGTAAATTCTGTCGTGTGTTATGACATAAAACCTATGCGATATATAGTGACGAAACTAATGCGATATGATAAGGACATGGTGGATACGCCGTTGGTACTTCCTATATATAAGTGTTCATGTCATATTGTCAGAAGTAGCGTTGTTCATGTCACGTGAAGTTTTATGTTATTTTGACCTTGACCAACGTTTGAGAAATCTCCTGTCCAGTGACCTTTCCTGAACAAAATATACTACATCCTAAACTAATTTTAACCATCAAGTCCTCATCGTTTCCATCCCACCTCTAGAGTCCAAATTTTGCTTCAAAAGTTTTCTCCTTGATCATTTTCAAACTAAACTCACTACCACCATCTATGTCTGACAAAATGACCTGAGCTGACCTTGAGTGTCAAATCTGAACCTTGTCATCAGTTATACTCCTCAAACCGACAATCAAAGCTCGTTGAGCACCCAAACACACCTTTTTGCTGATTCAGTAGCCTCAACTAGTTGAATTTCGGGACGAAATTCCTCAACATGGGGATACTGTAACATTCTGGATTTTTCATGTATTTGTTTTGGTACAATAAACAACATTTCAGTCCCAATCCTAGTGCAATACCCTGTATTATCTATGCAAACATTATAATCCAAATTTTTCATTCAATACAAGCTCTAATAAAAAAGGTTATACACACACATCTTTAATTCAAAGGATTTTACATTCTTACAATTTATTCTATATATATATATATATATATATATATATATATATATATATATATATATATATATATATATATATGTAGATGAAAGTTAATTTTATAAAATATTATAACTAAAACTTTTTTCACATTCAAAATTTTGTTTATTTATAAGATTTGAAAAGTTTTAAACAAATATCACTCTATACATATATTTATATAAATATTCATAATTTAAATGAACAATTAAACCCTCAACATGAATCCCCACCTTTAATTTTGAACCCTTTCACCCTATTTTGACCCCATTCAAGGCATGTTAGACCTATTTTGACTTTTAAAAGTCAAACAACCCAAAACCTTGCAATTCAATGCTGTGGTCGATCGAATCTGGCTGTTACGGACTTCCCACGCGTGCATAATCGATCCTAGACCATCCCCATGCCCAATTAAAGTTCAATTTCATCAAACCCGCGACTATATTCAAAATTCGAACAGTTTGACCTTCCTAACTCAAACCGCGATCAATTCATTGCCAAATCTGGAAATTTAAGCGCGTTTAGCACCCGCAAATCACGCCTTGATTGATCTCGAGTGAATTCAGTCCCAAAGCATGGCCCGATTCATCGAAATCAAGCGAATCAATGCGTAATTTCATCCTACAGCTGTCACCTTCAAGCCTTTAATCGAATCGTGCTTTAAGGATGGAATTGAACGAATTAACTCACCCCACACCTTCGCATACTCTCACACAAACTCTCTGAACTTCCAATCGATTCTCATATCACCTCTGACCTCCGATCGAGTGCCAAGAACACCGGACCTGTGCCTCTAGCCGTCAGCCTTCAATACCCAACCAAATCAGGTGAGGTTTATCTCATTTGATTCATTTTCGTTCATACATAGAAAGCCCCTTATCAATTTACAGAAATCGAGTATATCAAATTCAATTTCTGTTAATTTCATGATCTAGTTCATACGGTTTTAAATAGGGGATTTCGATTCAGTTCGTTTATTGTATTTAAACTATCGGGTTCATACAAAACCAGTGAAACCACTTAGTCCGACTGGTTAAGTCATTGCCCCATCGGACCAAGTGGCGTGGGTTCGAAACCCACATATCCGGCTTGTTTTTGCGCGTTCCTTTAAACCCAGACCGGCCCCCTTACGTTTATGTGTTAAATAAAATTCGAACAGGTTCTTTATCAGGGATGCACCCCTGATCCAGCGGTTAAGGCGTGATGCTTGCATCGGGCAGACCCGGGTTCTATTCCCGACGAGCCCATTTACTTTTAACCCCGTTTTTAATACCATTCTTATGGTATAAAAGTTATTCTATGAAACCTAATACTATTTAGAAATGATTTATACATTAATAAATAAATTTTCAATAAGAACTAATATTTTTACAATTTAAATAATTTGGAAACCACATTTACAATATAAATAAATTATATTGATTAAAATCATTAGTTCTAATTAAAAGATTTTATGTTACCTATTTCTAGGTTTTATAAAAAAATACACCATCAAATTTTATAAAATCAATTCCTAATACTTTAGAATTTAAACCCTATTTAAATAAACATTATTTTTTTCCTAGATATATATTTATATATTTCATTTATTTAGATTACAATTATAATATCACACTAATTTTAAAGACTCACTATTTTAAATAAATAAATAAAGGGATTCATTTATTTAAAGTATTAAAAACTAAAACCCTAAGACAGGTAATATTTTTTTTCTTTGAAATTTATATATATACTTTGAAAGTTACATTTTTATATCAAACTTTTATTTAATACAAATGTCAACTTACATACATCTTTTTACATTAAATGGCAACACTTTTTGTACAAATCCCTATACTCAAAACCTGTTGAAAACCTAAACCTTGCCTTAGATTTTGTACATGTTATTAATTCAAGTTCATACATTACACTCTAGGTTAACTCTGTGATTTACAAATCACTTGTGCTACCAATTGCCCGTGTTAACTACAACATCTGATACATGTGAGTTTTACATAGCCCCTTTTTTTATTTTTATACATTTTGGGGTGAAACATGATTCCTCTTACAAACTTCTATGCAATTACACATATACAATTCTTTAATATGACTTTATGTGTTTATTTGTGTTTTATGTTTGAATGTTATTAGTTAAGGCTACATATACATGACACACTAGTACAATAATTAACTCTTTACAAGCTAACGGTAACATTAATAGATCTATTGTTTCTGACAAACCCACCCATGTAGGTTGAGTGTTACCGACATTACACTAGGATAACACTTGTTATGCCCTTCATTAGGATAACATTTGTTGTTATGCCCTTCATTAGGATAACATTGAGTGTTATGCCCTTCAGTCACAAGGTTTGATTGTGCATTAGCTTAACTATAGGTTCTCCATAAATGCCTAGTGAACCATGTGTCATATGAATTGTATAAAACATTTGAAATCTATTGTTGTGTCAAAACCTATGTATGCTCACCAACTTTTTAGTTGACCTTGTTTTTATCATGTTTCAGGTACGAATGTTTGAGTTGATCAAGTTTGCTTCACTTAAGTTGTGGACCTAGTTAATTTAATAAATGAAACTTGTTATGTATTTCCAATTTCTTGTATTGTGGATTTGGTTTGTTTGAATTATGAATTGAAATGTGATGTTTTAATATATTACAACTTAGTCAACCATGTGCTCATGAACAGTCTCCATGTCCCGCCACGATGTTTCCACCGTCGGTCGGGGTGTGACAACTAGAGTGTTTAGGTTAGGATAAATTAGGTATATTTTGTAGACCATACCGAGTAGGGGTGTTCAAAAATATCTGAATCCGAAATTCCGAATCCGAAATATCTGAATTTTCGGATATCTTGCGGATATCCGAAAATTTGGATTCGGATTCGGATATTGATTTTGAAAAAGTTCGGATATTCGGATATCCGAATATCCGAAAAAATTAATTACTTTATTTCTTTTTTTAATCCAGCCTTATAGTTTTAACTTTTATGCGTGAGGAGCGTGACCTAACCGGGTAACCCTAATTCCAACCATTCATTCCGGCGCCTCTTTCATAGACTCAGCCTCTCTCTCTCTCTCTCTCACAATTCACGTTCATCAAAGATCCACCCCTATTCCGGCGAGAACCACCGGTCCACCACCGTCTCTCCTTCTCTTTCAGCGAGTGGCGATCTTCATCGACTACCTACAGTCCTATCGTCTCTCCTTCTCTCTCACACGGTCACACCTCCATCGATTACCTACAGTTAAGGTCACACAGTTCCACTTCGTTAAGGTCAGCTCCACCATCGACTTCCTTTTGCTTTCTAATTAGTCTCTCTCTCTAATTAGTCATTATAGCTCCACCATCGACATCCTTTGTATTTGTGTAGAGATGCTTGTTAAACTTTTTTATTATTATGTAACATTCAATTATCTAATCTAAGATCAGCAAATTAGGTTAAATCAGCAGATTAGGTTTCCTCAGTTGCATTCGTCTATGCTAATGAGTTTGTTTTAATTTTTGTTATTTGATCTAACCTTTGTATTTGTGTAGATCTAACCTTTGTATTTGTGTAGATCTGTTTTTAATATGTGTTTATTTTAACTTTTGTTAGATATAACCTTTGTATTTATCTAAGATCAGTTGCATTCGTCTAAGCTAATGAGTTTGTTTTAATTTCGGATATTTGGATAATTATCCGAATCCGTATCCGAATTTTTGGATATCCAAATTTTGGATATCCGAAAATTCGGATACGGATTCGGATATTAAAAACCACTATCCGAATTTTCGGATATCCGGTTTTGAACACCCCTAATACCGAGCACATCATTAACCATTATAAATACCAATTTTTACTCCATATCTCTACACTCATTTCTACTCTTTTTACCTCATTTCTACTCTTCTACTCTACTAAATTATTTCTATTTTCCAAACCCAAAACAAAAAATGAGTAATTATCCGAACCCAAACTTTTGGGCTCAATACACGGCTCATGATAACGCATTCATGGCCAACCAAATGAAACAAAACATTCCACGCAACCCAAATTTTCAACCCAACCCAAACTTTCAACCCAACCCAAACTTTCAACCCAACCCTAACTTTCAAATGTTTAACTACCAATCACCCATGTCTCAACCGAGTACAACACTAGACTTTGTACCGGAAACTCAAGAAATGCCACAAGAAATCGTTGGCGATACTCAAACTATCTCCCAAAAAAAAGGAAAAAAAAAGGTGTCGCAAGAGACGTCAAGCAAACCGAATACCAAAAAGAAGTGGGACAAATACGAACCGCTAGAGTTGGTTAAGGCGTTTATAGACGTCTCGAAGAATCCAATAATCGGTAAAAAATAATTTTTTTTTGTATTTGTGTTTATTAATTTTAATTATATTTATTTAGTATTTGTGTTTATTAATTTTAATTATATTTATTTAGTATTTGTGTTTATTAATTTTAACTATATTTTTTTGTAGGCAACGCCCAAAACAAAAGGGCGTTATGGTCTTGCGTTTGTGAAAAATTTGTAGCTTTAATGGGCGTACCGCGGTCACCGAACTTTAGATCAATTGTGTTCAAAATGGACTCATATGAATGGGAAGGTTGTAAAGTTCAACGAGATCTACCAAGAATGTTTGCGGGACCGAAAAAGCGGTGAGACCATAACCGATGGTTTGGCGAGAGCAACTGACTGGTTTCAAGACGACGTTGGAGGCGACGCACCAATAATGTTTTAGAAAATTTTGAGGAAATCCGCAAAGTGGCAAACACTTTATGTTGCCCCCATCCGAACCGGCTCGTCAAAAAAACAAACATCAACCGACATCGACGCTAGTCCTGGCGCGTCCGATGGTAGATCTTCCTACGATCTCAACGTAGATGCACCGGAAGACGTGGAAGAAATACCCCGCCCGATAGGGAAGAAAAAAGCAAAAGCCCAAGTAACGGGATCAGAATCAGGTTCGGTTCCAAGTCACAATGAAATCGGCGAGAGAATGGTCGAACAAATGACAATATTTATCAAGGCCCAACAACAGAGGATGGATTGGAAACGAACAAAAGAGGAGATCGAAATTCTTGGCATCGATCTTGAGTCACTGTCCGCCGCGCAACGATTTTTGATCTAAAAAAACAAAAGGAGATCAAACAACGTCATGGTATCCCGTAGTTTTTTAGTTATGTATTTTTTTTAGTAATTTGATTAATGTATTTTTTTTGGTAATTTGATTAACGTTTTTTTAGTTGTTTGAATTAATGTATTTTTATTTTTATTAATGAAATATTATGTTTTATTTTTTTTTTAAATGAAAATAATAAAAAAAACATTTAATTATCACACCATCTCAATCACTTGGGTATTTCCCTTGCCAAGTGATGGATAGTGTGATAATGAAGGGTGTGACCACGTGACGTGCACTTTATTATCACACCACACCCCTATCATTTTATTAAAAGATTTTATTGTTTTTTATTAAATTAAAATGCTTTAATAAAATAAAAGTAATTTGTTTATTAAAAGTATATGGATTAGATGATACCGGTGTAATACGCAGTGTAATTCCGGACTGCGTTTTGACAAAACGTTTGTTAAAAATTCTCAAACTTTTATTTTAGACATGAAATACTTAATCGCGGTGTTACGTATAATTTTTATACTTCAAATCCTATGTTGAATCATTCGACTTGAACATCACCAACGTTCGTGTGTGACTACACGCGTGTGTGACCCGGTAATTCATCGAATTACCAATGCATGATACTTAATGATCGGACTTTGCTATGCATAAATGAACTTAATTACTCTAATTTAAGTATGATATGTATTCAATTGTACGTAATGACCTGAATTTGCCGGTTGTCACATACTCCCCATGTTAAAAGGAATTTCGTCCTGAAATTTAGCTTGTGTCATCCATAGCTGGTACTATCTTGAACAGTTGAGTGTATTTGTGTTTCATTTGATATTTTCGTTCCCAATTAAACTCTAGTCCTTGTCTAGAGTTCCATCATACCTTCACTATGGGGATTTTGCCTGAGGGCCAGTCTGGTAGCAATCGAAGAGAACAAGGCGGGGGAAGAGACAAGTCACGGGTCAAGTGTTTTCGGTGTAAAGAGTTTGGTCATTTTGCTTGGGAATGTCCAAAGTCAAAGCCAAAGCATGAGAAGGCCAACTTGGTTCATGAGGATACCGGACCACCTCTACTTTAGACAAGGAGAAAGTCCACATTAGGATTAAGGGGGTGATTGTGAGTTTTAATCCTAACGTGGTTCATATGTAAAGGTTCGGGGGGTGAGAATCGTAAAGAGTCAAAAGATAGATTTATATTATTTAGTATGTTTATTGTTTTTTTGATTTAGTTTTTATTTAAGGTATTGAGTGTTTTTTTTACTATGAATGGGCTGTCATTCAAGCTGTGATTTCTTAGTAATTAAGGTTAGGATTAGTATAAAAGATGGTCATTGTTAGAGTTTAAAAGGTGTGGTTTTGATTTAACAAACTTACAGAAAAGATTCGGGGCTGTCTTCCCCAAAAATCACTGTGTTTTGAGCTTTCTGATTCTGTTTTGATTTGATTGTGCCCAACAGTTCCTCCAATCGGTAAAGATTTCGCATCTTCCAAGCCTCCTACGCCAATGATTGAACCCAATCTTACTTTCCGACGCCACTATTTCTTTGTATGGAGATGCTAATTTGGTTCTGTTTGGACGTTTTGTTCAAGTTGATGCTGAAAAAATTTAGGGACTCATGAATTGGAATGTAGGAATTCACTCAATAGTATGAAGCTAGCAATAAAAGCATATGCTCAAGCAAAATGATAGTAATTGTTGTAACTCACAGGAGGTAGCGATGACTGTGTGAGCGTTCCATGTAGGTTTCAATTTGGAAAATGAAAGGCGATTTTGATTTTAGAACGTTTATCTGATTTGCAGTACCATGAAAACAAGAGAAAAAGGAGGAAGTGGGGGAGTTACAACTTCGTGGGCAATCCGTGTGAAAAATGGATTCAAACCCTAAAAACTCAACTGTCAAATTTTAAGAATTATAATGACTGTGATTTAATTTAAGTGTGGTTATGGATGGTTTTCTTGAATTTAAAATGACATGATTGTATATAAAGAAAGACAAAGAGCTATTCACTCTTCAGAGTCTATGTATATATAATAATAAATTAATAACTCAAAACTAGTTGAAGTGGCACACAAGATTTTAGACAAAACAAGTATAATTTCTATTATCTAACACACTAACACAATATGAAGAAGCATTTATCCTAAATGGGCCGATGGTATAGGGAAACCTAAGGGTGTAAATGAGTCGAGACAAGCCCAAGCTCGATTAGGCTCGAGCTTGGCTCGTTTAACTTACTGAGAGCTCGAGTTCGAGCTCGGCTCTATTCGAGCTCTATTTATAAAGCTCAGGCTCGGCTCGTGAGTAGTTTTTAAAGTTTGAGCTCGGCTCGGGCTCGGCTCGTTTATTATTTATTAATTAACTTATATATATATATTAATAATTATTTTTATATATTTTATTAAAATTCTTATATATAACATAATATTTATTTTTTGATAGTTTTATATATACTAATTATTATTTTATAAATATATATTTAATATATTAATTAAAAATACATATAATAAATAGACTCGTTTACTCCTCTCACTATAGGGCTCTTATCTAGCCAACACTTGATCCGGCTCTACCCAAACTTTTTCACTCCAACATTCCCCACTTGTCCGATTGTTACTGAGCAGTTTTGGATATCAAACTGACCTTCCCAGAAGGTAATTTTAATGTGGCCGATTTCCCTTCTTTTACAATCAGTTTCGCTACAACACTTTAGGCTCGTGAGCCGGCTCGATTCGAGCTTTTAGCGAGCCGATCCCGAGTAGATCGCGAGCCGGCTTGGCTTGTTTACACCCTAAAGAAACCCTCTTGGAATACTAAGGTTTGAGGATGTCATGGGTTCAAGTCTCACTCTCACATGATTAAAGAAATTTGTCTTTCAAAAAAATAAGATTTATCCTAAATGGCTAAATTAAACAAAGGGGCATTTTGGGGAAACAAAATTTACGTTATCCTGTATCCCCCTTCGCCACGCATAAACTCATCTTCAACCAAATCTTCTTCCCCAAGACCAGAGAGCACAAATTACCAAAATGGCGATGTCCCTCTCTACCCTCACATCCTCCTTCTCTTCTCTCTCTTTCTCATCACAAGTTTCCCAAAAACCCTACTCCCTTTCCCTCACTCCGTCCCTAAAATCATCTCAATTTCCCAAAACAAAACCCCCTTCTCTCACCGTCGTCGCCACAGTCGTCGCCGGGCCTCTCACCGCCGATTTGGACACTTCGAATCTCGAGAAGTACGTCAAATCCAGACTCCCAGGTGGCTTCGCTGCCCAGACGCTTATCGGCACCGGGCGCCGGAAATCTGCCATTGCCCGGGTTGTCATTCAGGAAGGAACTGGAAAATTTGTAATAAATTACCGTGATGCAAAGGTACTTGTTTTCCGTTTTGATTTTCGAAATATATTTAGCAAAATTATGCCTGTGAAATTGATGATATATTGATATATGATGGAAAAAAAAATTAAAATTTGGGGGAAATTTTGCAAATGCATCAGATAAAATAAAAAAATATTTTAAGTTTGACCCATGGTTAGAATCCGAACATGATATGTTTAACTAAACGTGTTATTTATGTTTAATGAAAGTGCTACACTACACTACACTACAACTTTAACACGAACTAAAATCAGTTCAATAACACGAATGACGTTACATGTTTAACATGACCTGCTTAACATGGTTAATAAACATTAAGATAATAAGAAGCCAAGAAGATAAAAGTTTTGAAATTAGGGTTAGGATAGGGGAGGGAATTTAGTTATGAAATATTTAGATATCTATAAAATTATAAAACTACTTCGTTTAACGTGTCGACATGTTATAACCTGTTTAACACGATTAGTTAAATGTGTTGTGTGTTCATAAACCGGATATGCGGGTTAAACCGGTTTAGAAGCATTTTTAATTGTGTAATTAACTTGTCGACCCGTTTATGACCTGAACCCGCTTACGCTGGACCCGAGCCCGTTTAACTTCATGTCAGTTAGCTAGTCGTGTCAAAAATCGCCAGCCATTATGAAGATTGCAATATTTTTCATGTTATATAAAGCTTTACTCATTTGGCATCATCAGTTCATCATTATACCTAAACTAATAGTACTGTAACTCCTGTAAATGTGTCAACATTATTCTGTTTCATCCTTCATTGATACCTTTAACCACTTGACTGCTTCAAACATTAGTCGAATTTGAGGATGATCATAGTTGTCAATAGCGAATAGCGGTAAATAGCGACAAGCCACCTATACGCTACGTAGCGATAGCGATGAAATAGCGGGCAATTTTAGAAATATTTTATATTCAACTATTGTAGGATTTGTAGCAATTATAATCAATAATCATCTAAATCTTCATATATTAGGGTTATTAGCAACCCTATTTGTATTAATCAAGTAAAAAATTAAAAAATCATTAAATTAAAAAAAGGAATATTCGCTATATGCTCGCTATTCATTCACTAAACACCATATAGCGACCATAGGCCGCTTCGCTACATAGCGCGCTATAGCGGTCGCTATGGTCGCTATTGACAATTATGATGATGATATACGAGTACAAAATCATTAGAGAAGGAAATTCAGTGGTTTATCTTTTCTTCAAAACATGAAATAGTCACTTAAAGATTGAGCTCTGCTGTTGTTTCTTAGATGTTCTTTGTAGAGGTGTAAATGAGTCGAGTTGCTAGTGAGCCACTCGAGATCGGCTTGCTAAAAGCTTGAATCGATCCAAGCTTAAGCAAGCTCAAGCCTAAGCTCGAGCATCATATACCTAATAGACTTGCAATCCTAAATATATAAATTTAATAACTGTTATTTAATATGATAAATATATATTATATAACAAATATTATATGTATTATGATAAAAATAACTAAATAATATATCTTATGTTATGTAAAATATAGTTATAAATATATAAAAATAATTATATATGCATATAAATAAAATAATTAAATAATTAATAAATAATAAATGAGCCAATCCCGAGGTTAAAAAATTACACATGAGCCGAGCTCGAGCTTCTGATATAGAGCTCGAAACAAATCGAGCTCGAGCTCTGTCGAGTTAAACAAGCCTAGCTCGAGCTCGGCTCGTTTACACCCGTAGTACTTTTTTGCCCCATAATGCAAATGTTGAATGTTATACAGGAATATCTTCAAGGCAATCCATTATGGCTTCAATATATCAAAACCCCATTGGCAACATTAGGATACGAAACTAGCTATGACGTGTTTGTGAAGGCGCATGGGGGTGGTCTTTCTGGGCAGGCACAAGCAATATCTCTTGGAATTGCTCGTGCGTTACTGAAAGTGAGTGAAGATCACAGAAAACCCCTTAGAAAAGAAGGCCTTCTTACTAGAGATGCAAGAGTTGTTGAACGGAAGAAACCTGGTCTCAAGAAAGCCAGAAAAGCCCCACAGTTTTCCAAACGTTAAGGTACAGTTTGGAACTTCATTTGTTGTTCTCTGTTTCGAAATGTTGGTCCTTTAATATGTTGTAGATTATGGTTCTATTTTACATTGTAAGTTAGATGATTTGATTTACCAAATGTTATCATATTTTACTTAACTTTGAGTTTCTGCATGTTCTTGAGCATTTTGTCTGTAATTTGTTGCTTTTATCTCCATTTGTGTGAACATGTTTCATACTTTTTTAATACTGCTGCAATCTATTATTTCACTTGTTCATATCGACTTAGAATCACTAGTCGTTGTGTGCGTTGCATCATACATTATCACACGAATTTTAATTAGATGGATTGGTTCGACAACTTCTTTTAGCCGTGTGTACCTATTACCGGAAAACTTATGAGATCATGTGAACACCCTGCTAATCAACAGTATCAGGTGAAATGCAGCATGTGATGGGTGGCCTTTAAAGAGGTTAAAGGCGGAAATTTAGTGAAAGCTAGAATCTAGTGGTTTGAAATTTACGGAACCTAAACTGGGGAAACTATTGAAGTTGTAATCGGTTAACCGGTTTTTACCGTCGGATTTGTAAGAGATTGAGTATGAAAAAGGTGCAAACTCGGTAAAGTCATGGATTCAGCCATATGGGCCAATATCGTAAAATTTATGTCTGTGGGCTTATAAAAAGAAAGTTATTTGGGTCTCTTACGGCTTAACGGCGTTACCTAGTGGTGTACATCCAAACCGGGTTACCGGGTTCTGACCCGACCCGGTTCTACTCAAAAACCGGTTTCATACGACCCGATCTAACCCATAGGTGTATAACCAGTTTCTGAAATTTTTTTGGGTTGCCGGTTCGTAACCCGACCCGAACCGGGTTCAATCTCAAACCGGTTCCGGGCCCGACTTGGTTTTCAAACCGGTTCCAAACCGATTCATGCCGTTGGAGCTAAACTTTTTAACGGCTTAATAGCCGTTGTAACTAGAGGTGCACAAAAAAACCGGTTTGGAAATCCAAACCGGTTCGGAACCGGAAACCGAACCGTCCAAGAACCGGTTTTTTGTGAACCGGTAGGAACCGCCGGTTTACAACCGGTTTAAGACATTTTCGCGCCGAACGGTTTAAGACCGGTTTTTTGAGAACCGGTTTGACGAACCGGTTTGCCAAACCGGTTTAACGGTAACAAAATCGAACTAGCCGTTGGAAAAAGGCTATATAGCCGTTAGAACCAATTTTTGACCGTTTTTTCACCTATTTTAACCCCCAAACACATTATAAATAGGTAGTAGGTGTTTTGGTTAAATCACACTTCTCAAACCCGCTCTCTACACTCTCGTTTGTAAAAAAAAGGCTCAAAAAACGCTATGGCAGGTTCTTCAAGTTTTGGTGTTTCCTCTTCCGAAGTTAGCGTTGTGAAAATCATACCAACAACGAGGAACCCCGCAATTTGGTCAAACTACGATCTATGTGAGATGTCTAACGGGTTGGAACGTGCTCGTTGCAAAAATTGTGGTGGGTTTTTTAAAAAGGATTCAAACTCTACTCTAAAAACTCATATGGAAAAATCTTGCCCGAGTTTGAAGAAAATTCCGGGTGAGGGTCAAGCATCTATGACATGCGAGGGTGGAATTTGGAACTTCGATCCAAATATTGTTCGAGATAGAATGACGAAATTAGTTATTCAAAGAGGTTTGCCGTTCAACCACTTCGACAACCCGCTCACGACGAGGATGATTCAAGAAGCCCTTCAACCACGTTATCATCAAGTAAGTCGTAGTACTCTTAGACGTGATTGTCAAAAAATGTGGAAAAAAGCAAAAAAAGAATTAATTTTAGGTTTTGAAAAATTGGAAACCGGTGTGAACTTAACCACCGACGTTTGGTCGGCTCCACATGGTATTCCCGACTCATATATTTGCGTTACCGCTCATTGGGTTGATCCCAATACGTGGCAAATGATGAAACGTACAATCGTGTTTGATATGTTTGAATATCCGCACATGGGTCAAAATTTATTTCACATTTTAGATGGTGTGATAACCGATTTTAAATTACAAAATAAATTATTTTCAATATCTTTTGATAATGCCTCAAATAATACAAATGCGGTTCAAAAATTAGTATTAAAATATAATCCGATTTGCAACGGCGCTTTTTTCCATAATCGATGTATTGCACACATCATCAACTTAGCCGTGTAAGACGGGCTTGCGGTTGAACCCGTTATTGAATTAAATTATGCATTTCGAGTCATGCTTAAAGACGTTTTTATTAGTAGCAAAAAAAGATACCATGAATATATTAGATTTTGTAACGATACGGGTTTGATTTGCTTAGGTCCCAATTGGGACCTCCCAAATTCAACTCATAAAATGTTTCATAGTGCTATACGTCAAAGAGCAACTTTAGAAATTTTTCATAATGTGCTTTCCTCAAAACCACGTCGTCAAATTCAACCATTTCCGTCTACGAGTTGGGACATTCTTGAAAATATAACCGAATTGCTCGAAGTTTTCAAAACCGCCACTACTTTTTTATCCGGGGTTTATTACCCCACAAGTCCCTTGGCTCTTAAACAAATATTTCTAATGTGTAACAAATTAGCCGAACTTGAAAATAAAAATACTCTTTTTACGACAATGATAAAATCGATGAAAGAAAAATTTGTTAAATATTTTAAAGAAATGCCTCCGGTTATAACTTGTGTCGTCGCATTAAACCCTACGATTAATGTTTACGGTGTTGAAACCTTGATTGATAAAATAACTTACGATTTGGATTTGAATTCCGAAGATATTCATTTTTCAACCGTAACAAAAACTTATTTTAACAAATGTTTGCAAGATTTGTTTGATATTTATTTACGTAAATATGGTACAACACAAACCCCACATGATACGATGGGCGCGGGTGCATCAAGTAGTAGCTCGAGGAATGTGAACTTAAATTTGTATAATGAAATGAGAAATGAATTTACTAAACGGGCTAGAGGGTCCACCCCGAGTAGCGAACTCGGAAGGTATACGGGAACAAACTTTTTATCATTTATGAGTCCGGATGTTTTTGAGGACTTTGATATTTTGGCTTGGTGGAAAGGAAACGAATCTACTTTTCCGGTCCTTTCTGCCATGGCCCGTGATTTACTAACCGTCCAAGCTTCCACGGTAGCTTCGGAATCCGTTTTTTCTCTTAGTGGCAGAGTTTTATCTATTCGAAGAACTAGACTCACTCCCGCGGCAATGGAAATGTGCATTTGATTGAAAGACCATTTGGATGCGGTAGATAGGAGACAAGATAGGAGTTCGCTTGAAGACGAAATTGAAGTTGAAGAATTCATACACGAATCTGAGGTCAACCAAGGATTGGTGAGCCCACTTACAAATGAAGAACTCGCCGAAGATGATAGACTACGAGAATCCAATAGTAACTCCGAGAATGACGGCGAAAATTAAACAAAAAAACTCCAAAAAATAAAAATATATTTTTCTTTTTCTCGTATTGTAATGTTTAATTTGTAATGTTTTGTGATTTTCGAACTCCTAAAAAATGAATAAACGTTGAACTTTATGTTTTTATTTGTTAAATGTTTATTTTTTAATTTAATTTAATAATTAAAAAAAAAAAAAAAACCCGAACCGGTCCAGAACCGAACTGAACCGGTTCAATAGGTTCGAGATTTTATATATGATAAACCGGTTTAACCCGAACCGGTTTTAGTCAAAACCGGTTTAACAATTACGTTGACCAAACCGGTTCGGGCCGGTTTGGAACCGGTTCGGATCAAAAACCCGGTTTGTGCACCTCAAGTTGTAACGGCTATAGGACCTTTTTTTGTATTTTTAACCCCCAAACTTGTATAAAGAGTTGTAAGTTGTATTGGTTTAACCACACCATTTAAAAACGCTCTCATTTCTCAAAAACGCTCTTATTTCTCAAAAACGCTCACACTCGAAACTCTCAAAATGGCAAACGAAAGTCAACAATCTAATCTTGGTGCTTCTCAAAGTGTTAGTGCTCCCAAGGTTGTGCGAATCATTCCTACTACAAGGAATCCCAATGTTTGGCAACATTTCGAATTATGCGAAATGTCGAATGGTGTTTATAAGGCTCGGTGCAAGTTGTGCGGGCATTTTTTTTGGAAAAGATGCAAACACGACTTTGAATAATCACATTGAAAAAAACTATTGTTCGGTGTTGAAAGCTCAAGCTTCGCAAGGTTAAACAAGTATGACGAACGAAGGTAATATTTTTGCGTATAATGTTGATGCGGTTCGGGAGAGGATGGCGCATTTTGTGATTCAAGAGAGTCTACCTTTCAAACACTTTGACAACGAGCGTTTGACTCGGCTTATTCAACAAACGCTCCAACCTTGCTACACTCATGTAAGTCGTACTACTCTTAGACGAGATTGTATAAATATGTGGAAAAAAACTAAATTAGAAATAGAAAATGAATTTGAAAGTTTAAAAACCGGTATTAATTTAACTTGTGATGTTTGGTCGGCTCCTCACAACTTGCCGGATTCTTACCTTTGCGTTACCGTTTGACTCGGATTCTTACCTTTGCGTTACAACTTGTGATGAAACGTACTATTGCGTTTGATATGTTTGGATACCCCCACACCAGTAACAATTTATTTTATATTTTAGACAAAGTTATAAGAACTTTTAAATTAGAAAATAAAGTTTTTTCTATATCGTTTGATAACGCCTCGAATAATACCGTCGCGGTAAACCAACTTATTTTAAAATATAACCCGATTTGTGATGGTATTCTTTTCCATAGCCGATGTGTTGCACATATTATTAATTTAGTCATGCAAGATGGTATTAAACATATTGACGATGTTAAAAATCAATTTAAACAAATGTTGCGTGACATTTTTAGTACAAGTAAAAAAAGATATCATCGATATATAAAATTTTGTAAAGACGGGCAAACCGAATGTTTAGGTCCAAATTGGGACGTTTCAACACGTTGAAACTCAACGTGTAACATGTTCGAAAAAGCCATTCAACAAAAAACGAAGTTTGCAAATGTTTCATGACCAACTAGCAAGGCAAAATAAAGTAACAAAATTTTCGTCATCGAGTTGGGGTATCATTGAAGGTGTAGCCGATATGCTCCATGTTTTTAAAAGCGCTACAACCTATTTATAGGGAGTTTATTATCCCACGAGTTCTTTGGTTTTAAATCTATTTTTTTTAATGGTTGAAAAATTAAACGAATATTTCATACGAGGCGGCGTATTTGCCATTATGATACCGCCAATGAAACAGAAATTTAAAAAATATTTTAAAGAAATGCCTCCGATTATTATTTGTGCCGCCGCCTTAAACCCGTGCTTAAATGTTTCGGGTGTTGAAACTTTACTTGAAAAAAAAATTTAAGGTTTGGATTTATACGAAGAAGAAGTATTTTTAACGGATAGAGCAAAAACTATTTTTACTAAAAAAATTTCAAATTTGTTTACTGTTTATGTTGAAAAATATGGTACAACATCTACCGTTCACGAGTCATTTAGAAACGCTACAATAAGTGCAAGTAGTAGTCGGAGTTCAATGTTAAACTTATTTAATACTATAGTTAATGAAAATAGTAAACGTCAACGGGGTAATACCCCAAGTAGCGAATTGGGTAGATATATCGCTTCGAATTTTTTAACCGGTATGAATGCTCATGATTTTGAGACATTTGATATCTTGGCTTGGTGAAAAGGGAAGGAAGACCAATTTCCCGTCCTATCTGCTATGGCCCGTGATCTACTAACCATCCAAGCTTCTACGGTAGCTTCGGAATCTGCTTTTTCTGTTAGGGGCAGAGTTATTTCTTTACGAAGAACAAGACTAACTCCGCAATCGGTGGAAACGTGCCTTTGCCTAAAAGACTACTTGGACGCGGCGGAAAGAATACAATATATATCTTCCCTTGAAGGCGAAAACTTAGTCGAGGGAGAGATATACAAGGACGAGGTGGAAGGAGGATTGATTGAAGCAATCGACGACGAGAGCCTACGAGGGAGTTCGGGATCCGACTAGTAGCGACTACCCGGCTTTTCAATTAATGTTTTATCTTTAATATTTATCGACGAAGAAGACTTTTATTTTTAATGTATTTCAATTTGTAAACTTTTAATTGTATGTTTTGTAATTTCTAAGCTTTTAATTGTATGTTTTGTAATTTTTAAATTAAGTACATTTTGTTTACAGGAACATAAACCATTACTAAACAATTTTATTGAAATACAATATCAAGAACAACTTACATAACAAATTACTAAACCATTTTATTGAAATACAACATCAAGACCAACTTACATAACACATTACTAATTATCCGCATTGTTCGGATTTGCAATCTTCACTTGCAGGGGCGGAACCACGGGAGGGTCCGGGGTGACCCTCCGGCGGAGTCCGGCCGACCAAACATTTTGTTATACTAGGTATTCAAGAGAGAAGATTTGTTGTAGTTGGACCCTCTTAAGTTTTCTCTCTTTAAGCAGTTGAAGTGAAGAGAAGAACAAATAGCAATGTTTTGAAACCCGGACCGGTCGGACCGGGAACCGGTGGTTTGACCGGTCCGGTTACATGTGTTGAACCGTTTCTGCAGTGAACCGGTGGTCGGACCGGAAACCGGGTGGTCGGACCGGTTGAACCGCTTGACTATTTTTTTTTATTTTTTATTTTTTAATCTTTTTTAAGTCTCTTGGCTTCTTATTTCGTAGGTAATTGTTAGTTTAAAATTATTGGAATTGACTTGTTGGTGGTTTTTGAAAGGATTAAAAACTATTTAGACTGATATATTTTTATAATATTTATGACGTCGTCCGGTTCTTAAATCCGGTCCGACCGGTCGGACCGGTCTGACCAGTGGACCGGTAAAGAGACCGGTTCGACGTCCGGTCCGGTTCTGAAAACATTGACAAATAGTGAATTTCTCCGGCTGGTGGTGGCTAAAACTGCAAGTTTAAGTGATGACGACGATGACGAAGGCTAGAAATATTTAAAATGTTGGTTTTAGGTTAATATAATATGAGCCCATTTGAACTCGGTGGCCCACCTGACAAAAGCTAATATTATTTTAGATTTTTAGTTCCTATGTAATCCTTCTAGTAATTTCTGTTGTTTATTTGTTTATTTTTAATATTTGTGTAGGAATTTTAGTTTTTTATTTTATTTTGTATCTTACGTTATCTGATAATTTATTTCTTTAGTTTCTTATTTTATTTTCTATTTTTGGGTATCTGATAATTTATTTCTTTATCATTCCATTTGATTTATGGTTTATCACCATATCTCATTTTCTAAAAACATATGGTTAATCGTATTATTTTTTTAAATATTTGTTACTAGAAAACAATTTTTTTATTGTAGAGATATATCTTTAAAAAAGTTTTTTATCTAAAAATTACATTAATAAAAAAACCTCAATTGATTGGTAAGAAAAATAACTGAGTTACACTAGCAAAACATAAAAAAGAAAATTTCTATTACGACCCTCCGGTAAAAAATTTCAGTTCCGTCACTGTTCACTTGCAATACTTTTCTAAGTGACGGCTCAAAGTTGAATGAGACTCTTTACTAAAAAACGATTCGCACAGCTTGCAACGAGCCTTGTTCGGTCCGCTTGACATCTCACACAAATCAAAATATTGCTAAACACTTAGCTTTCGTATGGTTGGAATAACTCTTACAACCGTTGAAGATGCACCAGCGTTTTCGGACATTTTCGAGATCGTTTTTTTGCTAAAGAAGTAGAAATGAGACTAGAAAATTGTGTGGTTCAACCCACACAACCAAGAAGTTTTTATACTAATTTATGGGGTCCAAAAAACAAAAAAAAATGGTAAAAAAAGGGTCAAAAAACAAAGAAAGCAGCTATTTTTTAAAATTTCTAACGACTATTTTTTTTTTAAAACCGGGTTGACCGATTTTGAACTCGAACCGGTTTGGTTAGCCAACCCGGTCCGATCCGGTTTGGACGGGTTGGGTTTGATCTTCAGTGAACCCGGGTCGTGACCCGAACCGGTTTGGCCACCAACCCGGTCTAACCGAGCATTGCCGAACCCGAACCGGTTTTGAACCTGGACCGGTTTGGATTTTGGACCCGGTTTGTACACATCTAGCGTTACCTAATGTAAATAAGATGAACTTAATAAATAAATATAAAAAACTAGTTTTTTGTTTTAACTATAAACTAGTTTTTTTACCCCATCCTTCGTGGGGGAGCGTGGTCGTTTTTCTTCGCATGACGCGACAAGAGTTTGGTTTCATCGCTTCGACTCGTCAAAAACCATAAAAGCGATCACCGATACATGACACAATGAAACCACAACACTGCTAACGATGTTGTTCACTCATAAGTCATAAGCGGTGGGTTTGTCACGACACGTAAACGGTAATGTTGCTCGCTATAGCGTACCACACAAATAAAATACAGTCGAATTTGAATACAAACACGTTTTAAAAAAAAACTATTACAGAATGTTCATAAAAAAATCCAAAAACGTCTGCGCATTCCAATTTTTTTTAAGAGATAATTAACGGAAGTTATAACAGAAAAAAGAATTATTAGGAAATGAAACGGGTTAAAATCGTATAGTATATATATTGTAAGGGTTGAAAACAAAAAAATACCTGCGCTTCGCGATGTGTGTGTGGTTGTAGTTTCTGTGCATTACGCGTCAGGAGTTTGTTCATTGTCGGTTCAGCTCGTCGAAAACCATAAAAGCGACCACGGATATCGGTTACGATGATAGTAAAACACCGCTACGATGTTGTTCGCTCATAAGCGTTTAGGTTTGTCACGGCTAGACAACTTTAATGTCGCTCGCTACAGCGTAAGATACAAAAAAAAACATAATCGATTTTAGATACGAATCTGTTTAAAAAAAAATTATACGGAAAATTCAAAAAAAAGAAAAACTAAACTAATCCGTGCATTCCCTTTTTTTTTAACTTAACGACTGAAAGCTATTGTAGTGAAACGATATTAATAGAAAATAAAACGTGTTAAAAGTGTAAATTATATACATTAGAAGGGGTGAAAACAAAAATTAAATAGGCAAGAACCTAACAAACTAGTCTAATAACAAACTAGTAACAAAACTGATGCAACAACTTTCAAGCGAACTAAATAAGTTTGCCGGAATCAACTTCGCCGGAATGGTAGGAACACCAACACCCCCGCAAGTTGGAGGCGGTTGAAGCTCCAACTTGAGAACATGATCGCCGGAATCAACTTCGTCGAAAAAGAAACGTGAACTGTGAAAATCTTCGCCTGAAAATAAACTTGAACAGGTGGAGGATTGAAACAACTTCACCGGAACAGAGCATGAAGAAGCAGTAACAAATTGATGAAAATGTGAACCATAAATTAAGAACTTGAGCAGAATCACATGAATGTAAGTCGCAGGAGCACCTTCGCCGTAAAATGACGGAAAACAGGGACCAAAAATCATGAAGAAACAGAACCAAAAAAACATTCAATTCTGAGTGAAATCAATCAATGGAGATCGATTATAATGAAATCCAATCCAATAATGACCGAATGAGGTGAAATTCAATCCGATTAGGATTGAATGAGGTGAAATTCGATTCAAACGAATAGAATAAAATCAATTGCAAAGAACAATTGCTAAAAAGATGAACGAAATTGATAAGATAATTGCAGAGCCATGGATTCGATGTATGATATAATTATCTGCAATTAAATGGAATGAGAATCATGGAGATGAATGCGGAATGATGAAGATGATGACGATCGAGAGCTTTTTGCTCTGATACCATGTAGTTGAAATGATTTTGATTCTCATTCAATTATAAATGAAGTACAAATGAAGATATAAATAGGCAAGAACCTAACAAACTAATCTAGTAACAAAACTGATGCAACAACTTTCAAGCGAACTAAATAAGTTCGCTGGAAACCTAATTTAGCCGGAATTAACTTTGCCGGACTGGTATGAACACCAACAAAAAAAAAAAAAAAAACCGAAACCGTTGGTTATTAGTTTTGGTTGGTTATTTTGGTTCATTTAATCGCTATTTTGCTCACCCCTTCAGTTAACCAAAAAAGAAAGAAAAAAATACGTATGGTTCACACATTTTTCGGTTTCAAAGATTTTTAACAATTATTGGTAAAATCATTTATTTCTAAAATTGTTAAGAAAACAATTTTCACATTTTAAATTTTGTAGCACTAATAGAAGCAAGCATAAGCCTTATGTGTTTAATAACATTAGCCTACTATTGGCCCATAACATTAGCCGTTGGTAGAGGTGTACAAAGTAACCGGATCCGAATCCGATCCAGCGGATTATCCGAAATCGGATCCGGCAAGAACCGGATAAACGGGAACCGGACCGGATTTTATAGGAACCGGCGGATCCAGATCCAGAACCGGTTCCGGGAATTTATAAGGATCGGATAAAAGGCGGATAAAAATTGGAAATTTTGGAACCGGACAAAATCGGACATTTTGGAACCGGACAGGACCGGTTCTAGCCGTTGGGTAGAAAAAAAAACGGCTATATAGCCGTTAAAGTAGCCGTTTTTTGGTTTTTTGGGGTTTTTGAGACCTGAAACTTAGTATAAATAGGTATTGGGGGTATGGGTTAGTTCACCACAACATTCTAGCTCTCAAAACTCAAAAACGCCCTCAAATCGCAAAAAAAAACGCTCAATTTTACGCAAAAAAAAGCTCCCATGGCTTCCGCTTCCGCAAGCACTCAAAATTCGGTTGGTGGTTCTACTAGCGAAGCCAACGATTAATGTAACCGGTGTTGAAACATTAATTGGATCAATATCGGACGATTTAAATATGTTCGAGGAAGACCCAAATTTTGAATCAAATGCAATAAGAGATTTTAATTCGGCTTTTAAAAATATGTTTGATTATAATTTACGCAAATATGGTGGAAGTGGTGATCCATCAAACATACATGAATCAATGACTTTGGGTTCAAGTTCTAGTAGTTTAAGGAACCCGATGCTAAATTTATTTAACACTTTAAGAAACGAAAATACTAAACGAGCTCGTGAAAGCACACCAAGTAGCGAGCTTGGGAGATATCAAGCTACCGATTTTATTTCAACTCTAAGATCCGAAGAGTTTGAAAACTTTGATATCTTGAGTTGGTGGCAAGGAAGAGAATCCCAATATCCCGTTCTAGCCGCAATGGCCCGTGACCTACTAACCGTCCAAGCTTCCACGGTAGTTTCGGAATCTGCTTTTTCTCTTAATGGCAGGGTTTTGTCTATTCGAAGAACGAGGTTTACACCGGAATCTATGGAGATGTGTATTTGCTTGAAGGACCATTTGAATGCCGCCGAACGTGTACAACATGTTGCAAAACTAGAAGGCGAGCTTGACATTAAACAAGAAATACACGAGTTCGAAGTAGAAAAAGGGCGGCGAATCCACTTTCGGACGGAGAACAAGCTTATGATTAAACCCAACGTATCTCAAGCGAAGAATATTGAAAACCAAAGTTACGAAGACTAAGACGAGTAGATGACGAATAACGAGTCACAATAAATAATATATATTTTGTGATTCAATTATGTTTTTTATAATTGTTTTGTACGAACTATTGTTAAATCACTTAAAAAATATAAAAAATAAATAAAACATGTATTCTTTGTTAATTTTTAAAAAATGATTTTTTTTTAAATCTGGTGGAACCGTTTTTTTTTTTTCCGGTCCGGTTCCAATAGGTTCCAACTTGTCATACCCATAACCGGATCCGATCCGGAACCGGTTCCCCCGTGTCCGGTCTTCAGCATTGACGGATCCGATCCGGATCAGAAAAAAAATCCAGCTTGTGCACCTCTAGCCATTGGCAGTGACATGGTCATTATCAAAGTCTTGTAGATGTCAAATAGCAAAATAATAGTTATCTATTTAGAATCGACTAAATTATAGTTTTGTTCTTTATAACTATTCAAATTATGAAATGGGTACTTTAAAATTTTACGTTACACTTATTGTCCTTTATTTAAATAGTTCTCTTATTTCTTGTTCTTTTAACTAACTAGAGTTAAATATTTCTATTAAGTCAAGGCATTATTGTCTTTTTAGCCCTAAAGGACAATTCTTGTAATGCTAAAGTTTACTTTACTTTTTGAGTAAATTACTATTTGAGTCATTGACGTTTGTCCATTTTAACTAGTTGAGTCCCTTATGTTTCAAAACCTCGGTCTGAACCTGACTTTTCATTTTTGACTCAATTTGAGTCCAAATGACTAACGCCGTTAGATTTAATAGTTAACTTTTTTCTGAAATTACCAAAATACCCCCATGACTCAAATGGTTAAAAAACATTATATATTCTTCCACCACCATCGCTGCCGCCACCACCACATTATACTATTTTTATACGTTAGAGAGTTAGTAGGAGTTTAAATTTAATTTTGTAATCATACACTTAATATTGAAATTTTATTTATTAATTAACCAACTTATTTATTTTATAAAGATATATATTTTTTATATATTTTTTTAATTTTCTTTATTTTCGTTTGTTTTAATAAGTAATATACTTTTCTCATTTTTATTTTATATATTTCTTTGATATTTTATTAATTAATAATTTTTTTTTGAACATGTTTATTTTCTTAACGAACGAATATGAACAAGAAAATCTCGTTCGATTAATTGTTCGTGTTCGATCGTTTGTTTGGTTAAAGTTAAACGAACGAAACGAATATGTCTGGTTCGTGCTCGTTCATTTCATTTACAAGCCTACGAATACCGACTTAACCGTCATATGGTTGTCTCTAGAATCCCTTCTAACGGGTCCTTTTTTTTTAGTTTTGGGTAAAATCCTGGAAATGTTAGAACCAGTTTGAACAGCCCCAATGCCCGACCTTGACAACTGAAAACCAACTCTTCACCCGTTTGGTTCACTTTTTAATTTGAGACTTAATTAGATTTTAACCAATACACATAACACATTGATATCGAATCAGTTTACTCTATTTCACTAGCTCACAAATTTCATAGTTAAAACCTATTGGGTTAAAAATACACTATAGAACAAACGAGCATCTTTTGAACACCTGCTCGACTAAAAACAAGGCCTCAAGATTGAGTGTATGATTACAAAATAAACTTTAAACCCCTACTAATTCTCTAATATATAAATGTAAAACCCTATTTTTATAAAGAATAATAACCTTGAGGACAAGAACAAGTAACTCCCCAAAGATGAGGGGTGAAAAAACGAAGGATTTTAAAAATGGCCCTGTAGCGGACCGCTACCAGGAAGAATAAAGGTCCACCAAGCATTGGAGGCAAGTAGCGGACCGCTACCAGACAGCATAACGGTCCGCTACGTAGTGGGCAAGGAATGAATATGGTGTTGACACGTGTTTGGTAACTAATGGTGCGAGTCTGACGGGTGGAAGATGGGTAACGGACCGTTACCTGGACCAAAACGGTCCGCCAAGAAGTGAATTGGGTAGCGGTCCGCTACCCTGTAGCTTAACGGTCCGCTACGTGTGCACCACGTATTTTATCCGGAAAGGAGAGGCAGTAGCGGACCGCCACCCTTATTCTTAGCGGTCCGCCACTTGTGCCATGAATGCCTATAAATAGAAAGCTCTGGTTCCTCAATTGTTCATACCACACACACACTATCACACCATCAAATACACACACTTAAGATCTGTACATAAGTTCCAAGGCTCTAATTCGCGATTCCAAGTCTGCGGTTCTCCGATCTTTCATGTCAAATAGCCGTAGATAGTAACGAGGTAAAGTTTCAACTAGCTTTTGTAAGATTGGTTAATTCCATACAACTAGATATATATGTCTAAGTATTATGGTAATGAACTAGGGTTATAACTAAACACTGAGACGTTACAGTTTTGAACATGGAAGTTAAATGAGGAAGAAGTAGAGCTAGAGCTGAGTTCTATAACACACACTTTTAAATGTTTTACAATTTTGGGCGGGCAGACAAGCTAAGGTAAAATTTATGAAAGTTTCATGAGGCTCTGATTTCAAATGTTTTTAACATTCAGAGTCCACACGCTTTTAAAGGAAAGTTTTAAAAGGAAGTTTAAAGCCCACTTTTAAACATTTTAAAATGTTTGGGCATAAAAGATCAAAGTTTTGGCATGTAATGTCACCCTAAAGAATGTTTTGACCTCATGGTTTAAAGAGGGGTTATCCACAAGTGGCAATACAACCAATAAGAAAGTTTAGTCCCTTTTTAGACAAAAATAGAGGATCCCACTGTACAATGTATGTAAGACTCAAGTGGTGACGATCATTGATGAGAAAGTTAAAGTAAAGTAAAACAATTGAAAGATGTACCCGTGGTGTGTAATTTTCCAGAAGTATTTCCAGAGGATTTACCTGGAATACCACCATATCGGGAGATAGAGTTTCAGATTGACTTAGTGCCAGGAGCCTATAGCCAAAACACCGTACCGATTAGCTCCATCAAAAATGAAAGAATTAATGGCTCAGTTACAAAAGCTATTAAATAAAGGATTCATTAGACCAAGCATATCCCCTTGGGGTGCGCCGGTACTATTTTTTAAGAGGAAAGACGGTAGTATGCGTATATGCATCGACTATCGGGAATTGAATAAGCTTACAATTAAGAATAAGTATCTGTTACCCAGGATCGATGATTTATTTGACCAATTGTAAGGAGCAAGTTGGTTTTCAAAGATAGATATCCGATTAGGGTATCACTAATTGAAAGTAAGAGAACAAGACATACCAAAGACAACCTTCCGAACAAGATATGGGCACTACGAGTTTCTCGTGATGTCGTTCGGATTGACGAATGCTCCAATAGCGTTCATGGATTTGATGAATAGAGTATGTCGACCGATGTTAGATCGATCAGTCATAGTATTCATAGACGACATCTTGATCTATTCAAAGAATGAAGGCGATCATGCATGTCATCTCAGAGAAGTGTTAGAGACACTGAAGAGAGAACAACTATACTCAAATTCTCTAAATGTGCGTTTTGGCTACGAGAAGTCCAATTCTTGGGCCATGTGATAAACACAGACGGTATAATGGTAGATCCGTCAAAGGTAGAAGCAGTAATGAATAGAACTCGCCAAAGACGCATACATAAATTCGCAGTTTCTTAGGTTTGGCCGGGTATTATAGGAGATTTTAAAATATTTCTCCAAGATTTCTTCACCATTGACAAAGCTCACAAAGAAAGAAATAAAGTTCACCTGGAATGAAGAACAAGATAATTCATTTCAAGAATTAAAGAAAAGGTTAACCCAAGCTCCGGTGTTTGTCACACCCCGGCCGGCAACGGATTATACGTCGGGGCTGACGCGGTTGTTCATAAGCACATGATCAACTATTAAATGCGTTCCAATGATTATTCATCATATTAAAATATCCGTTACAAAGAAAATAGTAAACATATTGTTCATAACATAATCAAAATTTAATCTTATTAATGCTACGTCCAAAGCCCTATGTGATTAAGCATAGTCCTCAAACAGGTGCACCTGAAACATGTAAGTAAAATGTCAACTACAAGTAGTTGGTGAGTAACATAGGTTTTGACACCAACAAGGTTGTATTTGTTTTACAATTCAATATGTTCAAAGCTAGTCTAAGGCATAGATGTGAAAACATACGAGTTTTCAAAGCATAAAATCAAGCCATGTAAATATGTATGCACAATCCCCCAGACTGCGTGAAGTACCAAAATGTATACATAAACCCGCCAAGGTTCGTGTTAAGTAATGAATCGGATTCCCGTATAAATGATCATAAAAGGTACTACCTTAGACTTGCCACACAAGTTAATGATTGTACTAAACATGAACACATGTATCACTAAGTAGTTTAAGACATAAAGCACATGAACTTTGCATAAGAACATAGGTAATTGAATTGTGTATGTAAAGTAATGTTGACATGTTCCACCCCGAGTATTTGTAAACAAAAGTATGTAAAAGGGGCTATGAAACTCACATGTAATGAAGATAGTAAATGGTATGAATTGTTAATGATGGATAGGCTCCGTGAGAATTACTCACAATCAACCTACACGGATAATTGCATTCTTAAACTCAAAGTATGCCTAATGAAGGTATGGAATTATGAGATTTTAGGGTTTCATAAGATTTGGGATTGGATATGGTATTTGTACAAATTTTTAGAAATATGTATATATGTATCACAAATATTGAAATAATAATGATAGAGTAAAATTAATTAGAATCAATTGAAATTTCTAATTAATTATATAGTGTTTATAATAATAATACGTTTGGATTTATTTATGTAATTATTCTAAAAATAATTAATAAATAAATTATGGAATGGAAAAGGTTTAAATAATCTCTTTTACTTAAATGATTTGTAAAAGAGATATTAAATAAATATAAGTGTTAAATGAAGTAAGTTATACTTGTATAATTATTTATCTAAAATAATTATTTGAGTATTTCTATAGTTTTAAAATGTTTTAAACCATTATTCTTTGCCAAAATAATTATTTATAAGTTTAAGTTAATAATGTTTAGATAATTATTTAAATTTTGTTTTACAACAACGTTATTCAATAAATAAAACAACATATTTAGATTTATTTAAATAAACCATTTATATTGTTTATTTAGGATTTATAATGTTTTATAATATGTTTTTAATAAAATAGATAAAACATTAATTTATATTTTCTGTTTTTTATAAAAATTACAGAATGTATTTATTTGATTTATAAAAATTTAATCAGGATTTAAAACATTAATTTTATGTGTTTAAAATAATAAAAAGAGGGGCTAAGATTCAAAACCAGCTCCCACCAGCCTTGAACCCGCGCCGGAGGCTGGGTCACACGCGCCCGTGCCATAGACCACTGGACCCGGGCTGTTGCCTTGCTTAGAATCAGAACCGTTTAGTTTTTAACATGCAAACCCAATCCACCTTCGTCCCCAATTGAAACCCGTAACCCTAGGTTCCCAAATTTACTCGATTACTCAGACGATTGAAACCCGAACCATAGGGCTTTCGTCCCTTGCATCAAAACAATCAAAATGGTATAGAATTTACCTAAAATGGTTGATCAATGAAGGAGAACGACGGGGATACACAAGTTCGTGTTATTCGGCTAAAGAGGGTGTTCCAGGGACGAATTGCGATGAAATTGAGGGTGCGGGGAGTTTGTAGTGAGTCTCGCTGATGAATATGGACGTCAATTTATACTCAATTTGGATTGAATCGGATCGAATGCTTAAATGCCATTCAAGGATAATTCGGTTACGAGTTACACCTTGATTAGTTCTTGAATTCCTAATTAAACCTAAGGGACGAATCGATTAGTTGTCCCAAACGTATTGCCATTAACGGTTTTGCACGAAAACGGGTTAATACTGAGTTCGTGTGTAAAGGTCTCAAAACCGGTGATCGTGGGATTCGAACTCGCAATCGGGAAAGGGGGAGAGGTTTACCCGAAATTTACAGTTTAGTTCCTGGAGTTTCAATAGTTATTATTTTATGCACAAACTTGGGTTTTAAGTGGGTTTAATGTTTCAGAATTTACACAAACAACCCTGAACTTTTATAAAACATAGAATTATTAAATTTTACAAATTTTTATAAAATATAATAAATCTTTATATTATATTTAAATGTTATAAACATAAAAATATAATTTGCAAAATAGAAATAGTTTTATTCCTATTAAAAATCATTTTCTTTGAAATCAAATAATATAACTTTTATAAACCCTAATTTTATTTATAGAATTTATAATTTAGTTTTTACAAGTTTGTACACACACACACACACACAGAGAGATATATATATGCTTAGTGATTACTTAACATATATATATATATATATATGTATTTATTTCCTAGAACTTTAAACAATTATTTATATAATCCCTTATATAAATATTTGTTATTTTTGGAATTAAACAATGGTACACAAAGTATTTATGTATGTATATGAGATGGATAATTATGATGAATTTCATTGAAATAAGATGGTACAAATCATGGAATTATGAAAATACAGTGCCGGAATAGTAAATATAAAGGCCGGAAGTTCTTGCAGGTTACAGTCTCCCCTACTTTAGGAAATTTCGTCTCGAAATTGATTAGGAGGAGGGTCCAGGAAAGAGATATGGGTATTTAGCCTTCATTTGATCCTCACGTTCCCAAGTAAACTCTGACCCACGTTTGGATTCTCACCGAACCTTAACAATTGGGATACGACTTCGTTTGAGTTGTTTAACTTCCTGATCCATAATCTCCACTGGTTTCTCCACGAAGTGCATTTGTCAAGCGGTATGTGAAGATTTTCGTCGGCCAAGCATTTCTTCATGTTCGAGACATGAAATGTGGGGTGTACGTTGTTGAGTCCTTCAGGTAAATCCAATTTATAGGATACCTTCCCAATCCGTTCAAGCACTTTAAAAGGACTTACAAACCTTGGTGAGATACTGTACCATCCGGGTAAAGCTAATGTAGTAGCTGACACCCTTAGTAGAAAAGAGGACCACCCTCCTATCAGGGTAAAAGCTTGTCAGCTGATAATCACACCTGATTTTATGACACAAATAAAGAAAGCCCAGACTGAAGCTTTAAAAGAAGAAAATGTGAAGAAAGAACGGATGGTAGGACAACAAGAAAAGTTAGAATTCAACACCTATGGTGTAAGAACCAGGATTGGTAGAATATGGATACCTATTGAAAGCGGACTTAGAGAAAAAATACTAGACGAAGCACACAAGTCCCGCTATCCAATTCATCCAGGTACCACAAAGATGTACCAAGACCTGAAAAAGGACTATTGGTGGCCAGGTATGAAGTTTGATATAATGAAATATGTGGCTAAATGCCTGAGTCAAATCAGAACACCAAAAGCCCCATGGAAGGATGCAACCTCTAGAGTTTCCCGAATGGAAATGGGAAAACATCACAATGGATTTCATAACCAAGCTACCATGTACAACTAAAGGTTATGATACCATTTAGGTGATTATAGACCGGCTAACAAAAAGTGCTCACTTCTTGCCTATACGTAAGACTTTTACCTCTGAAAAGTTAGCCGAAGTATTTATCAATGAGGTTGTAGTACGTCATGGTGTACCTGTGTCGATCATCTAAGACAGAGACACTAGGTTTACATGAAGATTCTGGAGGAGATTTCAAGAAGCCACGGGAACAAGACTGAATATTAGCATAACATACCATCCACAAACTAATGGTCAATATGAGAGAACCATTCAAACTCTTGAGGATATGCTTCGTGCTTGTGTTATCGACTTCAGAGGAAGTTGGGACAGTCATTTACCCTTGGCAGAGTTTTCATATAATAACAGCTATCACGCTAGCATAGGAATGCCCCCATATGAAATGCTATACGGCAGAAAATGCAGAACTCCTATACGCTGGGTGTGGTTGGACAAAAAGAATTATGTACCCTAGAAATTGTACAATCTGCAGCTGAGAAATTAAAACAGATAAAAGAACGTATGAAAACTGCTCAAGATCGACAGAAATCTTATGCTGATAAGAGACGTCGACCTATTGAATTACAAGAAAGAGACTATGTTATGCTAAAAGTATCTCCCTGGAAAGGAATATTAAGATTTCGTAAAAGAGGTAAGTTAAGTGATTTATCAGACCTTTCCGAATCTTAGCACGTGTAAGAAAGGTGGCTTATCAGTTAGATTTACCTGAAGAGTTGCATGAAATTCATCCAACATTTCACGTGTCGCACTTGCGAAAGTGCTTAGCAGACGACACCTCTCACGTGCCATTAAATGACATACAAGTAGATGAAAAGTTAAATTATGTTGAACAACCTGTGGTTATCCTCGACCGAAAAGAGAAACAGTTAAGAAACAAAGTTGTCAAACTTATAAAAGTACAATGGCAACACAGAAAAGGGTCAGAAGCCACATGGGAAACAGAAGAGGATATGATGAAGACATATCCTTTCCTATTTAAACAATAATAAGTTTCGAGGACGAAACCTTTACAGGTGGGGTAGATTTGTAACACCCCTATTTTTATAAAGAATAATAACCCTGAGGACAAGAACAAGCAACTCCCCAAAGATGAGGGGTGAAAAAAATAAAGAATTTTAAAAATGGCTCGATAACAGACCGTTACTAGGAAGAATAACGGTCCACCAAGCATTGGAGGCAGGTAGCGGACCGCTACCAGACAGCATAACGGTCCGCTACGTAGTGGGCAAGGAATGAATATGGTGTTGATACGTGTCTGGTGACTAATGGTGCCAATCTGACACGTGGAAGATGGGTAACGGACCGTTACCTGGACCATAACAGTCCGACAAGAAGTGAATTGGGTAGCGGACTGTTACCCTGTAGCTTAACGATCCGCTACGTATGCACCGTGCATTTTATCCGGAAAGGAGAGGCGGTAGCGGACCGCCAACCATATTCTTAGCGGTCCGCCACTTGTGCCATGAATGCCTACAAATAGAAAGCTCCAGTTCCTCATTTGTTCATACCACACACACACCATCACACCATCAAATACACACACTTAAGATCTGTACACAAGTTCCAAGGCTCTATATCGTGATTCCAAGTCCGGTTCTCCGATCTTTCACGTCAAATAGTCGTAGATAGTAACGAGGTAAGGTTTCAACTAGCTTTTGTAAGATTGGTTAATTCCATAAAGTTAGATATATATGTCTAAGTGTTATGGTAATGAACTAGGGTTATAACCAAGAACTGAGATGTTACAGTTTTGAACCTAGAAGTTAAACGAGGAAGAAGTAAAACTAGAGGTGAGTTCTATAAAGCCCACTTTTAAATGTTTTACTATGTTGGGCGGGCAGACAAGCTAAGGTAAAATTTATGAAAGTTTCATGAGGCTCTGATTTCAAATGTTTTTAACGTTCGGAGTCAGTACGCTTTTAAAGGAAAGTTTTAAAAGGAAGTTTAAAGCTCACTATTAAACATTTTAAAATGATTAGGCATAAAAGATCAAAGTTTTGGCATGTAATGTCACCCTAAAGAATGTTTTGACCTCATGGTCTAAAGAGGGGTTGTGCCACAATTGGCAATATAACCAATAAAAAGTTTAGTCCCTTTTTGGATAAAGATAGGGATCCCACTATACGGTGTATGTAAGACTCAAATGGTGACGATCACTTTGATGCCTGGCTAATGAGAATTTACTAGTGGTAGGCTTATGGCCATTGTCAAGCTTATCCACATAAATAGTTCTTATAAGTCTAAGAGGAACTTAGGTCGATGGATAAAGACACACCGAAGTCCCAACAGTGTTGATATGCCAGTCGGGTAAGGACGATCAATACGACATATACATTGGGATCACGTAAGGACAAACATTGTGACTACTGGCAAATACCTTGAGCTGCACGTTTATTGGTATCCACAGAGGAGGGACCCCTGAAAGTTACTTCTGTGGATAAATGAATCTGGAAATATATATGTGTATATAAATATAGGGTGAGGTTCAAATGCTAACCAATATTTATGTGATAACCATGATAACCACTCACAAACATGGTGTTACGTATATGTAACAATTATCATTATGTTAATGTTACATATATGTAAACACTATGTGTCACGTATAGTAACATTATTTGGTACGTATACGTAAGACTCATCATTTCCGTATTTACGTTCAAAATATTTATTCAAGATACTTAAATACTATTTTAACAATTAAAAGAAAAAATAATTTATAAATTATGTGATTGTTTTATAGTGGTTAGCACGGTTACCATATAAACAGTTGGTTAGTATTTGAACTCTTCCCTATAAATATATATATTATAAAATATATAAAAAGAAAGATAAATGAATCTGGAAATACTACTCAGATATGTATGGTATGGTAATCACCATACTAATACTAGAAAGAAGTCTTGTAACAATACAAGCATAAGTAAGGAGTCTTGTGAGCAATAGTCCTATGGCTTTGCCATTATACAAGCTTTACCAGAAGAAAGAGTCCCGTTATTTAGGACTTAAATAAAAAGATAAAAATAGAACTCACCAGCGTAAGATGACTTGTTTTAGCTTGTGTGTCAGGTTAAGCTCTAATGAGGCAGTAAAGGATTTAAACAGGTGAAGGCTACTTGAATTGAGAAGCCTGATATCGAAATTAAAGATAGCTATAAACAAATATTGTATATTTCCTTTATCTGTTTGTACATTATGTTTCCACTGCAACAATAGAAATCCTTTCCGCTATTAAAATGTGATGCCGATGAGTAAATCTAACACACGAGGCAACCCGGGCATCGGGGCGTCTCAAGTTGGTATTAGAGCCTATAATTTAAGAGATTCAGACATCCCTAAATGTCTAGACTTAAATTAAAAGGAAATTCTTAGCAATGGATGTCAGTACAAGCAGCCTACATCTTAAATATAAGATAGGATTCAAGTCCACTCCAGTTATTATGGGAAGGGAATGTTTGGAAATCGAAAGTAAAGAAAGCTATTAATTACAATTGGCCACTGTCATTAATAATGTGCGTTACTAGTAGAATTCTGTATTATTACCTGACCTAAATAACGATATTCTTTCAGATACTCTTTAAATGGTCGGTATACGAGGAAGAGGTAGAGGACGTGGTAGAGGCCAAAGCCAACCACCTATTCATAGACAACAATTTGAAGAACATTCTGAACATGCATCCCATGCTGAGTCAGAACAAGAAGAACATATGTCACATGTCAATAATGAACCTAAACAATTTACCCTAGAACCTACCGTGAGAGAGACAATAGCTGAAGAGGTAGGATTAGTATTACAAGCCACCCTACCCAATGCTTTGTCTAAAGCTTTGCAAGACTCCAAGAATGAATTAAAAGAGCTACTAAAGGAAGGAAACCCCGGAGATCATCCAAATAGGGGTAGAAGAAGGTATTATGAGTCAGATAGTGACTCAGATGCCAGGCCAGATATAGATGCAATTATAAGGCATTCAAAGACTGCGATCCACCTAAATTGGATGGCAGAAAAGATGCCATTGCTACTTATCATTGGATCACTCGAATGGCTGAGGTAATGAATTTGAGTGAATGTCGCGAAGATCAAGCAGTAAAGTTTGTTGCCCATTCCGTCATTGTAGAAGCTCTCAGCCGGTGGATAACTGTTAAGCAGTCTAAATCAGCTAAGGCTATCAAGGATATGAAATGGGATGAACTGAAGGAACTCATTATCAAAAATTTCTGTCCTCAGAACGAAATTTATAAAGTTGAATATGAGTTCTTGACACTCAAAGCTGGCAATAGAACACATCGCCAGTATACATCCCGCTTTAATTATTTAGCTCAGTTAGTACCTCACTTGGTTACCACTGAAGAGAGAAGAATCGAATGCTACATTCAAGGACTTCCCCAAAAAGTCCATACATACGTCAAAGCAAATGCTCCAAAGACATTCGACGAAGTAGTCGACTTAAGTGGAGTAGTTTATGACGATGTGGCGGCTGAGGAACCTGTGAAAATATAACCCCAAAAGAAGTGGAATAAAAGGTCAGGTAAAGATTTATCCGGACCTAACAAAAAGAAAACAAGAATAGAAGAAATAAATGCTTGCAAGAAGTGCAGAAGGAAGCACTTTGGAGAATGTAAAGCAGGATCCAACTTATGCTATAAGTGTGGAAAGTCGGGACATTTTTCTTTTAATTGCCCGACGATCAAATGTCAAACTTGCGAAAAGATGGGACATTCTAATAAAGATTGTAACTAGACCAAAGCCGAAGGGTTTGGAAAAGATAAAGGAAGAGAAGCTGAAAACTCGAAGGCAAAGACAAGAGCTTATGCTCTTACACAAGAAGAAGCAAAGAAGAATCCTGACGTTGTGTTAGGTATGTTCCGAATCAATAATGTTAACGCATCTATTCTATTTGATTCTGGAGCAAATCGAAGTTTCATAAGCACGTCATTAAGTCTAAAGTTGAAGAGCCCAATAAGAAAAATAGATGAAATAGTTAAGGTGGAGACTGCCATCGGTAAGTCCACAACAATTACAGAAGCAATGGATGATTGTTCAATAGAACTGGAAGGTTACAAGTTTCCATCTAGGTTATTTCCCTTAGCATTAGGAGGATTTGATGTAGTCTTAGGGATGGACTGGCTAGCAGCCAATGAGGCTCAAATTGTATGTAAAAAGAAGCTAGTTCATCTCAAGGCACCTGATGGTAGCTTAATTACGGTACATGGTGACAAGGAATGCTCAATGCCTAATGTCATTTCAATGATTAAGGCAGAGAAATGTATGAAGCGGGGATGCGAGCATTACTTGGCCTATGTCATTGATGAGAAAGTTAAACTAAAAGAATTGAAAGATGTACCCGTGGTGTGTAATTTTCCAGAAGTATTTCCAGAGGATTTACCTGGAATACCATCAGATCGGGATATAGAGTTTCATATTGACTTAGTGCCAGGAGCCTATAGCCAAAACACCTTACCGATTAGCTCCATCAGAAATGAAAGAATTAATGGCTCAGTTACAGAGCTATTAAATAAAGGATTCACTAGACCAAACGTATCCCCTTGGGGTGCGCCGATACTATTTGTTAAGAAGAAAGACGGTAGTATGCGTATGTGCATCGACTACAGGGAATTGAATAAGCTTACAATTAAGAATAAGTATCTGTTACCCAAGATCGATGATTTATTTGACCAGTTGCAAGGAGCAAGTTGGTTTTCAAAGATAGATCTCCGATCAAGGTATCACCAATTGAATGTAAGAGAACAAGACATACCAAAGACAACCTTTCGAACAAGATATAGGCACTACGAGTTTCATGTGATGTCGTTCGGATTGACGAATGCTCCAGTAGCGTTCATGGATTTGATGAATAGAGTATGTCGACCGATGTTTGATCTATCAGTCATAGTATTCATATACGAAATCTTGATCTATTCAAAGAATGAAGGCGATCATGCATGTCATCTCAGAGAAGTGTTAGAGACAATGAAGAGAGAACAACTATACTCAAAATTCTCTAAATGTGCGTTTTGGCTACGAGAAGTCCAATTCTTGGGCCATGTTATAAACGCAAACGGTATAATGGTAGATCCGTCAAAGGTAGAAGCAGTAATGAATGGAACTCGCCAAAGACCCCTACAGAAATTCGCAGTTTCTTAGGTTTGGCTGGGTATTATAGGAGATTTATAAAATATTTCTCCAAGATTGCTTCACCATTGACAAAGCTCACAAAGAAAGAAATAAAGTTTACTTGGAATGAAGAACAAGAGAATTCGTTTCAAAAATTAAAGAAAAGGTTAACCCAAGCTCCGGTGTTGACGCTACCACGAGGGACAGAGGATCTGGTAGTTTACTCAGGGTTTGGGGTGCGTACTTATGCAGAGAGGTAAACTTATTGCTTATGCTTCACGACAGCTTAAACCCCATGAAGTTAACTACCCAACACATGTTTTAGAACTAGCTGTAGTAGTTTGTGCCTTAAAAATATGGAGACACTATCTCTACGGAGTTAAGTGTACCATTTATTCAGATCACAAGAGTTTAATGTATTTCTTTGAGCAAAAGGATATGAATATGAGGCAAAGACGATGGCTAGATCTAATAAAAGACTATAATTGTGAGATGTTGTATCATCCGGGTAAAGCTAATGTAGTAGCTGACGCCCTTAGTAGAAAAGATGACCATCCTCCTATCAGGGTAAAAGCATGTCATATGATAATCACACCTGATTTTATGACACAAATATAGAAAGCTCATACTGAAGCTTTAAAAGAAGAAAACGTGAAGAAAGAACGGATGGTAGGACAACAAAAAAGTTAGAATTCAACACCTATGGTGTAAGAACCAGGATTGGAAGAATGTGGATACCTATTGAAAGCGGACTTAGAGCAAAAATACTAGACGAAACACACAAGTCCCACTATTCAATTCATACAGGTACATCAACCAATACCTGAAAAAGGATTATTGGTGGCCAGGTATGAAGTTTGATATAATGAAATATGTGGCTAAATGCATGACTTGTTCACAAGTCAAGCCAGAACACCAAAAGCCCTATGGAAGGATGCAACCTCTAGAGATTTCTGAATGGAAATGGGAACACATCACAATGGATTTCATAACCAAGCTACCACGTACAACTAAAGGTTATGATACCAATTAGGTGATTGTAGATTGGCTAACGAAAAGTGCTCACTTCTTGCCTATAAGTGAGACTTTTACCTCTGAAAAGTTAGCCAAAGTATTTATCAATGAGGTTGTAGTACGTCATGGTGTACCTGTGTCGATCATCTCAGACAGAGACACTAGGTTTACATCAAGATTCTGGAAGAGATTTCATGAAGCCACGGGAACAAGACTGTTAGCACAACATACCGTCCTCAAACTAATGGTTAATATGAGAGAACCATTCAAACTCTTGAGGATATGATTCGTGCTTGTATTATAGACTTCGGAGGAAGTTGGGACAGTCATTTACCCTTGGCAGAGTTTTCATATAATAACAACTATCATGCCAGCATAGGAATGCCCCCATATGAAATGCTATATGGCAGAAAATGCAGAACTCCTATATGTTGGGGTCAGGTTGAACAGAAAGAATTAGGTACCCTAGAAATTGTCCAATCTACAGCTGAGAAATTAAAACAGATAAAAGAATGTATGAAAACTGCCCAGGATCGACAGAAATCTTATGCTGATAAGAGACGTCGACCTATTGAACTCCAGGAAGGAGACTATTGATGCGTAATGTTTTAAGTATACAAAAATATAATAAATATATTTTTAGAACGGTTTTACGAGATCAGGTTTTAAATTTATAAAATAATAATTACTTTAACTTAAAAACACACACAATAGGCAAGTGTACCTATCGCAACGTAATATAGTTTAGGTAAGAACTAAGTATCGAACCAACGGATACGGTCCAATTCCAATACTCAACTTTTGTTAACGTTTAGCCAGTTTAATTAGTGAGTGAGTTTTGTGTGCTTGTGGAACAGGAAAGTAAATGACAGAAAAGTAAATGGCGATAAAGTAAATAGCAGAAAAGTAAAAACGTGCGTGAAGTGTGTAACAGAAATGTAACGAACAGAATAGTAAATAACAGGAAAGTAAATAGGTCGGAAATGATCAGGTTACAAATAGTATTGCTTTGGGTTTCGAATCCGCTTGGTACGTGATAAAGTTAAGTTGACTAATCCAGTGATATGACCACTACAAATGTGTGACCCGGGTCACCAATAGAGCCTCGTCCTCACGACATTTGATTTGAAATTTTAAAAGCTTTAACACGTGGTAGTGCCTCCCGTTAAGGACAACAATTACCCTCAACCCTACGAATGGTCATCTCCGGGTTCGTTTAAGACATCGGACGTAAAATGCTTTATATTAGAGTTAAATAAGTGATTATATTTTGCTCACCAGGAGGCGGTGTAACAATGGCACCAAGTATAAAGACGTACCGTTCCCAACATGAGTTCACCAATTCTTGGTCGCATAATAAGTTCTTATAAAGACGTACGACCTTACTAGTGTTGACCAAGCCTTGGATTATCAATCTCTACTTGTATAAAGACGTACAAGCTTCAAGAGAAGTTTGATTAAAAAGGTTTTTTACTTTAAAATTCAAGACCACTCACAAATATAAAGACGAATTTAGACAATAATAAAAGCCCACCAAAATAGTGGTTTTAAGGACGAATAGTTAAAGACATAAACACATCACTTGGATTAATACATTAAACATTAACATGCACCAAACTTCATCTTCACCCTAGCAATACAAAGAGTGTAGCCACGAATGGCCATACTAACTAGCATAACGCTGAGTTTTGTAGGCTCCCCTGTTTGCAAACACCTCGGGAATCAAACAGGGTACAAAGGACAGTGTACCGGAGTCTAGGGAGGGCAGAAAGGCATTGCACGACCGTGCAACGGGTTGCACGGCCGTGCAACCCTCTGCCTGCTCCTCAGACTCGTCTTTTAGCTGTTGGTTTGACTATGTTGACCTAGTTTGACTTCTTGGGGGTCAATTCTCGGGTTTAGTCCTCCAAAAGCTTGATTTCTTCATGTTTTAAGTTGGTTTTTGCTTTGTTTATCTTAGAGCACCGAATAACCTGCAATTGTGAAATATTAACGTTTTAAGTATCAATTGTAAGGTTATTAATCAATTAGTACCATTATATGGGTATTATTATGCATGCAAAACATGTATAATTTAGGACATATAATAATACCCCACACTTAGACTTTACTTGTCCTCAAGCAAACTCATGCATAATCATACCCATAACTAAAAACTTTACAAGGGAAATGGAACTCCAAGTAGTTGGAAATTCCGGGATAACTCTTGAGTTGCTTATTCTATTTTTGTATTTTTCTATGATGGAATCCATGACAAGCCTACTAGAACTTCAATTATGCATAAACTTTCACTCCTCACAATGTTCACTCAACTCTAGGGTTATATATGTATGGATAATGTAAGTTAAGTAGAACACTCAAATTCGAATCGAATTATGCAATGATCATAAGCTTGTATGCAAATTAAGTCTCCACCAATTAACTAAGTAGTATGCATGAATCAAGAGGACTTTAAAAAGGGTTGTAATGTGGCTAAAATAAAAATAAAGGGGTGAAGATGAAAATCGTTTTGGGTTTTTAGGGATTTAAAAGGTTTGAAGGGCTGCAGCTATCGTGAAACACACAGCTACGGCTTCATGGCTTAAAAAGGAAAATACTAACAGGTCCCTTACAGGACTCAGATCATGTGGGTATAACTAATATGAGGGCTCGTTTATGGTCAGATTGCCAAGACCGATATCTCTCATTAGTGCCAACTCTTTCCTTACTGCGTAGTACACATTGCTGCCTCTCCGTATGGAACTTTCGGCTTGTAGCCTAACCTCTCCAACTTTGATCAGATGCGTGTACTCACTTTGGGAATGAGTTTGATTCTTGCTACATTTTCTATCGTGGCTCCAGTTGCCACACTTCACACATTTTTCGTATATTTTGGCTCTTCTTTTGGTGACACTTTTTTACAGGCCGCAGAATGGTGACAGTTGTTCTTACTTACGCCACCATTTTCTTACATTACTAGTTGCTTCAGGCTTTGCGAAATGAAGGCAGAAAAGCAAATTGAAATCAAAAGAATGCATATCTAGCTCTTTAAGGTCTAACCGGTAAAAGACCAACTTTTTTTTTGAATTAAAGATCAAGACAATTCCTTCAATAATTTGTTTTCCTCAATTTCCTTGAAATAATATTTCCATAAATTCCATGTAGATAGTTCAGATGTTTCTTCCTAATACATCCACCTTTGTATATTCCAATTCCTTTGAGTAGAACAGATTTTTTCCGAAGTTGCCTCAATGGTATGTAACATCCCAAAATATAAAACGACAATTATAATAACGGAATAAATGAATGAGGTATGACGGGACGGGCCAGGCCGGATGGGCCGGCGGGCTTGAAGGGGGCGAACATAGGGGAGCTTCCCCTATAAATAGCCTAAGTCACCACATTTCTCTCATTTGCCAGTTCTAGAGAGAGAAACCATAGAGAGAGAAATTCAGTGGATCGGCCCAAGATTGAAGAAGTGCGTTGCTCCATAGCTCGTGAGAGGAACCTCCGAATCGGAAGCTCGATATAGGTAACGATCCAACCTAGATCTGAGTTTTTGTTCGTTTTTGGGTTTTGCGGGTTTTGGACGGAAATGTGACATTTTTACGGATGAAACTGGAAGAAAAACATAGATTTGAGTTCCTTAATGAAAATCAAACGTTTTGAATGTAAACAAGTTCGGGATCTTGATGTGATCACACCCGAAGGCGAAAGTTAGGGTTTTTGCGGAGAAGCAGATCGAGGGTCCTGCGTACTTATCAAGTACGCATGAAGAGGATCATGCGTACTTATCAAGTACGCATGAAGCGAGGTTTTCGCACTTATTAAGTACGCAAGAGCAAGGCCCTGCGCACTTGCTAAGTGCACAGGCATCAGGCTGTTTAGGTAAAGTCAGTATGTTTAGAAGGTTAAACCGTTAGAGTCGGGGGTTGGTCTGATGTGTATTTAACAAATCAATTCAGATCGGAAGTGACGTTGTGGGACCTTTGTTTAGGACAACCCAGATTAGCTTATTAGGTGAGTTTTAGAAGCCCTCTTTTAAATGTTTTATATAATGTTTTCGGGTTGGCGTGCATACATACGAAATGATGTTTTATGAAACGATGTTTATGAAACTATGTTTACAAAATGATGCTTATGAAACTATGTTTACGAAATGAAATTATTTGGAATGAACGGTTTATGGAAAGAAAGATTTATGAATGGAATGTTTACGAACGAAATGTTTATAAAGAAATGGTTTAAACTAGAGGTAAAGGGTTTTTGAAAATGAATGAAAGGTTTTATGAAAAGAAAAGAAAGGGCAAAGGTTTTAAAGAAGTCACTACAAATCTAATCTGTCGAATGAATGGAATTGACGAATTAAGTCTGGAAATGTAATTCGCAGCCTTGTGGTAGATTATGGACAGCGAGCCATAGTTGCCATAAGAACAAAAAGGGCAGTGTCTTGGTGGCCTGCCAATGGTTATGATGTAGTACAACTGGTATGGGAGTAACGACGGTTACTCAGGGGTTAACGTGACCCTATGTAAGGTTAAATTATGATCCGACGGTGTTATGGCCGTGAGCCATAACCGTCGATGGAAGTTGTCGGTTTATGGACATGAGAGCCATAGGGGCAACTGAATGGGTATTGTCGGTTCTCGCGAAGTTAAGCCTTGGGGGTAATACAAAAGGGAATTGACGAAATGTATGGTATTGTCGGTCTTCGTGCAGTTAAGCCTTAGAGGCAATACCATACTAAATGACGGTACGAATGGTAACACAGATTTAGATAGTAATGTATGACTTAAATGAATGTTAAATGTTTTAAACAAATGATCCGTTCAATGTGTTTATGATGAGGATAAATGTTTGAAGGTTTTTAATGATGAACGAAAGGCCCTGTTTTCTTATACATGATGTTAAACCCTAATGAATTATTGAATGATGAACCATTCATTAAATCGAATGAAAAAAACTGGAACTCACCAGCGTAGCTGACTTTTTAGTATGCACATTCAGGTTAAGGCAGGTTATGAGGATGAAAGGTGATGCTTGGCTAGCGAGATGAGTTACTCGGTTGATCATGAAGACTGGCATCCCGTTATGTTTTAGTTACGATGTATTTATGTTTTAGACAATGTTTACGCTTCCGCATGTTGAACACTGTAATAGTTATGTTTAATGAAGTATTTTCCGCTGCGTTATTTGATATTCAAGTTTAAGAACTGTTTGTAAATGAGTAAATCCAACAAGTGAGGCCTCCCGGGTTTGGGGCCTTACATGGTAAGAAACTTGAAATAACGACATAGGATAATTTTTCCATTTTGAAGACAGTTAGCCAATAACCGGTGTTTACGAAAAGCTGGTTAGGTGATAATTATGGGTAGTAGAAAAGAAAAGGCTAAGGCTCAAAGGGCTATCTAAGTGGATTATATTTTTGGGATTTTTGGATTTAAGAATAAGGGTAATAAAGTCCTAGGTGCCTCAATCACTTTCAAACTTCTACTAGTTCATGGTCTTGATATGTATAAGTCACACAAGTTCTAATTATGCACAAAATTCAATCGAAAAACGCTCAGTGATGCCAAATGCAAGAGCATGCGAGTAATTATATACTGCGCCAAAAATTTGATGCTGTATAATAGGCTTGATTTTCCTCACATGAAATGGATGGAAGAGTGTTTAGCGAATCGTTATGCATAATATTCATTTGCTTCTACTTGCCATGTATTCATTTTACTTTATTAGGTGCGAATTCAAAGAGGATTTAAAGTTTAAAAATTTGAAAATTTTCCGGGTTTTGTAAAAGGTAGATTTTTGTAATGTTTTAGTCAAATGGATAGAAAATCATAAGTTGAAATTTTACTGCTTTGAGGTTACAAGTAGTCCTGAATCTCTTAATTCCCCACCCCACCCTTAAAACTGTGCATTGCCCTCAATGTACAAATGCATGTAATGAAATGCTATGTAGGAATTTAAATGCATGAAGTTTTAAGGGAAAAGAAACTGGTACTCCCCCGGTCAATTCGGTGTATAACCTAAGGCCAAAACTTATTGGTGCTGTCAACACTTTGCTTCAAAGACTTCATCGAATTTCACAGAAATTTGATGTGGTTTCCGATTCCTCAGGTTGTAGAGATGGAGTGTGATTCCTCAAAGAAGTAGAGAGACTATCTGGTGATCCTATTCTATCTGACACATAAGGGAAAACATAAAAGGAGACAAGAAAAATAAAAGGTAGTAGTTAAGCTACTAAGGTCCTAGTATCGAGAGGGCATACCTGGGGCTGAAGTATGAGAAACTTAAATTTGAAAGATCAAACCTGAGATCCATGATTCTGCTGTATGCACCAACCTCTCAATTTATTCATGATTATCGGGTTGCCTCCCGGAAGCGCTACGTTTGTTTAAGGGTCTTTAGCCCGACCCGTACGTGTTTAATCAGTCTTACTCCTCTAGTGGAACCTCGTCCACTACTTGATCAATTGGTCCTTCGAGGTAACGCTTGGCTCGATGGCCGTTAACTTTGAAAGTTGTCCCATCTGTTTGTTCCAGTTCCAGTGTTCCATAAGGGAATGCTTTTTGAATTATGTATGGTCCCGTCCACTTAGATCTCAATTTTCCTGGAAATAGTTGTAATCTTGAATTGTAAAGTAAGACTTTTTCTCCTTCTTGGAATTCCCCCTTCCTTAGTCTTTTATCATGAAGTCTCTTTGCCCTGTCCTTATATATTGCTGAGTTCCTGTAGGCCTGATTTCGCAGTTCTTCCAATTCATGGACTTGTAGAAGGCGGTGTTCTCCTGCACTGGATAGATCTAGGTTAACTGCTTTAAGGGCCCAGTATGCTTTATGCTCAATCTCTATTGGCAGGTGACAAACCTTTCCATAAACCATTCGGCAAGGAGTGGTTCCGATAGGTGTTTTGTAAGCCGTACGTAAGGCCTATAATGCATCTTCCGGTTTATCAGATCAATCTTTCCTATTTGGACTTACAACTTTTTCCAAGATACGCTTGATTGCTCTGTTTGTAACTTCCACTTATCCATTTGCTTGGGGATGATAAGCTGTGGACAGCTTATGGGTACAACCATATTGTTTAAGTGTCTTTTCCAATTGTGAATTGCAGAAGTGTGTTCCTCTATCACTGATTAGAGCTTTTGGTGTACCGAACCGTGTGAATAATCTTTTGAGAAACCAGATGATAACTCTTGCATCATTAGTTGGTAATGTTTGTGCTTCGACCCATTTTTACACGTAGTCAACTGCTACTAGGATGTATTGATTTCCACGAGATGGAGGGAATGGTCCAACAAAGTCAATCCCCCAGACATCGAATATTTCACAAACCTGGATGCTTGTCTGGGGCATTTCGTCACGCTTTGAAATACGTCCTGACCTTTGACATGAGTCGCATTTGCTTATAAGCTTATGTGCGTCCTTGAAAACAGTTGGCTAGAAAAATCCAGCCTCAAAAACTTTTCTTGCAGTATAATTAGCTCTATGATGCCCTTCTGTTGGTCCTTCGTGACATTGTCACAATATCTCGTGTGCCTCCTTCCCATGCAGACATCGTCGCACTATTTGATCTGTACAAACACGGAATTGATATGGATCTTCCCAGAAATAGTGCTTGATATCTGCGAAGAATTTCTTTCTTTCTTGAAATATTAATCCTTTCACTAGTTCTCCGCTTGCTAAGAAATTTGCGATGTCTTCAAACCGTGGGTATTCATTGATGTCTTGTATGTGCAGTATGTATTCATGAGGGAAACTATCGTTTATAGCAAACTTTTGATTTTCTTGAGTGGTTTCAAGTCGAGATAGATGATCTGCTGCCAAATTCTCTGCTCCTTTTTTATATTTTATCTTGATGTCAAATTCTTGTAGTAGGAGGATCCACCTGATTAACATTGGTTTAGCGTATTGCTTGTTAAAGAGATGTCTTAAGGCGGCATGGTCGGTGTAGACTATAGTTTTTGATAAGACTAGGTATGAACGGAATTTATCAAAGGTGAAAACTATAGCTAGTAATTCCTTCTCAGTAGTAGTGTAATTTTCTTGAGCGTCATTTAAGGTTTTACTTGCATAGTGAATTGGGTGAAAATGTTTTTTGTTTCGTTGACCTAAAACTGCTTCTACTGCATAGTCACTTGCATCGCACATGAGTTCGAAGGGTTTAGTCCAGTCAGGTGCCGTCATGATAGGTGCGTTGATGAGTTTCTTTTTGAGAGTTTCAAATGATACTAAGCAATCGTCAGAGAATAAAAAGGGTCGATCTTTCTCCAACAGTTGTGTCAAGGGTCTGGCGATTGATGAAAAGTCCTTTATGAATCTCCTATAGAACCCCGCATGACCGAGGAAGCTTCTGATCCCTTTTACTGAATTTGGTGGCGGAAGCATTGATATAGTTTCTACTTTGGCTTTGTCGACTTCAATACCATTCTTTGAAATTTTATGCCCTAATACTATTCCTTCTTTAACCATGACATGACACTTTTCCCAATTTAGTGCTAGATTTGAATCTTCACATCTTGCTAGCATTTTTTCCAAGTTTTGTAGACAATGGTCGAAGGAGTTTCCAAAAACTGAGAAGTCATCCATAAATACTTCCATTGATTCTTCTATCATATCATGAAATATAGCGATCATGCACCGCTGGAATGTAGCAGGTGCATTTCATAGTCCAAATGGCATACACCTATAAGCGAAGGTGCCATAGGGACATGTAAATGTAGTCTTCTCCTGATCTTCAGGGGCGATAGGGATTTGAAAGTATCCCGAGAATCCATCGAGAAAACAATAGAACATATTTCTGGATAATCACTCTAACATTTGATCAATGAAAGGTAGTGGAAATGGTCTTTTCGGGTAGCTTCGTTCAACTTACGATAATCAATACATACCCGCCATCCAGTGATTGTGCGGGTTGGTATTAGCTCATTTTTCTCATTTGTGATTACTGTTATACCCCCTTTTTTTGGTACAACCTGAATTGGACTGACCCATGCTGGATATGAAATAGGGTAGATTACTCATGCGTCTAGTAACTTGATAACCTCATTTTTCACTACCTCTTGCATTTTAGGGTTCAGTCATCTTTGGTGCTGCACACTTGTTTTGTAATTTTCTTCCATAAGTATCTTATGAGTGCAGAATGAGGGGCTAATTCCCTTAAGATCCATTAACTTCTAGGCAATAACTTTCTTCTATTTTTTCAAAACTTGTAGTAGTTTTTCTTTCTCGTTGAGTTCCAACCTGGAGAAGATAATAACCGGAAGCTTGGATTCTTCATCTAGGAAGGCGTATGATAAGTCAGGCGGAAATTCCTTTAGTTCAAGTGTAGGTGGTTCCTCGATAGACGGTTTTGACTTCTCACTCTTGTCTCTATCTTCCAACTCCTCAATGCATGTTGTTTCATCATTATGATTAGTGTGTTTTATCATAAATCCTTCGCAAACGAGATATTCTTCATGTTCCTCTGCTGGCCATTCTTCTTCCTTTCCCAAGACGTCATGTATGTAATAACCTACTAGGTAGTCTAAATCGTCAAAAAGAAAGGCTAGATCGTCATGACTACTTGGTCTTTGCATGGCTTTCTTGAGATCGAATGTGATTCGTTCTTGCTGGATACTTAATGCCAATCTTCCTCCCCAGACGTCAATAAGGGCAAGGGCTGTATTAAGAAATGGTCTCTCGAGAATAAGAGGGCATCGTGTTCCTCCTTTTATGTCTTCCACCACAAAATCCACAGGGAAGACGAATTCGTTAATCTTTATAAGTACATCTTCAGCGATTCCCTTTGGATAGAGAACTGCCCTATTGATTAGGCATAGTTCTAATTTTGTGGGTTGAAGTTTCTTGAGATTCATTTTGTCAAATATTGCGCTAGGTAAAATATTTACGCCTATATGTAGGTCAGCAATAGTATTACCTTGGATTGAGTCGCTTATAAGACATGAGATCATGAATTGGTCGGGAGGTTTTCTTCCTCTCATAATAGCTGAACATTCTTCGTTCAACGCGATTTGCGGCTGTTTTTCCATTTTTTCTCGGTTAGTCAGCATATCCTTGAGAAAATTTGCATGAGCAGGAATCTTATAGAGAAATAGTTCGTAAGGGTGATTTAGCTGAATTTGATTTAATAAAGACTGAAAGCGTTTGAACTGTTTTTCCAATCTTGGTGGTTCTAAGGTTTCTTGTATGATTTCAGCCCTTAATACGTCATCTTCACCTGTATTCCCGTGTTACCCATGGGTATCATGGTTATTACCTCTACATCTTGTTCTTGTGATGCTTGATTTACTTCGACACATGGTGGATGATCCAGAATTTCAGAAGGATCTTCATTTGGTTCCGTAGCGTAGAGTTTAATGATTTGACTCTTTATTTCCTCCAAATTACGAAACAATGTGTTTGGTTTCCAAGGATCTGGTTCCTAGTAAGTACTGACTGTGTTTACTGATGAAGGTGGTGAAGGAAGTAAATCCTCAAATGGTGATGGGTGGAAATTTATCTCATGATCCATAGGGCGCCATACGGAGAGATATCACTCCTCAATGTAGTGTGACCCCCCACATAATTCGTACCATGAATCTGAGAAATTGTTGTCGAAGTTGAAGAATTCTTCTTCGGTAAAGTTTTCATTATAAGGATTCATGATGATATTTTTGTGTGATCTTTTTACTTTTAATAAGGCTAATCTGTTAACTTGAATTTTTCTTGAAATCACCGTGTCCCCGGCAACGGCGCCAAAAACTTGATGCGTAATGTTTTAAGTATATAAAAATATAATAAATATATTTTTAGAATGGTCATACGAGATCAGGTTTTAAATTTATAAAATGATAATTACTTTAACTAAAAAAACACACAATAGACAAGTGTACCTATCGCAGCGTAATATAGTTTAGGTAAGAACCGAGTATCGAACCAACGGACACGGTCGAATTCCAATACTCAACTATTGTTAACGTTTGGCCGGTTTAATTAGTGAGTGAGTTTTGTGTGCTTGTGGAACAGGAAAGTAAAAGACAAAAAAGTAAATGGCGATAAAGTAAATAGCAGAAAAGTAAAAACGTGCGTGAAATGTGTAACAGAAATGTAACGAACATAATAGTAAATAACAAGAAAGTAAATAGGTCGAAAATGATCAGGTTACGAATAGTATTGCTTTGGGTTTCGAATCCGCTTAGTACGTGATAATGTTAAGTTGACTAATCCAGTGATATGACTACTACAAATGTGTGACCCGAGTCACCGCTAGAGCCTCGTCCTCATGGCATTTGATTTCCAAATTTAAAGCTTTAACAAGTGGTAGTGCCTCCCATTAAGGACAACAATTACCCTCAACCCTTCGAATGGTCATCTCCGGGTTGGTTTAAGACATCAGACGTAAAATGCTTTATATTAGAGTTAAATAGGTGATTATATTTTGCTCACCGAGAGGCGGTGTAACAATGGGACCAAGTATAAAGGCGTACCGTTCCTAACATGAGTTCAGCAATTCTTGGTCGCATAATAAGTTCGTATAAAGACGTACGACCTTACTAGTGTTGACCAAGCCTTGGCTTATCAATCTCTACTTATATAAAGACGTACAAGCTTCAAGAGAAGTTTGATTAAAAAGGTTTTATACTATAAAATTCAAGACCACTCACAAATATAAAGACGGATTTAGACAATAATAAAAGCCCACCAAAATAGTGATTTTAAGGACGAATAGTTAAAGACATAAACACATCACTTGGATTAATACGTTAAAAATTAACATGCACCAAACTTCATCTTCACCCTAGCAATACAAATAGTTTAGCCATGAATGGCCATACTAACTAGCATAACGTTGAGTTTCGTAGGCTCCCCTATTGCGGAACAAGGAGGAAGAGCCCCTCCGCTTACTACTCTTTACTCTAACTACGAACTGCACTCTCAAACGAGGTCTGGATGGGTGTTCTTTGATCTGAATTGGTGTGTAGAATGAAGAACTCAAGCCATCTATTTATATTCCTCAAAATGAGCAATGCACGGCCGTGCATTGGATTGCACGGGAGTGCAAAAACCTCGGGAACCAAACAGGGTACAAAGGACAGTGTACCGGAGTCTGGGGAGGGCAGAAAGGCATTGTACGACCGTGCAATGGGTTACACGGCCATGCAACCCTCTACCTACTCCCTAGGCTCGTCTTTTAGATGTTGGTTTGACTATGTTGACCTGGTTTGACTTCTTGGGGGTCAATGCTTGGGTTTGGTCCTCCAAAAGCTTGATTTCTTCATGTTTTAAATTAGTTTTTGCTTTGTTTATCTTGGAGCACCAAATAACCTGCAATTATGAAATATTAACGTTTTAAGTATCAATTGTAAGATTATTAATCAATTAGTACCTTAATATGGGGATTATTATGCATGCAAAACATGTATAATTTAGGACATATCAACTATGTTATGCTAAAAGTATCTCCCTGGAAAGGAATAATAAGATTTAAGAAAAGAGGTAAGTTAAGTCCATGATTTATTGGACCTTTCCGAATCTTAGCACGTGTAGGAAAGGTGGCTTATCTGTTAGATTTACCTGAAGAGTTTCATGGATATCATCCAACATTTCATATGTCGCACTTGCGAAAGTGCTTAGCAGACGACACCTCTCAAGTGAGAATCTGACGCGTGGAAGATGGGTAACGGACCGTTACCCGGACCGTAACGGTCCGCCAAGAAGTGAATTGGGTAGCGGAATGCTACCCTGTATCTTAACGATCCGCTACGTGTGCACCGCACATTTTATCCGGAAAGGAGAGGCGGTAGCGGACCGCCACCCCTATTCTTAGCCGTCAGCCACTTGTGCCATGAATGCCTATAAATAGAAAGCTACAGTTCCTCATTTGTTCATACCACACACACACCATCACAACATCAAATACACACACTTAAGATCTGTACACAAGTTCCAAGGCTCTATATCGCGATTCCAAGTCCGGTTATCCGATCAAATTTTTGGCATGTAATGTCACCCTAAAGAATGTTTTGATCTCATGGTCTAAAGAGGGGTTGTGCCACAAGTGGTAATATAACCAACAAGAAAGTTTAGTCCTTTTTTAGGAAAAGATAGAGGATCCCACTGTACAGTGTATGTAAGACTCAAGTGGTGACGATCACTTTGAGGCCTTGATAATGAGAATTTACTAGTGGTAGGCTTATGGTTGTTGTTAAGCTTATCAACATAAATAGTTCTCATAAGTCTAAGAGGAACTTAGGTCGGTGGATAAAGACTCACCGAAGTCCCAACAGTGTTCATATGCCAGTCGGGTAAGGGCGATCAATACGACATATACATTGGGGGTCACGAAAGGACAATTCTTGTGACTAGTGGTAAATACCTTGAGCTGCACGTTTATTGGTATCCACAGAGGAGGGACCCTCGACAGTGTCTTCATGGCTTGTCACTTAGAAATATATATGTATATATAAATGTATATATATATATTATAAAATTTATAAAAGAAAAAGAAAGATAAATGAATCTGGATATACTACTCAGATATGTATGGTATGGTAATCACCATACTAATACTAGTAAGAAGTCTTGTAATAATACAAGCATAAGTAAGGAGTCTTGTGAGCAATAGTCCTATGGGCTTTTCCATTATACAAGCTTTATAAGAAGAAAGAGTCCTATTATTTAGGACATAAATAAAAAGATACAAATAGAACTCATCAACGTAAGCTGACTTGTTTTATCTTGTGTGTCAGGTTAAGCTCTAATGAGGCAGGAAAAGATTTAAACAGGTGAAGGCTACTTGAATTGAGAAGACTAACATCCAAATTAGAGATAGCTATAAATAGATATTGTATATTTCCTTTATTTGTTTGTACATTATGTTTTCGCTGCAACAATAGAAATCCTTTCCGCTATTAAAATGTGATGCCGATGAGTAAATCCAACATACGAGGCAACCCGAGAATCGAGGAGTCTCAATAAAAAGTAGTATAAAGAAGTATAATAATTGTAAAATGACAAAAGTAAATAAATAAATTATAATGTATAAAAAAAATCTATTTTTATAAAACAAATAAGTTGCTTAATTAATTAATAAAGTTTTAAATAAATTCTTAAAATAAAAGTGAGAATAGTATATTACTTATTCAAACAAACAAAAATATATAAATTAAATAAAATATATATATATTTAAAAAATAAATAAGTTGGTTAATTAATTAATAAAATTTTCAACAAAATCTATAAAATAAAAGTGATAAAAAGAATAAAAGAAGAGTAAACAAAAAAGAAAGAAAAAAAAAATAAAGTAAACTTTAACATTTACAAGAATTGTTCTTTAAAAAAAAAACAATTGACTTAACAGAAATATCTAACTCCAGTTAGTTAAAAGGACAAGAAAAGAAATAATTTTTCAAATAAAGGACAGTAAGTGAAAGTCAAAATTTTAAAAAACTTATTCCATAATTTGAATAGTTATAAATGATAAAAATTATAATTTAGTCATTTAGAATTCCTAATATGAATGTACTTCACTCATAAAAACTTGATGTTAGCAATGGGAAAGGAATGAGAATACTTGGCTACGTGTGCACCGCACATTTTATCCGGAAAGGAGAGACGGTAGCGGACCGCCACCACTATTCTTAGCCGTCAGCCACTTGTGCCATGAATGCCTATAAATAGAAAGCTCTAGTTCGTCATTTGTTCATACCACACACACACCATCACACCATCAAATGCACACACTTAAGATCTGTACACAAGTTCCAAGGCTCTATATCGCGATTCCAAGTCCAGTTATCCGATCAAATTTTTGGCATGTAATGTCACCCTAAAGAATGTTTTGATCTCATGGTCTAAAGAGGGGTTGTGCCACAAGTGGTAATATAACCAACAAGAAAGTTTAGTCCTTTTTTAGGAAAAGATAGAGGATCCCACTGTACAGTGTATGTAAGACTCAAGTGGTGACGATCACTTTGAGGCCTTGCTAATGAGAATTTACTAGTGGTAGGCTTATGGTTGTTGTTAAGCTTATCAACATAAATAGTTCTCATAAGTCTAAGAGGAACATAGGTCGGTGGATAAAGACACACCGAAGTCCCAACAATGTTCACATCCCAGTCGGGTAAGGGCGATCAGTACGACATATACATTGGGGGTCACGAAAGGACAATTCTTGTGACTAGTAGTAAATACCTTGAGCTGCACGTTTATTGGTATCCACAGAGGAGGGACCCTCGACAGTGTGTTCATGGCTTGTCACTTAGAAATATATATGTATATATAAATGTATATATATATTATAAAATTTATAAAAGAAAAAGAAAGATAAATGAATCTGGATATACTACTCAGATATGTATGGTATGGTAATCACCATACTAATACTAGTAAGAAGTCTTGTAATAATACAAGCATAAGTAAGGAGTCTTGTGAGCAATAGTCCTATGGGCTTTTCCATTATACAAGCTTTATAAGAAGAAAGAGTCCTTTTATTTAGGACATAAATAAAAAGATACAAATAGAACTTATCAACGTAAGCTGACTTGTTTTATCTTGTGTGTCAGGTTAAGCTCTAATGAGGCAGGAAAAGATTTAAACAGGTGAAGGCTACTTGAATTGAGAAGACTAACATCCAAATTAGAGATGGTTATAAATAGATGTTGTATATTTCCTTTATTTGTTTGTACATTATGTTTTCGCTGCAACAATAGAAATCCTTTCCGCTATTAAAATGTGATGCCGATGAGTAAATCCAACATACGAGGCAACCCGAGAATCGAGGAGTCTCAAAAAAAAGTAGTATAAAGAAGTATAATAATTGTAAAATGACAAAAGTAAATAGCTTAATAAAAAAAAGTAAATAAATAAATTATAATGTATAAAAAAAATCTATTTTTATAAAACAAATAAGTTGCTTAATTAATTAATAAAGTTTTAAATAAATTCTTAAAATAAAAGTGAGAATAGTATATTACTTATTCAAACAAACGAAAATATATAAATTAAATAATATATATATATATATATATATATATTTAAAAAATAAATAAGTTGGTTAATTAATTAATAAAATTTTCAACAAAATTTATAAAATAAAAGTGATAAAAAGAATAAAAGATGAGTAAACAAAAAAGAAAGAAAAAAAAATAAAGTAAACTTTAACATTTACAAGAATTGTTCTTTAAAGAAAACAACAATTGACTTAACAGAAATATCTAACTCCAGTTAGTTAAAAGGACAAGAAAGAAATAATTTTTCAAATAAAGGACAGTAAGTGAAAGTCAAAATTTTAAAGGACTTATTCCATAGTTTGAATAGTTATAAATGATAAAAATTATAATTTAGTCATTTAGAATTCCTAATATGAATGTACTTCACTCATAAAAAGTTGATGTTAGCAATGAGAAAGGAATGAGAATACTTGGCTACGTGTGCACCGCACATTTTATCCAGAAAGGAGAGGCGGTAGCGGACCGCCACCCCTATTCTTAGCCGTCAGCCACTTGTGCCATGAATGCCTATAAATAGAAAGCTCCAGTTCTTCATTTGTTCATACCACACACACCATCACACCATCAAATACACACACTTAAGATCTGTACACAAGTTCCAAGGCTCTATATCGTGATTCCAAGACCGGTTATCCGATCAAATTTTTGGCATGTAATGTCACCCTAAAGATTGTTTTGATCTCATGGTCTAAAGAGGGGTTGTACCACAAGTGGTAATATAACCAACAAGAAAGTTTAGTCCCTTTTTAGGAAAAGATAGAGGATCCCACTGTAAAGTGTATGTAAGACTCAAGTGGTGACGATCACTTTGAAGCCTTGCTAATGAGAATTTACTAGTGGTAGGCTTATGGTTGTTGTTAAGCTTATCAACATAAATAGTTCTCATAAGTCTAAGAGGAACTTAGGTCGGTGGATAAAGACACACCGAAGTCCCAACAGTGTTCATATGCCAGTCGGGTAAGGGCGATCAATACGACATATACATTGGGGGTCACGAAAGGACAATTCTTGTGACTAGTGGTAAATACCTTGAGCTGCATGTTTATTGGTATCCAGAGAGTAGGGACCCTCGACAGTGTCTTCATGGCTTGTCACATAGAAATATATATGTATATATAAATGTATATATATTTTATAAAATTTATAAAAGAAAAAGAAAGATAAATGAATCTGGATATACTACTCAGATATGTATGGTATGGTAATCACCATACTAATACTAGTAAGAAGTCTTGTAATAATACAAGCATAAGTAAGGAGTCTTGTGAGCAATAGTCCTATGGGCTTTTCCATTATACAAGCTTTATAAGAAGAAAGAGTCCTATTATTTAGGACATAAATAAAAAGATACAAATAGAACTCATCAACGTAAGCTGACTTGTTTTATCTTGTGTGTCAGGTTAAGCTCTAATGAGGCAGGAAAAGATTTAAACAGGTGAAGGCTACTTGAATTGAGAAGACTAACATCCAAATTAGAGATAGCTATAAATAGATATTGTATATTTCCTTTATTTGTTTGTACATTATGTTTTCGCTGCAACAATAGAAATCCTTTCCGCTATTAAAATGTGATGCCGATGAGTAAATCCAACATACGAGATAACCCGAGAATCGAGGAGTCTCAATAAAAAGTAGTATAAAGAAGTATAATAATTGTAAAATGACAAAAGTAAATAGCTTAATAAAAAAAAGTAAATAAATAAATTATAATGTATAAAAAAATCTATTTTTATAAAACAAATAAGTTGCTTAATTAATTAATAAAGTTTTAAATAAATTCTTAAAATAAAAGTGAGAATAGTATATTACTTATTCAAACAAACGAAAATATATAAATTAAATAAAATATATATATATTTAAAAAATAAATAAGTTGGTTAATTAATTAATAAAATTTTCAACAAAATCTATAAAATAAAAGTGATAAAAAGAATAAAAGAAGAGTAAACAAAAAAGAAAGAAAAAAAAAATAAAGTAAACTTTAACATTTACAAGAATTGTTCTTTAAAAAAAACAACAATTGACTTAACAGAAATATCTAACTCCAGTTAGTTAAAAGGACAAGAAAAGAAATAATTTTTCAAATAAAGGACAGTAAGTGAAAGTCAAAATTTTAAAAGACTTATTCCATAATTTGAATAGTTATAAATGATAAAAATTATAATTTAGTCATTTAGAATTCCTAATATGAATGTACTTCACTCATAAAAAGTTGATGTTAGCAATGGGAAAGGAATGAGAATACTTGGCTACGTGTGCACCGCACATTTTATCCGGAAAGGAGAGACGGTAGCGGACCGCCACCACTATTCTTAGCCGTCAGCCACTTGTGCCACGAATGCCTATAAATAGAAAGCTCTAGTTCGTCATTTGTTCATACCACACACACACCATCACACCATCAAATACACACACTTAAGATCTGTACACAAGTTCCAAGGCTCTATATCGCGATTCCAAGTCCGGTTATCTGATCAAATTTTTGGCATGTAATGTCACCCTAAAGAATGTTTTGATCTCATGGTCTAAAGAGGGGTTGTGCCACAAGTGGTAATATAACCAACAAGAAAGTTTAGTCCTTTTTTAGGAAAAGATAGAGGATCCCACTGTACAGTGTATGTAAGACTCAAGTGGTGACGATCACTTTGAGGCCTTGCTAATGAGAATTTACTAGTGGTAGGCTTATGGTTGTTGTTAAGCTTATCAACATAAATAGTTCTCATAAGTCTAAGAGGAACATAGGTCGGTGGATAAAGACACACCGAAGTCCCAACAGTGTTCACATCCCAGTCGGGTAAGGGAGATCAGTACGACATATACATTGGGGGTCACGAAAGGACAATTCTTGTGACTAGTGGTAAATACCTTGAGCTGCACGTTTATTGGTATCCACAGAGGAGGGACCCTCGAAAGTGTGTTCATGGCTTGTCACTTAGAAATATATATGTATATATAAATGTATATATATATTATAAAATTTATAAAAGAAAAAGAAAGATAAATGAATCTGGATATACTACTCAGATATGTATGGTATGGTAATCACCATACTAATACTAGTAAGAAGTCTTGTAATAATACAAGCATAAGTAAGGAGTCTTGTGAGCAATAGTCCTATGGGCTTTTCCATTATACAAGCTTTATAAGAAGAAAGAGTCCTATTATTTAGGACATAAATAAAAAGATACAAATAGAACTCATCAACGTAAGCTGACTTGTTTTATCTTGTGTGTCAGGTTAAGCTCTAATGAGGCCGGAAAAGATTTAAACAGGTGAAGGCTACTTGAATTGAGAAGACTAACATCCAAATTAGAGATGGCTATAAATAGATGTTGTATATTTCCTTTATTTGTTTGTACATTATGTTTTCGCTGCAACAATAGAAATCCTTTCCGCTATTAAAATGTGATGCCGATGAGTAAATCCAACATACGAGGCAACCCGAGAATCGAGGAGTCTCAATAAAAAGTAGTATAAAGAAGTATAATAATTGTAAAATGACAAAAGTAAATAGCTTAATAAAAAAAAGTAAATAAATAAATTATAATGTATAAAAAAAATCTATTTTTATAAAACAAATAAGTTGCTTAATTAATTAATAAAGTTTTAAATAAATTCTTAAAATAAAAGTGAGAATAGTATATTACTTATTCAAACAAACGAAAATATATAAATTAAATAAAATATATATATATATATATATTTAAAAAATAAATAAGTTGGTTAATTAATTAATAAAATTTTCAACAAAATTTATAAAATAAAAGTGATAAAAAGAATAAAAGATGAGTAAACAAAAAAGAAAGAAAAAAAAAATAAAGTAAACTTTAACATTTACAAGAATTGTTCTTTAAAAAAAACAACAATTGACTTAACAGAAATATCAAACTCCAGTTAGTTAAAAGGACAAGAAAGAAATAATTTTTCAAATAAAGGACAGTAAGTGAAAGTCAAAATTTTAAAGGACTTATTCCATAGTTTGAATAGTTATAAATGATAAAAATTATAATTTAGTCATTTAGAATTCCTAATATGAATGTACTTCACTCATAAAAAGTTGATGTTAGCAATGGGAAAGGAATGAGAATACTTGGCTACGTGTGCACCGCACATTTTATCCGTAAAGGAGAGGCGGTAGCGGACCGCCACCCCTATTCTTAGCCGTCAGCCACTTGTGGCATGAATGCCTATAAATAGAAAGCTCCAGTTCCTCATTTGTTCATACCACACACACCATCACACCATCAAATACACACACTTAAGATCTGTACACAAGTTCCAAGGCTCTATATCGTGATTCCAAGTCCGGTTATCCGATCAAATTTTTGGCATGTAATGTCACCCTAAAGATTGTTTTGATCTCATGGTCTAAAGAGGGGTTGTGCCACAAGTGGTAATATAACCAACAAGAAAGTTTAGTCCCTTTTTACGAAAAGATAGAGGATCCCACTGTAAACTGTATGTAAGACTCAAGTGGTGACGATCACTTTGAAGCCTTGCTAATGAGAATTTACTAGTGGTAGGCTTATGGTTGTTGTTAAGCTTATCAACATAAATAGTTCTCATAAGTCTAAGAGGAACTTAGGTCGGTGGATAAAGACACACCGAAGTCCCAACAGTGTTCATATGCCAGTCGGGTAAGGGCGATCAATACGACATATACATTGGGGGTCACGAAAGGACAATTCTTGTGACTAGTGGTAAATACCTTGAGTTGCATGTTTATTGGTATCCAGAGAGGAGGGACCCTCGACAGTGTCTTCATGGCTTGTCACATAGAAATATATATGTATATATAAATGTATATATATTTTATAAAATTTATAAAAGAAAAAGAAAGATAAATGAATCTGGATATACTACTCAGATATGTATGGTGTGGTAATCACCATACTAATACTAGTAAGAAGTCTTGTAATAATACAAGCATAAGTAAGGAGTCTTGTGAGCAATAGTCCTATGGGCTTTTCCATTATACAAGCTTTATAAGAAGAAAGAGTCCTATTATTTAGGACATAAATAAAAAGATACAAATAGAACTCATCAACGTAAGCTGACTTGTTTTATCTTGTGTGTCAGGTTAAGCTCTAATGAGGCAGGAAAAGATTTAAACAGGTGAAGGCTACTTGAATTGAGAAGACTAACATCCAAATTAAAGATGGCTATAAATAGATATTGTATATTTCCTTTATTTGTTTGTACATTATGTTTTCGCTGCAACAATAGATATCCTTTACGCTATTAAAATGTGATGCCGATGAGTAAATCCAACATACGAGGCAACCCGAGAATCGAGGAGTCTCAATAAAAAGTAGTATAAAGAAGTATAATAATTGTAAAATGACAAAAGTAAATAGCTTAATAAAAAAAAGTAAATAAATAAATTATAATGTATAAAAAAAATCTATTTTTATAAAACAAATAAGTTGCTTAATTAATTAATAAAGTTTTAAATAAATTCTTAAAATAAAAGTGAGAATAGTATATTACTTATTCAAACAAACGAAAATATATAAATTAAATAAAATATATATATATATATATTTAAAAAATAAATAAGTTGGTTAATTAATTAATAAAATTTTCAACCAAATCTATAAAATAAATGTGATAAAAAGAATAAAAGAAGAGTAAACAAAAAAGAAAGAAAAAAAAAATAAAGTAAACTTTAACATTTACAAGAATTGTTCTTTAAAAAAAACAACAATTGACTTAACAGAAATATCTAACTCCAGTTAGTTAAAAGGACAAGAAAAGAAATAATTTTTCAAATAAAGGACAGTAAGTGAAAGTCAAATATTTATAGGACTTATTCCATAATTTGAATAGTTATAAAAGATAAAAATTATAATTTAGTCATTTAGAATTCCTAATATGAATGTACTTCACTCATAAAAAGTTGATGTTAGCAATGGGAAAGGAATGAGAATACTTGGCTACGTGTGCACCGCACATTTTATCCGGAAAGGAGAGGCGGTAGCGGACCGCCACCCCTATTCTTAGCCGTCAGCCACTTGTGCCATGAATGCCTATAAATAGAAAGCTCCAGTTCCTCATTTGTTCATACCACACACACCATCACACCATCAAATACACACACTTAAGATCTGTACACAAGTTCCAAGGCTCTATATCGTGATTCCAAGTCCGGTTATCCGATCAAATTTTTGGCATGTAATGTCACCCTAAAGAATGTTTTGATCTCATGGTCTAAAGAGGGGTTGTGCCACAAGTGGTAATATAACCAACAAGAAAGTTTAGTCCCTTTTTACGAAAAGATAGAGGATCCCACTGTAAACTGTATGTAAGACTCAAGTGGTGACGATCACTTTGAAGCCTTGCTAATGAGAATTTACTAGTGGTAGGCTTATGGTTGTTGTTAAGCTTATCAACATAAATAGTTCTCATAAGTCTAAGAGGAACTTAGGTCGGTGGATAAAGACACACCGAAGTCCCAACAGTGTTCATATGCCAGTCGGGTAAGGGCGATCAATACGACATATACATTGGGGGTCACGAAAGGACAATTCTTGTGACTAGTGGTAAATACCTTGAGCTGCATGTTTATTGGTATCCAGAGAGGAGGGACCCTCGACAGTGTCTTCATGGCTTGTCACTTAGAAATATATATGTATATATAAATGTATATATATTTTATAAAATTTATAAAAGAAAAAGAAAGATAAATGAATCTGGATATACTACTCAGATATGTATGGTATGGTAATCACCATACTAATACTAGTAAGAAGTCTTGTAATAATACAAGCATAAGTAAGGAGTCTTGTGAGCAATAGTCCTATGGGCTTTTCCATTATACAAGCTTTATAAGAAGAAAGTGTCCTATTATTTAGGACATAAATAAAAAGATACAAATAGAACTCATCAACGTAAGCTGACTTGTTTTATCTTGTGTGTCAGGTTAAGCTCTAATGAGGCAGGAAAAGATTTAAACAGGTGAAGGCTACTTGAATTGAGAAGACTAACATCCAAATTAAAGATGGCTATAAATAGATATTGTATATTTCCTTTATTTGTTTGTACATTATGTTTTCGCTGCAACAATAGAAATCCTTTACGCTATTAAAATGTGATGCCGATGAGTAAATCCAACATACGAGGCAACCCGAGAATCGAGGAGTCTCAATAAAAAGTAGTATAAAGAAGTATAATAATTGTAAAATGACAAAAGTAAATAGCTTAATAAAAAAAAGTAAATAAATAAATTATAATGTATAAAAAAAATCTATTTTTATAAAACAAATAAGTTGCTTAATTAATTAATAAAGTTTTAAATAAATTCTTAAAATAAAAGTGAGAATAGTATATTACTTATTCAAACAAACGAAAATATATAAATTAAATAAAATATATATATATATATATATATATATATTTAAAAAATAAATAAGTTGGTTAATTAATTAATAAAATTTTCAACAAAATCTATAAAATAAATGTGATAAAAAGAATAAAAGAAGAGTAAACAAAAAAGAAAGAAAAAAAAATAAAGTAAACTTTAACATTTACAAGAATTGTTCTTTAAAAAAAACAACAATTGACTTAACAGAAATATCTAACTCCAGTTAGTTAAAAGGACAAGAAAAGAAATAATTTTTCAAATAAAGGACAGTAAGTGAAAGTCAAATATTTAAAGAACTTATTCCATAATTTGAATAGTTATAAATGATAAAAATTATAATTTAGTCATTTAGAATTCCTAATATGAATGTACTTCACTCATAAAAAGTTGATGTTAGCAATGGGAAAGGAATGAGAATACTTAGCTACGTGTGCACCGCACATTTTATCCGTAAAGGAGAGGCGGTAGCGGACCGCCACCCCTATTCTTAGCCGTCAGCCACTTGTGCCATGAATGCCTATAAATAGAAAGCTCTAGTTCCTCATTTGTTCATACCACACACACCATCACACCATCAAATACACACACTTAAGATCTGTACACAAGTTCCAAGGCTCTATATTGTGATTCCAAGTCCGGTTATCCGATCAAATTTTTGGCATGTAATGTCACCCTAAAGAATGTTTTGATCTCATGGTCTAAAGAGGGGTTGTGCCACAAGTGGTAATATAACCAACAAGAAAGTTTAGTCCCTTTTTAGGAAAAGATAGAGGATCCCACTGTACAGTGTATGTAAGACTCAAGTGGTGACGATCACTTTGAAGCCTTGCTAATGAGAATTTACTAGTGGTAGGCTTATGGTTGTTGTTAAGCTTATCAACATAAATAGTTCTCATAAGTCTAAGAGGAACTTAGGTCGGTGGATAAAGAGACATCAAAGTCCCAACAGTGTTCATATGCCAGTCGGGTAAGGGCGATCAATACGACATATACATTGGGGGTCACGAAAGGACAATTCCTGTGACTAGTGGTAAATACCTTGAGCTGCACGTTTATTGGTATCCACAGAGGAGGGACCCTCGACAGTGTCTTCATGGCTTGTCACTTAGAAATATATATGTATATATAAATGTATATATATATTATAAAATTTATAAAAGAAAAAGAAAGATAAATGAATCTGGATATACTACTCACATATGTATGGTATGGTAATTGTAACATCCCAAATAATGACAAGACAAATAGAAAAGGGAAATAAAGTGGGCTTGGCCAAAATTTCGGCCCATGGGCCGAAAAGAAAAGGGGGAAACCCCATTACAAAACAGCAGCTTCAACCCAAACCCCTCTCATTTCATCTTCCTGCGTAAGAATACTAGAGAGAGAGAGAGAGAGCGATCGGCTTGTGAAGAAAACCGCAAGGAGAAGACTCAAGGGCTCGGGAATCATCCGACTCCACCATTTCAACGCATAGCAACAGAAATCGGGCCTGTTGAGGTAAGCATCGCCTCTGATTCTGAGTCTTTGCATGTCTCGGGTTTAAATCAAATAAAGATACGATTTTCGCATATGAAACTTGAAACAAATCACGTATTTGAACTCAAGAACGATAAAGGAAGGTGTTTAACGTAAAATGTTCAAGGTTTAATCGATTGGAAATAAGTTGGCTGGAGCAAGGTTCTGGTCAGGGAAGATGCAGACCCATGACTCGAAACTATAGTTTCGATACATGCAGACCCATCGAAACTACTCTAGTTTCGATAGTCATGTTTGACTCGAAACTATCTAGTTTCGATAGCAGCCAATGACTCGAAACTACTATAGTTTCGATATGAACTCAGGACTCGAAACTACCTAGTTTCGATAGAAGGATTATGACTCGAAACTACCTAGTTTCGAGTGTAAGACCATAGCTCGAAACTACCATAGTTTCGATGCGACCCACCTCCCGAAACTACTGAGTTCAAGAACAGTAATGTCTAGTGTCATTTAGGAGCCCTACCTTATATGTATGACTTTATTATACAGATAGTGGGTGACCTTAGTGACGTTTCGAAACCAGCTATTATACTTCAGGGACCCGCCTATCAGGTGAGTTCTATGTGCCCCCCTTTTCTATGTTATGTGCAATGATTTATAAATGTGTTGGGGCTGAAGTGTATACACTAAATGAATAAATGAAATGAATGTCAATGTGACCATACGTGATATATTAAGGTATATGTGTAGATACATATGAAAGTGAATAATGAATTATGAACAAAGAACAACACGTATGTTTACAAAGAATGAATGAATGAATGGTATAACGTAAATAAATGAAATCTTGCTTTATAAATATATATATTGCATGCTAAGAATGTAAGTATACGTTATGGACGGAAACGAAGCTAACGGCTACTACGGTAGACGGACGACCACTTGACTATTATGCAGCTAGAGAAGGAAGTCTAGAAAGTTAGACTAATTAAAGGCCACTACGGTGGAGTAAGTCGCTAAAACAATATGCGGCTGCATAATTAGTTCAAGTGGGAAACGGATGCCTTAGGGCAGACGGGCGAATATGACGGACTACGACGGTAGGACGGTAAAGATATGACGGACTACTTCGGTAGGACGGTAAAGATATGACGGACTACTTCGGTAGGACGGTAAAGATATGACGGACGGTTTCTAGTGCCGGACGGTTAAGTAAAAGGGCTACGACGGTAGCTCGAGGGCGTATGTCTTTGTGATATACGTACCGTAAGATGGGTTGATCACCCTTATGTGTATGACCAATAAATGGTAAAGAAAGTAAAGGTGAATGCATATCTATGTAATCACGTAAGAAAGATAAAGAAAGAATGGTAAGAAAAGTGAAAAGAAAAAGGGTGAACGCATATATATATATATGTAATCACATTAATAAAGAAAAGAAAGATGAAAAAAAAGCAAAAGTTATGAATACGTATTTATATGAATGACTTTATAATAATGTTTACTTATGAAGTAAAGAAAAGAATGTTTATATCTAAACGCATTAAACTAGAACTCACCAGCGTTAGCTGACTTTAGTATACATTTCAGGTAAAGGAAGAAAAGGTCGTGCGATGGCGTGAAGGTTACCCGGCACAAGACTGACATCCCACTTTTGTTTGTTAAGAATATGTTATGTTTTATTCGTAAAGACTTCCGCTGTTTTGATTATGTAATTGAATGATGAATGTTTTAAATTTAAGTTCAGTATTTATGACTATGTTTATGAGTAAATCCAACAAGTGAGGTCACCCGGGAAAGGGCCTTACAGTAATCACCATACTAATACTAGTAAGAAGTCTTGTAATAATACAAGCATAAGTAAGGAGTCTTGTGAGCAATAGTCCTATGGGCTTTTCCATTATACAAGCTTTATAAGAAGAAAGAGTCCTATTATTTAGGACATAAATAAAAAGATACAAATAGAACTCATCAACGTAAGCTGACTTGTTTTATCTTGTGTGTCAGGTTAAGCTCTAATGAGGCAGGAAAAGATTTAAACAGGTGAAGGCTACTTGAATTGAGAAGACTAACATCCAAATTAGAGATGGCTATAAATAGATATTGTATATTTCCTTTATTTGTTTGTACATTATGTTTTCGCTGCAACAATAGAAATCCTTTCCGCTATTAAAATGTGATGCCGATGAGTAAATCCAACATACGAGGCAACCCGAGAATCGAGGAGTCTCAATAAAAAGTAGTATAAAGAAGTATAATAATTGTAAAATGACAAAAGTAAATAGCTTAATAAAAAAAAGTAAATAAATAAATTATAATGTATAAAAAAAATCTATTTTTATAAAACAAATAAGTTGCTTAATTAATTAATAAAGTTTTAAATAAATTCTTAAAATAAAAGTGAGAATAGTATATTACTTATTCAAACAAACGAAAATATATAAATTGAATAAAATATATATATATTTAAAAAATAAATAAGTTGGTTAATTAATTAATAAAATTTTCAACAAAATCTATAAAATAAAAGTGATAAAAAGAATAAAAGAAGAGTAAACAAAAAAGAAAGAAAAAAAAAAGTAAACTTTAACATTTACAAGAATTGTTCTTTAAAAAAAAAACAATTGACTTAACAGAAATATCTAACTCCAGTTAGTTAAAAGGACAAGAAAAGAAATAATTTTTCAAATAAATGACAGTAAGTGAAAGTCAAAATTTTAAAAGACTTATTCCATAATTTGAATAGTTATAAATGATAAAAATTATAATTTAGTCATTTAGAATTCCTAATATGAATGTACTTCACTCATAAAAAGTTGATGTTAGCAATGGGAAAGGAATGAGAATACTTGGCTACGTGTGCACCGCACATTTTATCCGGAAAGGAGAGACGGTAGCGGACCGCCACCACTATTCTTAGCCGTCAGCCACTTGTGCCATGAATGCCTATAAATAGAAAGCTCTAGTTCGTCATTTGTTCATACCACACACACACCATCACACCATCAAATACACACATTTAAGATCTGTACACAAGTTCCAAGGCTCTATATCGCGATTCCAAGTCCGGTTATCCGATCAAATTTTTGGCATGTAATGTCACCTTAAAGAATGTTTTGATCTCATGGTCTAAAGAGGGGTTGTGCCACAAGTGGTAATATAACCAACAAGAAAGTTTAGTCCTTTTTTAGGAAAAGATAGAGGATCACACTGTACAGTGTATGTAAGACTCAAGTGGTGACGATCACTTTGAGGCCTTGCTAATGAGAATTTACTAGTGGTAGGCTTATGGTTGTTGTTAAGCTTATCAACATAAATAGTTCTCATAAGTCTAAGAGGAACATAGGTCGGTGGATAAAGACACACCGAAGTCCCAACAGTGTTCACATGCCAGTCGAGTAAGGGCGATCAGTACGACATATACATTGGGGGTCACGAAAGGACAATTCTTGTGACTAGTGGTAAATACCTTGAGCTGCACGTTTATTGGTATCCACAGAGGAGGGACCCTCGACAGTGTCTTCATGGCTTGTCACTTAGAAATATATATGTATATATAAATGTATATATATATTATAAAATTTATAAAAGAAAAAGAAAGATAAATGAATCTGGATATACTACTCAGATATGTATGGTATGGTAATCACCATACTAATACTAGTAAGAAGTCTTGTAATAATACAAGCATAAGTAAGGAGTCTTGTGAGCAATAGTCCTATGGGCTTTTCCATTATACAAGCTTTATAAGAAGAAAGAGTCCTATTATTTAGGACATAAATAAAAAGATACAAATAGAACTCATCAACGTAAGCTGACTTGTTTTATCTTGTGTGTCAGGTTAAGTTCTAATGAGGCAGGAAAAGATTTAAACAGGTGAAGGCTACTTGAATTGAGAAGACTAACATCCAAATTAGAGATGGCTATAAATAGATATTGTATATTTCCTTTATTTGTTTGTACATTATGTTTTCGCTGCAACAATAGAAATCCTTTCCGCTATTAAAATGTGATGCCGATGAGTAAATCCAACATACGAGGCAACCCGAGAATCGAGGAGTCTCAATAAAAAGTAGTATAAAGAAGTATAATAATTGTAAAATGACAAAAGTAAATAGCTTAATAAAAAAAAGTAAATAAATAAATTATAATGTATAAAAAAAATCTATTTTTATAAAACAAATAAGTTGCTTAATTAATTAATAAAGTTTTAAATAAATTCTTAAAATAAAAGTGAGAATAGTATATTACTTATTCAAACAAACGAAAATATATAAATTGAATAAAATATATATATATTTAAAAAATAAATAAGTTGGTTAATTAATTAATAAAATTTTCAACAAAATCTATAAAATAAAAGTGATAAAAAGAATAAAAGAAGAGTAAACAAAAAAGAAAGAAAAAAAAAATAAAGTAAACTTTAACATTTACAAGAATTGTTCTTTAAAAAAAACTACAATTGACTTAACAGAAATATCTAACTCCAGTTAATTAAAAGGACAAGAAAGAAATAATTTTTTCAAATAAAGGACAGTAAGTGAAAGTCAAAATTTTAAAGGACTTATTCCATAGTTCGAATAGTTATAAATGATAAAAATTATAATTTAGTCATTTAGAATTCCTAATATGAATGTACTTCACTCATAAAAAGTTGATGTTAGCAATGGGAAAGGAATGAGAATACTTGGCTACGTGTGCACCGCACATTTTATCCGGAAAGGAGAGGCGGTAGCGGACCGTCACCCCTATTCTTAGCCGTCAGCCACTTATGCCATGAATGCCTATAAATAGAAAGCTCCAGTTCCTCATTTGTTCATACCACACACACCATCACACCATCAAATACACACACTTAAGATCTGTACACAAGTTCCAAGGCTCTATATCGTGATTCCAAGTCCGGTTATCCGATCAAATTTTTGGCATGTAATGTCACCCTAAAGATTGTTTTGATCTCATGGTCTAAAGAGGGGTTGTGCCACAAGTGGTAATATAACCAACAAGAAAGTTTAGTCCCTTTTTAGGAAAAGATAGAGGATCCCACTGTAAAGTGTATGTAAGACTCAAGTGGTGACGATCACTTTGAAGCCTTGCTAATGAGAATTTACTAGTGGTAGGCTTATGGTTGTTGTTAAGCTTATCAACATAAATAGTTCTCATAAGTCTAAGAGGAACTTAGGTCGGTGGATAAAGACACACCGAAGTCCCAACAGTGTTCATATGCCAGTCGGGTAAGGGCGATCAATACGACATATACATTGGGGGTCACGAAAGGACAATTCTTGTGACTAGTGGTAAATACCTTGAGCTGCATGTTTATTGGTATCCACAGAGGAGGGACCCTCGACAGTGTCTTCATGGCTTGTCACATAGAAATATATATGTATATATAAATGTATATATATTTTATAAAATTTATAAAAGAAAAAGAAAGATAAATGAATCTGGATATACTACTCAGATATGTATGGTATGGTAATCACCATACTAATACTAGTAAGAAGTCTTGTAATAATACAAGCATAAGTAAGGAGTCTTGTGAGCAATAGTCCTATGGGCTTTTCCATTATACAAGCTTTATAAGAAGAAAGAGTCCTATTATTTAGGACATAAATAAAAAGATACAAATAGAACTCATCAACGTAAGCTGACTTGTTTTATCTTGTGTGTCAGGTTAAGCTCTAATGAGGCAGGAAAAGATTTAAACAGGTGAAGGCTACTTGAATTGAGAAGACTAACATCCAAATTAAAGATGGCTATAAATAGATATTGTATATTTCCTTTATTTGTTTGTACATTATGTTTTCGCTGCAACAATAGAAATCCTTTACGCTATTAAAATGTGATGCCGATGAGTAAATCCAACATACGAGGCAACCCGAGAATCGAGGAGTCTCAATAAAAAGTAATATAAAGAAGTATAATAATTGTAAAATGACAAAAGTAAATAGCTTAATAAAAAAAAGTAAATAAATAAATTATAATGTATAAAAAAAATCTATTTTTATAAAACAAATAAGTTGCTTAATTAATTAATAAAGTTTTAAATAAATTCTTAAAATAAAAGTGAGAATAGTATATTACTTATTCAAACAAACGAAAATATATAAATTAAATAAAATATATATATATATATATATATTTAAAAAATAAATAAGTTGGTTAATTAATTAATAAAATTTTCAACCAAATCTATAAAATAAATGTGATAAAAAGAATAAAAGAAGAGTAAACAAAAAAGAAAGAAAAAAAAAATAAAGTAAACTTTAACATTTACAAGAATTGTTCTTTAAAAAAAACAACAATTGACTTAACAAAAATATCTAACTCCAGTTTGTTAAAAGGACAAGAAAAGAAATAATTTTTCAAATAAAGGACAGTAAGTGAAAGTCAAATATTTATAGGACTTATTCCATAATTTGAATAGTTATAAATGATAAAAATTATAATTTAGTCATTTAGAATTCCTAATATGATTGTACTTCACTCATAAAAAGTTGATGTTAGCAATGGGAAAGGAATGAGAATACTTGGCTACGTGTGCACAGCACATTTTATCCGTAAAGGAGAGGCGGTAGCGGACCGCCACCCCTATTCTTAGCCGTCAGCCACTTGTGCCATGAATGCCTATAAATAGAAAGCTCCAGTTCCTTATTTGTTCATACCACACACACCATCACACCATCAAATACACACACTTAAGATCTGTACACAAGTTCCAAGGCTCTATATCGTGATTCCAAGTCCGGTTATCCGATCAAATTTTTGGCATGTAATGTCACCCAAAAGAATGTTTTGATCTCATGGACTAAAGAGGGGTTGTGCCACAAGTGGTAATATAACAAACAAGAAAGTTTAGTCCCTTTTTAGGAAAAGATAGAGGATCCCACTGTACAGTGTATGTAAGACTCAAGTGGTGACGATCACTTTGAAGCCTTGCTAATGAGAATTTACTAGTGGTAGGCTTATGGTTGTTGTTAAGCTTATCAACATAAATAGTTCTCATAAGTCTAAGAGGAACTTAGGTCGGTGGATAAAGACACACCGAAGTCCCAACAGTGTTCATATGCCAGTCGGGTAAGGGCGATCAATACGACATATACATTGGGGGTCACGAAAGGACAATTCTTGTGACTAGTGGTAAATAACTTGAGCTGCATGTTTATTGGTATCCACAGAGGAGGGACCCTCGACAGTGTCTTCATGGCTTGTCACTTAGAAATATATATGTATATATAAATGTATATATATATTATAAAATTTATAAAAGAAAAAGAAAGATAAATGAATCTGGATATACTACTCAGATATGTATGGTATGGTAATCACCATACTAATACTAGTAAGAAGTCTTGTAATAATACAAGCATAAGTAAGGAGTCTTGTGAGCAATAGTCCTATGGGATTTTCCATTATACAAGCTTTATAAGAAGAAAGAGTCCTATTATTTAGGACATAAATAAAAAGATACAAATAAAACTCATCAACGTAAGCTGACTTGTTTTATCTTGTGTGTCAGGTTAAGCTCTAAAGAGGCAGGAAAAGATTTAAACAGGTGAAGGCTACTTGAATTGAGAAGACTAACATCCAAATTAGAGATAGCTATAAATAGATATTGTATATTTCCTTTATTTGTTTGTACATTATGTTTTCGCTGCAACAATAGAAATCCTTTCCGCTATTAAAATGTGATGCCGATGAGTAAATCCAACATACGAGGCAACCCGAGAATCGAGGAGTCTCAATAAAAAGTAGTATAAAGAAGTATAATAATTGTAAAATGACAAAAGTAAATAGCTTAATAAAAAAAGTAAATAAATAAATTATAAAATATAAAAAAAATCTATTTTTATAAAACAAATAAGTTGCTTAATTAATTAATAAAGGTTTAAATAAATTCTTAAAATAAAAGTGAGAATAGTATATTACTTATTCAAACAAACGAAAATATATAAATTAAATAAAATATATATATATATTTAAAAAATAAATAAGTTGGTTAATTAATTAATAAAATTTTCAACAAAATCTATAAAATAAAAGTGATAAAAAGAATAAAAGAAGAGTAAACAAAAAAGAAAGAAAAAAAAATAAAGTAAACTTTAACATTTACAAGAATTGTTCTTTAAAAAAAACAACAATTGACTTAACAGAAATATCTAACTCCAGTTAGTTAAAAGGACAAGAAAAGAAATAATTTTTCAAATAAAGGACAGTAAGTGAAAGTCAAATATTTAAAGGACTTATTCCATAATTTGAATAGTTATAAATGATAAAAATTATAATTTAGTCATTTAGAATTCCTAATATGAATGTACTTCACTCATAAAAAGTTGATGTTAGCAATGGGAAAGGAATGAGAATACTTGGCTACGTGTGCACCGCACATTTTATCCGGAAAGGAGAGGCGGTAGCGGACCGCCACCCCTATTCTTAGCCGTCAGCCACTTGTGGCATGAATGCCTATAAATAGAAAGCTCCAGTTCCTCATTTGTTCATACCACACACACCATCACACCATCAAATACACACACTTAAGATCTGTACACAAGTTCCAAGGCTCTATATCGTGATTCCAAGTCCGGTTATCCGATCAAATTTTTGGCATGTAATGTCACCCTAAAGAATGTTTTGATCTCATGGTCTAAAGAGGGGTTGTGCCACAAGTGGTAATATAACCAACAAGAAAGTTTAGTCCCTTTTTAGGAAAAGATAGAGGATCCCACTGTACAGTGTATGTAAGACTCAAGTGGTGACGATCACTTTGAAGCCTTACTAATGAGAATTTACTAGTGGTAGGCTTATGGTTGTTGTTAAGCTTATCAACATAAATAGTTCTCATAAGTCTAAGAGGAACTTAGGTCGGTGGATAAAGACACACCGAAGTCCCAACAGTGTTCATATGCCAGTCGGGTAAGGGCGATCAATACGACATATACATTGGGGGTCACGAAAGGACAATTCTTGTGACTAGTGGTAAATACCTTGAGCTGCACGTTTATTGGTATCCACAGAGGAGGGACCCTCGACAGTGTCTTCATGGCTTGTCACTTAGAAATATATATGTATATATAAATGTATATATATATATATATATTATAAAATTTATAAAAGAAAAAGAAAGATAAATGAATCTGGCTATACTACTCAGATATGAATGGTATGGTAATCACCATAGTAATACTAGTAAGAAGTCTTGTAATAATACAAGCATAAGTAAGGAGTCTTGTGAGCAATAGTCCTATGGGCTTTTCCATTATACAAGCTTTATAAGAAGAAAGAGTTCTATTATTTAGGACATAAATAAAAAGATACAAATAGAACTCATCAACGTAAGCTGACTTGTTTTATCTTGTGTGTCAGGTTAAGCTCTAAAGAGGCAGGAAAAGATTTAAACAGGTGAAGGCTACTTGAATGGAGAAGACTAACATCCAAATTAGAGATAGCTATAAACAGATATTGTATATTTCCTTTATTTGTTTGTACATTATGTTTTCGCTGCAACAATAGAAATCCTTTCCGCTATTAAAATGTGATGCCGATGAGTAAATCCAACATACGAGGCAACCCGAGAATCGTGGAGTCTCAATAAAAAGTAGTATAAAGAAGTATAATAATTGTAAAATGACAAAAGTAAATAGCTTAATAAAAAAAGTAAATAAATAAATTATAAAATATAAAAAAAATCTATTTTTATAAAACAAATAAGTTGCTTAATTAATTAATAAAGTTTTATATAAATTCTTAAAATAAAAGTGAGAATAGTATATTACTTATTCAAACAAACGAAAATATATAAATTAAATAAAAAATATATATATATTTAAAAAATAAATAAGTTGGTTAATTAATTAATAAAATTTTCAACAAAATCTATAAAATAAAAGTGATAAAAAGAATAAAAGAAGAGTAAACAAAAAAGAAAGAAAAAAAAAAGTAAACTTTAACATTTACAAGAATTGTTCTTTAAAAAAATCAACAATTGATTTAATAGAAATATCTAACTCCAGTTAGTTAAAAGGACAAGAAAAGAAATAATTTTTTAAATAAAGGACAGTAAGTGAAAGTCAAAATTTTAAAGGACTTATTCCATAATTTGAATAGTTATAAATGATAAAAATTATAATTTAGTCATTTAGAATTCCTAATATGAATGTACTTCACTCATAAAAAGTTGATGTTAGCAATGGGAAAGGAATGAGAATACTTGGCTACGTGTGCACCGCACATTTTATCCGGAAAGGAGAGGCGGTAGCGGACCGCCACCCCTATTCTTAGCCGTCAGCCACTTGTGGCATGAATGCCTATAAATAGAAAGCTCCAGTTCCTCATTTGTTCATACCACACACACCATCACACCATCAAATACACACACTTAAGATCTGTACACAAGTTCCAAGGCTCTATATCGTGATTCCAAGTCCGGTTATCCGATCAAATTTTTGGCATGTAATGTCACCCTAAAGATTGTTTTGATCTCATGGTCTAAAGAGGGGTTGTGCCACAAGTGGTAATATAACCAACAAGAAAGTTTAGTCCCTTTTTAGGAAAAGATAGAGGATCCCACTGTAAAGTGTATGTAAGACTCAAGTGGTGACGATCACTTTGAAGCCTTGCTAATGAGAATTTACTAGTGGTAGGCTTATGGTTGTTGTTAAGCTTATCAACATAAATAGTTCTCATAAGTCTAAGAGGAACTTAGGTCGGTGGATAAAGACACACCGAAGTCCCAACAGTGTTCATATGTCAGTCGGGTAAGGGCGATCAATACGACATATACATTGGGGGTCACGAAAGGACAATTCTTGTGACTAGTGGTAAATACCTTGAGCTGCATGTTTATTGGTATCCACAGAGGAGGGACCCTCGACAGTGTCTTCATGGCTTGTCACTTAGAAATATATATGTATATATAAATGTATATATATATTATAAAATTTATAAAAGAAAAAGAAAGATAAATGAATCTGGATATACTACTCAGATATGTATGGTATGGTAATCACCATACTAATACTAGTAAGAAGTCTTGTAATAATACAAGCATAAGTAAGGAGTCTTGTGAGCAATAGTCCTATGGGCTTTTCCATTATACAAGCTGAGTCCTATTATTTAGGACATAAATAAAAAGATACAAATAGAACTCATCAACGTATGCTGACTTGTTTTATCTTGTATTTCAGGTTAAGCTCTAATGAGGCAGGAAAAGATTTAAACAGGTGAAGGCTACTTGAATTGAGAAGACTAACATCCAAATTAGAGATAGCTATAAATAGATATTGTATATTTCCTTTATTTGTTTGTACATTATGTTTTCGCTGCAACAATAGAAATCCTTTCCGCTATTAAAATGTGATGCCGATGAGTAAATCCAACATACGAGGCAACCCGAGAATCGAGGAGTCTCAATAAAAAGTAGTATAAAGAAGTATAATAATTGTAAAATGACAAAAGTAAATAGCTTAATAAAAAAAGTAAATAAATAAATTATAAAATATAAAAAAAAATCTATTTTTATAAAACAAATAAGTTGCTTAATTAATTAATAAAGTTTTAAATAAATTCTTAAAATAAAAGTGAGAATAGTATATTACTTATTCAAACAAACGAAAATATATAAATTAAATAAAATATATATATATATATTTAAAAAATAAATAAGTTGGTTAATTAATTAATAAAATTTTCAACAAAATCTATAAAATAAAAGTGATAAAAAGAATAAAAGAAGAGTAAACAAAAAAGAAAGAAAAAAAAAAGTAAACTTTAACATTTACAAGAATTGTTCTTTAAAAAAATCAACAATTGATTTAATAGAAATATCTAACTCCAGTTAGTTAAAAGGACAAGAAAAGAAATAATTTTTCAAATAAAGGACAGTAAGTGAAAGTCAAAATTTTAAAGGACTTATTCCATAATTTGAATAGTTATAAATGATAAAAATTATAATTTAGTCATTTAGAATTCCTAATATGAATGTACTTCACTCATAAAAAGTTGATGTTAGCAATGGGAAAGGAATGAGAATACTTGGCTACGTGTGCACCGCACATTTTATCCGGAAAGGAGAGGCGGTAGCGGACCGCCACCCCTATTCTTAGCCGTCAGCCACTTGTGGCATGAATGCCTATAAATAGAAAGCTCTAGTTCCTCATTTGTTCATACCACACACACCATCACACCATCAAATACACACACTTAAGATCTGTACACAAGTTCCAAGGCTCTATATCGTGATTCCAAGTCCGGTTATCCGATCAAATTTTTGGCATGTAATGTCACCCTAAAGAATGTTTTGATCTCATGGTCTAAAGAGGGGTTGTGCCACAAGTGGTAATATAACCAACAAGAAAGTTTAATCCCTTTTTAGGAAAAGATAGAGGATCCCACTGTACAGTGTATGTAAGACTCAAGTGGTGACGATCACTTTGAAGCCTTACTAATGAGAATTTACTAGTGGTAGGCTTATGGTTGTTGTTAAGCTTATCAACATAAATAGTTCTCATAAGTCTAAGAGGAACTTAGGTCGGTGGATAAAGACACACCGAAGTCCCAACAGTGTTCATATGCCAGTCGGGTAAGGGCGATCAATACGACATATACATTGGGGGTCACGAAAGGACAATTCTTGTGACTAGTGGTAAATACCTTGAGCTGCACGTTTATTGGTATCCACAGAGGAGGGACCCTCGACAGTGTCTTCATGGCTTGTCACTTAGAAATATATATGTATATATAAATGTATATATATATATATATATTATAAAATTTATAAAAGAAAAAGAAAGATAAATGAATCTGGATATACTACTCAGATATGAATGGTATGGTAATCACCATACTAATACTAGTAAGAAGTCTTGTAATAATACAAGCATAAGTAAGGAGTCTTGTGAGCAATAGTCCTATGGGCTTTTCCATTATACAAGCTTTATAAGAAGAAAGAGTTCTATTATTTAGGACATAAATAAAAAGATACAAATAGAACTCATCAACGTAAGCTGACTTGTTTTATCTTGTGTGTCAGGTTAAGCTCTAAAGAGGCAGGAAAAGATTTAAACAGGTGAAGGCTACTTGAATGGAGAAGACTAACATCCAAATTAGAGATAGCTATAAACAGATATTGTATATTTCCTTTATCTGTTTGTACATTATGTTTTCGCTGCAACAATAGAAATCCTTTCCGCTATTAAAATGTGATGCCGATGAGTAAATCCAACATACGAGGCAACCCGAGAATCGAGGAGTCTCAATAAAAAGTAGTATAAAGAAGTATAATAATTGTAAAATGACAAAAGTAAATAGCTTAATAAAAAAAGTAAATAAATAAATTATAAAATATAAAAAAAATCTATTTTTATAAAACAAATAAGTTGCTTAATTAATTAATAAAGTTTTATATAAATTCTTAAAATAAAAGTGAGAATAGTATATTACTTATTCAAACAAACGAAAATATATAAATTAAATAAAAAATATATATATATTTAAAAAATAAATAAGTTGGTTAATTAATTAATAAAATTTTCAACAAAATCTATAAAATAAAAGTGATAAAAAGAATAAAAGAAGAGTAAACAAAAAAGAAAGAAAAAAAAAAGTAAACTTTAACATTTACAAGAATTGTTCTTTAAAAAAATCAACAATTGATTTAATAGAAATATCTAACTCCAGTTAGTTAAAAGGACAAGAAAAGAAATAATTTTTCAAATAAAGGACAGTAAGTGAAAGTCAAAATTTTAAAGGACTTATTCCATAATTTGAATAGTTATAAATGATAAAAATTATAATTTAGTCATTTAGAATTCCTAATATGAATGTACTTCACTCATAAAAAGTTGATGTTAGCAATGGGAAAGGAATGAGAATACTTGGCTACGTGTGCACCGCACATTTTATCCGGAAAGGAGAGGCGGTAGCGGACCGCCACCCCTATTCTTAGCCGTCAGCCACTTGTGGCATGAATGCCTATAAATAAAAAGCTCCAGTTCCTCATTTGTTCATACCACACACACCATCACACCATCAAATACACACACTTAAGATCTGTACACAAGTTCCAAGGCTCTATATCGTGATTCCAAGTCCGGTTATCCGATCAAATTTTTGGCATGTAATGTCACCCTAAAGATTGTTTTGATCTCATGGTCTAAAGAGGGGTTGTGCCACAAGTGGTAATATAACCAACAAGAAAGTTTAGTCCCTTTTTAGGAAAAGATAGAGGATCCCACTGTAAAGTGTATGTAAGACTCAAGTGGTGACGATCACTTTGAAGCCTTGCTAATGAGAATTTACTAGTGGTAGGCTTATGGTTGTTGTTAAGCTTATCAACATAAATAGTTCTCATAAGTCTAAGAGGAACTTAGGTCGGTGGATAAAGACACACCGAAGTCCCAACAGTGTTCATATGCCAGTCGGGTAAGGGCGATCAATACGACATATACATTGGGGGTCACGAAAGGACAATTCTTGTGACTAGTGGTAAATACCTTGAGCTGCATGTTTATTGGTATCCACAGAGGAGGGACCCTCGACAGTGTCTTCATGGCTTGTCACTTAGAAATATATATGTATATATAAATGTATATATATATTATAAAATTTATAAAAGAAAAAGAAAGATAAATGAATCTGGATATACTACTCAGATATGTATGGTATGGTAATCACCATACTAATACTAGTAAGAAGTCTTGTAATAATACAAGCATAAGTAAGGAGTCTTGTGAGCAATAGTCCTATGGGCTTTTCCATTATACAAGCTGAGTCCTATTATTTAGGACATAAATAAAAAGATACAAATAGAACTCATCAACGTATGCTGACTTGTTTTATCTTGTATTTCAGGTTAAGCTCTAATGAGGCAGGAAAAGATTTAAACAGGTGAAGGCTACTTGAATTGAGAAGACTAACATCCAAATTAGAGATAGCTATAAATAGATATTGTATATTTCCTTTATTTGTTTGTACATTATGTTTTCGCTGCAACAATAGAAATCCTTTCCGCTATTAAAATGTGATGCCGATGAGTAAATCCAACATACGAGGCAACCCGAGAATCGAGGAGTCTCAATAAAAAGTAGTATAAAGAAGTATAATAATTGTAAAATGACAAAAGTAAATAGCTTAATAAAAAAAGTAAATAAATAAATTATAAAATATAAAAAAAAATCTATTTTTATAAAACAAATAAGTTGCTTAATTAATTAATAAAGTTTTAAATAAATTCTTAAAATAAAAGTGAGAATAGTATATTACTTATTCAAACAAACGAAAATATATAAATTAAATAAAATATATATATATATATTTAAAAAATAAATAAGTTGGTTAATTAATTAATAAAATTTTCAACAAAATCTATAAAATAAAAGTGATAAAAAGAATAAAAGAAGAGTAAACAAAAAAGAAAGAAAAAAAAACAAAGTAAACTTTAACATTTACAAGAATTGTTCTTTAAAAAAAATAATAATTGACTTAACAGAAATATCAAACTCCAGTTAGTTAAAATGACAAGAAAAGAAATAATTTTTCAAATAATAGACAGTAAGTGAAAGTCAAAATTTTAAAGGACTTATTACATAATTTGAATAGTTATAAATGATAAAAATTATAATTTAGTCATTTAGAATTCCTAATATGAATGTACTTCACTCATAAAAAGTTGATGTTAGCAATGGGAAAGGAATGAGAATACTTGGCTTGTGATCGCGGGACAGAAATCTAATAAAAACACACACACAAAGATGATCTTTATATATATGTTGGTGATTTCCAAAGAAAGAATGCTACACCATTGATTTTGCCAACTTGGGTTTATTTTTCTGAGTTGAGAGTTTATTAGGTTGATTTGCTTACTTTGTTTGTTATTTTGATGATTTGCCATTTGTTGGTTTTAAAATACAACACATGAACAACACAAAAAATCGAGCACTACGTATTCAGTGAAAAAATACAACACGGTTAAAACAACACAAAAAATACAATACAGTTAAAACAACCCAAAAATTCAACACTAAAAATACAACATATAAATTCAGTACAGAAAATACATTACAGAAAATACATCACAAAACTACAACACAAAAAATACATCACAACTTTCATGTTTTTTTAAATCGTCATTTTTATATAACAACATTTACTCAAATCAAAGAAAAAAAATGCTCGATTTGATGGTGTAATTTTTTTTTCAAAAAATAATGTTGTATGAAAAAGTTATGAATATTTAAAAAAGTGAGGGAAGTTAAAAAAAATCAACAATTATGGGTCTTCCAGAAATACCCCTCTAGCCCACTTTTTTTTGCCGACTTGAATCTTAGCACTTATTAATATGTATAACACTAATCTATATTTATATCTATGTTATAAAATAAATAAAGATTTCTTATGCCACATGTCGCCTTCATATTTATTTTCATCATTTTTTTCTCGCATTTATTTCTTATTAAATACACTTTTTTTTTTCAATAATAATATATTTTTAAAGAAATTATTAATTATAATAATAAAACACATTTATTTTAAATTATCTCTTATTATAAAAAATTTAGAAATCTAATTATGGATAGTTATTATATCATTAATCAATTGAATTTAATATGAATTAACATTTATCAATTACAACAAAAATTAATACCAAGTTAAAAAAAATGTTTTAAAAATTAACTTAACATAATTTATCTTTGTCACGTTAAAGTATATTTCTTTAAAAACATATTTTGACGAGTGTATATATTAACATATTACATTTTATTTTATTTAACCAGTGTAATACACGGGTTTATTCAATGTTTCTTAAACCTAGTCAAACTCTGATATATATTTAGATGAACTTCAACAATCATTCGAACTCGACTCGAGTCTCTCGCTATCATCACCCTAAATATGCAATTTATTAATGTTTATTAGATACAATGTAACTTAAAATCCTATTTCAACTCTATTCATCTTCTAGCGGATTATTATAGAACAGTAAATGGATTCTGATAGCATCGATTATTACGATGATGCCCCTTACGATGACGACGTTGATGACGGTGGATTTTCAGAGGCTGCTTTACGGAGCCTCAATGGTCCGTCTTGTAAGGTAATTAACCGATCGATTTTTGTCGGCCATCAAAATCTTATTCCAAGATTTTTCAGTTTAAGGAAATAAAATTAAAACATCCCTAAAAAACCAGGGTTTAGGATTTCAAAGATTTGGGATTACCAGAAATTTGATATTAACTATGTTTTATGTATTCTTGAGATGTAAATGTATGATCATGATTTGCTCTGAATTCTTCCTCTGTTTCTCAATGGGTTTATTGGTATTTAAAAGTTTAATTGACATTTTATTTCTTTTTTGTTTTGCATGAAATCATAGGTTATAACAAAAGAGTGTCTGCTGGCTGCACAGGTGACCACTATTCTCTATAACATTAGCTATGCATGGTGATTGAGTAATGAAATTTTGTGTATAATCATATGCGTCCGAGTTTAAGTTGACGCGTAGCGTAAGCAAATAAACAGAGAGTAGTCTCAGACGAAGAAAATTGATTTTTTTTAACAGCAATATCTAGATTTTCTAGGATAAATAAATCATAACCTGTACCCTGTAGAATTTGTACCCCTTAGTTATGGGGTACACCACTTAACTACCAGGATGGGAGACAGATGAAGAAAATTGATATCTTATTGAATTGATATCATTACATTAGGCTCAGGGCCGGTCCCGAGAATCCGCAAAATGATTTGGGCCCTGTAAAATAAAAACGGGCCCCATAATATAAACTCATAATGGCATAATCAAAAACTACAACAAACGAATAACTATTAACAAGTAGTGGGCCTTTTTTAATTCCCGCTCCAGCCCCAGCCCACTTATTTTGTTATTTTTTAATAAGTTTGAAAATCTAGAGGGCCTTTTTTAATTCCTAAGTGGGTTAATAGGATAAATGGATAATACAAGTAATGGGCCTTTTTTAATTTCTAAGTGGGTTAATAGGATAAATGGATAATACAAGTTGGGCCTTTTATAAAAAAAAATATATATATATATATATATATATATAAAATATATATAAAAAAATTTAAAACTACGGGCCCCTTAAGAGACCGCCCCCCCTAAGGGCCTTTTTTAATTCCTAAGTGGGTTAATAGGATAAATGGATAATACAAGTAACTCCCCGCCCCCCCTAAGGGCCGCCCCTGATTAGGCTCCCCTTTATACGGTGAATTTAAATATGGCACGCGTTGCCCAAAAATGGAAAACAGAAATCGACCGGCTGATCACAAAATTGACTTCCTAAATAAACACGCAAATTACTCAAATCCAAGATTCACATGTTTTTACATATAACATGAAACAAGTTAAGATGGAATTTGGGTCCGACGGTTGGGCCATATCGTCTCTGGCTGTCTGTCACATGATGCGGCTCGTCGAGACCTTTCCGTCCACTACTTATGGCCTCGAACCGCCAAACGTAGCCCAAGTTATGCCCTTTTTAAGTTGGGCCCTTTTCTACCTAGCTGGTCCAAGTACGAGTCTGCTAACTCTTGGTTCAATTTCGTATCATAAGTTTGTTTTATTTACTTGTGCAGAGAGAAGACCTGCAAAAAGTAATGGAGTTGTTATCTTTAACAGAAAATCACGCACGAACTCTACTTATACATTATAGGTGGGATGTTGATAACGTATCAGAAGTGTTTGTGAACAAGGGAAAAGATCGGCTTTATGAAGACGCATGCGTAACATTACTTGACAATGGTGATAGTTCTTCATTACAAAGCTCTTCAGTAACAACCTGTGAGATCTGCACAGAGGAAGTCCCTGTCTACAACATGACCACAATGGATTGTGGACATTGTTTTTGCAACAATTGTAAGTAAAAAACATAACTTCTATACCAAATGTTCCAGGAAACAAGAATCTTAACACTGTCTTTACATTTTTTTCCTTTTTTTAAGGTTGGACAGAACACTTTCTTGTGAAGATAAACGAGGGTCAAAGCAGGCGCATTAGTTGCATGGCTCACAAATGCAATGTGGTTTGTGATGAAAGTAAAATCAGAGTTTATGTCAGCGAAAAGGACCCTGATCTCGCTAAGAAGTTTGATCGGTACCTTTTAGAATCATATATTGAAGATAATAAAAGGGTAAAATGGTGTCCTAGTGTTCCACATTGTGGATACGCCATTCGGGTTGAGTATGATGAAGATTGTGAGGTTGAATGCGCGTGTGGTGTTCAGTTTTGTTTTAGTTGTTATTCTGAAGCGCATTCTCCTTGTTCGTGTAAGATGTTGGAGCTTTGGACCGAAAAGTGCAAGGATGATATCAACCAGACCAAAACTTGGATGAGTATTAATTCGAAAAAGTGTCCCAAATGTCATAAACCAGTTGAAAAGAATGGGGGATGCAACCTTGTTGTATGTATATGTCGTCAACCATTTTGGTGAGATCTTTAAAAATACTTTATTTTGTATACAACTCATTTTTCAATAAAATTTATATCAAAATGTAGGAAAAAGGTAAAACAAAACTATGTATTTAGATTGCCACCTCTGCGGATTCCTATCAGAAATTCTTGAATCTGGATGTAGCAAGCTGATTACCTAGAAACCATTTTGAATTCAAATTTCACATAGAAACCAAAAAAGGATTGTATCTCTCATCTTGGGTTTTGAAAACAACCCATCTATAAAAAAACTTATGTGATTATTATGACTTAAAGTAATAATAATCAGACTTTAACATTGAATATCATATAACTACTAGCTTGTTTATTTGATGTTATAGTTGGTTATGTGGTGGAGCAACTGGCTTTCAACACAACTGGGAGAGCATAGAGGGTCACACTTGTGAAGAACAGCAAATGGCTAAAGCAGCGCGTGCAAAATCTGAAAGTTTGCGTTATACTCACTATCTTGATCGGTTTAAAGCTCATAAAGATTCTTTGAAGGCTGAAACCGATCTAAAGAAGTTACAATCAAAGATATCAAATATGGAAGCTCGCGATAAGAAAATTGTGGATTATAGTTGGGCGACTAAAGGAGCTAATAGGCTCATTTTGTCACGACGAATTCTTTCATATTCATACCCCTTCGCGTATTATATGTTTGGCGACGTCTTTCTCAGTGAAGAAATGAAAAAAGAAGATAGAATCATCAAACAAAACTTATTTGAACAACAGCAGCAGCAGGTGGAGAGTCATATTGAGAAACTCTCTTTTTTTCTTGCAGAACCGTTTGATGAATTCGATGAGAAAACGTTTAACGAATCTAAAATGAAAATCATCACACTTTCTGGTGTTATGGATCTCCTCTGCAAGAATTTGTGAGTACATCTTCTTAATGTTCTTTAAGTAGTTTGACTTTTGAAGTCAAATTATGACTTTCTTTGGATAATGATCACAAAGTTGAATGCAGGTATGATTGTATTGACAATGTGATACTGTGCGATTTGGAGACGACAATTAACATAGCGCCTTATCGATCCAACGGTATAGATAAGGCTGTGGAGATTGATTAAGGTTGAAAGTAGTTTTCTTTTAGAAGCTATCAACTTTTAGTTATTGTTTTATTTGTTTTAAAACTGGTTGCAACAGCTAGAAATGGAAAGTTGGATGACATTTTGTTCTTTTAGGTCAAATAAAGTTTACATGGTGATCAAATGCATGTGTTGCAAGCAAGCCAATTTAAGGAAAAATATAAACGGTTATTTGAAATGATTATTGAACTTTTAAAATAGTGACACATTTCTTTTTACAATTTCTCTATAAAAGTACATAAAATAGAATCTTGCGGTTGTGCCAAATCCACAGTTGGTTCTAACCATCTGGACCAGACCAACCTTTGTTAGTTATTCCAATTTCCATACAAGTTCTATATAAAGACAAATAATTTTCTACAGATCTAAAATAAATAAAACAAAACTCTGCCTTTCTAGCATGTACAAAAAGCATCACAAGTTATACCTAGTTGTATGAACCAATTAAAACGCTTACCATGAACAGTTCCCAACCGACATTTCTAAATGTTGTATTTATAATTGTATATAAATCAGGATATGATCTTGATTATGTTTAGTTAGGGCTGTAAACTGATCAAACCAAAGATATTTTGTTCATATTTGGTCGTTTAGTACAAACGGATTGTTTACGAATACATAAACATTTAATTTTACAAAACACATAAAGCTAATTAAATCTATTTAGTTTAGTTATCACCATAATAAATGTCAGTCCCGTATTTGACTTGACACCGTGTCGGGTCACAACCTTGTTTACTCAGGATTTGGCTCGACTAACAATCCTAATGTCTAATGAACAGGTCATCCACCTCTGCTCAACTAACCGGACCTGCTGAAACCATCACCGCCCAACCGTCATGAGCCGCTGATCCACTACTGTCACACCCCGCAACCCGGTGCAAGAGACTTTTATTGGATTTACTCACAACACATAGCGGAAGACTCTACAAAACTTACATTTAAAGTTTAAAACCCCTTAATTTTAAACCAGTTTCAACTCACTATTGGATGTCAACTGTCCGTGTTAGATTTGTCCGTAGATACCATACCACAACTCACCTTAACTTACCCTGAAACACGTACTAAAATGGGTTAGTTTATGTTGGTGAGTCTATAACTTTCAAAACACGCTTTCTTTAATTATCAAAAAAAATCATTTAGTACTTTCTAAAAACTTTTATTAGATAATCACGTTAAGATAATCCCACCCACTGTACATATCACAAACATGTACGTCACACACACCACACTTAGCTTACTCACACCACATCACACCAAAATGTTCATTAACCTCAAGTAATGTACTCACATTTCATTAACTCACACTTTAGTTAACTCAAACATATTAGTTAACTCACTCCCTATTAATGCCGGCTACACATGGGTAATAGATATAGTTAGGCTCTCACACTTTCTATATATCAACAGAAGATTCAAACTACTTCTGCTATCGTCGTGGACTTCACACTTTACTTTACATTGCCATCATCGTGCACTTCATACACCTCACATGTCAACATGTTTCTCACACTCGCCACAGCATCCCAAACCCTACCTCAACATTCTCTTACCCACACATGTCAACTAACTTGAATAGTCATGGTTATATAAGCTAGTTGTGTGGACTTCATCATATAAACTTCTTTACATAAAACAAATTCATGTAAAGTTATTTACATAACTCTATACACACACCTCACTTACAATGCTAACACTATTTAAGTCATTCCATTCACTTAACTAACACAACTCACTGAACACTGTGACTTTTTCTTTCTTCGATGGTCACCTCCACCAAGAACACCGCCTCCACAGCCGCCGTGGGTCACCCACAAGTGCCTCACATGCCTTCTTATACCACCGTGGCACCTCACCATGATTGCCACTACCACCGCTGGCCACCAACTCCACCAGATCGCCACCTCTCTTTCTATCTCTCTCTTTCTCTGATCTCTTTCTAGAACTCTCTCTCTTTCTCTCTTGGTTACTTAGAGTGAACAAGTTTGAATGAGGGGAGAGGATGAGAGATTCGAATAATAAGGAGAGAAGTTGGAGTCTTGGTCAATCCTCATTCGAAATTAGAATTTGAATCTATCTCTAGCTACCTCACACGTGGTATTTTTTTTTCTTTTATATATCAATATGTGCAAAAATTAAAAAAAAGAGAGTTGGCTCGACGAGCTACGAGCTAGCTCGAGCTTTTCATTAGCCGAGCTTGAGCTCAACTTTTCAGCTCGTTAAAATTTTTGAGCCAAGCCGGCTCGGCTTGAATTTTTCACGAGCCGAGTTTAAGTCCATCCTGGCTCGGCTTGGCTCGTTTACAGCCCTATAATGCCACGTTGTTATGTTTATTCTATCTCAAAAGCTCTAGATCACCTAACTCAGAAATTAGAGACACATGTCTATGGGAGAATTAGCTTTTTTTTAATGACAACACCTAGATATTCTAGCATAATTGGTTTCCTCGGGGCAACATCTAGAACATCCAGGGCGGCCCACCACAGGAGGAACCCCCCAACTGGGTAAACCCCCTGACCTGGCCACAGACCCCTTTTGTGTTGTGGCCGGGATTCAAATCCAAGACCTCCACTATGAGAAGTCTTGGGGCTAACATTACACCAAATGGCTAACGGTAGGAGAATTAGCTGTGTCCCCAAGTTTGCCAACTAATTACACTTAACCCTTTACAATTAACTTCCCCCGTGATTTGTAACTTAACAAATTTAACCCAAACTTTGGGTGATACAGGTGAGGGTTGAGACGTGAGAGATTGAGAGTGTGAGGCGATGAAGGTTGAACTTGAAAGAGTGAGAGCCTCAAACAAAATTGGCGTTTTTGTTGTAGGAGAATTATTTGTAAAAAATCAAATAAAATAGTTTTAAATCCAAATTATAATACAAAAAAACAAAACAAAACAGTAAATTATAATATATTTTACAACCAAAATAAAGTAAAAATGCAAGAACAGAAGAAAATTGTTGAGAATTCATGTTAAACACGTGTCCCTTGAAACAGATTTTGAGTCTCCTAGGAGAACTCGTGTGTTTCCTAGAAATTTTTTTTTATAAGGGGCTACCCACCATTTGCATGCAAAACAAGGGGGTATGTTCTTGGTATTGTTTCACAAGAGGGTTCGTCACCATTGGTAGAGGTGACCTCTTGACCTTAAGCATCGTGCACTAACCTAGTCAGAAAATAAGTACGAGGTAGCAAGAAATCGCCATTGGGTTTGACGATTTTTTTTTCACAGAGATCGACAATGGGAGTGGGAACTTCTCTGTGCTTTTATGAGGGATCGCAATGACTAAGCTAGGGCACATTGTTTAAGGTCAAGAGGTAGACAATGGGAGTGGCCACAATTCCCCTTATGAAATAATACGAAGAACATACTCCCCCTTATGATGCATGCAGATGGTGGGTTCCCCCTTATAAAAAAATTCATTTCCTAGGGAACAACAACCGAATTAATGTGTGCTGTCGGGAAAAACTCAAGCACCTGAAATTGTACCTAAATCGAGATTATGAATGATCAAGAATTGCTGAAAATTCGTTGAGTGTGTTTTAGAGAGAATTGCTAAAGAATTCTGGGTGTTGAACTAAGGAGCACTTTAGTTTTATAGTGAAGCCAAACTTGAAACATTTAAAATTTATGTTTAAACGAAAAAATAAATTGCATAAACAGACTGATTGAAACAAAGTTTCCGTTTTAAATCCGCACTAGTGGGAACTTATCAGTTGGAATTGCTTAGTTAGACTTACAACCTAACAGTGGTAACCATTAGTAGCAACAACATTCTACAGCGTGGCGTCATCAGTGCTACTATGACGTCATTAGTGATACGGTAGCAATCACAACTATTGCCCATTAGTGGTAACTCGGGTAGTGACAACCTTGCCAGTCGACAATTCAACAAGATAAGACGCCTTTAAAGTGGCGATACGAAGTGCCAAGTACGCCATTAAAGCGTCATATTGTGCCATCGCCCACGCCATGCGTGAGCGAGTTAGGATGCAAAGCAGCCTTACGGTCCCCACTTGCGTCTCCTTCTAAGGGAAACAATATCCTTAGAAGTCTCCCACTTATATCACTCTAAAGTTCCACCATACTTCTATGTGCGACAAGTTCTCACATTTTTTCTCTCAATTTTCGCAACTTTGCAAAGTTCAAACACATAACTTCGGTGTCAATATCTCATTAATCTTAGCTTTGTTTTGGACACAGTTTGGTTCCTTACGAAGCTCTCACGTAGTAGACACCTAGTAAATAATAATTATATTAATAATAGTAACATATAATTATTTGTGTCCAAAGTTAGTAAAAAACCATATTTTCCACCTCGTGAAAATCCTCATTTTTCTAACATTTTTCTAAAATTTGTTTCCATTTGATTTAGGGTTTCTAGCTTAATGGTAAAAAACTAAAAGTTTAAAAGTAGTAAAAGCTTGTAACAAAAAAACATACACAAATGAAGTTTAACGCACGTAAATGCACACACATAAACGAACGTGAATAACATAAATGATCATATTAATATAATATTGTTCATGAACACAATTGAGCAAACGCAACCTTTATTTATATTTGTTCATTTAGTTAATCGAACGAATTCCTTTTTCATGTTGGTTCATTTACTAAACAAACCGACGTAAAATAACTTCATGTGAAACTGAAGAGGCATAACCCGAACGACTGAAGATCAATACCCATACCCGACCTAGATCCGCAGGGGTCGCTATCATAGGCAGTTAATTGTGACACGTTGCGAGAGAACATACCCATAGAAGGGTGTCCAGCAATGAGGAGCAAGGCGCTGGAAAAGCATGACATATTGGCCGAGGGAAAGGGGGCCCATTCCAACAGAATAAAGTATAAATAGAAGTTCATTCTCTCCAAAAGGGCATCACCACTTCCACCATTAGAGAACCAGTGAAGAAAAGAGAAAGACGAATGAATATTTGCGTTCATAATATCAGTCAGGGGAACATACATTAGTGATCTAACACGAATCCTGTATCCATTCGAGTTTACACTTACAGAAACGGTTCATGAACGATTGAGTGAACATTCTATTTGTTTACCGCCCTATGTATAGTTATGCAAAATGTATACGAATGGTATAATAAATTTCAATAATCGTACATATTTGATCAAAGAAAGGATCCCCGTAATTCTCTCCTATTCACCGAAAGTTTGATAATGTTTTATTTTCTAAAAATCATTCCATGTCATCATATTCTTCATTGGATCAAGCAAGTGCATGCCGGATTACATCCCTAGAAATACTTTCCTTTGGTTTCATCTCTTCCTTCTTGCATTTCCTACATTTTCTTCATCGTTTCCAATCCACATTGTTACAGATCTAAGAACCAAAAGGTGTTAGCACCATTAACAAAATTCATATAGGGAATTCATAAATAATGAGAGAAGGAGCAAGAAGGCTATCTGATCCAAACTTCTCATTCAAATTCTCGGACACAGATGAAGATTTCAGCGAACGTCATAGCGACTTCTAAGGCAACAAACCACAGGGCTCACCAATGATGAAGTCACCCTGGAACCCGGACACGCAGTGGTCCATGTCTAGCCTGGATGACTCAAGTTGTCCCAGGAATGGGCTCGTTGGCTCGTTGGTGAGGGAAGAAGGGCATATTTATTCCCTTGCAGCCTCGGGCGACCTCCTTTACACCGGATCCGACAGCAGGAACATTCGTGTATGGAAAGACATGAGCGAGTTTTCTGCCTTCAAATCCACTAGCGGATTAGTGAAGGCAATTATTATATCCGGTGAAAAGATTTTCACCGGACATCATGATGGGCGGGTTCGTGTCTGGAAAGCAAGTTTCAAGAACCCGACCCATTACCATAGGGTAGGCACATTCCCGTCAGTCTATGGCATATTTAAGTGTTCAATGAAGCCGAAGAATTACGGCACACCTCATCGGAGACACACCGCAGTTTGGATCAAACACTGCGACGTGATTTCGTGCCTTAGTTTAAATCAAGAAGTTGGTTTGCTTTATTCGGGTTCATGGGACAGGACGTTTAAGGTATGGAAAATGTCGACGTGGAAATGCATAGAATCCGTAAAGGCGCATGATGATGCGGTTAACTCGGTGATCTCAACCGTTGAAGGGTTTGTGTTCACGGGATCCGCAGATGGGTCTGTGAAGGTCTGGAAACGAGAAGAGAAAGGAAAGAAATCTTTAAAGCATATCTATGTGAAGACATTGTTGAATCAAGAAAGTGCGGTAACGGCTTTGGCCGTGTCCAAAAACGGGTCGTTTGTGTATTGCGGGACGTCGGACGGGATAGTGAACTTTTGGGAGAGAGAGAATCAGCTGGCTCACGGTGGTGCGCTTAACGGGCACAAGCTAGCGGTTCTATGTCTTTCGGCTGCTGGAAGTTTGGTGTTTAGCGGGTCGGCTGATAAAATGATTTGCGTGTGGAAGAGGGAAGGCGTTGTGCACACATGCATGTCGGTACTCACCGGCCATTCTGGGCCGGTAAAATGTCTGGCGGTAGTGGGGGAGATGGAGTCCACTACCGCCAGGAGATGGAAGGTTTATAGTGGGAGTTTGGATAAATCAAACAAAGTTTGGAGTGTGTCGGAGTTGACACCTGTCATGATTCAAACAATGACTCATGTAACACAGAATGGAAATCAAATACGGTCGGCCAAATATTGATGATCATCGTTGTATCTTTCGTTCATGGGGCTTATTTTGTGGCTAGTGCTGTGTGTGTATATGTGCTTCCAATTCTAATTTTTCAAGTACAATTGTTTTTTTTTTCTATTTGTATCTTGTCTCCATATATAGGTTTGTATCTTCTCTCCAAGAGTCAAATATCAAAAACTTTAAGGTAAATTACGATTTTAGTCCCTAAGGTTTATCAAAAAGAACTTTTCTTATTCAAAAATTTAAAATTGTTTTTTACGGTGGCTGAGGTTTCAATCTTGTTGCAATCAGGTCCACCCGTCTAACGTTAACTATTTTTTGTATAAAAACTTTTGAAAGTTCTTTTGGCTATGTGTAATGGAATTACAAAAATGGATTCACGCCACGTCACGTCTCTGCTACGTCAGCAGGGGGCAATTACTAAACATAATCACAAATAGCAACTACAAAGCAGATGAAAGCGAACCTGCGTCTGCCATCTGGCCCTCTCTCTCTCTCCCCTTCCATCTATTTCTCCCTCCCACTCACAACCTTCGTCCGCCTCCATCCGGAAATCCGGCTGGCTCACAACCTCTCTTCCATCTCACTTGTCTCTCAACTCCACCTCCATTGCCATGTAGATCCGGACGAGTAAAACCTCCAGCGATGGAGGTGCTCTAAGGCTATGTGTAATAAAATCACTAAAAAGTAATTCACACTCCGTCACGTCATTGTCACTGTCATGTCAGCAGTGAGCAATTACTAAACAAAATAAGTAAGGTGTGTACTGCTATTACTGCTAATATTAAATTTTTAATCATTATCTAGTCATTGTTATTAATTATTTACTATTTATTTAAAATTTTGTTTTTCCAATAAAATAAAAATATTTATTTAAAATAAAGACAATAAAATACAAATTTATTTAAATTAAAAATATTAATTTAATATTTATAAATACTACAAAAAATATTTTCTCTTTCCTTCATGGCCGCAACCACTTTCCGGCCGTGAACCACAAGTGGTATACTTACGTGAAGAGTACCCATGAGCCTCACTCACGCCGTGAATCACAATGGCACACCGCCCCCTTGTTTTCGTGAGGGGGTGGTGAGTTTTACCCGTGAAGATCTTCACGTGGAGGAGAGGAGCATTTCAAAGGCCAAACGGTCAAATTTGTAATCTGGCCGTTGGCCAACGGTCAAATTAAAAAAAAAATTATTAAATACCCACTATAAATATACATCATTTACCTAATAAATTTCACAAATAATCACACCACTCTCATACAACTTTATACATTTTTTATAAAAATGTTTTCATCTTCAAGCGACGAAGATGACCCGAATGAAGAGGAGCCAACGTACGAAGAAATTGATGAAGATCAAAAGCGAAAAAACCGTCAAGAAATACAACATCCGGATATTCATGACGTACTAAAAGCGGACTTGATCGAGCATATTTACGAACGTTCTCAAGATCATGTATTGTAATTAAATATTAGTTTTCTGGGAGTATACCAATCGCAAATGCACAAACTTTCTATGTGCAATCATTTGAATTTTCACAGCAATTTGTTCATTGGCGAGATCACTGAATGGATCATAGTTTCTCAATGTTTTCGTGTGATGTATTGTCCAGCTTTGAACTTTATCTTGTTTAGTGTATATATAACCCAGGTTTGTATTAATGAAATAACCTTTTCATGTATGCCACTACAAAACAGAGAATTCAACGTGTTTGTTTTATGTCAAATCTAGGTTTTTTGGCATGTAAAATCTGTAAAGTTTGTGTTACTAACTTTACACCAAACCTGTGTTTTTTGCAAGTTTGTTTATGGAAGTTTCGAAATTCATGTTAATTTTTAATTTTTTTAATAACAATGTTATTTTCGTGTTTAATAAAAAGTTAACAATAGAAATGGAAGATGTTAAAGACGTGGATTTGACTGCAATGAGATTTAAACCTTAGTGACAATTTTTTTTTAACTTAGAATAGAATTATTTTTGGCAAACCACAAGGATTAAAAGTGTAATTTACTCAAAATTTAATTAGTGCAATTTAAGGTAAATATATTGTTGGGTTTTAACATGTGTAGGGCTGTAAACGAACCGAACCGAACCGAACCGAAAGAAGCTTTGTTCGTGTTCGTTTGTTTAGCATTTAACTTGTTCACGAACACTAGCCGAACGAAATTTCATGTTCATGTTCTTTAATTAAGGAAATTGATCTGTTCACGAACGGTTCACGAACGGAAACGAACGAAACCTTGTTTGTGACTTTTATTGTCAACCCTAATGTCTTCCGAAATGAACATTTAATAAGATAATTTTAATATCAAGTTTTATGTAACTGCATCGAACTTACTTTACTTAGTTAATTGTTAGATTAAAAAATAAAATAAAAATTAAAGAATATAAAAAGTTTAGGTAAAATAAAATAGATATATACAAAAATATTTAATGAACAACAAAAAACAAACAAATATGAACGTAAGCGAACATAAACGAACGTTCACGAACACGTTATCGAACGTTCACGAACACAATTGAACGAACGAGACCTCTGTTCACGTTCTTTCATTTAGTTAATCGGACGGAATTCCTTGTTCATGTTCGTTCATTTATTAAATGAACGAACGTAAACGAACTTCCCGCTGAACGGTTCATGAACTGTTCGCTGAACATTCGGTTCGTTTACAGCCCTAAACATGTGTTTTAAATGAGTTTTTCAACGGAAGTGTTTTTTGACAGGTTTTAACACTTGTCTTTCCGAGGCCACGTTAACCTCTAAGTGGTCGTCACCACTTATACATACCCTTGCACAAGGTGTCTATACTACATTCCACAAAGGAATGCAGTAGTTCTCTATGTCTATCTAAGTTGCAAGATATTATGCGGCATTTGGCCAGACATGGCAAAATCTTTTATTTCTTTATAGACCAATACGGTCAAAATAGTTGACATGGCAAAAATGCCAAAAACTCTATTTCGTTATCTCTACTCTTTGTCAAGACAATGATTGTCAAAACCTCTGCTAGTCAAGGTAAAACCCCGACTTCTCTGTCATTACTTATCTGGGCACACCATGATAAGTTCTAAAATGTTTTACGTGTCAAAACCATTTTTTTTCTCAAAATATTTACTTTATGAAATCATGCCAAAATGGCAAGTATTCATTTCTTTCTCTCCCTGACTTTCTCTTTCAAAATTTAGTATTTATCTTAAATCCTTGTAAAGGTTTCTCCATGGTATATCAAAGAAGACAAGGTGTTTATCTTTCCAGAGTAGTACCTCCAACATAGATGTTACCAGAAAATAATGACGGGTACAGGAGGGATTTATACATCACTCTTCCCTTAGACAGAACATTTTATTTGCTAGATAACTACATACTGGTCGGATGATTACCCCACACTTCTTTGGTATTTCATGAATACTCCGTTACTTAGTTTTAAGATTTAACCATCTTTCATACATAACTTGTTGCAACATGAATGCTATCCTAAATATTTAAATCAAGGTATATATCATTTATGTAAATCTTTCTAGTATGCATACCGGCCCAAAACATTTATAATAAAACATTTAAAAAGGGACTCATAGACCTCACCTCTAACTTCCTTCTCTTTCAAACAATCTTTACGTGCTAATGTAAATATCACAACGACTTGGATCAGAGTCCTAAGTTATTATAACATTACTTAATCATAAGTCCCTAGCTTAGTGAAAGTAACCAAGTCATTAGGAACTAGTCGGAACCTTACCTCGGAACTATCTACTGCGTATTGGGGCCGCAAGACTAGAAACCAGACTTCTCTACGCGAACCGGGACTTCTGGGCATGCTTATCGAGGCAATGTGTGTGTTTTGTAAGGTGTTTTGTGATGTGGGAATGTCTAAAACCGAGCTCATGGTCCATCTATTTATAGGCTGCTCCTCGGGTCCGTATCGGACCGTTATAGATATGGATGTCGGTCCGACATCCATATGAGGCGACTTATTGGCTTGGCAAGCACATAGCAGACCGTTATGTTTATAGATGTCGGTCCGTTATAGGCATAGCAGTCCGTTATAGCCTTCACGTCGGTCCGTTATCCACTATACACATGTTAGATTTCAACGATTAGTCAGCTGACACGTGGCCTTTTCCGGATGAATCCTTGCGGCCTACATAGCAGACCGTTATCCTTTATGATGTCGGTCCGACATCGTCCAACTTTCACCATTTTTCATTTTTAGCCCCTGGACTTTGAATCAATTGAATTTTACTCCCTTGTACTTTAACATAATCTTATTTTAACCCCCTAGGGTTTCCTCTAATGACTATTTAGTCCCTCTACTTATGTTCTTCAAGAATTAGGGTGTTACAAATCTATCTCACTTACAAAGGTTTCGTCCTCGAAACCTGTCTTTTACTCGAATAAGTAGGGATAGGATAGCCTCATTTCTTCCTCTGTCTTCCATGTGGCTTCAGATCCCTTTCGATGTTGCCACTGAACTTTCATTTATTTGATTACTTTATTTCGTAATCTCTTTTCTTTCCAGTCGAGTATAGCCACTGGCTTCTCGACATAATTCAATATTTCGTCTACCTCTATATCATTCAGTGGTACATGGGAGGTTTCATTTTTCAAACATTTTTGCAAGTGCGATACATGGAATGTTGAGTGAATTCCACTCAACTCTTCTAGCAATTCTAGTCTATAAGCAACCTTCCCTACCCGAGCTATAATCTTAAATGGTCCAAAAAAATTTGGACTCAACTTCCCTGTTTTTCTGAATCTTATAATTCCTTTCCACGGAGATACTTTCAACAGAATGTAATCTTCGATTTGAAACTCTATCGGTCTTCGTCGCTTATCTGCATAGGACTTTTGTCTATCCTGAGCAGCTTTCAGACGAGGTTTAATCTGTTGTAACTTTACATCTGTTGCTTGGACAATTTCTTTACTTCCAAGCTCTTTCTGTCCAACTTCTCCCTAGCAGATGAGAGTTCTACATTTCCTTCCATATAACATTTCGTATGGCGGCATGCAAGCACGCAACATATCCTCAAGTGTTTGTATTGTTCTCTCACTCTGACCATCCGTTTGAGGATGATATGCCGTGCTAATCAATAACTTAGTTCCCATCTCTTCATGAAATTTCTTCCAGAAATGTGACATAAAACGTGTGTCTCTTTCAGATAAAATTGAAGCCGGCACTCCATGCCGTGAAACAATTTCTTTAATAAATGCCTCTACTAACCTTTCTGAAGAGTATGTCTCACGTATCGGTAAGAAGTGAGCACTCTTAGTCAATCTGTCTACTATCACCCATATGGTAGCATAACCTTTAGCTGTTTTTGGTAGCTTTGTTATGAAGTCCATAGTGATATGCTCGCACTTCCATTCCGAGATATCTAATGGTTGCAATCTGCCATAAGGCTTTTGATGCTCTACTTAAACTTGAGAACAAGTCAAGCATTTAACCACATACTTCATGATATCTAATTTCATCTGGGCCACCAATAATCTTGGTGTAGATCTTGGTACATCTTTGTAGTACCCAGATGAATTGAATATCGCGACTTATGAGCTTCGTCCAAAATTCTAACTCGTAACTCACCCATATGTGGTATCCACATATGGCCGAATCGAATTTTAACTCCATACTCATTCTCTTCCAAGTATTTTTCTTGTCTAGCCATTCTTTCTTAACATTTTCTGCTTTCAATGCTTCTATCTGGACATTCCTGAGCTGCGTCATAAAGTCTGGAGTTACAACTAACTTATATGACTTCACCCTGATAGGAGGATGCTCTTCCTTACGGCTTAGAGCATTGGCCACAACATTGGCTTTTCCTGGGTGATACAGGATTTCACAATCATAATCCTCTATCAGCTCTAACCATCTTCACTGCCTCATATTCAGATCTTTTTGCTTAAAGAAATACTTTAGGCTTTTATGATCTGTGTAGATTGTGCACTTAACTCTATATAGATAATGTCTCCATATTTTAACTGCAAAAACTACTACATGTAACTCTAAATCACGGGTTAGGTAGTTAGCTTCATGGGGTTTGAGTTGTCGTGAAACATAGGCTATAACCTTGCCTCTTTGCATGAGTACACACCCCAGTCCCTGCTATGAAGCATCAGAGTAAACTACCAGATCCTCTGTTCCTTTCGATAAAGACAATACCAGAGACTGAGTCAATTTCTCTTTCATCTTTTGAAAGGCATTCTCTTGCTCTGTTCCCCATACAAACTTTGTCTTCTTCTTTGTGAGTTTTGTCAATGGGGTAGCAATCTTTGAGAAATCCTGAATAAATCTTCTATAGTAACCAGCCAAACCTAAGAAACTGCGTATCTCTATAGGTGTATTTGGCGGGTTCCATTTCATTACAGTTTCTATCTTTGAAGGATCTACAAGAATTCCTTCTGCATTAATTACATGACCCAAGAACTGAACTTCTCGGAGCCAAAACGCACACTTGGAAAATTTTGCATATAACTTCTCTTTTCTAAGTGTTTCCAGCACTTCCTTGAGATGACATGCATGATCTCCTTCATTCTTTGAGTAAGTTCGAATATCATTAATGAACACGATCACAGATCGGTCCAACATTGGTTGACAAACCCTATTCATGAGATTCATGAATGCAATAGGGCATTAGCCAAAACAAATGACATTACTAAGAACTCATAATGTCCATATCTTGTACGGAAGGATGTTTTTGGAATATCTTCATCTTTAACTTTCAATTGATGATAACACGACCTTAGATCGATTTTTGAAACCCAGCTCGCTCCTTGAAATTGATCGAACAAGTCATCGATCCTAGGTAATGGGTATTTTTTTTCTCGATAGTAAGCTTGTTCAGCTCTCGGTAGTCTATGCACATACGCATACTACCATCTTTCTACTTCACGAAAAGAACCGAAGCACCCTAGGGCGAGATACTTGGTCTAATGAAACCTCTGTCTAAAAACTCTTGTAGTTGTGACATTAGTTCTTTCATTTCTGAAGTAGTTAGTCGATATGGTGCCTTAGCTACTGGTTTAGCACCAGGCACTAAGTCAATTCGAAACTCCACTTCTCTTTCTAGAGGTATTCCTAGCAATTCTTCGGGAAATACATCAGAAAAGTTGCAGACTACCGGTACGTCTTTTAATTCCTTAGTTTTCACTTTGTAATCAATAACATATGCCAGGTAGGCCTCACTGCCTTGATTTATAAATTTAGTTGCTTTCATCATTGAAATGATTCTAATGGTTGATCTTATTTTATCACTGTGGATGGTGATCCAATTTTCGTCTAGAGTCTGCATCTGGACTGCTTTCTTGTTGCAAATGATTTGGACATCGTTTGCTGCCAACCAGTCCATTCCTAAGACTACATTGAATCCTTCGAGGCTCATAGGATATAGTCTAACAGGAAATCCGTGTCCTTCAAGTTTAATGAAACAATCTTGAATGACTTCTACCACTTTCATCGTCTTTCCGATAGCCATTTCTACTTCAAAGGTTTCGTCTAATCTTATGGTAGGTCTAGCTAATAATGGATAGAAATCCAAGTATACAAAACTTCTACTAGCTCCTGAGTTGAATAACACAGTAGCAGGTACGTTATTAACAAGAAATGTACCTGATACTACGTCAGGCAATGCCTTAGCTTCCTTTGTTGTCAACATGTTGGCCCTACTCTTGGCCTTTGGAGTTTCTTTCTCCTTTCCATCCTTAGTCACTATGGGTGTGGAAATATTAAGAGTTGGGCATTCCATTATCCGGTGTCCAAGTTCTCCACACTTGAAACATCTTATTCCTGACTTACTTCGGCAATTGGTGGCTATATGCCCAGGCTTACCACATCTGTAGCAAGTATTCGTTCCATACCTGCATTCTCTAGTGTGTAGTTTACCACATTTGGTGCATTTAGAACCGCCACTTTGTTCCTGCTTCTTTCTTCCTCCTTCATTCTTTTTATTTTGATTTCTAGAAAAGTCTGACCACTTTCTCTTTGATTCCATAGCGCGGGAACCGAACACTTCATCGTACATTGTCGAAGCAAGCTGTACGACAGACCGATAAGTCTTTAGCTCCGAAGTCTTTACTAATCTTCGTACCTCAGATGGCAAACCCTATACGTACCACTTGATGCGTACAAATTCATGATTTATCAGATGGGTACTAAACGAGCCATTTTGGTAGTGTACTCTCGGTGAGTCATACTATAAGCTTCTAGTCTAAGAAAATCTCTCTCGAGTTTGTCCATCTCATTATCTAGACAGAACTCTTCTATCAACAATATCTTCAATTCTTCCCAGGTCATTTAGTCAATAGCCTTCTCACCCATAGCTATGACCAGATTCTCCCACCAACACAGAGCTTCTGAAACAAACGAGTGGGCTGCATACTTGATGTGTTGTGTAGATATAGTAAATAAAATATATATAAATATACATTTATTTTAGATATTATTTCACGAGATCATATTTTAAATTTATAATATGATAATACTCAAACTTAAAACACACACAATAGGTAAGTGTACCTATCGCACCGTAATATAGTTTACGTAAGAACCAAGTATCGAACCAATAGATACGGTCGAGTTCCAATACTCAACTTTTGTTATCGTTTAGCCGGTTTAATTAGTGAGTGAGTTTTGTGTGCTTATGAAGCAGAAAAGTAAATGACAGAAAAATAAATGACGGTAAAGTAAATGACAGAAAAGTAAGAACATGCGTGAAATGTGTAACAGAATAGTAAATAGCAATAAGGTAAATATCTTAAAAATAATCAGGTCACGAAGAGTATAGCTTTGGGCTTCGAATCCGTTTGGTATGTGATAATATTAAGTTGACTAATCCAGTGATGTGACTACTACAAACTTGTGACCCGGGTCACCGCTAGAGCCTCGTCCTCACGACATTTGATTTGCAAAATTAAAATATTTAAAAAGTAGTAGTGCCTCCCGTTAAGGACAACCGTTACCCTCAACCATTCGAATGGTCATCTCCGGGTTGGTTTAAGACATCGAACGTAAAATGCTTTGTATTAGAGTTAAATAGGTGATTATATTTTCTTCACCGGGAGGCGGTGCAACAATGGGACCAAGTATAAAGATGTACCGTTCCCAACATGAGTTCACCAATTCTTGGTCGCATAATAAGTTCGTATAAAGACGTACGACCTTAATAGTGTTGACCAAGCCTTGGCTTATCAATCTCTGCTTGTATAAAGCCGTACAAGTTTCAAAAGAAGTTTGATTAAAAAGGTTTTACGATCTTACACTTTAAAATCAAGAACACTCACATACATAAAGACCGATTTAGAAAATAATAAAAGCCCACCAAGTACTGGTTTTAAGGACGAATGATTAAAGACATAAACACATCACTTGGATTAATACGTTTAAACATTAACATGCACCAAACTTCATATTCACCCTAGCAATACAAAGAAGTTAGCCACGAATGGCCATACTAACTAGCGTAACACTGAGTTTCGTAGGCTCCCCTATTGCGGAACAAGGAGGAAGAGCCACTCTACTCACTACTCTCTACTCTTTACTCTAACTACGAAATAAACTCTCTCTGGTGTGTTCTCGAGGTATGGATGGTTGTTGTAAGGTGTGTGGAATGAAGAACTCAAGTCATCTATTTATAGGCCTCAAAATGAGCAATGCACGGTCATGCATTGGATTGCATGGGCGTGCAAACACCTCGGGAATCAAACAGGGTACAAATGGCAGTGTACTGTGTCCTTGGGGAGAAAGTCTTGCATTGCACGACCGTGCAAAGGGATGTATGGCCGTGCATCCCTCCTCTTGCTTCCTGTTTTGTCTTTTAGCTGATGTTTGACTTGTTGTTGACCAATTTTGACTTCTTGGGGGGTCAATGCCCGGGTTTGGTCCTCCGAAAGCTTGATTTTTTCATGTTTTAAGCTGGTTTTTGCTCTATTTATCTTGGGACACCGAATAACCTGTAATTGTGAAATATTAACGTTTTAAGTATCAATTGCAATGCTTTTAATCAATTAGTACCATAATATGGGGATTATTATGCATTCAAAACATGTATATTTTAGGGCATATCATAATACCCTACATTTAAACTTTGCTTGTCCTCAAGCAAACTCATGCATGATCATACACATAACTACAAACTTTACAGAAGGTAAGAGAGCTCCAAGTAGTTGGAAACTCCGGGATAACTCTTGAGTTGCTTATTCTATTTTTGTACTTTTATATTATGGAATCCATGACAAGCCTAGTAGAATTTCAATTATGCATAAACTTTCACTCCTCACAATGTTCACTCAACTCTAGGGTTATATATGTATGGATAATGTAGGTTAAGTGGAACACTCAAGTTCGACTCGAATTATGCTATGGTCATAAGCTTGTATGCAAATCAAGTCTCCACTAACTAACTAAGTAGTATGCATGAATCAAGAGGACTTTAAAAGGGTTGTAATGTGGTTAAATAAAAATAAAGGGTGAAAATGAAAATATTTTTGGATTTTAGGGATTTAAAGGGTTTGAAAGGCTGCAGCTAACGTGAAACACACAGCTACGGCTTCATGGATTAAAATGAAAAATACTAGCAGGTCCCTCTACAGTACTTAGATCATGAGGGTATAACTAATCCGAGGGCTCGTTTATGGTTAGATTTCCAAGACCAAGATATCTTATCATTCTCAACTCTTTCCGCACTGCGTAGTACACATTACTTCCTTTCCGTAAGGATCTTTTGGCATGTAGCCTAACAGCTCATACTTTGATCAGATGCGTATACTCATGCTGGGAATGAGTTTGATTCTTGCTACACTTTCCATCGTGGCTCCAGTTGCCACACTTCACACATTTGTTGTATCTTTTGGCGGGCACTTTTTGACAAGCCGCAAAATGGTAGCAGTTGTTCTTGCTTGCGCCACCGTTTTCTTAAATCACTAGTTGCTTTGAAAACTTTCTCTCGGAGTTTGGTGGTAATTCGGGCTTTGCGAAATGAATACAAGAAAGCAAATTGAAATAAAAAGAATGCACATGTAAAAGACCAACTTCTCTCTTTCTTTTTCTTTTTCTATTTTTTTTCTTTTCTTATTGTATCAAGACTAATTCTTCAATAACTCTTTTTCCTCAATTTCCTTGAAATAATATTTCCATAAATTCCTTGTAGATAGTTCGACTGTTTCTTCCTAATACATCCACCTTTTGTATATTCCAATTCTTTGAGTAAAACAGATTCTTTCCAAGCTTGCCTTAATGGTAATAACTTGAAATAATGACATGAGATAATTTTCCCATTTTGAAGACATTCAGCCTATAACCGGTGTTTACAAAAAGCTGGTTGAGTGATAAATGTGGGTAGTAGAAAAGAAAATGTTAAGGCTCAGAGGGATATCTAGGCGGATAATATTTTTGGGTTTAAAGATAATATATATAAGGGTAATAACGTCCTAGGTGCCTCAATCACTTTCATACTTCTACTAGTTCATGGTCTTGATATGTATAAGTCATACAAGTTCTAATTATGCATAAAATCCGATCGAAAAACACTCAGAATACCAAACGAAAGAGCATGCGAAAAATAATAATAGTAATGCTCATGAAAAGGCTCAGATTATTCTTACATGGAAACAGATGGGATAGGGTATAGTGATTTGTTATGCATAATATCCATTTGTTTCTACTTGCCATGTATTTGTTTTATTTAATTAGGTGCGAACTCAAAGAGATTTAGATTTTTAGGTTTAAAATTTTTGAAAATTTTCCGGATTTTTCAAAAGGTAGGTTTTTTAAGGTTTTAGTCAAATGGGTAGAAAATCACGAGTTAAAATTTTACTGCTTTAAGGTTACAAATAGTCTTGAATCTCTAATTCCCCACCCCACACTTAAAACTTGCATTGTCCTCAATGTACAAATGCATGTAATGGAATGCTATGCAGGAATTTAAATGCATGAAGTTTTAAGGGAAAAGAAACGGGTACTCCCCCGGTCAATTCGGTATATAACCTAAGGCCAAAACTTATTGCTGCTGTAAACACTTTGCTTCAAAGACTTCATAGAATTTCAAAGAAATTTGATGTGGTTTCCGATTCCTCAGGTTGTAGAGATGTAGTGTAACTCCTCAAAGAAGTAGAGAGACTATCTGGTGATGCTATTCTACCTGACACATAAAGGAAAACATAAAAGAAGACAAGGAAAATAAAAGGTAGTAGTTAAGCTACTAAGGTCCTAGTATCGAGAAGGCATACCTAGGGGCTGAAGTATGAGAAACTTAAATTTGAAAACCAAACATGAGGTCCATGCTTTCTGTCATATGCACCAACTTCTCAATTTATTCATGATCACCGGGTTGCCTCCCGGAAGCGCCACGCTTATTTAAAGGTCGTTGGCCAGACCCGTACGTGCTTCATCAGTCTTTCTTCAGGTGGGAGCCATCGATTTACACCATATCTCCTGTTCCTTCATTCATGTCCTTCAGTTTTGGTAGCTTATCAAAGTACTCATCGATCCAGTTAGTGTTATCAAAATCCTTGCTAAGATCTAGTTTCTCTCCTTTATTGAATTCTTTGGCTTTCTTTAGCTGCTAGGCCAAATTTGTGTCGATGAATTGTGCGATTTCAAATGGATCATTGGATAAGCACTCATTTCCTTCGATGTTGTAGATCACTGATTGTTTTCTGACACGAAGTGTCACACCCCCAAATTCCACTAACGGAGTTTTACCGTTTGGAAGGTGACACACCAGGATCTCAGTCATTAGTTACGTCAAACGACACTATATGGGACTTGAATTGTCAAAACATAAAAGTTCAGAGTTAATGCGGAAGCGTAAACGTTGATATAAAATTTAAAGTAGTTACACGCAACAAGCGTCAATCAATATAATTAGGTAAACTGTTTATCATGTTTGAAATGAATGGAATGACAGTAGGACTCCATGCATGTCCTAATTGTGCAACCTGTGCCATAGCTTAGCATCCTGAGAAAACATGTAAGAAAAGTGTCAACACAAGGTTGGTGAGTTCACAGGTTTCAGTATAGTAATCAAGCATTTACCAGATTAATGTACAATCAACATATATATACCAATGAGTAGCTATCCCATGTTCATGTTTGCTATTACGCTCGCAACCGTAAACTGACTGTTTGTATTGCCTCCCACCAGGTCTATCAACCATGGTGCACGTTTAGGTCAATATTGCACCCGTTCGATATCCAATCGAGTTAGCGCGACTAACGCGGGTGAGGTTTGTCAAACCCAGTAGTACTACCCAACATACCTCGCTATATTCATATTTAAACGGTTCGATGTGAGGACTTTCGTGATAGAGTTTACGCATAGTCATAACAATTGATATAAAATGAAGTACATAAATCAAAAAGAGTTTGTATCATGTTTTCTCCCCCAGTTTAAAAGCAGTAAAAGGGGCCGTGAAAACTCACCTGCTTGGCGTTGAAGGTAGTATCACACAAAGGGTAAGTTGGAACCACGTGTGTAAGTCTCAAAAGACTTACGAATGCCCTAAAATTGTAAACACATAAATTAGGGATAAAAGAAAAATGGGAAATGTGACAATGACACGGGTTGAGAAGCGTCCTAAAGAAACGCTCTAATATTCAAGAGTGGACGAAAGTGTCCACGGAGTTAGGAATTACTTTACGCGACGAATGACACGAATAATAATAATTATAACCGGGTGTTTTGTCATTCACAAAAATTAAGAAAATAATAATATATGTATACGAGCAAATAGTATAACCAATTATATTATTATTTAGTCTCAATCGACACACGATGTTATAAAATGATTTGAAATAATATAAATATATATTATTTAATAATACGGGTCACGGTTTGAAAATAATATAAACATATTATTTTTATATGAATTTACGGTTTAAAAATAATATAAACATATTATTTTTACTTGATAATAATAACAATATATTAGTTATAAAAGTGGGTATAATTTATAAAAATATGTTAATAACTCAAACCCGAGCCTACGGGTTGTTTTCCGGCTAAAACACATTTATATAATAATATAATATTATAAAGTTTGATTTTTATTAATTAAATATTAATAGAAAAATGTTTAAAAATGATTGTGGGAGCCCGGACTCAAACCCGGGTCTCTCCCACACACACTCATCGCTTTAACCAGTTCCGGCCGCTAGGCTATCGCGATATTATCCTTACTGAAATGGTTTTAATCCTACGTTACCGAGAGCCCCTCTTTTCGAAATCAAATCGCGATCGAACCCCATGCCACCCCCAAATCCGACCGATTCCGATTTTAAATGTCAACAAAAGTTTAGTGGTTTTGATTTTAGGTTATTTTCGAATCTGCACACACGATTAATTGTAAAACAAATCATCGATTGAGTTGTTTAATAACGAGATTCAAGTCCGAACCCTAGATTAAGAACATGAGATTAATTTGATCGAATTGGATAATAATATTTACTGAAAACATGGGGCTTTTACTAAAAAGGAGATTTCGAAACTAATGATATAAATTAATTATATTGAGAACGTGTCTAAGTCAGGGTTTGATTAAATCGGACATTGATGAACCCTAAGTTCTGGGTTTTTATAAATTCGATGTTCAAAGATTAAATTAGCATAGGGGTTTTAGTAAACAAAGGATTTCGAACATGAACGTGTGGTTTAATTTGATGGAGGTTGAGTTTCGGATCAAAAGCCCCAATTCGTATATGAACGAACCCTAGATTTCTGTTCTTGTTAATGCCGATGTTGTAAGCCCCAATTGACATAGGGCTTTCCATCAGGAAGTAAAAACGAAGGTGAGGGTGTATTCAATTACCGTAAACAAGTGCGAATTGACTGAGATCGATTAAAACGGTTGCCGAATGTAGTATAGGTTGCCTCCGGTGTTTTCGACTGTTACTCCGGTCAATTTAGTTGATGCAGAAGTTTCAAGGAGGATCACCGAGTGTGTGCAGTGGTTCAATTACGAGGAAAATAAACGAATTGAAACGCATTTGATAGAAGTCGAAGAGGGTAGCGACGGTTATGAGTTGAATACTCATAATTGAGTTTTAATTCGATTAAAGCCGGTGTTAAAGATGATAATGATGATCCAAAATGATAAGGTCGTGGGAATCGGTTTCAATACTAACGGATTTCAACTAGAAACGGTCGGGTTCATGCAAAATTGCGGTGTTTGACTTTCTGAAGTCAACAAATCAAGGATCGGAGAAGTACAGAACTAGTCCCTGAGGTTTCCTTCAGAATTGAAGTTTGAGACTTGGCAGATTAAGTCTTTCTAGTTTAAATGGAGTTAACTCTTGGTTAATTTTGACTTTTAAAGTCAACAGAGTTGATTTTGACTTTCCAAAAGTCAACAGAATAGTTTAAGGTTATGACATAACTAGTCCCTGAAGTCTAAGTTTGGAATATTGACAGAAATAGTCCCTGAAGTTTGAGTAAAGTTAATTTCAGTTAACTTTAACTGGATTTTGTTAACGGGGTTAACTGAAAAAGTCGGATTGTCACATCATTCCCTAGTTGAAAGAATTTTCGTCTCGAAAATTAGATAGTACCTTAGGGATTTGACGCGGAGTGCTTGAACAGATTAGGATATTTGCGCATCATCTGATCCTCGCGCTCCCAAGTGAATTCTGGTCCGCGTTTCGAGTTCCAACGGACTCGAACAATAGGGATCGTACTGTGCTTTAACATTTTAACTTCCCTATCCATAATTTCCACAGGTTCTTCGATAAAACGTAACTGTTCATCAACACGTAGTTCCTCTAGAGGAACTGCGAGTGATTCGTCTGCCAGGCATTTCTTTAAATTCGAGACGTGAAAGACGTTGTGCACACCACTAAGTCTTTCAGGTAAGTCCAGCTGGTACGCGACTGGTCCGATTCTCTTTAATATTTTGAAAGGTCCAACATAACGAGGATTCAGTTTTCCTCGTTTCCCGAAATGAATGACACCTTTCCAAGGTGAGACTTTGAGTAAGACCATGTCACCTACTTGAAACTCTAAAGGTTTACGGCGTTTGTCGGCGTAGCTCTTTTGACGATCCCGAGCTGCTGCCATACGGTTTCTAATTTGAACGATCTTTTCGGAAGTTTCAAATACAAGTTCAGGACCTGTGAGTTGGCTATCTCCAACCTCGGTCCAACAAATGGGAGAACGGCATTTCCGTCCATAAAGTGCTTCAAATGGAGCTGCCTTGATGCTAGTGTGATAACTGTTGTTGTAGGAGAACTCCACCAATGGTAGGTGAGACTCCCAAGTGTTACCGAAATCGATCACACAAGCTCGTAGCATGTCCTCCAGAGTTTGGATAGTACGTTCAGTTTGGCCATCAGTTTGAGGATGGTATGTTGTGCTCATATCTAGACGCGTGCCTAATGCTTTATGCAATGATTGCCAGAAACGGGAAGTGAATCGTGCATCACGATCCGAAATAATAGAGATTGGCACTCCGTACCGAGAGACCACTTCTTTCAAGTATACTCGAGTGAGTTTATCCATTTTGTCAGTTTCTTTGATGGCTAGGAAGTGGGCAGATTTTGTTAGGCGATCAACAATTACCCATATAGTATCACATCCGGTAGGGGTTCGGGGTAATTTGGTGATGAAGTCCATGGATATTTGTTCCCATTTCCACATGGGAATTTCAGGTTGTTGCAGTAGACCGGACGGTTTTTGGTATTCAACTTTGACTTTCGCGCAGGTCAGACACTTACTAACATAAGTGGCTATATCGGCCTTCATCTTCGGCCACCAATATAGTACTTTTAGATCTTGGTACATTTTATCGGAACCCGGATGAATGGAGTAACGAGATTTATGAGCTTCGTCCATGATTAGTTCTCTTAAATTTCCGAACACTGGAATCCATATTCGTTCGACAAAGTAACGAATTCCGTCAGATTTTACTTCAAGTTGTGCTTCCATGCCGCGAGTACCTTCTAACGGTAGGTTATCTTCCTTCAAGGCTTCAAGTTGAGCACTACGGATTCTGTCAGGCAATCCAGGGTGAATAGTAAGTTGTAATGCTCGAACTCGTTTGGGTTTTGTTTCCTTTCGGCTTAGTGCATCAGCCACAACGTTAGCTTTACCCGGATGATACCGGATCGCACAGTCGTAGTCATTTAAAAGTTCAACCCAACGACCTTGTCGCATGTTCAACTCCTTCTGCTCGAAGATATGCTAGAGGCTCTTGTGGTCGGTGTAGATGGTGTATTTGGTACCGTACAAGTAATGTCTCCATATCTTAAGTGCAAAAACTACTGCTCCCAACTCTAGGTCATGAGTGGCGTAGTTTTTCTCGTAAACCTTTAACTGACGTGAAGCGTATGCGATTACCTTTTTCGCGTTGCATTAAGACACAACCCAGACCATGAATAGATGCATCACAATACACCACAAAATCGTCGGTTCCTTCCGGAAGAGCTAAAATAGGTGCACTGCAAAGTTTCTATTTGAGGTGCTGGAAAGCTGACTCTTGGTTATCGCCCCAATTATAGGCTCTTCCTTTTTGAGTTAGGGCGGTGAGAGGTTGTGCAATCTTTGAAAATCCTTCGATAAAACGACGGTAATATCCAGCCAATCCCAGAAATTGTCGCACCTCAGTCGGAGTCGTCGGTGCTGCCCAATTCTTGATGGCTTCTATTTTGAACGGGTCGACATGTATCCCTTTTTCATTTACCACATGCCCTAGAAATTGAACCTCTCGAATCCAAAATTCACATTTGGAAAACTTAGCATAAAGTTGCTCTTGCTTAAGTAGTTCCAAAATTAGACGCAGATGTTCCTCATGTTCTTCCTCGTTCTTGGAATAAATAAGGATGTCATCGATGAAAACGATAACAAACTGGTCAAGGTAAGGCATACACACACGGTTCATGAGATCCAATAATACCGCAGGTGCGTTGGTTAAACCGAAAGGCATGGCCATAAACTCGTAATAGTCGTACCTAGTCCTGAATGCAGTCTTTGAGATATCTTCTTCTCGGACTCTTAACTGATGGTAACCGGACCTAAGATCTATTTTGGAATAGAATCTTGATCCTTGGAGTTGATCAAAGAAGTCATCTATGCGAGGTAAAGGGTAACGGTTCTATATAGTTACTTTGTTCAGCTTACGTTGATTGATGCATATGCGGCAAGTCCCATTTTTCTTCTTGACGAACAGGACTAGAGCTCCCCATGGCGATGAGCTAGGTCGGATGAAACCTTTATCCAACAAATCTTGCAGTTGTATGGATAGTTCTAGAAATTTACTAGGTGCAAGTCTACAGGGTGCCCGAGCAATAGGCGTTGCTCCGGGTGCTAGATCAATTTGGAATTCGACTTGACGATGCGGCGGAAGACCAGGCAGATCTTCGGGAAATAATTCCGGATAATCACGAACGATCGGTATGTCGTCAATCTTCTTCTCCTCATATGGCTGCTCGGCGACGAGAGCCATAATGTCAGTATGACCTTTAAGTAGACATTTCTGCGCTTTCATGAAGGATATGATGCTTATGACTGCACCACTCCTTTTGCCTTAGACAAAAAGGATTTCCCCTCTAAGGAGAGGAAGGCAAATATTTTTGTCACAACAGTTGGCCTCAGGTCGATTCTTGGATAACCAATTCATACCGACAATAAAGTCGAAACTGCCAAGTGTAACTGGCAGAAGGTTAATGTCAAGTTTATGACTAACCAATACTAGTTTACAGCTGTAAGAATGTGAGTTGTTTCAATTCTCTGAGCGTCTACTATCTCAATAGTATACTTAGCTTTTAATAGAATTGGAGCACGACGCACTAATATGGAATTTGTGAAGTCATACTGAGACTTCTAGTGAGACCAATGTTTATAAGGTAAGCGTCGGTCAACATAAAGGCTGAGAGAAGAGGTTCACATGTAAACCAGATTTTTGTGAGATATAGATTCCAGGAGTACAAGGGATAGGATGTATATTTAAGTAATCGCGTTCAACTGACGGTCAGTTAGATTAAATCTTCGTTCCCTAATGTCATTGGATCAACGGGATCATTTCATGAAGAAAGAAATCCGTTTACAGGATTGAATATGCTGGAGTAAAATTCAAAGTTAAACTAAGGATTAGTCACAGGATGAGATAACAAGTTCAAGTGGGATCTATTGTAGGAGTGTAAGGAATAACGCGTTAGCATAGAAAGAATTCCTTAAATTCTGTGTACATAGTTGGAGTCGGTGGTTTTACTCTGAGGTTCTACTAGAGTTTCACTCTAGGTGGTTCTATTGATTAAGTTTGAATGAGAGTTGTAAGATCACTAAGACTCTTACATGAGTGAAAATAACATTGATGGATTCCATTGATGGTAATTCAGTGTGTCCGTAAACATTTTCAACCTGATAGTTACGTCTATCAGCTGTTAAACGAGTTTAACGATACCAATTAATCGTTGAGTGGGTTATGAGAGTTTCTACTGTCAATGGAATTATAAGTATGTAAATCATAGAGTAGGACCATTTATCCACACACTAGGTTTCACCAGGACTTACATGCACCTCAAACTACTATTACGTGTGCACCCGTAATGATAATTTGTTTTACATGCTCACCCTAGCTTCTCCCTGTCCTGTGTCAAAATGTCCCTTATTTTGTATTGCCGAGTACAGTGTGTTGTCAGATATGGTAAGTCATTGGGAAGCTTAGTCATCAACTATAAGTTGATCAACTAGGACTCATATCAGGATGAGTAGCCAGGAATCGTTTGATCCGAGTATTCACTCGAGTTGAAACACAATACAAGAGGCCAATCCAGCGGATTGTAGATGAGAACATGGAACAAACATGTACATGAAATGCGACTTCGAGAAATGAAACTAATTCATGAATACAAGTTACAGGAAGCAGCAAAGTAGCCGTCCTTTCAACTGAGTCAAGATAGGGTTTGAGTATGCATTGAGTAATGCATTCTCAGATTTGTGGCCAATCTATTCTCAACAGAATATCGACCAAAGACGCGAGCCCATGGCTCGGGAAAGTGATGACATCTACGTGTCAATAGATTCTGCAATAATGCGTGTAACGGTCTGCCTTCAGTCGGCGTATTGTTGCTAGTGGTTACGTGGGGACTCGCCTCCGACGATCCCAATTCCCAAAGAGATATGTGTTAGTGCTGAGTGTCGTCCATAACATGGACCTGAGAAAGCCCACCATACCCAACAGGTGATGGTGATTTAAGTGACTCCTCCGAAGGCTCCGTCTCGCTGCCCTCGAACGGGAGTGGATGATGTTCTGGTGATTCCCCGAGTGTCGTCACTGGGAATGATGATGCAATGCAAATGATGTGTCCCTTGCCAATTGAGGGTGATACAGATGGTGTTACATGCCTGCACTGCAATGTATAGTTGCTATATGTATCACGTATAAGTGTCTGTGCCGTGTAACTAATGTGTGAGGTTATAGTCTAGTATGCAATCCTAGTTCTCTATTACCAATGGCTCTGATACCAATCTGTCATGTAACATTTCTGATTTTTAGTATTCATATTTCAATTCAATGTAATGAAATTTCAAGTTCTATACTCGTGCAATGTCTCAATACTTTTCCCGCGGTAAATAAAATGCAATGATTCTATACAAGTTCGCAAGTTTTACTCGATTATATACACATAAACACTATACAAGTAACTATATATTTCAAATTTATAAAACCTGAAAAGTCAAGGACTAAAGTTGAAAATTTATCAAGAAACCCTAGTTAGCACGGTCGTGCTTCGTTCTAGCACGGTCGCGCCAAGTGCCTCGGCACGATCGCGCGGCTGGTCCTGGAACGATCGCACCCGGTTCCTAAGCACGGTCGCGCCTGCGAAACAGTCGAAACGTAAATGTGATTTCAAAACGCTCAATCGTTCGAATTTCAAATCCGATTACGTTTCTTTTTCCTTTAACGCGAGTTATACCATTTTCAATTACTCAACGCCTCAGTTTTTCTCCATCAATCTCGAATTCTCTCTCGAGCAATCCAAACAAAACTCGAGTCTTCCTCCTGGAACCCAAATTCTCCCGATCAAGAAAGGATTTATCATCTCCCGGCTCTCTCCAAGACTCTGGACTCTCTGGCCTAGCCGGAATCGCAGTCGAAGTCCCCACCCCACACTTAAAACTGTGCATTGTCCTCAATGTACAAATGCATGTAATGGAATGCTATGCAGGAATTTAAATGCATGAAGTTTTAAGGGAAAAGAAACGGGTACTCCCCCGGTCAATTCGGTATATAACCTAAGGCCAAAACTTATTGCTGCTGTAAACACTTTGCTTCAAAGACTTCATAGAATTTCAAAGAAATTTGATGTGGTTTCCGATTCCTCAGGTTGTAGAGATGTAGTGTAACTCCTCAAAGAAGTAGAGAGACTATCTGGTGATGCTATTCTACCTGACACATAAAGGAAAACATAAAAGAAGACAAGGAAAATAAAAGGTAGTAGTTAAGCTACTAAGGTCCTAGTATCGAGAAGGCATACCTAGGGGCTGAAGTATGAGAAACTTAAATTTGAAAACCAAACATGAGGTCCATGCTTTCTGTCATATGCACCAACTTCTCAATTTATTCATGATCACCGGGTTGCCTCCCGGAAGCGCCACGCTTATTTAAAGGTCGTTGGCCAGACCCGTACGTGCTTCATCAGTCTTTCTTCAGGTGGGAGCCATCGATTTACACCATATCTCATGTTCCTTCATTCATGTCCTTCAGTTTTGGTAGCTTATCAAAGTACTCATCGATCCAGTTAGTGTTATCAAAATCCTTGCTAAGATCTAGTTTCTCTCCTTTATTGAATTCTTTGGCTTTCTTTAGCTGCTAGGCCAAATTTGTGTCGATGAATTGTGCGATTTCAAATGGATCATTGGATAAGCACTCATTTCCTCCGATGTTGTAGATCACTGATTGTTTTCTGACACGAAGTGTCACACCCCCAAATTCCACTAACGGAGTTTTACCGTTTGGAAGGTGACACACCAGGATCTCAGTCATTAGTTACGTCAAACGACACTATATGGGACTTGAATTGTCAAAACATAAAAGTTCAGAGTTAATGCGGAAGCGTAAACGTTGATATAAAATTTAAAGTAGTTACACGCAACAAGCGTCAATCAATATAATTAGGTAAACTGTTTATCATGTTTGAAATGAATGGAATGACAGTAGGACTCCATGCATGTCCTAATTGTGCAACCTGTGCCATAGCTTAGCATCCTGAGAAAACATGTAAGAAAAGTGTCAACACAAGGTTGGTGAGTTCACAGGTTTCAGTATAGTAATCAAGCATTTACCAGATTAATGTACAATCAACATATATATACCAATGAGTAGCTATCCCATGTTCATGTTTGCTATTACGCTCGCAACCGTAAACTGACTGTTTGTATTGCCTCCCACCAGGTCTATCAACCATGGTGCACGTTTAGGTCAATATTGCACCCGTTCGATATCCAATCGAGTTAGCGCGACTAACGCGGGTGAGGTTTGTCAAACCCAGTAGTACTACCCAACATACCTCGCTATATTCATATTTAAACGGTTCGATGTGAGGACTTTCGTGATAGAGTTTACGCATAGTCATAACAATTGATATAAAATGAAGTACATAAATCAAAAAGAGTTTGTATCATGTTTTCTCCCCCAGTTTAAAAGCAGTAAAAGGGGCCGTGAAAACTCACCTGCTTGGCGTTGAAGGTAGTATCACACAAAGGGTAAGTTGGAACCACGTGTGTAAGTCTCAAAAGACTTACGAATGCCCTAAAATTGTAAACACATAAATTAGGGATAAAAGAAAAATGGGAAATGTGACAATGACACGGGTTGAGAAGCGTCCTAAAGAAACGCTCTAATATTCAAGAGTGGACGAAAGTGTCCACGGAGTTAGGAATTACTTTACGCGACGAATGACACGAATAATAATAATTATAACCGGGTGTTTTGTCATTCACAAAAATTAAGAAAATAATAATATATGTATACGAGCAAATAGTATAACCAATTATATTATTATTTAGTCTCAATCGACACACGATGTTATAAAATGATTTGAAATAATATAAATATATATTATTTAATAATACGGGTCACGGTTTGAAAATAATATAAACATATTATTTTTATATGAATTTACGGTTTAAAAATAATATAAACATATTATTTTTACTTGATAATAATAACAATATATTAGTTATAAAAGTGGGTATAATTTATAAAAATATGTTAATAACTCAAACCCGAGCCTACGGGTTGTTTTCCGGCTAAAACACATTTATATAATAATATAATATTATAAAGTTTGATTTTTATTAATTAAATATTAATAGAAAAATGTTTAAAAATGATTGTGGGAGCCCGGACTCGAACCCGGGTCTCTCCCACACACACTCATCGCTTTAACCAGTTCCGGCCGCTAGGCTATCGCGATATTATCCTTACTGAAATGGTTTTAATCCTACGTTACCGAGAGCCCCTCTTTTCGAAATCAAATCGCGATCGAACCCCATGCCACCCCCAAATCCGACCGATTCCGATTTTAAATGTCAACAAAAGTTTAGGGGTTTTGATTTTAGGTTATTTTCGAATCTGCACACACGATTAATTGTAAAACAAATCATCGATTGAGTTGTTTAATAACGAGATTCAAGTCCGAACCCTAGATTAAGAACATGAGATTAATTTGATCGAATTGGATAATAATATTTACTGAAAACATGGGGCTTTTACTAAAAAGGAGATTTCGAAACTAATGATATAAATTAATTGTATTGAGAACGTGTCTAAGTCAGGGTTTGATTAAATCGGACATTGATGAACCCTAAGTTCTGGGTTTTTATAAATTCGATGTTCAAAGATTAAATTAGCATAGGGGTTTTAGTAAACAAAGGATTTCGAACATGAACGTGTGGTTTAATTTGATGGAGGTTGAGTTTCGGATCAAAAGCCCCAATTCGTATATGAACGAACCCTAGATTTCTGTTCTTGTTAATGCCGATGTTGTAAGCCCCAATTGACATAGGGCTTTCCATCAGGAAGTAAAAACGAAGGTGAGGGTGTATTCAATTACCGTAAACAAGTGCGAATTGACTGAGATCGATTAAAACGGTTGCCGAATGTGGTATAGGTTGCCTCCGGTGTCTTCGACTGTTACTCCGGTCAATTTAGTTGATGCAGAAGTTTCAAGGAGGATCACCGAGTGTGTGCAGTGGTTCAATTACGAGGAAAATAAACGAATTGAAACGCATTTGATAGAAGTCGAAGAGGGTAGCGACGGTTATGAGTTGAATACTCATAATTGAGTTTTAATTCGATTAAAGCCGGTGTTAAAGATGATAATGATGATCCAAAACGATAAGGTCGTGGGAATCGGTTTCAATACTAACGGATTTCAACTAGAAACGGTCGGGTTCATGCAAAATCGCGGTGTTTGACTTTCTGAAGTCAACAAATCAAGGATCGGAGAATTACAGAACTAGTCCCTGAGGTTTCCTTCAGAATTGAAGTTTGAGACTTGGCAGATTAAGTCTTTCTAGTTTAAATGGAGTTAACTCTTGGTTAATTTTGACTTTTAAAGTCAACAGAGTTGATTTTGACTTTCCAAAAGTCAACAGAATAGTTTAAGGTTATGACATAAATAGTCCCTGAAGTCTAAGTTTGGAATATTGATAGAAATAGTCCCTGAAGTTTGAGTAAAGTTAATTTCAGTTAACTTTAACTGAATTTTGTTAACGGGGTTAACTGAAAAAGTCGGATTGTCACACGAAGTGTCAAAATTCCTTCATTCATGTCGATGACGGCTCGGGCAGTAGGGGACGACCCAAAATCAAAGGTACAGAATAGTCGGGTCCCATTTCTAAAACCATGAAATCGGCAGGGAAGACAAACTTGCCGACTTTCACTAGTAAGTTCTCAATGACTCCTATAGGTGATTTGACTGATCCATCCGCGAGTTCAATAGTTGCATTGACAGGTCGTGGATTTCTAATTTTTAGTCTTTTGAACATGACATATGGCATTACATTCACACTTGCTCCTAGATCAGCTAGCGCGAAGGTTATCGGGAGTGGTCCGATAGAACATGGTAGAGAGAACTTTCAAGGATCTGAAAGTTTCTTCAGAAGACATCTCTCAATAAGAGCGACACAATGGTTGGTCCTCTTTACCGCCTCTTCCATGTTTCTTTTGTTTGTAAGGAAATCCTTTAAGAAACGTCCATATTTAGGCATTTGTTGTATGATATCCAAGAAGGGAAGAATTACATGGATTTGTCTTAGTAGCTCGATGAATTTCTCATATTGTTCGTCAGTCTTCTGCTTCACTAACCTTCCTGGGTATGGTATGTGAGAATGGAACGCTCTTTTTATCGGAACTTTTGGAGGGGTATCCACTAGAGCAGGAGGTGGGATCACATTTGATTATGATGTTTGAGTAGTTGTTTCTATGATGTGCGGATGAAGTGGTACTCCGATGAATATTTCTCTCCTTGGTGATTGAACTTCTTCTTCTAGCATTGGTGGTTCTGGATAGACTTTGCTATTCCTCAAAGTGATAGCACTTACATTTGCTTTTAGATTGGTTTTAGTATTACTCGGGAGACCTCCTGGTTGTCTTTCGGATAGAAGTTTTGCAATTTATCCTAATTGCGTCTTAATGGACTGAAGAGTTGCTTTCAGGGTCCTAAACTCAGTTTCGTGAAGACTGAATTTCTCCTCATATTGTTTGTGACAGGAATCCGCTAGAAGGGCTTGACTTTCAGTTGTAGAGATTAACTTAGTTACTGCGTCCTCCAAGCTTAACCCGTTGCTTGGCTTGTTAGTTCCCTGAAATTGTTGGCGAGGCTGATAGTTTTAGGGTTGTGTTTGTTGAAATTGTTGTTGTTGTCCGAAGCCAGATTGTCCTTGATTGTTGTTATCCTTCCGGCTGAAGTTTGGATGATTCCTCCATCCAGGATTGTAGGTATTACTATAGGGATTGTTTTGTAGGTGATTTGTTCCGATGAAGTCAACCTGCCCAGTATTGGCAGTGATGCTTTTTACTTCTTCAGTAATCTTAGTGATAGCTTTGCCTTTGCTAAGTTGATTGAGTCGAGTGGCGAGGGCGTCTACTTGAGCGGGAAGTGAAGTGACAGTATCGACATAGTGAACTCCTTTCCTGGATCCCCTGGTACTCTTTGGATTGTACCATTGATATTTGTTCATAGCTATTTCCTCAATTAGGTTGTAAGCTTCTTGTGGCCTCTTGTTTCCAAAAATACCACCTGCAGTAGCATCAAGTGTCTGACGTTGATTGTGCAACCCATTGTAGAATGATGATACTTGTAACCAAACCTCTAGCCCATGATGTGGACATTTCCTTAACATGTCCTTAAAACGTTCCCATGCCTCATATAGTGAGTCACCATTTTCCTGGGTGAAAGTGGTAATATCATTTCTCAGTTTTGCAGTTTTTGCTGGCGGAAAGTATTTTGACAGGAATTTCTGAGCTAGATCATCCCATGTAGTGATCGACCCGGTAGGAAGAGAGTTTAGCCATGCCTTACCTCGTTCACTTAAGGAGAAGGGAAACATTCGGAGGCGAATTGCGTCATTCGAAACTCCGTTCAGTTTCAAAGTGTTCGAGGAAATTTGCAAAGTGGGCATGTGGATCTTCATCGGGTAATCCATGGAAAGTGCATGATGACTGGATCATGTGGATAACATGAGATTTGATCTCAAAGTTGTTAGTGTCAACCGCTGACCTTGTGATACTAGACCCCAAAGCCTATAGTGACGGTCTTGCGAAATCGGAGATAGTGCGGTTTTCTACGGCCATTCTTCTTGTGGGGTTTTCTCGTATTCGGCGGTGAAAGAATCTTTCAGGTTTTGCTAAAGGCTGATATAAACCAGTAGTGGAGCTATGGATCATACACTGCCTGCAACAAAATGTAAGAGAGAAACAGATGAAAATGATAAGGCTAATCCGTTAACTTGAATTTTTCTTGAAATCACTGTGTCCCCGGCAACGGCGCAAAAAACTTGATGTGTTGTGTATATATAGTAAATAAAATATATATAAATATATATTTATTTTAAATATGATTTCACGAGATCAGGTTTTATATTTATAAAATGATAAATACTCAAACTTAAAACACACACAATAGGCAAGTGTACCTATCGCAGCGTAATATAGTTTAGGTAAGAACCAAGTATCAAACCAATGGACACGTTCAAGTTCCAATACTCAACTTTTGTTATCGTTTAGGCCGTTTAATTAGTGAGTGAGTTTTGTAACGAACAAAAATGTAAACAGAATAGTAAATAGAAATAAGGTAAATATCTTGGAAATGATCAAGTCACGAAGAGTATTGCTTTGGGCCTCAAATCCGCTTGGTACGTGATAATGTTAAGTTGACTAATCCATTGATGTGACTACTACAAACATCTGACCTGGGTCACCGCAAGAGCCTCGTCCTTACGACATTAGATTTGCAAATTAAAATCTTTAAAAAGTAGTAGTGCATCCCGTTAAAGAAAATAGTTACCCTAAACCCTTCGAATGGTTATCTCCGGCTTGGTTTAAGACATCGAACGTAAAATGCTTTGTATTAGAGTTAAATAGGTGATTATATTTTGTTCACCAGGAGGCGGTGCAACAATGGGACCAAGTATAAAGACGTACCGTTCCCAACATGAGTTCACCAATTCTTGGTCGCATAATAAGTTCGTATAAAGACGTACGACCTTAATAGTGTTGACAAAGCCTTGGCTTATCAATCTCTGCTTGTATAAAGATGTACAAGTTTCAAAAAAAGTTTGATTAAAAAGGTTTTATGATCTTACACTTTAAAATCAAAAACACTCATAGACATAAAGACGGATTTAAAAAATAATAAAAGCCCACCAAGTGGTGGTTTTAAGGACGAATGATGAAAGACATAAACATATCACTTGGATTAATATGTTTAAACATTAACATGCACCAAACTTCATCTTCACCCTATTAATACAAAGAAGTTAGCCACGAATGGCCATACTAACTAGCGTAACGCTGAGTTTAGTAGGCTCCCCTATTGCGGAACAAGGAGGAAGAGCCCCTCTACTCACTACTCTCTACTCTAACTACGAAATAAACTCTCTCTGGTGTGTTCTGGAGGTATGGATGGTTGTTTAAGGTGTGTGAAATGAAGAACTCAAGCCATCTATTTATATGCCTCAAAATGAGCAATGCACAGCCGTGCATTGGATTGCACGGGCGTGCAAACACCTCGAGAATCAAACAGGGTACAAATGGCAGTGTACTAAGTCCTTGGGGAGCAAGTCTTGCATTGCACGACCGTGCATCCCTCCTCTTGCTTCCTGTTTTGTCTTTTAGCTGCTGTTTGACTTGTTGTTGACCAATTTTGACTTCTTGGGGGTCAATGCTCGGGTTTGGTCCTCCGAAAGCTTGATTTCTTCATGTTTTAAGCTGGTTTTTGCTCTGTTTATCTTGGGACACCGAATAACATGCAATTGTAAAATATTAACGTTTTAGGTATCAATTACAAGGCTTTTAATCAAATAGTACCATAATATGGGGATTATTATGCATGCAAAACATGTATAATTTAGGGCATATCAATACTTAACCTTCATATCATAATTTCATTCACTGATCTTGATAACTGCTCCTATCTCTCTTATCCACTGATGAGTGAAAGTGGCATCTTTCGTTCCTTCAAACCTTGGAGGATTTCCATATTTGAATGCCTTGTACGGAGATCTTTTCTTTCCTTTCTTACGAGGTCTCACCTCGTATGAATCATCAAATTTATAATTGTAATCAAAATCGTCTTCATCCTCTTTGTTTAAATTATCCATTTTATTTGCCGGTTGAGTCTCATCTTTCTGCTTTCTATTCTCTTCTAAGCTTGTCAATAAGATTGGCAAAGCCGTATCTAACGCTTTGTCAACATCCATATCTACAAGATTCTTAAGTTGTGGATCTACCACAAGCTCTTCTCTCTCTACATGTTCTATCTCTGGTTAGGCATTGGAGGTAGACCACGTTTGCCTTTTAGGAATGTTAGGATTAACCTTTCCTCTACCGACCATTTTCTACAAAAGATATGGAGCATTTTAATATTCGCATGATAGATTGATAGCTCAGAACACAAGTGTATTGTAAACGTTAATAACTGTGGCCACGATGAAATTAATCATTTATGCCACTTTCTGTGCTCTAGTTATATTTCTATCATGTTTATACTAAATACTTATACCTTTTTCCCTTTCCTTGGCATCATTCTATCTTAACTGCATTACTACTGGCATTCTTATGGTCCCTTAACCCTAGTTTAAGTCTAGATACTTGGGCAAGTATCTAAATCTCTTAAACTATAGCTCTGATACCCACTTGTGACACCCACATCCCGGCTTACCCGAGATGCCGACCACTTGTCGGATTTACTCATTAACATATAGTAAACAGAGATCATACACAACGGAAGACTTTTAAATACTATATTTATTTCATGAAACTTGTTTAATGTACAATCGAGAAAGTACAACACTTCTATTCTAATGCCAATTTGTTTGATGATGCCAGATAGCCCCAGATGCCTCTACTCTAGCCCTTTCCTTTACTGCAGGAAGCTACATCTTTACCCGATCACATGCTTAAACACATGTCAGCTTATGCTGGTGAGTTCTAAGTTTTAGTCAAAATTATCTTTGACCTCGGTCTCATTCATAAATAGATTTATATGACACGTAGTAAAACATCACTTTAACTTCTTGCCCCAAACATAATACTTTAAACTTGCACACTTGTCTTTCCAAGGTCACGTTAACCTCTAAGCGGTCGTCACCACTTATACATACCCTTACACAAGGTGTCTATACTACATTCCACAAGTACTTTTCTGCGTCTATCTAAGTTGCAAGAAATTATGTGGCATTTGGCCAGAAGTGGCAAAATCTTTTCTTCCTTTACAGACCAATATGGCCAAAATAGTTGAAATGGCAAAACATGCTAGAAACTCTATCTCGTTCTCTTTACTCTATGTCAAGACAATGATTGTCAAGACCTCTGCTAGTCAAGGTAAAACCCTGACTTCTCTGCCATTACTTATCCAGGCACACCATGATAAGTTCTAAAATGTTTTACGTGTCTAAACAATTTTCTTTCTCAAAATCTTTACTTTATGAAATCGTGCCAAAATGGCAAGTATTCATTTCTTTCTCTCTCTGTCTTTCTCTTTCAAAATTTAGTCTTTATCTTAAATCCTTGTAAAGGTTTCTCCATGGTAAATAAAAGAAGAAAAGGTGGTTATCTAAAATAGCAACAGAGATGTTCATAGGAAAGAATGACATGTCCAGGAGGGATTTATACACCACTGCTTCCTTAGACAGAACATTCTGTTTGCCAGATAACTACATACCGGTCGGATTGTTACCCAACACTTCTTTGGTATTCCATGAATACTCCGTTACTTAGTTTTAAGATTTAACCATCTTTCGTACATAACCTCTTGCAACATGAATGTTATCCCAAATATTTAAATCAAAGTGTATAACATTTATGTCAATCTTTCTATCATGTATACCGGCTCAAAACATTTATAATAAAACACTTAAAAAGGGCCACATAGAAATCATCTCTAACTTCCTTCTCTTTCAAACAATCTTTACGTGCTAATGTAAACAGCACAACGACTTGGATCAGAGTCTAAGTTATTATGACATTACTTAATCATAAGTCCCTAGCTTAGTGAGAGTAACCAAGTCATTAGGAACTAGTCGGAACTTTACCTCGGAACTATCTACTACGTATTGGGGCCGAAAGACTAGAAACCGGACTTCTCTACGCGAACCGGGAATTCTAGGCACGCTTATCGAGGCAATGTGTGTGTTTTATAAGGTGTTTTGTTATGTGGGAATGTCTAAAACCAAGCTCATGGTCCATCTATTTATAGGCTGCTCCTCGGGTCCATATCGGACCGTATACATATGGATGTCGGTCTGACATTCATATGAGGCGGCTTATTTGCTTAGCAAGCACATAGCAGACCGTTATGTTTATAGATGTCGGCCTGTTATAGGCATAGCGAACCGTTATAGCCTTCATGCCGGTCTGTTATCCACTATACACATCGTTGGCCATTTGGTGCAATGGTAGCCCCAAGACTTCCCATAGTGGAGGTCTTGGGTTCGAATCCTAGCCACAGCAAAAAAGGGGTCGGTGGCCTGGTCAGGGGGTTTACCTAGTTTGGGGGTTCCTCCTGGGGTGGGCTGCCCTGGATGTTCTAGGTGTTGTATAAGTCTCTGTGGCGTCCTCAAACAAGTAGAACGCACATTATCAAACACATTACTTGGTGATTCCTCGTATGAGACGGAAGCACGGAGTGAATCAAACGTAAACACGAACATAGAAGATAGACGAAACACTGAAACGATGTATATATTCAATAGCGAACTCGTCATACGAATACAATACCGGAGAAGTGTACATCTCTACATTTAAGCTCCAATTCCAATCCCTAGGTGAGCTCTACCTAGGGATGGTGACTCACTTCTCACAAAGACTCACTCCCTCTCTATGGATGCTAACTCTAGCATGCTTACCTACAAATGAACACATAAGTTCCTATTTATTGGAAAACTGAGTCCTCAGTTTAACTTGTCAAGCTCGCCCATAACTGTATAGGCGAACTTAGCAAGTTCGCTAGTTAAGTTCGCCCAAACATTCCCTTAGGCGAACTTAACATGTTCGCTATACATACACTTAGAATTTTTGCTACATTTACAAAAACATGCTCTAACATGTTTCCCCGGGGAAACCCAATTATCCTAAAATATCTAGGTGTTGCCGTTAAAAAAAAATACACTATACACGTGTCAGATTTCAACGGTTAGTCAGCTAACACGTGGCCTTTCCCGGATGAATCCTTGCGGCCTACATAGCGGATCGTTATCCTTTATGATGTCGGTCCGACATTGTTCAACTTTCACCATTTTTCATTTTTAGCCCCTAGACTTTGAATCAATTGCGTTCTACTCCCCGGTACTTTAACATAATCTTATTTTAACCCCCTAGGGTTTCCTATAATGACTATTTCAGTCCTTCTACTTATGTTCTTCAAGAATTGGGGTGTTACAATCGACAACGCGTTTTGGGATTATTGCTATGGATGAGATGAGAACTCCACAGTTAATCGTGCTCAGGTGGGAGTAGTACTAGGATAGGTGACGTGCTGGGAAGTCTCCACCCGAGCAACAAAAAACAAAGCCATGAGCTCCTAGTGGGCAAAGTGGACAATATTGGTGGTATGAGGGGCAGAATGTTACAATGTGTTTACTAAAACTGGCATTGAACGTGGTACTGTTTACTGAATTTTTGTTGCTTATGTTAATGTAACATTCCTAAAATTCTGTGCTATTTTACTTGTTTGAATTTTATGATTCTATTGTGATGCTATACTTAGATCTTGCCATTGTTGGTAACTTGGATGCCCTAATATTAAACAAAAATCAAACCTTGAAAAGTTTCAACATTCTTGTAATTCCTTCATACTATAAGGACTAGATTTACATATAAGTAAATCTAAAGGTTTATATGGAACCTTTTTATAAAAATTCAAAGATTTAAATCTTTTAAACAAAAATGTGTAATATTTATATAAATCCAAAACTTATTATTTTTATTTTTCAGAATTTTTCAATATTAATAATATATTTATATTAGTAACCATATCTAAAACTAATAAAACTATTATACTTATATAAAACTAATCCTAAACAAATATTGATTTCTAACTAACTAGTTCTAATCTTATTCTCCCATAACTATCAATATCTCGCAACTTTTATAAAAGGTAGGATCCATTCTTTGTTTTATCTTCAAACAATTATCTCTAGTAAATACATATTTTGTTACTTACCGTTGTACCCCTCTAGTAAATACTAATTAAACCTTGGAAACCTCTAGAATACCTTTGTAAATTTTTCAAATTTATAAAATAATATTAAACCATGATTATCTTTGTAGCAATCCTAGTCAAGTCCAACTCGAAATCCACAATTCTCTCATAAATATTGACTATAAATAAAGCCCTCAACCCCATTCATTCCTCACCAATTCCTTCAAAAATTAGAGCTTCAAGACTTCCAAGTAAATCCTCTAGTCACCACTTAAAGGTCCTAGTTCATACATTTTCATTTTAAGTAAGTTCCCTTCATATTGTTCTTCATAGTTCATATAATTCCTTTTTAGTTTTCTTCTAAATCCTTCATAACTAGCTTGGATCTATGATTCCCCAACATGTTTATGCTATAATCATAGATCTAAGTCAAGATCAAAAGACAAATCAAACAATCAATGATCAAAACATTTATTAAAAACATCAAACATCAAAATTCGTATTTGGACAGATTCACAGACCTAATTTCGGGAGGCCATATCTCCCTTGTAACAAAACATTTTTAAGCAATTCTTTTTTTCTACATCAAGTTCGGAGTCTTAGCTTTGAAACTATGTAGAGAACTCCTCCAAACTCCAAGTTTTTGACCCCCAAACAGCTGAAACAAAATCAGTGTGCAATGTTGTTAAGAATCTGTCAAAGTTTATATTTTTGCAATATTTTTACCTACTTAATATTTTTATATAAAGCAACGAATTTTATAATAATTGGTTAATATAATCATGTTTAACATGTTAAAATCCCAGAATTTAATTAATTTTATAATCCTTTCAAACTTGCTTAAACTTTTTATATTAAAACTTTATTTTGATCTTTCTAGTTTCACTTCAATATCTACAATCATGTTTCTGGTAAAACCCTATAATTTCAATTTTACAATTTAACCCCTACAGTATTCAACTTATTCATTTCAATCCCAAGTGAACTCATATTTTCACTTTCAACCCTTATCTTCTTCAATCTTACCAAACACACCCTTAACCTGGTTTTGTATACAAATAGAGTAACCTTCAAACCGGTATGTAGCTATCTGACGAACAAAAGGTTCTGGCTAGGAAAGACGGGGTTCTGATCCAAACAACTATTTCCTGGGAACTTTTCTGTTAGAGATACTACTCTGGAATGATAACCACTTCTACAATACAATAACCACTTTCAACTAATTACAATAACAACCCCTCAACTATTCTAAACTTAATTCTAACTTAATCAACAAACTTACTTAGGGTAATCCTTAAGGCATCTCTTAATCCAAGTTTTTGCAAGTGTAAGATCAACCCACCAACTTTGCAAGGTGAGTTCATAACCCCTCTTTTTCTTTTGTACTTTAGGGTGGAAAACATGCTCCTGTATCAAAATGGAAATCAAATTCTAGGGTCAAAATTATTCTTTTGTAAAGTCAATAACAAACTTTTTAATACTAGTAAAACTAAACTGGTTTATACATGTTGCTATTCTATGACGCTTTATACTACAAAGTCTCTCGTATTTTCTAAAATGAACACAACCATTAGCTTTGAGGAAGCCAAGAGAGTAAGTAAATAGATCTATTGGCCTGACAAGCCCATCCGGTACTCGGGTTGATGCATGCCAGTCAATCCCGAGCGTCTTTCAAGTTGACGTATTCTTTTCAACTTGGAAGGAGATGGGTGTTCAAAAACCGAATACTAGACATTCATACTATTGGTCTATCATCCTTGCGTCTAGGAGTTGGACGGGAGAGCTATCGATCACTAGGCTTGGTTGTGACTTATGTATAAAAGTTTGTTCACTTGTGATGTGAAATTTTTTTATGACATACACTTTGTTATCTCTTACTATCTATGTAATATCCCAAATCATTTGAGGGGGAGAACGAAGCCTTCCTTATAAGGGGTGGATACCTTCTCTATCGAGACACGTTTTTCCGTGGCGAGCAACTTGTCGGGTGAAAACAAAACCGTGAGTTCCTCGATGGGCAACGGTAAGATTTTTGTATATTTTGATTTTATTTTATCTAAACGTTTTATATTCCTTAATTTTTATTTTATTTTTGACCCTAACATTTAACTAAGTAAAGTAAGTTCGATAAAAGTACATAGAACTTGATATTAAAATGATCTTATTAAAGGTTCATTTCGGAAGACATTAGAATTGACATCAAAAGTCTCAAATAAGGCTTTGTTCGGTTTCCTTCGTGAACCGTTTGTGAACATATCCATTTCCTTAATGAACGAACACGAACATGAAATTTTGTTCGGTTAGTGTTCGTGAACCGTTCATGAACAAGTTAAATGTTAAACGAACGAACACGAACAAGCCTTCGTTCGGTTTAGTTAGTTTACAGCCCTACCTAGATGGGCAACCCATTGGGGGCAAAGCGGACAATATCTTGGTACGATTTGCTTGGGCTGTTAAAATCTATATATTTACACCTGTGTTCTCACCAACTTTTTAGTTGACAGATTTTAGCATGTTTTTCAGGTAATGGAAACTAAGTTGTTGTTCTGCTCAAGCTAGGAATTCAAGCGCAAATTAGAGCTCCAAGACTGCCAAGTAAATCCTCTAGTCACCTCTTGAAGGTCCTAGTTCATACATTTCCGTTTTAAGTAAGTTTCCTTCATATTGTTATTCATATTCATACATTTCCTTTGTAGGTCCTGATTTTAGCCTAAAATCACTGAACATATCTATTATACAAACACACACACAGCTGCCGAATAGGTGTGTGTGGTGGTGAAACACTCACCGAAAACACTAGAATGGTGAAGATAACCGAAAACCGCACAAGAACACAATACAAAATGGTATGAAATTAAATGAACTAACAATGAGTAACCTCACTTCTTGTATTTGCTCAAAAGGATTGTGAAAATGGAATTTCAGAGTTTACAGTCGTCACTCATTCCCTAAACATTTCCAAACTGGGCTATATATACGCTGTTGACATGTATCGAAACTATGCTCATCGAAAAAACTAGTTTCGATTAAGCACTTACAACATAAACAAGTCCTACACGTCGAAACAACCCATCTATCGAAACAACTAGTTTCAATTGAACAAACTCAATCGAAACTAGGTAGTTTCGATGGGCCAACACTTAACTAAAAAACAGTAAATTACATTCAAATGAAAACTATGCTAGATACAGAAACTAAACAACAAAAAGTACATTTAAACATGAAATACATTGATGAAATAGCTTCAAAAGTCTATACTCTACAATCTCCCCCTAAGCTAGTGCATCAATGTCTTCAAGGTCTTTAGACAACATCAGTGTCTTCAGATCTTGGGATGAAAGGCTTTACGTTCACAGTAACAACCCTTTGGTATGCTTTGGCATCTGCTTCATCATCATCAAAGAAGACCTTAATGTGATTGTTAAATAGTAGTTCTAAATCTTTAGGTTTGAATTTTAGCAATTCCATGGGCTCAAAGATGTAGATATTGTCTTTTTTTCCTTTGCACTCGATTACTACACCACATATGGTTGGATTATAGTGTCATCTCTTGAAAGTCTGAAGTTGAACAGGTATAGACTTAGGAAGAGGGATGGTTTTGACAGTTGTTACTGGATTGTACCTCAAACTGACCCAAGGTTTCTGGGTCTGGGTATGAATCCTTGTCTTGGACAATACTCTCCTAGGTTTTGCAGTTTTCATGGACTTGTAATCATTGAAGGTTTGATTGTGCAGAAATTGTTCAAATTTCTAGCTTCATTAACGTGGCTAGGATTTTGCAGAGGCAACTTGGCTAAAGCTCTCAAATCATATTTGGGTAGGGAACTGAAATCATGTGATGTCTTAAAGTGTTCTACACCACCCTTATATCTTCTAACAATGTATAGAGACCTCTCCTTATCATACTTCCAAGCAACATGAGGTCTCTTCAGCTCTTGATATTCTGCAAACTATTCATAATGCCTAGGAGGTTCTTCAGGCTTCATCTTCTTCATCCAAGCCCTCCTAGGGTTTGAGGCATGAACAACACTGGAAGCTTCTTGAGTGGATGGGGATGTTGTTGTGGTTTCTTGAGTTGTGCTTGCCGGCTTAGCAGTGGTTTCAAGCTCAGTATAGGTAATTGGAGTAGCAGGTGCTTCTTCTTCTTCATCAAATAAAGCTTCAATCTCATCTCCATACTCAGTGATGTACATGAATTTCTTATCACGTTCTTCTCCAAGGGTCACTATCTCGGGAAAATTATCATTGGTTTCATAGTTGTCAATATCTCTCAGAAGTTCGGCCAATTCATCACCAGATTGAATTTCCACTTCATCTAAGACAACAAATTATGTCTCAAAATCAATGGCCTCCCCTTTGCCTATCTCAGATCTCCTTTGACTGAGAGAAGGAAGATCAAACTCTTGCTCTTCTACCTTGACTTCTACTTGAATGTTATCCTTAAAAGATAAGGATGCACCTGTATAAATTAGCAAGGCAGATTCAGTATTAGTAACAAAAGAAGGGAAGGATGGACCACTAGCAGTTGCTATGGGTGATACCGGTGTCTCCCCCAAGACTGAGGATCCTTTTCTTGATGTAAGCTTGTCTGCTGGGAGGATCTTTTGGCATTGTTCTTTAGTTGATAGACAAGAGTAGTCACAGTTGCTAGAGCTTGTTGTTCACTGGATAGCTGCTCTTGTTGTTCAGCAAGTTGAGTTTGTTGAATCTCCAACTTATTCTTTAAAGTTACGACTTCCATCTTGTGATATTTAATCTCATTCTTCTGTTCTACAAGCTCAGTATTTAGAGAATTTATTTCCTCGTCTTTCTCCATCATCCGGTTCTTGAGCTTCTTTACCTTCTTGCTTAGTTTTGTTAACCCTTGCAATTGAAACGAATGTTTCATGTTGTGGTGATGTAGTTTCAAAGGGTGACTGGGGAGGAATTGGTGGTGATGATGGATAAGGATTTGGTTGTTTGGGAGAAGGTGGAGAAGTTGGTTGTGGAGATGTTGGAGGAGTTGGTTGTTTAGGAAAAACTATGAATGAGTCAGAAGAGGATGGGAGGTATTCTAAACCTGTTTTGATTTTCTTTTGCCTTGGGCTCTTCTTGTTCATAATCAGAATCAGTGTCAGCTGGCCTTTTGGAAGAAGGAGGAGGACCAACAGCTTCCTCAGACTCAGTTTTCTCTGAATCTGAGCCTATGATGCCCTCATCAAGTGTTTTACCATCTGATTCATTCTCTGTTTCAACAGCTTCCTCACCCTCAGCTGCTAACTCTCCCATCTGAATGTCTTGCTGCTCCTAGAAATTTAGAGGAACCAGTTACTCAATCTCTAAATCATGAAATTTGGCCTCATAAACTTGATGTTCTTCCTCTTGTTCAATATGTGCCTCTTGTTCTGCCTCAGCACCTTGTTGTGTTATTTCAATTTCAGCACCTTGTGCTTGTTCACCTTCAGTTTATATTTCTTGTTCCTCCTCAAGTGAATCCACAACCTCAACTGGATCAAGGTCAGGAATCTTAGGCTCTAGGTCTCCAATGATGTTCCCAAACAAAGGACCATTTATAATTATACGGCTGCTTATGGAGCTACTGCTCTTCATGTAACTGAGGCATTAGCTGAATCAAAGCCTCCCTTTCTGATTGAGATGCAATGAATAAAGACATGGACAATGTATCTCTAGTGAGAAGTTAAGAAGGTCTTGGTGACCTGCCCACTCTTGAATTCATCAGGATGACCCATGCTTCTGAAGCTCTCCCTTATGAAATAACTGGTAAACTCAATGGGAGCTCCAGGGTTGTCATTGAATTGTAGGACCTGTCTGACTAAAGCTTCAGTAATTATGACCTCCTAGTGAAATATAGTTGCTCTGATCTACTCTACATTGTTCACAACAGCTTTCTCAGCAGATTCCCAGAATTGTCTGATGGTGGTTTCAAAGATAGGAAAGTTGTGGTTGATAGCATGATGTATCCTTGAATTTGTGAGAAAATTCAACACTTGCTCAAAACCAACACTCTTTGGATCAGCAGCATCTAGAAAAGCACATACGTTGTGCTTCTTGACAAATAGAAGATCCATTCTGCAATGCATAATATAAGACAAAATTATTAGAAGAATAAAAGTTTGAACAAATATTTAACACTTAGAAAAAGTCTGAAACTCAAGCCTATCGAAACAACTACTTTCGATTAAGAAATTACTTATCGAAACAACTAGTTTCGATGGGAAAAACTTGCATTTTCTAAAAGATGCTTTATCCCGAAATAAGTGTTTTCGATACCCAGAACTTGATATTCTCAGAAGATCAAAATAACTCAGAAAACATGGTAAACAGTGACTTAGAGTCACTTGGAATACACAAAAACCAAGTCAAAACAGGTCAACAGGTTAAAATGGGCCTGCAATGTCGAAACTTCCTCTTACCAGTTGTGTGGTGTAAATCTGCAAACATACTCATGAAAAGGAGTAAGCTTTAAGCAATGATGAAATCACATATAAGTTTTAAGCATCAAACAAGCACAAAAAGAGATTATCAAACATAAACAATTCAAATTCAAAACCCTAGCTTCAAACCGAAGCTCCATTCTGACGAGAAAAACCAGCCTACCTTATCAACGATGATGAGGAGATGAAACAGATAGGATTGACCGATTTCGAAAACACGAACAGCTGAGACCTAGAGTGTATGTGTGTGAAATGAGGGTGTAAAGACCTTTTGGAGAGAAAGCATGGAATGAGAAGCTTTTCTCTAATGATTTGATTTAAAGACAGACAAAAGACCAAAATACCCTCCCCGAACTAGGTAGTTTCAATACACCCTGTAGTTTCGACTGTCCTTATAGTTTCGATAGTTCAGGTAGTTTTGATAGCTTGAAATTCCTTGAGAAAAAAACTCACAAAAATAAGAGGAAATCAAGAGATAAAAAGTGAAGAAACAGAAATATGTACAACCATTTAAATGAGCTAATTAGGAAGATTCATTTTCATTTGAAAAAATAAAAGTAAAAAACCAAACAGAGTAGATATAAACACTTAGTCTTGGAAAAGATCCAACGTGAGATCATGCCCAAGTCAAAATCTTAAAAAACTTCCTTTTGCAGTCAACTACTGTGAATCCCTGAAGATAGCTGATATTTGTGCAAGGTAAACTCGGGCATTAGTTTGTACAAGATTTCATGTGATTATAAGGTACCATTTAAACACGTAGCATGGCGTACCCCACATTTTAAAATAAAATGGTTTTGAAAACCTATCAATCCTCAAGAAATACAGGAATTCATCTGATCATATCTTTGCAGTTAACCAGGGCACTATTTAGATAAAGCCAATTAACCACCAAAAAGAAAATAAAGTTCAAGTGGATAAATAGGATTTAAAATGAATAATATCCAAGTGGATATCAAAAAGTACGAACATTCTAGGTCTTTGTATAGCAAAACGGAAGAAGTCATAAAATTCTCCAAGCGGATAGGAAAAAATTGAACACTCGGGATCTTTGCGTAAACAAAACATACGGGGCCAAATCATCCAAGTGGATGGGAAAAAGATGAACACATGAGATCTTTGCGTAAGCAAAACATACATGGTCATCGTCAGGAATTTTCATTACTTTAATGGTCACCTGGCGCATGAATCAAAATTCAACACATAAGTGTGTATCTGATTGAATCGGTTAACTTAGTAAAATGGGTTAGATGTTTTAAAAATGGGTTCAAACACACGTGCTCGGTTGACATTTAGATTTTCACACTACTGAAGAGTTATAACCATATGTCGGGTCTATCAGCTATTCTTTAGTAAGCACCATCATTTATGGTCCATTCCATGCTCAAGAAATTTAACTGGACCCAATCACTTCTCACAAGGTCGGATCAAATTTTCCTGAAATGTTTGCAAGATCACCAATGAGATAGAAGATTGAAAATATTTATAAGCAGACAATATATATACATAATAATTATTTTTCTTGTCTTTTTCTAATTTCTCCCCCCAAAAGATTTGTATATGATTACTGCAAGATAAACAGGACACCACATTTACTGAAGAAGATGAAGATACGAGGTTACTGAAAGTTGAACATTCCGAACATTTTTGCCAATTTCTCGAATCTGGCTTAATCGAATGCCTTAGTGAAAATATGAGCAGTTTGCTTATCTGTTTTAACCTCAACTATCTTAATATGCTTCTTTTCAACACAATCACGGATGAAGTGGTGCTTGATCTCAATGTGCTTAGTTTTGGAGTGTTGAATTGTATTCTTGGTGATGTGTGAGACTGCAGTGTTATCACACAGAATGGGAGTCCCATGAAATGTGATTTCATAATCTAACATCTGATGGTGTATCTAACGAACTTGTGAGCAGCAGAGAGCTGTGACAATGTATTCTGCTTCTGGTGTGGATTGAGACGCCGGGGTCTGTTTCTTACATTACCATGAAACAAGTATGTTGCCTAAGAATTGACAACCTCCAGATGCTGATTTGTGGTCTAGATTGCATCCCCCATAATCTGAATCTGAATAAGCAACAAGATCAAACAAGTTATTCTTTGGATACCAAAGTCCAAGTTTTTGCTTATACTTTAAATATCTAAGATTACGTTTGACAGCAGATAAATGAGAGAGTTTAGGATTAGCGTGGAAACATGCAGATAAGCACACTGCAAACATTATGTTGGGCCGGCTAGTGGTGAGATGCAAGAGAGATCCGATCATAGATCGATAGAGATGCTGATCAACACTTTCGCCTTCCATATTCGGAGAGAGAGAATGGCATACTTCTACTAGAGTTTTGAACGGATGAGAACTAGTCATTTTGACCTTTTTCAGAATATCCTTGACGTATTTCTCTTAATGAATAAGAATGCCCGACTCAGACTGATTAACCTATAAATCAAGAAAGAACTTCATTTCCCCCATTGAGCTCATCTCGAACTTAGAGCTCATCACTGCTTCAAATTCTTTACATAGTCTCAGATTAGTGGATCCGAAGATGATATCATCGACATAGACTTGCACCATGATTGTGTCTTGACCATCCTTCTTTTTTAATAAAGTTTGATCCATAGCTCCCCGTGTAAAACCATTATCGAGCAAATGCTTTGATAACATTTCATACCACGCATGAGGGGCTAGATGTAGACCATACAAGGCTTTTTCCTATTTGTAGACATGGTCCGGATAACTTGGATCAATGAAACCTGGTGGCTTCTTGATATAAACTTATTCTTGAACCGTCTCATACAAGAATGCGGTTTTAACGTCCATTTGATAGACTGTGACGTCCATGTAGACCGCGTGGGCAAGAAACATCCTTATAGCTTTCAAGCATGCCACTGGTGCAAATACTTCCTCAAAGTCATTTCCTTCTTCTTGATAAAACCCCTGAACAACCAAGCAGGCCTTATTTCGAATCACAATACCACCTTCCTTCTTCTTGTTACGAAATACCCAACGAGTACCGATTGGGATTTTGTCCTTTGGCAAGTCAACCAGATTCCAAACGTGTAACTTAGGAAATTGTAGCAATTCTTGTTGTTCGACTTGAGAGGTGAAACAAGAATATAGTACTTCATTAATTGCTCCTAAGGTACTCCGAGTTCGTACACCCACATGAAGAGGACCAATGATGTTTTCAGCTGGATGATTCTTGTGGATTCTTGTTTGTGGACCACATCCTCTTCCAAATTATCTGCCACACTGGTGATGTTATTGTTAGGTATAAGGGGTTTTTCCATAGGATCAGGATCTGCAAGTGAAGACTGCATACCAACATCCACTATTGTAGGAGTTTGCTCCTTAGTAATTTCATTTGTTGCAACAGAGGAACCCGAAGGAGATTGAGTAATATTCACAGATGGAGAAACCACAGTTATTGGAGGATTCACTATTTGACTAGTTGAAGATGAGCAGGAATCGTTTATGGGACCTAGGTTTTCCATAGAAAAAAAAGGATTAGCTGGAACAGAATTATTAGAGTAATCTGGAAGATTAAATGATTTAAACAAAGATTCCACGTCATAAAGCAAATCAAGACCGTCGTCGGTGTCCGAGTGATTGCTTTCATGCCAGTTAATGTCAATAGATTCCAAAACGATTCTTTTCCTTTTTGTTGTAGACTAAAAAAGCTCTCTGATTAGAAGAATAGCCCACAAAGTAACATTCATCCGCCTTTGGCTCAAACCTGTTCAATTGATCCGAAGAGTTCAGCATAGTGCACACACATCCAAACTGTCTGAAGAAATCTATAACAGACTTTCTCTTGTATATGATCCCATAGGGGGTTTTGTTGCAGCCTTTTATGATTAGAACTCGGTTTTGGTCAAAACGGGCGGCGTTGACTGCTTCGGCCCAAAAAGTGACTGGAAGCTTGAGTCTACGATCATAGTTCTAGCAGCTTCAATCAATGTACGATATCTCCGTTCGGCTACACCATTTTGTTGGTGAGTGCGAGGTGCACTGAACTATTAAGAAATACATTTATTTTCATAAAAAAAATCCAATATGACATTCCTGAACTCGGTGTTGTGGTCACTTCTGATCGTCTTTATACTTAAATTGAACAAATTCTCGATCGGCAGCAAATGAATCTTCAGAATCTCTGGCGTGTCATTCTTACTTGCTAAAAAGAAAACCCAAGTGAACCGAGAGAAATCATTGGTCAATACCAGACAAAAGGATTTCCTCCCATGACTAATGACACTTCCAGGACCAAATAGATCCATGTGAAGTAGTTGAAGAGGAGAGTCAATGGAGTTAGTTGTCTTGGGATTGTGAGAAGATTTGTGTTACTTGCCTTTAGAACATGCAATGCAATGCTCTATTGGAGAGAAGTGTTTAATAGGAAAACTAGTTACGAGATTTCCTCGAACGAGGCGATTCATGGTTTTGGAGTTGACATGCGTCAGTCTTCTATGCCAAAGAAAGGACTCATCTTCTGAAGCTTTAGACAAAAAGCAAGATTCAATTCCAGATGGATTGTTCATATCTACACTAAAGGTGTTAAATCTTCTAGGAGCACGTATAAGAATCAAATCTTCAGGAATAGCCACCCCATGCTTCAAAATCAAACATTCCTTAGAGTTGAAGAGAGCACAGAAGTCATTGTCACAAATCTGAGAGACACTCATCAGATTGTACTTCAGCTATGGGACAAAATTGACGTTCTCCAAGCTATTGACTCCATTAGATACAGTGCCTTGTCCTTCTATCTTCCCGCCTCTAGGATTGCCTACAAAGGCAATGTATTCTCCATCTACTTGTTGAAAATCTTGTAATAAAGCAAATTGGTCGGTCATGTGCCTTGAGCAATCACTGTCAAAATGCTAGATATTGTCTCCAGTCCTCCTTGATTGCCCCTGCACACCGAATCATCAATCAGAGATTGGTACCCAAACCATTGTTGACATGGAATTTCCTAGAGAATCAACAAAAGAAACTTCACGATAATCATAATTAGAATCTTCTTTATGTGAATCACGGTCATTATTACTTGCCAAGATTTTCTACACTCACACATGAATCTTTTTTGTCTTTTACGTCTTAAACATCTCTAATTTTTGGATTTCTAATTATTTGAAACATTTTCATGACAAAACAATTTGTTAGGAAGAGACTTATTTGAAATTTGAACAGTAGAAGACTCTCACAAGTTCTTGAATTGATATGTGGAGAGGGTGCAGCGTTTCTCAACATGACCAGGCTCTCCACAACTAAAACAGGTTTTACCACACGACCTCTTAGCCTGATAATAATCATCACAAGATGATGAAGATGAGCGTGATGTTGAGGCATTTGAACTAGAAGCAACTCTTTCGATGACTTTACTTTCTTGAAGACTTTGATCTTCCTTTAATCTGAAAAATTCTTGATTGCTCATTGTTTCTTGAGGAAAATCGGTCACAAATGTTCCTTCACCTTTTAAATTTGCAATATTACTGATGTGTTCAAAGCACACATCACAAGTTAGTTTTATCTTTGTTTTGAGTCGTTTTAATGTACATTTGAGTCTATTGTATGTTTGTAGGTGCTCGTAAAAATTACAAGTCAAATCATGAGGAAACCGAGCATGAGAGTGAAGTCGGAAGATCAAAAGAGAAAAAGTTGAAATTTCAGTATTTCGCGGTACGCGAAGAACAGAAGGACAACCCTCGCGGTAAGCGAGGGAAGCCAGATGAGGCCGCGACTATTTTGTTCCTCGCGGTACGCGAGGAACCCAACTCAAAACTCTCGCGGTACGCGAGAGAGCTAATTTCCGCAAAACCCTAGTTTTTCAAATTAAATAGAATTTTAATCCCATTCTTGAGGGAGTTCGATTCTTAGTCGTCCAGAAAGAGCATTAGGGCGATTTTGGGTGATTGAAGGTCAAGTGGAGTTAAAGTTTGAAGTTTTGAATCCGGGTTTGTTAGATTTAATGTTTTCAATCTCAAGATTCAATTTTTATCTTTGTTTGCTTTGTTTGAAACCATGATGATGTCTTATACTTCTGTTTTGATATGTTTGAACATGATTCTAGGCTAGAACTTTGATATTGCGTAGGTCACATGATGAATACTTGTTAAAGTTTGGATTTTTATCGGTTTTTGGATTCAATTAATGGGTTTATGATTTTGTAAAAGATCTTGAGTTGATTATTGTGATGTTATTGCATGTTTAGATCTGATCTTGTGTTTGATTTCAATTCCTTGCATTGATTGTGGTTGTCTGCCAGTTTGATCTGCGTGTCTATGTCATATATCTTAGGGTTTGTGATTAGGGTGGTTTGCTAGACGTAGTAGCCATAGGAGTTGTCTTTGATTACTAATTAGAGTTGAGTGTGTATCCTAGTTCAATACCGGAGAGGTGAGAATTAGTCGTTTAGTCTTCGTCAATAGGAATCCGAGTGTCAGCTGTCTGAAAGGAAGTCGGTATTAGGTATCTAGTGATTGTTGCTATTCGTGTCATAATTGTTATCTTGGGATTACCCCGTGCATTCTTCGAGTGTATTGGTGAACAGTGAGACTGAGAGGTAATCTGTCTATTAGGGTACTTTATCATAGTTGGAAATACCTGAGAAGTGCTCCAACAATATGGTGAGTTATTACATCTTTAGGTTCCTTAGTTGGTGACATCCTGAGAATGATTAGGGATCCACTAGGCTGTCTAGAGTTGTTTCTTTAGAAACCCAGATCCATTATAGTTTCCATAACCGGTAGAATTTGTGCTTTGCAAGTAGGATTCCGACCTAGGTGATATTCTTCCCATTCTTGATATTACCTTAATACTTTCATCTGGTCAGTTGAGTCGACCTTAGTTTATTGCATTCTTAGTTAATCTTTAGTGTAGTAAACCCGTCAAACCAATTCAATCTTTAGTCCGAGTCAGAGTCTAGTATTAGTATTCAGTGTCTCTAGGGTTCGATAACTCGGTTTACCGTTAAGCTGTGCTACACTCGATAGGTACACTTGCCTGTCAGTGCGGTTTAGTTCATAGGAATTCCTATTATTACTTAGAATTCTAGGTTAGGTTTTGTTAGTTTTTTATATAGACCGTCTGGACGACATCAAGTTTTTGGCGCCGTTGCCGGGGACACTTGGCAATAGCAAAATTAGCTTTGACTAGTTCTTTTAGTGATTTTTGGTTTGTTTTGTTTTCTATTGAGTCTTGTGTGCTACTTGTCTTCTGTGCTACTAGTGAGTCTTATCTGAGTGTCTAAATTAGAATCGAGTCTTTCTGTGTGTCTTTGAGTCTTTGTTCTGTTTCCTTCTAGAGTCTTTCTGTTTATGCACCATACTCGCTCGCAGGAATCACCACCTTATTCAGCTTTCCTAGAGCCCGAGTGAGAGCTACACGAGCGCACCCTTGACTTTCGGGAGCGTTTGAAAGCATTGTGCAGCACCCAGGTACGTCCTACTAGCCCAATCCCCTTCCCACAAATGGGCGACGCTGACCCACTAGCGAGACGTACAGTACACCAGAGGGCCAGTGATGGGGTCATGGGCGCGAGATCTTCGATCACACGCCCCACTATACCGAACACCAATTCTTGGCAGATCTCATCATATGTCATGAGTACGATCACTCATGCCACCCAATTCCATGGCCTTGAGGATGAGGAAGCACCGAGACATGAGTCCCGCTTTGCGCGCATATGTGATACTTTCAATATCACGGGTGTGTCTAAGGACGCAATCTACTTGCGTCTCTTCCCATTCTCCCTTTCTGGTCGTGCTTCTACTTGGCTCGACACTCTCCCAGACAACTCAATCACCACCTGGGATGATCACAAAGCCAAGTTCTTCAAGAAGTATTATCCACCTTCCAGGGCCGCTCGCCTTAGGGATCAAATCCACTCCTTCCGGATGGATCCCGACAAGCCCTATCACATGGCCTTGGAGCTGTTCAGCCGATGTCCCCAACATGGTCTGTCGAACTGGGCGATAGTGTAGAAATTCTACAATGGGCTCACCTTCGAGAAGCAGCAAATGTTCAATACAGCTGCAGGAGGCCATACCATGGAGAGACTCGAACCTGATGAGTGCGAGGAAATGTTCGAGATCTTCGCTCAAGCCGAACAGCAGCATCCACATTTCGTTAGGAATTCCATTCCTACAGCTAGAGCACCCGCCTCTTCTCCTAGAGGTGTGCATCAGGTCACTCCTGAGACTAGCGTGGCTGCCGCGCTCGCCTCAATGGCTAACGAGATTAAGGAGCTGAAGCTCAGTGCTCAGCGGTGTGAGGTGTGCAGGGGAGGCCACAACACCAGAGACTGCCCAGTGAATAATCAGGAGCACGTGAGCTATGCTGGCAACCAGAACCGAGGGTACAACAACTACAATTATTTTCGCTCGGGATAGAGATCTGCAAAATAACCCGCCTGGGTTTTATGGTCTCCAGTAGCAGTATGGAGGAGCTGAAGTAGGAGCAAGTTCGGGAAGCAGTGTCAATACAAGGAAGATTGAGGAGATGATAGAGAATCAGACACAGTTGCTTACTCAGTTAGTGCAAAATGAAAGGGATGCTCGCCAAAGACTGGATAGCCAAGACACTCTATTAAAGAATCAGCATTCGTCATTCCAAGACTTGCAGCGCACGGTAGTAGACATTGCTCAGAGCCTGAAGGGTAGACAAGGAGGTCAATCTTCAGGCTCCAACGCTTCAGTGATGGACGTGTCAGTTAGGAGTGTGGAGAAGAAAGAGGTTGTAGAGGATGACTCCCACTCCATTGAATATGGCATACCTTCGGTAGAGGAAGTGAATAAGGTAGACTGGAGAGCTCGATTCGCTGAAATCGATGCTAAGATGGCCGAAGAAAAGGAGAGCCCACCGGTGGTAGAAGGGGAAGAGCTGGTGGATGAAGAGATAGAGATGGAGAAGCCTGCCGAGAGGGAAGTGGAGAAGAAGGAGGGGGTGGAGATGAAGTCCACCAGGGTTGACTTGAGTCATATTCCTTACCCACCGCACGTACTGCCATATAAGAACGCTAGGGAATACGGTATCTTCCTTGATATGTTTAAACAACTCAAGGTCAATCTTCCGTTTATAGAGGTCCTCCAGCACATGCCTAAGTATGGAAAATTTTCTCAAAGATCTTCTTTCCAACAAGAAGAAGCTAAGGGGTTCTCTGAAGTCTCACTTAATGAGCAATGTTCTGCTGTGGTGCAAAACAAGTTGCCCAAGAAATTGGGAGATTCGGGTCGTTTCACGATTCGTTGTCTCCTAGGCAGTTTTCCCTTGCACCACGCGTTGGCCGACCTAGGTGCTAGCATCAATTTGATGACGTATTCTATCTATAAAAAACTAGACCTAGGTGAACTGAAGCCGACGCGCATGAGCATTTACTTGGCTGACCGCTCAGTCAAGTATCCACGGGGAGTTGGGATAATCTTCTACTTAAAGTAGGCAAGTTTGTATTCCCCATGGGTTTCGTTATTCTAGATATGGAAGTGGATGAGAGAGTCCCACTCATCCTATGACGCCCGTTCCTACGTACCGCCAAGGCGATGATTGATGTCTTTGATGGGAAACTCACACTTCATGTGGGGGATGAGTTTATTACATTCGATGCTACATACTCCATGGAGGATGTTGGCGAGCATAGCCACTCCGTGTGCATGCTTGATGCCTCCATGGACGATCATCGGGATTCAAATCCATTAGAGGAAGATTTGGATAAAGGAATGTTAGAGGAGCCTCCGGATTGGTTAGAGGAGTTTGAGAGGAAGTTACTAGGGTCCTCGTTCCTAATTGCTGACGATGATGATTACAGTCTGAGTGAGATATTAACACAAGTAGAGCAGATAGTTTGTGAGGCACCCGTGGAGGTTGTTGAGGATCATGAGGATCCGGGCGAGAGGTTAGAGGCCACACCTTTAATAATACCACACATTGAGCCTTTGACCTTTTCTATTGTTCATACTAAGGGGATAGTAGCCGAGTCATCCCCTAAATCTAGGCCGCCCCGTGAGAGAAATCGTGCTTTGATAGATTCATCTAGTTTGAGGAGAATGAAAACCCCAAGTGTGGGGATGTTTAGAAGTGATAACTTGCTAGGATATTTAAACCATGTTATTTTCGAACCTGGTAGGTTTAAGTTGTGGTGGAAAGATCTTAGTGCTAGAGGTTCAAAGTTTGATAGGAGTAGGAGTGTGCTGAGATTGTGGAGAACCGGTAGGCCGCGAAGGATGAAGGAGGTACCGGTTAGGATTAAGGAGAAGCCTCCTGATATGCTTGCGTGAGTCTCGGGCAAGTGCCAGGGATGTAGAGTCTGTGTGCACTACTTGGTTTGAGTCTGTATCTAATTTTTGTGTTTTTCGATATGTGTTTTTGTTTATGTCGTGTTTTGCAGGGATTCGTGCTTGATTCGGTGAGGAAAATCGTTGAGAATGAAGTTCCAGGTATTTTTACATATGTTTTTATGCTTGGAATAGGTTTTTATGGAATTTGGGTGAAAAAAGTTTAAGGGGTGAAACATTTTCTAAGTATAAAAACCCCCTTAACTTTCTGTCACCGGCCTGTTCTCGCGGTACGCGACATGTTTCCTGGGCTTTCTCGCAGTACACGAGAGGTCAAGGGTTTGGTCGGCTTAAATGCCACTCTGTCACGGTACGCGAGGAGTGGTCGCCTGGTTTCTCGCGGTACGTGGGAGCTTGCTTATTTCACCCTTCTTCTTTGTTTTCCCGTGGTTTTCCACATCCCTTCACCCGCATCGACCACCACCCCCACCACCATCATACCACCTCTATCATATCATTATCACACCATCTATTATCACCATTCATATCATTCACCGAACACCACGACCATGGGAGAACTCGAAACCGTTCGTGACCAATGACCGACCTTGATGTGGCTTTCACGTCTATGTGTTTGCCACACATTGGGTACGTTTTCTCTGCATGCTATCTATCTATCTTGAGTCTTAGTGAGTCATTTTGAGTCTTTTTACTTTAATTTGAGTCAGTTTAATGCTACGGGTTTGTTGTGAGATTTTGCAGATTTTATCGTCCCGCCTGTACTCAATCTCCATTCGGGTGGGGTTGATTATCACTTATCTATCTTGTAAAGGCAACCCGGCAGCTGATGTGCAACCGCGACTGAAATGCTATACGGTGCACAAGTGGAAGAGTAATGCTGGACCATTCATGCTACATTACCAGCTAAGTCGATTCCTTTTATTTTTGCATTTTTATTTTTAGTTGTGTTTTGCTTCACATTGAGGACAATGTGTCTTTCAAGTGTGGGGATGTGAGTGTCTAGTCTTGTCTAGTTTGTCTTGTATATAAAAAGTCAAAAAAAATAAAAATTTTGAAAAATGTCCTTGGAAATAATTGCATATACTTGGAAAATGATAGTACAACTGGATCTGCTTGTTGAGTTTAAATGGTTAAATAATTGAAAACGCGTCTAATTAGTGATGTTTTGGTAGACCTAGTCAACTAGTAGAGCTTAAATAGCCTGTGAGTGATGTTTAGGATTAATAATTGATTTAAAATCATGATATGATGTGGGTATTCATCTTAGAGTAAATTGTAATACTGAAACTGTCAATATAGGTTGATAGCTACCACGTTAAGTTAAAATTTAGAGGTTTTTGAAATTCTTGGCACACCACTCTCTTTTTATGAGAATAAATCCTAGTTTCGGTGGCGCCCGCATCCATATTCCATAATTCTTGAGCTTATTTAATTGAAATCTAAGTTTCGCCTATGTGTCACACGTCGGGTTCCAGCCTGATTGAAACACCACTGGGTTGATTCTTATGTGCTTCATTGATATGACTTAGTCTATGTGTTACCTTCCGGGATAGTGACTTGGTTGAAACACCTCTAAATGAAAGTTAATTTGCTTAATAATGCTCATAATTCATCCATTCAGTCATTGATCATTACTTCTAAAAACCTATAAATTTTAGTTTAACGTGGTAGGGGAAATCTATATGGTTTGATCCGTGCCTAGATATAACCATGAGACGGGACTAGATAGAGCTGTAACTTTTAAGTGTGAGTCCCATAGATTGATTGATATGTTTGGTAAAGAAATTTTAGAACACGTAATGGGGGCTAGAAAGTTGGTGCTTAGGTTTAATCGGACAAAAATACTGATTATTGCTTTTTAATGCGTGAGTATATTTTGCTAATTGGTAATTGAGATGTTAAGTTAGATCTGAGTTATGATTCCATTTGCAGCTTTTTCGAGAACGAAAAAAGGTTAAGTGTGGGGATGTTTGATGTAGTGCAAAGCACACATCTTTATTCCTTTTATTTTATGCATTTTTAGTTAGTTTTATCTTTGTTTTGAGTCGTTTTGAGTCGTTTTAATGTACATTTGAGTCTATTGTATGTTTGCAGGTGCTCGTATGAATTACAAGTCAAATCATGAGGAAACCGAGCATGAGAGTGAAGTCAAAAGATCAAAAGAGAAAAAGTTGAAATTTCAGTCTTTCGCGGTACGCGAAGACCAGAAGGACAACTCTCGCGGTACGTGAGGGAAGCCAGATGAGGCTGCGACTATTTTGTTCCTCGCGGTACGCGAGGAACGCAACCCAAAACTCTCGCGGTACGCGAGAGAGCTATTTTCCGCAAAACCCTAGTTTTTCAAATTAAATAGAATTTTAATCCCATTCTTGAGGGAGTTCGATTCTTAGCCGTCCAGAAAGAGCATTAAGGCGATTTTGGGTGATTGAAGGTCAAGTGGAGTTAAAGTTTGAAGTTTTGAATCCGGGTTCGTTAGATTTAACGTTTTCGATCTCAAGATTCGATTTTTATCTTTGTTTGCTTTGTTTGAAACCATGATGATGTCTTATACTTCTGTTTTGATGTGTTTGAACATGATTCTAGGCTAGAACTTTGATATTGCCTAGGTCACATGATGAATACTTGTTGAAGTTTGGATTTTTATCGGTTTTTGGATTCAATTAATGGGTTTATGATTTTGTAAAAGATCTTGAGTTGATTATTGTGATGTTATTGCATGTTTAGATCTGATCTTCTGTTTGATTTCAATTCCTTGCGTTGATTGTGGTTGTCTGCCAGTTTGATCTGCGTATCTATGTCATAGATCTTAGGGTTTGTGATTAGGGCGGTTTGCTAGACGTAGTAGTCATAGGAGTTGTCTTTGATTACTGATTAGAGTTGAGTGTGTATCCTAGTTCAATACCCGAGAGGTGAGAATTAGTCGTTTAGTCTTCGTCATTAGGAATCCGAGTGTTAGCTGTATGAGAGGAAGCCGGTATTAGGTGTTTAGTGATTGTTGCTATTTGTGTCATAGTTGTTATCTTAGGATTACCCCGTGCATTCTTTGAGTGTATTGGTGGACAGTGAGACTGAGAGGTAATCTGTCTATTAGGGTACTTTATCATAGTTGGAAATACCTTATAAGTGATCCAACAATCTGGTGAGTTATTACATATTTAGGTTCCTTAGTTGGGGACACCCTGAGAATGATTAGGGATCCACTAGGCTGTCTAGAGTTGTTCCTTTAGAAACCCAGATCCATTATAGTTTCCATTATAGTAAACCCCCCCAAACCAATTCAATCTTTAGTCCGAGTCAGAGTCTAGCATTAGTATTCAGTGTCTCTAGGGTTCGATAACTCGGTTTACCGTTAAGCTGTGCTACACTTGATAGGTACACTTGCATGTCAGTGCGGTTTAGTTCATAGGTATTCCTATTATTACTTAGGAGTCTAGGTTAGGTTTTGTTAGTTTTTTATATAGACCGTCTGGACGACATCAATTACTTATAGCATTAACAGATTTAGGAACAAAAGGCAATGCATCTTTAAACTTAGAAATATCATTAGCCAAATTGTCATGCTCAGAAGTCACGAAATCAAAATACAAATTTTCAACATGTTCACAAATATTTGGTTTTGACACAGACATATTATTACAATCATCCGACTCATTTTCATTTAAATCACTCCTCTTACTATTATTCTCATCACAATCATCTTCAGTATTCAAATAGTCAGACTCTGCACAAGAAGCAAAGTTATCAGAATTTGAATTTTGAAGATAATCATCTTCAGATAAAGTACAAACAAAAGTTTTGGGAACATGTGGTGTCGGCATGTCAGCAAATCTACCTGACTTAGACTAAGGTGAAGGATGTGAGTTATAACCAATACCTTTAGTTACTTTCTTATGAATCTGCATGTCAATAATTCAAAATAAAATTTTCTGATCCATACCCATGTTTTCAACTTGAAGATTAGCTTTTTCAAAATTTTAAAGTTTTTCAATTAAAACTTCATTTGTGTTATTTTTGGTGGTAACTTGCACAATTAAGGATCTGTTTTCAGTAGAAATGTCACGAATTTTCTTTAAATAAAGTTTCTCATTTTTAACTAAGGAAGTATACATGACATTTATATGATCACATTCATCGACCAACACTTGGTTGATGAATCTGTATCTCTGAAGTTCATTTATGCAAGATTGAGATTGACAGAGTTTAGAAAGAACCTCTACTAGAACAACAGTAACATCCTCAGCTGGCTATATGATAACAAGCTTGTCTTTCTCCTCAATGTTAGCTATCAAGGCCTTATTAGCTGCATCTTTCGTCTGATCACCCCAGTGATAGTGCCCATCAGCTTAAGATACCAATGCCTTTGAAGTTGAATTTGAGCTAGATGAATTAGCAGCTTGCTTCCCATTAGAATTCTTTTTCTCCTGATGAACCTTAGTGGAAGGCTCCTTGCAATTTCTAGCAAAGTGACCCAGCTGATCACAGTTATAGCACTTAACCTTCTTGATGTCAAATTCCAAAGTCTTTCCCATTCAGAATCTGTCCAAACTAGTCCTTTTGATGAACCTTTTAGTCCTCAAAGCCAACATAGACCTACACCAATCAATGTCCATCTTCTCAAGATCATCCGAATTGATCTGCTCCAGATCATCAGGTTGGAAACTAACCGGTGTCATCATAATAGGACATGAAAGCAGTCATAATTGGCAGGTAGTCATTAGGAATCATAGGAAACTGCGTCTTTGTGGTAGTAGGGCTAGAAGATTGAACTCCAGACATAGAACGATGAACATTAGTTTAATAATAAGCCATAGTGGGCTTGTTAGACTGGCTAGAAGAACCTTGTCAAGTAAGAAGAGCAGTATTTCTAGACTGATTCTTTGTAGTAATGGCACCCTTCTTGATTTCCAACTCATAGGACTCCAGAATACTATAGAGTTGCCGTTGAGACAAATCACTAAGTTTCTCAGTCTTCTTGATAATGATTCTGTACATATTCCATTCCTCTGGTAAAGAATCAAATAGCTTTTTGTTCATCTCCACAGTGGAGTACTCAGTTCCCATAACCTTCAACCTTGAGACATGCTAGAAAAATGATTGATTGATTCAGACATAGGTTCACCAGAAATACAACTGAACATCTCACACTGCTTCTTGACTAAATCTCTCTTACTTTCCCTTATCTTTGGACTCGTGCACAGTGCCACCCAAAGATCCTTGGTAGTGGTGTATTCAGCAAAGGTGTTAAACACATTCATAGGAAAAGCCATAGCCATAGCTCCAAAAGCTTTGTTGTCCCTAGCAATCAAAGTGATATCCTTTTTATCATATTCACCAACAGTCGTAGGACATTGAACATCTGCTGCAGTATGAATGGGTTTGTGTGGTCCCTCTAGTATAGAATTCCAAAGAGTATGATCATAGAATTGAAAGAAAGTCTTCATCTTTTTGGTCCAGTCATCAAATTCTCTAGTAGACACAAGAACATGTGGTTTGTTATCACTGGTATAATCGTTGTTGCCTGAAGAAGCCATTTCTCAGAGAAAATAGAGCCAACCGTGGCTAGTTTTGATAGGACAGAAGGTATCGAAACAACTAGTTTCGAGAGAAAGAAACTGAACCGAAACTACTAGTTTTGATGATCACGGACAATAGAAACAACTAGTTTCGAGAGAATGAAACTGAACCGAAACTACTAGTTTCGCAACAAAAGATTAGTTTCAATACAAGATAAAACAAACGACTAGTTTCGATGATACCTTTTCCACAGACAGAAAGTACAAAATAAAAGATTCGATGACCAAGGGAAAACAGAGAATGTCCCCTCCAAGTTTCGATGATCAATCAGAATGTAGAGTGTGTCCCCTCCTAGTTTCGATATCTTCTAACACAAGCTTTCACAAACTCCATTAATGGAAGCTTCATAAATAACTCAAAATCGAAAGCAGCCTAATCCAAAATCCAAACCAACGAAAATGTCCTCCTTATATACCTGAACACCAAACTGATAACAGAACCCAGAAAACTCGAAAAAATCACCGTTAAATCAATGAAACAGTACCGGAAAACAATGAAACAGTGCTTAGATCAACAGAAACCAGTGAAACTCGAAAATCTATCAAAATTCACCAATAATCGATCCCAAAAACCTAATAATACTCGAAAATGAAAAGCATAAAGCTCTAATACCAATTGTAGGCCCTGATTTTAGCCTAAAATCACTCAACAGGCTGATTACACATACACACACCCGCGAAATAGGTATGTATGGTGGTGAAACACTCCACGGGAAACGCTAGAATGGTGAAGATAACCGGCAAACACACAAGAACACAATACAAAATGATGTGAAATTGAAGGAACCAATAATTAATAACCTCACTGCTTGTATTTGCTCAAAAGGATTATGAAAATGGAATTTCAGGTTTTACAGCCGTCACTCATTCCCTAAACATTTACAAAATGGGCTATATATAGGATATTGCCATGTATCGAAACTATGCTCATCGAAATAACTAGTTTCAATTGAGTATTTACAACAGAAACAAGTCCTACATGTCGAAACAACCCATCTTTCGAAACAACTAGTTTTGCTTGAACAACCTCATTCGAAACTAGGTAGTTACTATGGCAATAAATTACATTCAAATGCAAACTATGCTAGATACAGAAACTAAACAACATAAAGTACATTTAAACATGAAATACATTGATGAACTAGCTTCAAAAGTCTATACTCTACATCCTTTTTAGTTTTCTTTTAAATTCTTCATATCTAGCTTGGATCTATGATTCCCCAACATGTCTATGTTATAATTTTATATCCAAGTCAAGATCAAAAGCCAAATCAAACAATCAATGATCAAAACTTTTATTAAAAACATCAAACAACAAAATTCGTATTTGGACAGATTCACAGACCTAACTTCGGGAGACCATATCTCCCTCGTAACAAAACATTTTTAAGAAATTCTTTTTTATACATGAAGTTCGGAGTCTTAGCTTCGAATCCATGTAGAGAACTCCTCCAAACTACAAGTTTTTTACTCCCGAATAGCTAAAACAAAATCAGTGCGTAAAACTGTTAAAAATCTGTCAAAGTTTGTATTTTTGCAATCTTTTCACCTACTTAATATTTTTATATAAAGAAACGATTTTTAATAATAATTGGTTAGTATGATCATGTTTAACATGTTAAAATCTCAGAATTTAATTAATTTTATAAACCTTTCAAACTTGCTCAAACTTTTTTTTTCATAAAAACTTGGTTTTGATATTTCTAGTTTCATTTAATATCAAGAATCACGTTTCTAGTAAACCCTCTAATTTCAATTTTAAAATTGAACCCCTCTAGTATTCAACTTATTCATTTCAATTCTAACTAAACTCATATTTTCACTTTCAATCCTTATCTTCTCCAACCTTACCAAACACACCATTAACTTGGTTTTGTATACAAATAGAGTAACGTTCAAACCACTATGTAGCTATCTGACGAACAAAAGGTTCTGGCTAGGAAAGACGGCGTTCTGATCCAACCAACTATTTCCTGAAAACTTTTTTGTTGGAGGTATTAATCTGGAATGATAACCACTTCTAGCATACAACAACCACTTTCAACTAATTACAATAACAACCCCTCAACTATTCTAAACTTGATTCTAACTTAATCAATAGAATTACTTAAGGTAATCCTTAAGGCATCTCTTAATCCAAGTTACTAGAACTGCAAGATCAACCCACCAACTTTGCAAGATAAGTTCATAGCTCCTCTTTTATTTTTGTACTTTGGAGTGAAAAACATGCTTCTATATCAAAATGAAAATCAAATTCTAGAGTCAAAACTATTCTTTTGCAAAGTCAATATGATATCGTTTAGATACTTTTTGTTCTATATATGCTACTCTATGTATTATAATTGTTACCGCTAACTCGGCAAATAAAAAATTGCTTAGGCATACATTCCTTTCTTATACGTCAAGTTACACGACTTTAGGGGAAGAGATGGAAGAGTGCTAGAGAGGAAATGAAAAATATTGTATTGATTAATGTAATTAAGTTTAAATTTAATATATTTTAATGGATTAAGTATTATTGGAATGAAGTATTGATTACTGTATTGAGCGAAACGTCATAATCAGGTTGGGGTGATACAAAAACGGTTATAACCCACTAACTCTATAACAATTACAACCGAATGACTAGGTTGACTTTTCGTAACATCTAGCCATGATTACATTATGAATAGAACAAATAAAACATCTAACTATATAATGACTAGGAATAATCAAACACATTTTTTGTAACCATCTTGACTAGTCAACAATGATCGGCACCAATATGTCTCTCAGTAAGTTAGTTAGCATGAACTTGCATGTTCTTTGGTAGGAAGTAACACCTTCGATGGAATAATGTTCTTCACTACAAAGTGTTCCTATGGTATTAACTGTCTTCGGTATCAACTCTTGTTATCGACATTAACTCTTTACTTCAGCACTAACTCTGATAATCGATATCAATTTTACCATCGGTAGTAAAGTTGTCTTCGGTATGAACAAGAAGATATCACTCTCAAAAAACTGAAAAATTTGCGACATCAGATTTCATGGGAAATTTGTCGGAATTGGCCGTTAGCAACAAGTTTCCGACAAAAAGTGTTTGTTGGAAAAAAAAACCTCGTAGGAAATGTTTTTCGACAAAGTTCCGACTAATTTTTCGACGAATTAGCGACAAAAGCCTTTCGTCGGTAATTTCCGACAATATTCCGACGATTATATTAAATAAATAAGTAAACTTATTTAATAAATTTGTCAGAAAATTGTAGAAAATCTTATGGTTACTTTTTTGTTTTTGTTTGGTTGGAAAGTTGTCGCTAACTTGTGAAAAAAAAATTTGTTGGTAACTTATCGTAAACTTTTGTAGCAAATATACATGTTTTCTAGTAGATCAAGAGTAACTTTGGCCTTCAACACTAACATCAAACAGTACAAAGTGCTTAGGTATTTGTTCATCAGTCCTTCATACTCTAACTATCTTCCCATGGATTGGTGCTATTAAAACTTGGATTGCGAAGCGAAAGCGGGTCGATTGGAAGTTTATTCACCGGTCTTGAAGATATTCACAACCCAAAAAATCTCCACAAATTCACAATCTAAATCTTAATTCTTGTGTGAGATCTTCACTACTCTTGATTTTGTTTGTGTTTTGTATGTTGTAGAAAAACCACACAAGTTCCAATTGCAACGATCAGACCCTTTTATATATTTTAGGGCAGTTAAATAACTGTTTGTGGGCGGGTTGGACATAGGTCGGGTCCTGATAAAATATTTCCAAACACTATTTTTCTAAAGCAGTTCAAGCCCGAATGGAGGATTTGGGTTCCTAGATTCGATTTTGGCCGTCTAAAATCCATTAATATAATTCTAGTTGTTTATTAAAAAAATCTAGTGAATACCACCCGTTGATTAAATTAGATTAAGGGCGAGGATTGGTTCGATTGTCACCATTTTTTTATGAATAACCGGATACCTAATAACACTTTATATGTAAAAGATGGCAACGTGATTAAATTTTATTTTATTTTTTCTATTGTTGTAGTGGACGTGCAGGGCGTGAATTAGGACATGTGAAATACTTTCGTATTTATCCATATAGAGTAGATTTGAGGGACTTGGTGTTGATGATGTAATATGAATTTGATGTTCCATTCTCATTTCTCAATTACAATTATATAGGTTTATATACAATAAAATAAAGACTAATGGGCTTGCAACTATTAAATACTAGTTAACTAGAAGGTTTGAGTCCGTGCGTTGCGGCGGGAAATCCTCAACGATACCAAATACCTAAACGCATGTTTGAGAAACCTAAGGCATAAAATATTAAAACACGCGCTTGGGAAACATAAGGAATACCAAAAGTACAAAATAAAGTAAACCCATATCGATCTTAATTAAATGTAAATCAGTGAAAAATATATATTAAGTAAAGTTGTGAAACAAATGGCTAAAAAAACAACCCAAGGACTTGAACTCGGGTTAAAGAACTCGGGTTAAAGAGAAGAAAGCAATAATTTAAGGCACCATGTGTCAACCATGTCAACCAGCATCCCTTTCTTTTCCAGCAAAGCAGCTTTGATATTATATGGTTCGACTTGAGAGATGAAACAACAATATAGTACTTCATTAATTGCTCCCAAGGTACTCCGAGTTCGTACACCCACATGAAGAGAACCAATAATGTTTTCAGTTGGATGATTCTTGTGGATTCTTGTTTGTGGGACCGCATCCTCTTCCAAATTATCTGCCAGATTAGTGATGCTATTTTCAGGTATAAGGGGTTTTTCCACATGATCAGGATACCAACATCCACTATTGTAGGAGTTTGCTCCTTAATAGTTTCATTTGTTGCAACAAATGAACCCGAAGGAGATTGAGTAATATTCACAGATGGAGAAACCACAGTTATTGGAGGATTCACGGTTTATTATAAGGCTTCGGATCTTGGTACACCCCGACCGATATTTTGACACCCTGACACACATACGACTCGTATGTGTGAATACGACTCGTATACGTGTCAGTATATCAGGGAATGTCTTCACACAGAACCTATACGACTAGTTCAGGTTCATACGACTAGTATGTGTGTTTAATTTAATTTCTTGTCCAATTTGGGTTTGAGAAAGTTAATGGATAGATATAATGTCAATTTCTTTTTGTTATATTTACTAATTTGGCTAATTAATTTATTAAAATTCTAATAAAATACAAATAAATTTGGTAATTAATTTATTAACTTTCTTGTAACATTTAATAATTAATGATTTACTAATTAATTTCTTTTCAACCTCTAGATTTGTAATTTTCTTTTTATCTATTTATCTAGTTTTATTGAGTTTACCGGTTTATTTGTAATTTTTATCTAGTCAAGAAACATCAAACCAGTCATCAAACATCAACAAAATGATAGAAAACCCAAACGACAAATCAAAAGATATATAGATTAAAATGTTAAATTTGTGCAACAAAAGACAAATACAAAAGAACTACGGCTGGGGAGGATCGTTTAAATCCGGTAGGGCAGTCATATCAGGAACCGGCATACCCATGGAGGCACCATAATCTCTCTTGCACCGCATCATTGTATAGGTCTCCTGTGACCTAGCATCCACCCGCAGGGCCAAATCCCGCGTCTCTCGTGACCTCGCGTTTATCTCATCCACCCGGCGTGAAAGGTCAGCCATCACGTCAGCCGGTGGTGCGAGAGGCCTAAACACGATCTGAGGCGCTGCGGTGGCTGCTGTGGCAGAGGTGGCAGTAGTGGTTGCTGTACAAGGGCCTGTTGTGGGCCCGACTGAGGTGGCAGTGGCTCCCAAACAGTCTGCACCCTATCCAGTGACCAATAGACCTGGTTACCCCGACGACTAGCAATCCCCATCTCAATGGCCGACTGTCGACAAATACGCTCAGGCGCGTAGGATTTTGTGATTAACTGATGAAGTTGCGGAGTCAGAGAACCCAAAGCCGATGCAACAGTGGTGATGTAACCACCACAAGTGATAATGCCCCCTACCTGAAAGATTAACATCGTTAATGTTATATAATATATAAATCATAAATAAATAAATAGATATATTATCTTCCCCTGGTGTAGCGTCGATAAGTAGGTCTCCATACAATAAGCCATACCTATAATCAGCAATCTCAATAAAAAGTATAGGTCGTTCAATGTGACCTTCTCCTGGCTATCACCCCTCCCCGCAGTAGTCTGGCTAATGATACAGTGTATATATCTGTGTAGAGGGTCTCTAATCAAGGACACATGGGGACAGCCATGCTCCGGACATGGCTCTCCGTTGATCGTTGGCCACCATGTGGTAACCGTATCAGCTGGTTCCTCGACATGAGCGCCATAGAACATAGGGGTCTCAGCCTCATTCGTGGTGTAAACGCCCAGGACCTCAGCCTACCTCGGGAGTGTCAATTCACGTCGCACGCCGCCTAAGCAAAAGATAACGTCTTTGTGTTGTCTGATGCCCTCTAGTCCACCGGCAGAAGGGGGACTGAACTGGAATGTCAATAAAAACTCCAACACGATCTCCCTATACGCCGCCCTGAAACCCCTATCAAAAAATCGCCTCTAAGGCGTGTCAACCCCGATAATCGCCTCGGCGCGAGCACGGGCTACCACCATAGTCAGAAACACCCAAACGATCGTAAGCGGGGGCCTAATCTCCTACTAAGAAAACCTCTGAAAGCGTCTCACGGCCTACGTCGCACGTGGAAACTGAAAATGCAGATAATCATCTAGAATCTCTGTAACATCAATCTCCTCGCCTCCATCTCTGCTGCGGTAGCCATAATCTTGAAAAAAACAACATTAATCTACAAATTTAATTTAAATTAAACAATACGACACATATATAGGTTATACGAGTCGTATTTAGCCCTATACGACTCGTATATATCCAATATGAGTCGTATTGTTAAGGACTCAAGAACAATACGACTCGTATTGGACATATACGAGACGTATATTTACTAGTTTTTTGTAAATAATAACATAAAACCAATACGACTCGTATTGGACATATACGAGTCATAAAGAATCTATACGACTCGTATATGTCCAATACGAGTCGTATTTTGTTTTAAAAGATTAAAAGCTCAGTATCAAACAATACGAGTCGCATTGATGTTATACGACTCATATGCCTTTTATACGAGTCGTATACTTTAAAAAAAAATTACTTACGAGTTTGAATACGATGTAGATAGAATACGAGTAGTATTGTTGGGTTAAAATGATAAAATGAGTCATAAAGGTTAATATAACCACCAATACGACACATATACGAGTCGTATAGGCATATGCGAGTCGTATACGAGTAGTATAGCCGTATACGACTTGTATGTGTGTAAGAGTGTCAAAATAACCGTCAGGGGTGTCCGAATAACCCTATATGTGTTGTCAAATCATGTATGTCAAATCTTGTCTGTCAGTGTTTGACGGTATTTTGACGCCTAATATCATCTTTTGACACCTAATACGATCTTTTGATACCTAATACGTTTTTTGAAGACCCTTGTATTACGTGCAAATTAATGTTATAAATAGGTAACGATTTTAATTCATAAACTCAAGAAAAATTAGTCTTTTAAGCCTACAAATCGAAAATATATGTCGAACGACCAAGAAAATAACCACTCCAGTCCCGAACCATATGTGGAGGATGTACCGGAACCCCTTCCGGTTTTTGAACATGTTGAAGACGACCTGCAAGACCCACTTGAAGATGACCTGCAAGACCCCTATGAGCAAAACCCATAGGAACATTACCCACTTGAAGACGACCTGCAACACCAAGAGCCACCAACAGATTATTGGTGGCATGAAGACCAGTACCCACTTGAAGACGAAGAACGACCTGAAGATGAGTATGTGCCACGTGATTCGAAGCAAGACGAGTACGTGCCTGATAATAGTCCTTATCATAACCCATTTGAAGACGAGCACGATACGGACTCTGATTACTGGGATTAATTATGTTTTAGTTGCGTTTTAATTAGGTTTTAATTGTGTTTTAATTTGGTTTAAATTGTAGTATAGAAAACCAATCTACACAACAATTCAAACATCAAAACATAAATTTTGTATTTTTCTACTTAATTACAAACAAATAAAGAAATTTCGTATTTTTTCTATTTAGTTACAAACAAATAAATAAATTTCGTATTTCAATATAATTACAAACAAATAAACAAATATATTCAATTACAGCCACTTTTCTAAATCGCAGAAATCTCTATTTTTCATACTTTCTATTACATTAGTATACTTTTTTAGACGTGGCATATACATTATCTCCTAAGCTTGTGAAACTTGATTCTTGGAATTTTTACAATAACAACTCAGTGGAGGCATCGGATATTCTCCATCTAATTGTAGCATGACAAAGTGGTTTGGAAGTTGGAAAATTGTCACAACTTGATGAGGACTATGGTTGTTTGGTCCTTTCCATAATGGGAAGGTTGTTGAACTCCCCGCCCTGCTTACATAGTAAACAATAACCCCATAATGGTTTGCAATCAAGACAGATGTTGATGGCATCTCCATCCAATGATCTTTAGGAGCGAATCCGGGCCGCTGCCATCTTAAACTGTTGGCTAAATAATCTAAGCGAAATGTAAAAACGTCATTGTATGCTTCTATATTTTCAATAATTTCTTTAAGAAGTTCACTCCGGATCATTAGCCACTCATTTTCCACTGCTAGAGACTGAAACCCACAATTACCATCATCAACTACATCTTGTACATGTGAGACGTACTTTTAAAAGATGGATGGTATATGTCCCATAAACCTGATAACGTTGTAAATTTCCTGACGGCTCAAGACCGATGGAAACTCATGAGTTATTTGTGAAAGCGCCATGGCATCATGGGCTCTTGAGTTCATTAACCTTTTATGCATGGGAAGGTCTTGATTCAACGATAGTGACCCCACGTATGAAGTATTCCTTGGACGCTCTTGAATAAACGATTGTGAGCCCACGTATGAAGTATGCCTCGGAGTTTCTTGATTAGACGATTGTGAGCCCACGTATGAAGTATGCATGGGAGGGTCTTGACAAAACGCTTGGGAGAGAATGTATGGAATATGCCTCAGATGATCTTCACTAAACGATTGGAATGCCATGTATGAACTATGCCTCGGGGGGTCTTGACTAAAGTCTTGCATGTTTTTCTTTGGACGCCCACGAGTATTTTTCTAAACAAGAGGCTCTTTTTTGTTTGTTTTAATTGGATTTACCATGGATTTAATAGCTGCAAACAAATTCTTTTTTATCGGTTCGGGTTTGAGAATTATCTGTTGCTTCACAAGTTGCAATTCTGCATCAACATCAATATCGTCCTTCTCAAAAGAAACATGTGGTGAAAAATCAAGTTTTCTCCAGAAGACATCTACTGAATCTACCTGTATTGAAATGGTAAACAATTGTAGACAACCGAGGAAAATATCTAATCAAAGTAAATAAATTTTAATTACATGTATTTAAATATTTTGCAATCTGACACGCACATGGCAACCCACAATTCGTGAACAGATGACAGCCATACGATGAATTATATTTATAAATCCAATTTAACAAGTTCAACTCGTTTAGCAAGAGATCCAGCACTTTCAGAGAAACTTTACCTCGTAACAAGTCAAACAACGGATTATCGTGTTCTCCCATTCGAGTGATCATGCTTCTAGTAAAAGTTTCCTTTATATCGCCATCTTGCCGTTTCACTATCTGAATAAAACCAGGCACAAAACTATCAAGCGAAATGTTATTTGAAGTAAGGTCTTGCTTCAAATTCCAATGTTGACCCTCCACGCTGTTCGTTGTATGCTGACCGAAGTTTAAATGTTTATCAATCCAGGCTGAGAAAAACATTTCTTTATACTTTGATAGGCAGTTATCATTTAAGTATTGAAGAACTCGTGAAAACAATTAATAAAATAATTAGTCAAATATAACATAAAATGACATAAAACATTTTATTTTTTGATATGAAAATTACTTTGACGTTTGTCGACCAACATTCGGAAAAGTTTGTCGTATCGATAGTTGTACGTCTCTAGTGTCGGAGAGTTAATCAACTTCGACCACTTACGCCTAAAATTGTCCCATTCAGCACCATGGAGGCTTGCTTACAGTGTTTTGCAATGTTTTCATATATGTGCCACCTGCATAATAACCGGGCAGCTTCAGGGAATTCCTCCTTACACGCGTTGACGAGTGCAAGTTCCCTGTCGGTCACTATAACCCGTGGATGCTGATGTGTTGCAAAACACATGTCTTTTATCCTATTGTTATTGTGCGGTTTTAGATAGTTTTGTATTCATTTTTATCTGTTTTTGGATCGTATGGAGTCTATGTTGTGTTTGTAAGTACTCGTGTGAAGAAGGAATAGAAATCAAGAGTTATATCAAGAAGAGATCAAGCACACGAGGAGAGAGATTGAAAAGAATAAAAGAAAATCAAAAAGTTGGAATTTCTGAACGTCGCAGTACGCGAAGAGTTAGTCTCAGAAGCTCGCGGTACGCGAGGAACTGGATTTTGGGCCCCGACTATTTTGGCCTTCGCGGTACGCGAACGGCCTGTTTGCTTACTTCGCGGTACGCGACGATCATAGAATCCGTGAAAAAACCTAAAATCAATATTTAATGTTTTGAAAATCCATTCTTTGGGAGAGTTCGATTAATAACCGCCAGAGCAGAGGAAATAGGCGATTTCTGGAGTAGAGAAGTTGTTGGAAGCCAAATCTTGGAGCTTTAGACATCATATTGGTTGGATACTAATCATTCGGTATTTGTTATCGATGATTTTGTGTTTAATTATTGTGATTGCTACTATGTTTATGAGTTTTGCTACTGATTTACTATGTTGGACCATGTTTCTTGGCTAAACACTTGTTAGCTACCTAGGTTTTTGATGAATATGTGTAAAAGTTCAGATTTTTATCGGTTTATGGTTGATTTTGATGGTTTGACATTATTGTAATGATCTTGGTTCAATTGATATGATGTATTTGCATGCTTACTTCTGATTTAGCATTGATTAATTATTTTGCATGTGTTCTTGTTGAATGTCTTTCAGTTATAGACGCATGTTAGGTTGCTTGCTTTATGTTTGTGACTGTTTATGGTATTGCTAGACGTAGTGGTCTATAGGTATATTAGTTGGTGATTCATTAGATTGAGTGTTCTTCCTATCTCAATAGCTGAAAGGTGAGAGGTAGTCGGTTAGTCTTCGATGTTAGGTGTTTGGTTGTAAATGCTCTGAAAGGAGGTTTCACCTAGGTTCTTAGTATCCTTGCTAGTCCGTGTCATATCGTTTTGTTCGGAGATTACCCCTTGCATTCCTTGAATGTACTGTGATAGTGAGACTGAAAGGTGATCTATCTGTAGGGTACTTTAGTGTCGTTGGAGAGACTAAAAGGTAATCCGACTAGCTGGTGAGTTTTATACATTCCTTAGAGTTTCCTACTAGGTCACACCTTGAGAATGATCAGGGATCCTTTAGGTAGTCTGAGAGTGTCATACATTAGAACACCAGTTCCATCATAGTTACCATAACCGAGAGAAGTCTGAGTTTTGCAAATAGGATTCTTACCTAGGTAGTACTTCCTCCATTTTTGATTTCATCTGATTCTTCTATCTGATAGTTAGTTGTCGTCTGGTTTTCATTTACTTTTGATTAGTTAATCTTAGTTCATAGAATTCTCCCCAAAACAAATAATCTCAGTTCTAGTCGGAGTCTAGTTTTAGTTAGTGCCTGTGTCTCGTGGGTTCGATATCCGGACTACCATTAAGCTGTATTGCAATTGATATGTACACTTGCATGTCAGTGCGGTCTAGTTCATAGGTTTTCTAGAGTATTACTAGAGTGTCTAGGTTAGGTTTTTATACAGTTTTTATAGACCGTCTGGACGACATCAGATGCATACACTTATTCCGTGTTTTTTTCGTCATCTGTAGTACCGAGGCGTAATTGTCATGGCGTTCTTTCGATATAAGCGCATCGGCAACACAAAACGTCTTGTCGGTCGATATAACACCAACAATGTGTACAAATGACATATTATACATGTTCGTTTTGTACATGGCGTGTAACACTCAAAAATTTCAACCATTTTATGTCTTTCAAAACATGCGAAAGTAGGTCCCATAAACAAACTCTTGACAAAACAACACGTTTAAATAACAACAAACGATTACGACATAAGTTGTTTTAAAACCACGACCAACACCTTTAAGATAACAACAAGTTTTAACATCAACAAGATGATAATATAAAATCAATTCTAATGAACCCCAACGAGGATTCGAACTCCAACCGTTAACATCCACCAAAACGAATGAGAATCCAATGCGACACGAAGCGTGACCCGAGACTTCAACCGGAGCATTCCCCACAAAGACACCCAAACGAATAACCGTTAGTAATAATAATCAACCCTTAGGGACACCACGAAGTTATCACCTTAGGCTTGGCCCAAAAATGACATTTCCACTTTTTACCAGCGCAAATCAGTGGAATTTCAGCGCAATTTGCGTCGGCTACAGGTCTGCCAGCGCAACATGCTCTGGCTGCATATCAGCAATGCCAAATTTCAGTTTTAAGGCCATTCCAACCCTCCCGACTCGACCCCCGGTTGTTTTGACAATCCCACAAAGTTATGCCACCAGTGTAGACACCTTTATTCACTTCCAAACATCTCGTGTGGATTTCTTATGAATACAAGTTAAACAATCAACAATCAAGTTTTTAAATAAAACTAATTATACTACCATTTACAAAGCTCAAGGCTTTTAATTGTCGACACACCCTTGTGAGGTTCGAGACCTTAAATTATTCACCCCTTGTGAGATTCTTAGATCTCAAACTCTAAGCCACATTTATGTGGTTCTTTGACCACAACTCGACCCGTCCATGTGAGGTTCTTAAACCTCAATTACCGACACCTTCGTGAGGTTCTTTGACCTCAAATCCAAACCGCCCTTGTGAGGCTCGAGACCTCAATTTCAAACCACCTTTGTGAGGTTCTTAAAACTCAATTACCAAACCCCCCCCCCCTTATGCTCATTCAACCCGTATGCTTTTCAATTAATATCACACACACATGAGTGCACATAAGTTAAACTACAATTCATAATGCACATACATAATGTGAGTAATCACTATCATCTATGACTACCAAGTAAGTACAAAACTACAACAAGTGAAGTTCTTGACCTCAATTACTACCAGGTGAGATTTTTAGACTTCAATACCGACTCTTTAACACAATCATACAAGTGTACACACACGACCCCTATTCATCTTTTATAACCCTTACGTTATTTACCGATACGTGGGATTCAAGGATCCCAATTCCCCTTTCCATTTGTGAAGTTCAAAGACTTCAAACAACAACAACAACACATGTGAAGTTCATGACCTCAATTGCCACGAGCGGAGTACTTAGACTCCAAATACCAACTCTAAACATACAAACAAGGGTTCACACACATAACCAAATCCATCTTTATAACCCATACATAATTTACAAACATGTGGGATTCAAAGATCCCAAACCCATCCTTTTCGTTTGTAAAGTTTAAAGACTTCAAACCTCTATTCACCCTAACTTGCATACAACATAGTCATACAATAACGCCATAAAATTCATATGTAATTCTAACTCTAATCATCATACGACATTGTTAGGTTCATAGACCTCAAGCATTCATCCTTTGCATACAAACACCATATGTAGTTTCACCAAATCAACATAAACACATTTGCACATATGCTAATCAATAATATCAACAAGTAAAACACGTACGTGCATTTACTACCACCTATCATTACTAAGTAAGTGCACAGCACTTACCTTTTGCTAAGAAGGATCCCACTTGATCTTCAAGCTAGCTCTTTTAACGCCTTGATCACCTAGCAATCAACTTGCATTTAGAAATCTTACGATCTCAACCCACACACCAAATTGAGATTCAAGACACACATATGATCTAAAGATCAACACCCCAACTTAATTTGGTTAACACAACCTTAACCAAATCTCCAACAACATTTTAATCTTTCGACCCATATTGACATGTTTGACCCATTAAAGTCAAACTCCCAAACCACCAATTCATCATTTACTAATAGAGGTTTAACACCCACCCTAGACCTTATGGATTTCTCCCATTCTAAACTTGATTAATCACACCTTAATCAAGTTTCAAACCTCCCTAAACAACATTCACCCAATATGACCCATTTGGGTTTTCACCCAAGTTACACCAAAACTCTATTTTATAATTCATCATAAAAATTGGGGTTTTAAGGTTAGTTATGTGTCTATTAACTCCCTAGACACTTACCCAACCTCAATTCAACATTCAAACATCCCCAAATAAAAAATCCCTAATTTTGATCCTCAAGAACCCTAACTTTCACTTCATGAAACTGGATGAGGTTTCTTACATAAAAATGTGTCTATCAACACCATATACACTTATCCAAAATCAATTTATCATTTAAACATCGCTAGGATGAAAACCCCCAATTCACCCTCAAGAACCCTAATTCTTGAATATTCAAATTGGATGTTTAGATGTTGTTATCTACCTCCCGTTACTTGTAATTATTCTTGATTATCACTTTTAACAAGTTGTTAACCACCTAGACCACTCAATTAAGCCCCAAATTCATTTTCACCAAGAACTCCATTAATAGAGGTTCTAGAGATTGAAGAGGTACTTACTTGCAATCTTAAAGAAGAGGAGCACTCAAAATTGCCCAGATTCTTCATGTAATTCGTCAATTTAGTGATCACAGCCCTCCTCCTCTTGCTCCCTTCGTAATCACGACACACACACATTTGTGTGTGGTGTGTGACTCCCTTCCCCCATATGCAATCAGATTTGCAAATTTTACACAACCGGTCCCTGCATTTTCAGTTTTGGCTCCTTCCAAAACTAAGAAAGTCCACCTTTTGCAACAAACCCTCAACTTCCATTATATGTATTTACACCCTTATAATATGTTTGACATATTATGTTATAAACCCGAAAATTGGTTCGTTACATGGCGTCTATTAACCACACATGCGGAAATGTACGCCATATCTTGTAATACGTTTTTTCGATAAATAAAATATCTTCCACTACATTAGTGGATTTATTTCCTCGGGTGTAATAAAAATAACCATCAGTTTCGAGAAGGATCAAAACAACCTGCATTGGAGTTTCCCCGACCCTATTTGCACCGCGTAACTTTTTTCGGTCGTTATATAGGGTTCTGAGGCTCGACTTGTTGTCGGGATTATGTTTCTTCAGCGCTGACAGTATGTTACGAGGTTCAATGTTTTGATCGGTCATTCGCTCCACCAAACGACCTTCCTCAGCTGTCAATCTCTGTCACAGCCCCCCTAATTTATTCACTTACTAAATAAATAAATAAATTAAGGTTGCAACGATTGGTAACATTACACAACAGCAGAAGCTAAAATAAAGAGTTCTAAAGTGTCGAACACCATTACAGGAACTAAATGAATACACAGACCTAAGGACATACAAGTCTAATAAACGACCATGTGTGTTCATCTTCTAAGGTCTTAATTCGAATGCTTAACCTATTCCAACTGTGCTGCAGCTATGAATTACCTGAAAAACATGCTTAAAAATGTCAACGCAACGTTGGTTAGTTCACATGTTTTAAATAAATACAATTGGCAAAACCATTTGTACGAAATCCCTTGGCAAAAACCATTTGTACGAAATCATTCGACAACAACCCTTTTCTCGAAATTTACTGGCAAACCATATATACGTATACCATTAGCAAAACCCGGTCCTCGAAATTAACTAACAAACCATTGGTACGTATACCATTGGCGAAATCCTTTGCTTGAAATATACTTTATGCATATGATAAACAAAACAAGTTAGCGGTTGATTCATCAAAGTCTAGCTAGCACTTACGAATTATGTGATGCACAAGCCTATAACCAAACCTTTAACGAATTCTCGAATTTTGCCCCAGCCCATTGTACCTTTAAACAATGAGAACAACAAGACCTAATATGCAATAATTTGACCCTGCTGGTCGGGTTAGCGTGACTAACCATGATTGGGGGTGTCAACCCGAATAGTACTATTCATATCGATCTACGGCTAAATCCATAGCTAATGGTTATAGTTCGAAATATCGAGGAACTTTATGTGTTAACTCATGCTCACAAGGGAATCAGATGCTTATTTCTCGTTTTCTAGTTATCATACCATTTGAATTTAACATGTTTTTCCCTCAAAAGTATAAAACAGTAAAAAGGGGCCGTGAAAATCACCTAAAAATGTTGTAAACCGTATTCCTCGAATAAGTGACAATGTTGGGCGTGCGTCCTACTTGAGTCCCACGATACACATAGGTACTATAAAATTTATGGGCTACCCTATGATCCATATAAATGGGTCAATATGTTTATCAATGCATAAATATAATTATGTCATAAATCAATATGCTCTTTGTTTAGCTCCATGTTGTCGACAAGTCTCTCGAGTTCCCGTTATTAACGCTCGGGTTTATAATAAATATTCATGGAAATAAAGTATACATGTCCAGTTCTTCAAACCATAGAGATAGGTTCGTATATAGAAAAGTTGTTCTTTACTTTGAAATATAGTCTATGTATGTATAAATAGATTTAGTTAAAAGAATAACCAAGTGTAAAGTACTTAAGGTTACTTCTGAATACCGATTATACGTATTAAGTATAAATACTTATTTCCAATCTATCTAGTGACTCGTATAATCGATTTTATCCCATATATCTATATGTCGTCAAAGTGTTAATAACATCAAGATTAGTAGTATTATAATAGTTTGATGTGTAGATAATAATGGCATGATGTTAATATCATAGTAACGCCAATATACGAATTGTATTAGCACTAAAATTATGATAACTAACCTTACATCGTATACGTATTACCATTAGTAACATAATATTGTTAAATAAACGTTCATATATGTTTCATCAATGGTTGTTAAAAGAAATAGGTTTGCTACTTATAAATAAAAATTATAGTTCTAATGCGATAATTAAAGATGGTAATATTAATTTAAAATCAATTTATTAATAAATTGCTAGTGTCGATACGAAAAAAAATACGATCATCAATAATAGTTATGTTACCCGACTTATAAATGAAAACATTGTCTATCGTATTAGCGATAATAATATTAACTTTTCCATCAAAATAATAATAATGGTTAACTAATTTCGAAAGTATTATCTAAATCTTAAAAGGTTCTATAGGTATATATCTATACTTGATAAAACCGTCATTCAACTTACGATTAATTAGTTTACACCAAAAATAAATGTGTACGCGTAGGTATAGGTATATTAAGTTTTGTAAATTAATCGAGAGAAATATACATATTTAAGCATATATATATATACATATATATCAACATCTGCTATTAATATCGTATGCATTTTGTTATAAAAATACTAATTTGTACTAGAAGTTATCTTACTTTATCTTTAAGACGAGTCCTAATTAAAGTTAAACAAAATTTGTAATAATATTAATAGTCATGTTTCGTATGGAATTCATATAAATATCTAACCGTATATTTAAAGACTCGTACGTCATATTATTATTAATGTCGTGTTATTTATTTAAACAATTATGCACGTTTATTGTCAAGTTTGCAATAATCACAAATACATCTCTCGTCCCTACTATCGTTACGTTAATCAATTTCTTTTCATTTTTATCTCACGCGTTAGTTTTATTATTTTTATGATGTGTATGCAAATATATGAAAACTTTAGCACGTGATTATACCTTTCCGTACGTTTCGTTTATAAATCAACGTGTTCTAAATCTCACGATTTATGTATTTGATCATGTTTAACCACCGTTGAGCCGAGTTTGACTCGTTTGACTTTCGTTGACCGAGTTTGACCATGACTCGGAATGCTCAAATCTGTCCAAAAATCATGTACTTATGCCCGGAAATGAAATCTAGCCGCCCAAAATGACTAGATCTAATCGGAAAACAACCGATAGTCAAAGGAAATCCTTAAACTCAAAAACTAACCTTATGATTCATCCTTCGGGACTTCAAACACCACACAAAACGAGATCTAGTCGGTTTAAAACTCACCGGAAACCTTGGAATTTAAACAGAAAACCTACCATCAAAAACGTATGGATCTAACTCGGAATGATAAAAGAATGAGAAAGAAACTCACCGGAGATCTATTTGAAACCTGTCGGAATTCGTACAGTCCACCGGAAAGGCGCATTTAGCCGGTTCTTGGCAAGGGAACTCTGACGGGAAACGAAAAGGGGCTTTTGCGGCTGTAACATGCCTTTGTTCACTGGGATTTGAACGGATCGGCTCAGATCCGCCGTCTTCCTCTCCCAGACGCCGAGAAACGCCACAGCCATCGATAATAACTAAGATTTATTATAATATATGGTCATTATGATAATTCTATTCACGTTATTTCCCCGTAACGTTATTGCTTACTAACGCGTGTTTAACGCGGCTCTTCGTAACTTTCGCACGGCTTGCGTAAGATTGTCCAGATAACTGTACGAATTGAATATTAATAAGAAAATTAGTATCTTGTTGGTCTAGGTACTCGTTTTTCCGTCCTTCAGATGATAATTGGCTAATTAACATGTTATCCATTAACAACGTATTTTATTTCAGAAGTTCCTAAATTACGTGACGTTTTGCGCTCCAATAACTTCTATTATTATTAAATAGTAACTAAAAATAATAGGTATTTAAGAATATCAAATCACAGATAACCGGATGTTGATTACGCACTAGAGTTGGTTGCAGTCGCGCGTCCGACGTCGTGTACTCAGACATGAATGTTCCTAAATAAATCGTCTGAGTAAATATCAAGAATTATTATTAATATTTACCGTTAATAATTATATATCGTGTTGTGCGCCGATTACTAAATGTGAATACGTTAATTTATTTAACCGTACGTTGTGAGGCTCTGTGATACTATGTATTATTAACCTATTATCTCGAATCATCACGTGATTCGTCGAGTAAGGTTACACATCAAGTGCGAGTATTGGGCCTACTACTGGATCGTTAATGGGTCGAGCCCACTTACGGTGAATTAACCATCAGTGTTATTGACCCTAATTCAGGGTTGTCACATTCTCCCCTCGTTAAAGAAGTTTCGTTCTCGAAACTTAGTTTAAGTTAACCTCTAGGATTTGACTCGATTTATTCAGATGAGAGTTTCGTATCCTTGGTTCATTTTCTGGTTCTTAGGAAGATTTTCAACTTGATTCACTTAGTAGTCGGTATTCGAAGGTAAAGCGAATACCTCATCGACCAACGATATTGGACGTGTGAAGATCTGATATATCATAGCATCATGTAATAGTGCGACGGTATCATTGAACATTTCTTATATCAAACGAGTGGATTTAGAAAATTCTTTAAATATATCGGCAAAGGAACGCGTTAGCTATACCCTGTAGTGATAAAGTCATCACCAGAGTCCCATAAACAAAAGGGATTACAATAAGTGAGGTCACATCAATATAATGAGTAAATCATTAAGAGTTTGTCTGATTGATGTGAATTAAGATAATGAATTTTCACAAACCAAGTGAACTCACACACAAGGTTAACTAATCAAGGATTAGATGTCGAAAAAAAAATTCGTTATGTGATCACTCTAATCAGAGTGAAACTGTATGACAATCATTATTGGTAATGAAAGGTAGAGGTGCATTCATGCTCATGAATTCTGAAGGTATGTGGGCACATACTCTTTATTCATCTACTTGTTTTAACGCACGAATGATCAAAGCATGATGGAAATGAAATCTTGATTAAGAAAAAGAATGTCAAAGTATTTGAAAATAGTTTAGTTGATTTGGCTCAACAGATACTAACGATAAATGAATCTTCATGGGGCTCAGATAAAAAGGTTTGAGAATGCTCGAACTTTCGTTGGCGAAGATCGAGTTCGATACTTCATTAATCGTTGTTTGCACCGTGCTCTTACTGCAATCTAGTATTTAGATTGTGATATCATGATTTGTGAATTCATGACTTGTCTGACAACAACCGATAGTTCACACTTAGGTTTCCTAGGAATTTGCTTGAGCATAAACATGGCTTATTTGGTTATCGAAAGAATGTCTAGGTTTACTAATGTCTTGGATGTACAAGGGAATATGCATTACAAAGCACAAATGGATGAGGGAAGATCTTCGTTGCTCAAGATCCACTAAAGAGTTGATTAAATCAAATTCGAGTTTCTCTTGTTCCTTCCGAACTATAAGAATGTTATATGAAGATCTAATAGGGAAATCAGAAATATTGTAGTCTGATTCATGTTAGACCAAAGATCAGTCGCCTGTGTTTCTAGATAAGTAACGAGATAGAAAAGAGAAAACTTATGGTTGAATCTCAACAGGTGAAATAATTCTTTACAAGAAATTTCTAAGTTTGGCCCAAGTACCGAGGTCAAATTAGCTGAGAATAGATACCTTCAATGTTTCGGTCAAAATTGTCTTGCCAATGAAGTCTCGATAAGAGTTTTAGATCCGTTCGGACTCAAAGATGAAAGGGACGATGTATATTCCCATGTCCCTTGAGGTAGCCCATCGTATCATTTGAAGTCTTTGGCTCAACCCTAAGGTTACGATAGTTTCGATTAGTATTTGAATGACTGGGAATTGGAATCAGAAATACAGATTAATCATGAACATTGACTCGAACAGTAAGACTCACTAGAGTTCTCATGCACTGCAAATTATGATTACGTGTGCACCCGTAATGATAATTTACTTTGCATGGTCCCTATAGTGTTTCTCCTATCCCAAGCTCTCGGTTAAAAGGGATCTGGAATGTTCATTAGATCGTGTCATCGTGTTGCACTTTTGCGTACGAGAATGTATGTTCTATCTAATCACTCATGATTATTTGTATTAATACTCGTAGATATGTCATCTAAGGCTACCGCTAGATGGAGTTAATGACAGAGAGACACAACCAGTGTCCTCTATTGATAAGATGTGTCTGGTGGAAGTCAGGCACTATATTAGGGCAGAGATCCTCAAATCAGTGTCGAACAATCATGCTCCAAGTTTGTATGTACATGTGGATCCACATGATCCACATGAGTCTATTGGTCTCCTGAGCCGTAGAGTTCTCCCCCGTTTATTGTCAAGTTTGCAATAATCACAAATACATCTCTCGTCCCTACTATCGTTACGTTAATCGATTTCTTTTCATTTTTATATCACACGCGTTAGTTTTATTATTTTTATGATGCGTATGCAAATATATGAAAACTTTAGCACGTGATTATACCTTTTCGTACGTTTCGTTTATAAATCGACGTGTTTTAAATCTCACGATTTATGTATTTGATCATGTTTAACCACCGTTGAGCCGAGTATGACTTGTTTGACTTTCGTTGACCAGCGTTGACCGAGTTTGACCATGACTCGGAATGCTCAAATCTGTCCAAAAATCACGTACTTATGCCCAGAAATGAAATCTAGCCGCCCAAAATGACTAGATCTAATCAAAAAACAACCGATAGTCAAAGGAAATCCTTAAACTCAAAAACTAACCTTATGATTCATTCATCGGGACTTCAAACACCACACAAAACGAGATCTAGTCGGTTTGAAACTCACCGGAAACCTTGGAACTTTAAACAGAAAACCTACCATAAAAAACGTATGGATCTAACTCGGAACGATAAGAGAATGAGAAAGAAACTCACCGGAGATCTATTTGAAACCTGTCGGAATTCGTCCGGTCCACCGGAAAGACGCATTTAGCCGGATCTTGGCCAGGGAACTCTGACCGCTCATCACGCGTTTCCGCATAACTTTTGCGGCTGGAACATACCTTTGTTCACTGGGATTTGAACGGATCGACTGAGTAAATATCAAGAATTATTATTAATATTTACTGTTAATAATTATATATCGTGTTGTGCGCCGATTACTAAATGTGAATACATTAATTTATTTAACTGTACGTTATGAGGCTCTGTGATACTATGTATTAATAACCTATTATCTCGAATCATCCCGTGATTCATGGAGTAAGGTTACACATCAAGTGCGAGTATTGGGCCTACTACTGGGTCGTTAATGGGCCGAGCCCACTTAGGATGAATTAACCATCGGGCTTTTCCGCTCATCACGCTTTTCCGACGTTGTGTACTCACACATGAATGTTCCTAAATAAATCGTCTGAGTAAATATCAAGAATTATTATTAATATTTACTGTTAATAATTATATATCGTGTTGTGCGCCGATTACTAAATGTGAATACGTTAATTTATTTAACTGTACGTTGTGAGGCTCTGTGATACTATGTATTAATAACCTATTATCTCGAATCATCCCGTGATTCGTGGAGTAAGGTTACACATCAAGTGCGAGTATTGGGCCTACTACTGATCGTTAATGGGCCGAGCCCACTTAGGATGAATTAACCATCAGAGCTATTGACCCTAATTCAGGGTTGTCACTGTCTCATTACAAATGCATGCCCCTCCAAATGTTCACTAGCTTCATGGTTATGTTGATCATTACGCATCTCTAACTTCCAATCGCCACAATCTTTATTGTAACTTCCTTTCAACGAAAAATCACAACCAGTTTTCTTTGTACCGTAGTGTCTTACGGTGGCTGTTCGTTCATATTCTCCTCCACGATCACATCTAAGCCACACATCAAACACCTCCTTTGCAGCATTTTTCTTGGTTAGGCGGGTGACTAAGACGTAACCGTTCTCAAGCCCTCGCCGTACGGCCCAATCCACCAACTCCTCATCATAAGCGAACGTCTGAAACGATAGTATAGTTAGTGTTACAAAATGAAAAGACATATTATTTACATACAATGTTATACCTGGTCGGTCTCATACAATCCGATTTTTTTAGGAGATGAAACTATCATCTCGTTGCTAACGGGTTCAGTGCCCACGTTGTAAACAGATTCAATGTCGACATTATAAGAAATTTCACCAGCAATATTGTAATAATACTCATCACCCTTAACGTATGAGTTTTCACCACCCGGTTGACTGCTCATACCGTGAGATTGTTCACCAAACATATCGTTAGAAGATTTAGAACTGAAAAAAATAATCGTATTTCAAAACGACATCGCTAGAAAATCATACGGTTTATATATTAACGTATTGAAATGTGAAAGAAACGGTTATAATAGTAGAGGATTGAAGTTATGAATGAAAAAAAATGAATAACATATAACAGTTTATATAGTCGTTTTTAACAGAATATTGTGTCGTGCCAAATAACTGGCACGCAATTCGAAGAATCTTACATCCCATCAACTGCACTCACTTCGAGGAATCTTACGTCGTATCAAATATATTCGGATGAATTATTGGAAATATTATGTCGCGTCAAATATTAAAAAAAATAAAATTCAAGAAAAAACAATACGAGTAGTATAGGGTTCCGCATATGGGTCGTATTTGACTATACGACTCGTATAGACATACATGAATGACTGCCTTGACTGGCTGCAGTTATCTCGTTTGACCATAACCATATACGACCCGTATAGCCCTATACGAGTCGTATATGGGGGTGTCAAAAGAACCGGCTAGGTGTACTAATAATAGGCCCCTTATTACAATAGTATTAATTATATGACTTTAAGCTACTCACTATTAAATCTATTAAATGTGACTTTAATATTCTTAACGGACTTCATGGAGAAACCTGATAGGTGTTTGAGCTCAAAGGGAAGATTTGGATTCCCAGATCTGATTTTGGCTGTCTAAAATTCATGAAGACAGTTTTACCCTTGTCCATTAAAAAAAACTCTAGTGAATACCACGCGTTGATTAAATTAGATTAAGGGTGGGTGACTACAATGATGTTTTGGCTTATTTAAATACTGGACAAGTCATGTTTTCATTATCAAATCATTATACATGCTACTCATTCTATCATCTCTATTTTTTGTTGATCTTCCATTGTTCCAGAAAGGTTTTTATGGATTTACTTTTATTACTCCTAATCTTTGTAGCCAGCATATTATGTTTTCTTATCTTTCGTTGTCTTGAACCGATAAGAAATGGAGTTAATAAACCACCAGAAGCTGCTGGATCATGGCCAATAGTTGGTCACTTGCATCTTTTAGCTGGTTCCCAAGTTCCTCACAAACTGTTGGGTTCTATGGCTGACAAGTTTGGATCAATCTTCACTATCAAAGTTGGTGTTCATCGAGTTTTAGTTGTTAGCAGTTCTGATATGGCTAAGGAGTGTTTAACGACTAACGACAGAGTCTTTGCTAGCCGACCAAAAGCCATGGCAACCGAGCTGATGGGCTACAACTATGCTAACTTTGGCCTTGCACCATATGGAGCATACTGGCGTCAGATTCGCAGGATAATTGTGCTTGAACTTTCGTCTCACCATCGCCTTCAAATGCTTGCAGATATCCGAGTGTCTGAAGTGAAGTCATCCATAACAGATATTTACAGAACTTGGGAAAGAAATAAAGGGTCTTCTGAAACGGTGATAGTTGACATGAAACAATGGTTTGGAAACATAATTGTGAACATGGTTGTAAGGATGATGTTTGGCAATCATTTTGCTCCTGGGGAAGAAAATAGGGATCAGTTTCAGAAGGCCGTTAAGCGGTTTGTGGAACTGTTAGGTGTGCTTGCTCCATCAGATGCAATTCCATGGTTTAGGTGGTTAGATTTAGGAGGGTATGAGAAGAAGATGAAGAAGACGGCGAAAGAGATGGATGCTGTAATTAATGGATGGTTAGAAGACCACAAAAAGAAGATGAATTCTGCTTCTCCACTGCAGGTAGATGAGAGCAGAGACCAACCAGTCTTCATGGCTGCATTGTTTGCCCGTGTTAAAGAAGAAGTAAAAGAGGATCTTTATGGCTTCGGCGCTGATGAGATTGTGAAAGCTACATGTTTGGTATGATTTCTGTCACTGACAGGACAATAGTGACTCAAAACTGGGGAAATTGTCTTACTTTTCTATAATCAAATTTTCTGACTTGTGTTTTTTTTTTGGCTTTTTCTTAGGCAATATATGCTGCAGGTTCAGATACAACACCGGTGACTATAACATGGGCTCTATCTTTACTAGTCAACAACCCTCTGGTGTTAAAAAACGTGCAAGAAGAGCTTGAAATCCATGTTGGAAGAGATAGAAATGTTGAAGAGTCGGACATTAAAAACTTGGTCTATCTTCAAGCGATTATCAAAGAGACGATGCGTCTTTATCCAGCTGCACCCCTTTCTGTTCCTCATGAATCCACAGAAGACTGCATTGTAGGTGGTTACACCGTCCCTAAAGGCACTCGCCTTTGGGTAAACATTTGGAAGATTCATCACGATCCACAAATATGGACCGATCCCTTTGAATTCCAGCCTGAGAGGTTCTTGACAAGCCACAAAGAAATTGATGTGAAGGGTCGGCATTTCGAGTTGATGCCATTTGGAAGTGGCAGAAGAATATGCCTGGGAAGCTCCTTTGCTCTTGAAGCTGTGCAGTTGATACTGGCCAGCATAATACATGGATTTGAGTTCCAAAAACCATCAAATGAGCAGATTGACATGACCGAAAGTCCTGGATTAAATAATCATAAAGCTAGTCCACTTGACCTACTTGTTTCACCTCGACTATTGCCACATGTGTATGGAGTCTCGGCCTAATTCAAACCAGGTAAATGGGTAATCATTCTGGTTCAAAAGCCGCTTGTTCTTTGGAATAAACCACTGGTCAAACTTGTTGGCAATGGGTCCCGTATATTAAGCTAGTTAGTTGTTTGATTGTTTTGGCTTTTGTTCTATTTAAGTCTTTGTAAGTCAGTTTATTTGATGTACGAAATAATAAGAGTTCATAAGCTTTTGATCATTTCTAACTTTAATGTATTAGGTGAGTGAGTTTATATAGCCTAATCCCTAAATTTGATTATGTTGGGAAATGACCTATCAACTATTCACAATCTGAAGAAGAAAGGACCAAAAGCAAAACCATCAACCACAATAATGTTAGCCTTGATTGTCATATCCAAATTTAACGAGCCACAATTGTAATTAGCATAAAGTATGTTTAGGTGTCAATTATGTAATAATGGTAAGAGTAGGGGTCAGATGTGTACATGTGAAAGTTAGAAACTGTTTAGTACGAATGTAGGGTTACGATCCTTCTTGAAGGGTAGCGACGTTTAGTATACATCGGTATATATCATCGATGAAGTTTGTAAAACATTAGTTGGTTCAATCGATAAATGCAAGTTTCCATTAGGGTTTATCCCTGTCTTGTTTCTTTATTGATTCGTGATTTATGGGGCTATGAATCGGTATCAGAGCATGATTCGCTCTTGGGAAGAAGGCCTGTGCAGAAAAAAGAAATTGACGATCATGGATCATGAAGATTAGAAGGAATAGAAGGGAACGACCAAGAGGAACCAACCAAAAGCAAGCAATTGAAGGTTACTGTAGAAATTCGCAAGGAAGAATGATCAATACAGAAACATTCAATTGAAGAAAGAAAGAATGAGAAGGAGAGTACCTGTGCAAATTCGTTGAAAAAAATTGATGCACACATCAAAATCCAATCTGTTTGGTGTTCGAGAAATCTCTGCGCGAAATCAGGCCGGGACCCGGGACGAAGAGCAGGAATAAAACCAAACGACAAAATCGTTTTGTTTTGTTTTGTTCGACGGCAGCGAACTCAGAAAGATAAGGACGATTGTTTAATTCTATATTGGAATTGTTTTGTTCTTGGAAGAAACAACAGAAGAAATTCAAATTGTGTTTGGTGTTTGTTCGGGAAAGACAACAAGAAAGAAAAAAATAACAAATTACATTGTTTTTGGTGTTTGGTCTTTGCGCAAGATTCAAGAAAACAGAAAGCAAGAACACAGGCAAGTTATGGGCTGATGTTGGTTCATCGGATCAATAACACCAAGAAGGTACCAAAGCAAGAACATAAATCGGGTATGTTATTTTGTCTATTTAGCATGAATGAACTTATGTTGGTATGGACTGGGCAGAAAGTTTGTACTGGATAGCTGATTTATTATCTCGAAATATTAACAAATTACTTTGTTCAGATGGATAAAAAACTCAAAGGGAAAGAGAAGATGGTCGTAAGACCAAAACAGTTTAAACAACATCCATCCCCTATGAGTATCTCGTCTAATGACGAAGAAGAAACAGAAAAGCTTATGAGCCAAGTTTTTCAAGCCGAAAAAATATACAGCTCTAGACAAGCGGCTTTACTACAAACTTCCCCAGTTTTACAAAGTACTAGACAGCTTCCTCCATATTTCCTTAAAGTTGCACAACCCTCTCAAAGCCTACAAACTTTAAAAAGCCCAGATACCTTTATCCAAAACATGCTTTACAAAAAACAAATCCATAAACAAGCCCAAAAACATACTTCTCCCCACAAACCTACCATCTCTTTTGGCTCTTATGACCTACAGACCTGTCAAGAGACACACATGAAGTTTCGTCCCAACAATGGGATAAAACTTACAAACTTACAGATAAACAGCAATGTCTACTGGATAATTTGTGGCATATTCAAACTATGCCTCATGCATCCTCTTTTAAAGTCCAAGTTTTAAACGCGCTAAGTATTTACTTTAGCGAACAGGGAGTTAAATGCCCTGAAATACAAAATCAGCCTCCACCAAAGTTTACACATTACATAATCTTTCGAGGCACAAAAATTGGAATTTTTAACAAATGGGAGACAGTTGCAAAGCATATACAATGTCATGGCCCAATTTACAAAGGTTACCAAAGCTTCTCTAAAGCTCTGGAAACAGCCAGAAACCATTTTGGCGTAGACAACTTTTTCATTGAACCAGAAGAGGTTCAAACCTTTTCAAAGGTTATAAAAATGAGTCATGAACAGCTTATAAAGACTCAAGAAGAAACGATTGCAAATTTGCAAAGACAGCTTATACAACAGGAAAAGAATACACAATCTATACAAAGTCATATTAAGAACAATATGCTAAAACAGAAAGTTGAAATTCTAGAAGCAAAAAACATGCTGCTTTTACAGAGGCTCGAGAAAAAAGAAAACAGTTACAAAAGTTACGATGCCTTCAGAGCCAGAATGCTTGACACACCCTGGAAAAGTTGTCTTCAAACGGTGTTTGATCAATTTCCAGAATTTGAACAAATAATATCCCAAAAGATCAACACAGAGTTCCCAATGGTGTTGTACGAGTTACAACTCAGACTCATGACTATTGCCCTGAATGAAGAAAAATACAAAGGGGTAAGAGTTGTTGAAAAAACAGATGAAGACGGAGAAGGAACCTGCCTACTCCTCCTCCAATTAAATCTAAATGATACAGACATGCCCAATGATCTAATTCTACAATTCTACGACAATGGTATGATTGATTACATAGAGTTAGAATTAAACCCTAAAACAGAAGGAGTCATAAATCTCTTCAGAGAAAAATTTGTTATGACTACGGGAAACATCTCTACGCATGTCTCTCCTCCTTACATTGGTTGTAAAATCTTCTCTTCCCCTTTTGTAAACGATCATACATACAGACCCGCACAGAAAGAGGATGTTTATCAGCCATAAACTTTCTGGCAAAGACTATCTAAAAAACCTTGCTATACAAACAGAAATACAATTCTCCAAACTCTACTGAGTCGACAACCTCGCCAGTATTGCCTCAGAAAGCCCGGAGAAACCCAAAAGAGACACCTTACAGTTCATTACCCAAAACCAAAAAACCCTTACTCTACCATCAAGCTTCCACTGGGAATGCTACCATTTACTTGCTGAAGGGCACTACATACAAATATAGAGTCACAAGAACTGGAACATGCTCTTACCCTTCAAAGGAAAAGGAGAGTCCCTTCAACTTCAACATATACAAGACTTAGAAGATTACTACCTAAACCCGGATGACTTCAGCGACACAGACTCGCCTCCATCCATCCCGGATACACACAGATAATTCTAGAAGCTGCAGAATGACGCAAGCAATGACGTCAAACTCCACAGACTACAAAGTTCAATTATTCAGCCGACAAACAACTGTAGATAAAAGAAAAAGTCTTTTGTCATTTCTCTTACTTTAATTCTTAGCCGTTTTTTATTGTATTGCGCTTAGTGCGCTCTTTTAGCTTTTTGTTTGATAGCTTAGTCCTCTGCCTATTTAAAGACAAGATGAATTCATTTGTAAGTACACAAAAAACATTGAGAAATATCAAGAATCTTTCTCTCTACTATGAACACTTAAACTCTCTTTCTGATTTCTTCCTGCTAACCCTTACTCTCTTATAGTTTTCTCTAAGCTCTTTATACTATATCCCAGAAAAAAAAAAAAACCTCTGCAAATATCTGCTTCAACCGCTGCAAATACTCAACCTCCGCTGCTTTTTCTACTGCAAATACACTGTAAGTTTTATGTTTTATTACAAGTGTCAAAAGTCAAAAAACTCTGATGCTCCAACCTATTTTGGTATATATATAAATCGGTTATTTATATTCCACTAATGTAAATAATTACACAATATCATATTGTGTTTGCACTTGGGAATCCAAGATCCAACATTATCATCAACCAGATCTGATACTCGTGCATCATAATCATGGTCCTCAAACAAACCCGTCCTCAAGATTTGCCTTCGTACAAAATCCAACCTGGTAGAAGTGAACATCGGGTGTTGGTCACTATCGATTCTCTCCACTCAAATAGTTCAGCTCCATAGTTCATCTCGCTCGGCTCTGGATTAGAACCACGTGGTCGCCTTGTCCTAGGTCTTGTCGGGCCTCTCCACCTCCTTCATGATGTGAATGATATCGATTCGAACTCGCTTACTAGGAGGGAACAAGTAATTTGGAATAATTAACAACTAAACATTTAACAATGAGTTAAACACTAAGGTATAATTAAGAAGTACCGTGTACAACTCCTTGATGCATTAAATATGTCATGGGTCTGCCTCATACGCGTGTCCATGTTTTTTTTTTCAATAACAACTTTTTTGCACAGACCCAAATCAGGGTTTTCTTCCATTCACCTTGAACATGAACAGAGTTTCTTCCATGGCTGGTAATGGTAATTCCACCCCTTCAAGTTTGAGAGAATCGGTGACAGCCACGATCTACCATCGTCGGCGGGTTTGGTTTTCGCCTTGGCGGAACCCTAGGTGGCGGTGGTGTGCATCAATCCACGCAAATACAAAGGGGTCTCTCATTCTCACTCTCTCTAAAAAAAATTCGCCACCGACGGCGATGGTGATGGTCTTTGAGTCCCATAATGGTGATGGCCTTTGAGTCCCATAATGGTGATGGCTTCGGTGGTGGTGCTGGGGTTTACGGTCGCCTTTCCAGCCACCCCCAAGCGCTGGCGCTTTTAGAGGCGACAGTAGCGATGGCGGAGGTAGAGGAGGAGGATTTAGCGGCGGCGGAAGTGGTGGAAGAGGCGGCTGTGGAATAGCCGGTGGTGGAGCACGCGGTGGTAGGGGCGGTAGTGAGTTATAAATTTGATAATTTGATTTCCGTTTGGTATTGTTGTGCCATTCTCCTTTTTATGTCGATTTTAGATACTTTGTAATGACTGCCTAGAAATCGTGCTTTTGTAGGCATCTCCAGAAGTTGAGGCTTCTTCTGAAGAATCGCCTTCTATCTGAGGTATATTGTTTAACTTTGATGTGCTATTAGGGTTACATATGTGTAAATCATTTTGGTTAATCACTTGATTTGCACTGTTTTATTTTATGTTTAAATTAGTATTGTTCTAATCAATTAATGAAATAGAATTGTTTTTAGTATTTGCCTCTTTCTTTACAGGATCATGTTTTTGTTGTTCATATAGATAGATAGATAGATACATGTGACTTTTATTGGTTTTAATAATTAAACTTTCTGAAATAGAAGTGGACTATAACTTGGCTGGGGACAACAAAGTTTAGTATTCTGTATGTGAAAATATTTACTTTTGGCCCATACACATCAATAAACTCAACATTTTTTTCTTTTTTAAAACATTTATTTATTTCTAAGAATTTTTTTTGTTTTTTATATTTACCTACTTGAAATGGGCCAAGATGGTCTTTATAGGAATGACACGTAAATCGGGTAAAAACGACCCTTACACTCTTTATAAAGTCTTTATAGGAGTGACACGCTTCAAATGGGTGCAAACGACCCACACAAACTCTATGAATTCTTTTCAAACAGGAGAAACAGTGCTACTCTTTGGTTTCTTTAAATATACAGTTGTTAACGATACAAGTATTATGCTTTGCTGTTGCTTTATAAAGTTCGTTTGGTGGTTCGTTTCGGTTGATTTTTACTACCATTTGTGTTTTACAGGTAACCAAATCTTTTACAACTTCTACAGTTCATAATTTTACCGGTTCAGTTCAGGTACCGTTGTTTGTTTTACACTGATTTATTTTTGACATTTAAAAGTTGTAGTCTATAAACAAAAGTTCTAGGACAGTTGAATCAATGTTCTTAAATTGTTTCCCCATCTTTATATTTTGCTTCTTTTGCATCCGTGTATCATATCCCTATGCTAAGCATAACAATATTATTGCTATAAATTAACTGTTTTCATGTTTTCAAGTGGCAACTACAAATTTATCTAATTGAGGTTACCTATATATTTAGCTAAATATAGTAATATTAGTAAGCATGAACCAGAAACATAAGGTTTGCTTGATTAAGTTGGATCAACTAAGATTACCATTCTTTCTGTTGCTTCATTAAAATAATTATTTGTAATTATTATCCTGCATCTATATGCAAATGTAAAATATGTTAATAGGTATCAACTGTAACAGGATTGTTGCTTGATTCCAGAGTCTCCATTATATCTTGAAGGGCAAGGTGATCTTTTTGATTAACAAAGACTTAAAGAAAATGGGCATGTGATTATTAACTTTTAATACATGATGTTTTATGAAATTCACAGTATACTTTAACGACTTAATTTTATCTACGTTTTGAAATAATTTCTTTTAAAACCAACCCGTGTCCGATATAATATATTTCATATTTTGCGAACACAAGGAATTTCCGCCGCAACGCGTGGGGGAATATGAAGTTATATAAGAGTTGCTTACTAGAATCACACTTACAAGAGAAAGAAGCTGATCATGGCATAAACCATGATTACATAGCAGTGGAGTAGCTTTCCCAAACCTGCATTCTGTTATTAACATGATTTGAAAGTAATGGGTCAAGTTGCATTTAAATTGCAGGTTGAAGTTATATGCAAGTTGGTTGCTACAGTCACACTTGCAAGATAACGAATCATTACATAACAGCTGAGTAGCTTTCCCAATCCTGCATTTTGTTATTAACATGTTTTGTAAGTAATGGGTCAAATTCCATTTAAATTGCAGGTTCAGTCTTGACAGGTCAAGTTGTCAAACTACAAGTCAAATTACAAACGTACCACACAGGGCAGGTAGATTATACTTCGTATTAAAAACATTGACCGCTTAACAGCAACCCTAACCAACGGGCAGCTGCCACGTTGCAGCTATCTATTGGGTTTTTTCCTAATTGTTTTTTGGTGATGAAGGATTCCTCTAAAAGTTAAGGATTAGTAATCTTTTTGTCACAAGTATTCTACCATAAGCTCGGTGAAGGGTCAAACATTGCTCATTTGCAATCTGTTGAAGGTGTCAAGTATCTCATTGTTGTTTTACTTCTAGGAATAGTGTTGTGCCTTAGTAGGCTGAGGTTAGTTGCTACTTTGTTTCTTGGCTTCCTTTTTGAGTGTCTCATTGTTGTTTTACTTCTCTGTTACTGCAGAAGACATTTACTTTCTTATAGTACTTGGTTTATTAGGTTTAGTGTTTCATATCTATGGATGATCTTGCCTTCGTTTTTAACTGTTTGTTTGCGGTTAGTTGTTGCTTTTATTACTCTTTCTTTTTTCATGTTATGTTTGTTTGTTTATTTAGTTTCTCATTGTGTGAGACTGTGAGTGATATGCTACTTCAAAGTATTTCCGCAGAGTCGCTTATAATGTAAGTGTAAAGTTTTTATATTTGTTTTCTAATGGTTAATTGTTGTTTTTGTTGTATTTTACATTTAACAAGTATGATGTGTTTGTTATAGAAAATTTTTTCCCCTGCATATTTCTTTTCTTTTGAAGATTGAAACAATTGAAATGGGTTCTCATTATTCCAGTGCTGTGGCCACTTACTTTGTTTGATCATTTGCATCTTCTTTGATATTTTAATTTCTTTTGCAGGTTGTTTTGTGCCTCAAGGTGTTTAAAAGCTGTTTGCCCTTAGATTTGCACTTTCAATCCTACTAGAATTTTTTTACTTTACTATTATCTCTTACTCCTATCCACCCAAAATGATTTGTTACAGTTAGTGAATATATTTTTTTTGCGTGTCATGCTTTCTTTGTTTGTTTATTTGGTCTCTCATATTCTGGATTACATTTTTTTGTAACTGCTTATGTGCTTCTTCTCAAGATATGTCTTAAAATAATTCATTCTTTTTTTAATACATCTTTTCTTAGTTTTTTTTCCTGATTGCAGAACATGTTGAGCTTCTGATATTACATAATTGACCCTGTTTATTGTTTATTTTTCAAGACTAATGTCACGTTTGTTGTACGGTCTTTGTTTTGTTGTAATTTTTTTTTGTTCTTTTGTATTTTTCTTTGTTCTATGTCTTATTGTTTCCTATATGTTTTACATCAACTCAGATCTTAAGGCTTTTTCTCACTCTGTTGTTGCTCTTTGAAAAGACATCTTCCTGAATTGAGCAAAAGAAATCCGCATGCCTTAGAAGTCGAAGGCTGTCAATCCGTCGCTCAGAGTGCAAAGCGTGTGTCGATTGTTGCTGCACCGGCTAGGGCTGCTTCTGTTAGACAGCTTCGTGGTACTTTATCAGTTTCTGCGTCCGCCCTGCCGTGTTCATTTCCAACGCCATGTAATCCACCCGTTTCTCTACTTATAAAAATATTGGTTCCTAAAACAAGTTCCTCATTACTAAAATTTGAAATGCAGGTTTCGCCTATCGATAATCATAGCTGATGAAACCATGACTGCAGCAGTAACAATCTTTGACAGAATCACTGTAGGTCCAGATTTCAATCGGAAATCACTCAACAAATCGATTACACACACACAGGCGGAATCTGTGTGTATGGTGGTGAAACAAAGGGTAGAAACAGAATTGGTGAAGATAAACAGGCAAACCACACAGGAATCAACCAAATAAGATATGGAATTGTAAGAACAACAGACGAAATAACTCCAAATGTGTATTGATTCAGAAAACTATGAAAGAGAGAATTTCAGGGTTACAACCCGCTATCTACACCCTAGAAATTCTCAAACTAGGCTATTTATAGAAAGTTGATAGGCATCGAAGCTATGCTTACCGAAACTACTAGTTTCGGTGAAGCATTTATAAGTGTGATAAGCCTGTCGAAACCAAACTATTTATCAAAACTACTATTTTCGATTGAACAAATCTCAATCGAAACTAAGTAGTTTCGATGGCCCAGACTTATAAATAAAACAGGAAATTACATTAAAATGAAAATACAAGTAAATAAACTAACTAAACAATGTTCAAAAGAAATACGTTGATGACAACAACTTATACAATAATAAGACTATACAATCTCCTCCTAAGCTGTTGCATCAATGTCTTCAACTCTTCTCTAAACAGTTGGCCATTGACTTGGTTGTTGAAAGTGAGGTTTTGCATTGATGGTCACCACCCTTTGATATGCCTTGGCATCAGCCTCATCATCGTTACGCAGGAGCTTGATAGGGTTGTTGAAAAGCACCTTAAGATCCTTTGGTTGAAATTTTAATAACTCCATGGGCTCAAATATGTGAATGTATTCCATTCCTTCCCTTTCAATCAAAGCACTTCCAATGGTGGGGTTGTAGAATCATTTTGTAAAACTTTGAAGCTAGACGGGTACTGACCGTGACAGTATTATAGATTTGACAGTTTCTGCTGGCTTGTACCGAAGGCTTACCCAAGGCCTTTGAGTTCTGTGATGAATTCTTGTCTTTGAGATAACTCTTCTTGGCTTAGCAGTGGTCATGGATTCGAAATCATTTAAAGTCTGATTTCTCAAGGTCTCAAAGTCTTTCGTAATGCCCACATTTTCAGGATTTTGTAGAGGTAGCTTGGCAAGAGCTCTTAAATCATATTTAGAGAGGGAGCTGAAGTCATGAGGAGACTTGAAGTGCTCCACTCCTCCTTTGTATCTTCGAACAATAAACAGAGATCTTTCCTTGTTATATTTCCATTCTATTTGAGGCTTCTTTAATTCTTGATATTCTTCAAACCATTTATAATGTTTGGGAAGCTCCTCAGCAGGCAGTTTCTTGAACCAGGATCTCCTTGTCTCTAAGCCCTGTTAGGATTGAGTGTCAACTGTAGTTGCAGGTGGAGTTGGTGTTGTTGTTGCTGTTGGTGAAGTTTGAGTTGCTTCTTTTGTGGTGCCAGTTTACCCAACACTGAATTCTTGCTCAACAAAAGTTACTTTTACATTTGAATCTTCAGCTTCTATGTAAGAAAGTGCCTGTATTTCATCTCTATCTTCAGTAAAGTATCTGATCTTATCTTCCTGTTCTTCCTCTAGGGTAACAATTTCAGGATAATCTTCAATTGCTCCAAAGTCATCAACCTGCTTTAGTAGATCATCTAGTTCATGATCTGATCCAATTTCTTCTTCATCTAATACCACAAGTTCAACATCAGCTTCTTTTCTCTTTCCTTTTCCTCTTAATGCTCTCCTTTCACTGATAGATGGAATATCACAACCTGTTTCTTCTATCTTGACTTCCACAGCATCTTTTGTCTTGGCAGCTTGGCCAGTGAAGATTATTAATGCAGACTGAGGATTTGACACAAAGGCAGGGGAAGAGGGTCCACCAGCAGAATTGGTCTCCCCTGAGCTATGGAAGGGGTTTCCTGTTGAGAAGATTTAATCAATGAAGCCTTGATTTGTTCAACAACACCAGATAAGGCTTTGAACTCTTGTTGTTGCTGAGAGATTATCTTTTGTTAGGTTTCCAGCTGGGTTTGTTGAACATCAAGTTAGGTATGTAAGTCGCCAACTTCCAGCCTTAGATCTTTCACTTCTTCCTTGCATTCTCTCAGTCCAGTCTTCAGATTTTCAATCACTTCATCTTGTTTTGTTATGGTTTCTTGTAACCTCTTTACCTCCAGACTCAGGGTTTTAACTATTGGGATAGATGGTGATGGATCAAGGAAGGGGGATGCAGGAACAGGTGTATGTGGTAGAGATGGTTGTGGTGAGGGTGGTGGAATATGAGTAGGAGAGTGAGTGGGGGTTAAGTGTTCAGGAATGTCAAACAGTGATTCATCAGAAGATGTTAAGGACTCCAGTCCTGTCTTAATTTTCTTTGCAAGAGGTTCTTCTTGTTCATAATCAGACTCGGAATCAGCTCGTCTCTTGGAGGAGGATGCAGGCGGTTCAGTCTGTTCCTCATCTTCAGACTCATAGTCAGATTGATCATACTTAGTGCCATAGATGCCTTCATCCAAGGTGTCACTAGACTCAACTTCAACTTCAATATTCTCTTGAACCTCATCATTAACATCTGCTTCTATGTTTTCAGCATGTTGCTCTTCAATTACAGGCTCAAGATTTTCTAACTGTTGATCAATAAAAGGAGACTCTAAGATAGGCTGTTCAATATCTTGCTCTATATGTTGATCAACATTAACATCTGGCTCTTGGTTCCCTTGATCTTGTTCTGCCTCTTCTTCTTCATATGATGAATCAACTTGTAGTTGTGGATCTATATCAGGAACAATCTCTTCTTCTTCACCCAAGATATGACCAAACAGAGGAATGTCAGCAATCACTCTGTTGGTTGCTTGAACTCTTCATGTAGCTTAAAGTCTTGGCAGTCATGTGATCAAAAACAAATATATGGCCATCTTGTTGCAAGTTAGGATGGAGATGATTAATAATGATCTGAAGATACCTAGGGTACACCAAGAACTTTTCCTTCACTCCTCCAGTCAGATTTTCCTTTAACTGTCCAAACACTAGCCCATAGAAGTTGTAGTCCCTCCCTTTAATCAATCCTAAGACTGCAGATGCCACCATGGCATTGGTTGAATCAAATCCACCTTTTCTGATAGACATGCAGTGAATAAAGACATGTACAATGTATCTCCATAGAGGTGGAAGGACATTCTTGATAATCTGTCCGCCCTTGAATTTATCTGGATGCCCCAATCTTCTAAAACATTTTTTAACATAAAAACTTGGAAAATCCACTGGTGCTTCATGATTATTATTAAAGTGTAACACCTCTCTGATAGTTGCCTTAGAAAAAAGAACTTCTTGATTATGAACTGTAGCCCTGATATGCTCCACATTGTCTATAACAGTTGTAGTTGCAGTACTCCAGAATTGCCTTATAGTAGTATCGAATACTGTAGGTTGTGGCTTATAGCAAAGCTGATATTAGAGTTGGCTAGGAAATTTAGAACAGGTAGGAAGTCTGCATTCTTGGCATCCGTAGTATTCAACACAGCACACACATTGTGCCTTTTAACAAATAAGAGATCCATATCTGCTCAGAAACAACACAAGGAAAATTATCAAACATTAGTCTAACACTTAGAAAAATTTCAGAAAGGCCTGACCGAAACTACTAGTTTCGGGTGAAGAAAGCACATCGAAACTACTTAGTTTCGGGCAAGGGTATCGAAACAACTAGTGTCGATGGAAAACCTGTTCAATTTCTGAGAACATTTTAAAGACAAAACACCCTTTAATCGAAACAACTAGTTTCGATTACTGAAATCTGATCAGAAACACAAGTATTCAAAAGCAAAGGCAAACTAAACTAAAAACTATATACAGAAAAACAAAATATGAATAGAAATAAAAAGAAACGAAAAGGTCGCCTGAGATGTCGAAACTCCATCTTACCGAGATTTTTGAAGAAATCTGCAAAATTAAACAATAGAAGAGTGAGATATTATCCATGATGAGTTCATAAACAGGATCTAAGTAAGAAACAACCCAAAAAACGCAATTTCAGTCGTAACAAGGGTAAAGGTGTAACCCTAGCAATTGCTGTATAAAACAGTAGCAAACATTTTGAGTAATCAAACTTGATGAAGACGACGGCGGAGGAATCAGATAAAGGAGACTGATTTCGCAAACTTAGACCGGAGAATCGAGCTTTTGTGTGTGAAAACGAAGGTGAAAATGGTTTCGGGTGAGTGAGAGTGAACGAAGCATGAAGAATAACCTGATTATGAAGACATTCAATTTGAGCTTTACAAAAGACTAAAATGACCCTGTCGAAACTATTAGTTTCGATAGAGAAAAGTAGTTTCAGGTGGTAGGTAGTTTCGGGCGGTTTGAGCAGTTTCGATGACAATGTTGTTTCGGGTGAATAGGAGTACTTGATCAGAAACAAAACGAAAAACACTCATATGTTCAAAATTTAAACAAGCTAATAAGGAAGATTAAGAAATTTATATAAAAAAATAAAAGTAAAAACAGTAAAAAACTTAGTCTTGGAGAAGATCCAACGTGCGATCATGTCTGGTCAAACCCTTGAAACACTTCATTTTGCACTCAGCTACTGTGAATCCCTGAAGATAGCTGATATTTGTACAAGATAAACCCGAACATTTGCTTGTCCAATGAGTTCATGTGATTAAGAGGTACCATTTGAGCATGAAACACGGCGTACCCCACATTTGCTTGTCACACCCTGACCGATGGCGGAATCATCGATGCGGACAATGAAATGATTGTTCAAAAGCACATGATAACTAAAATATTGCATAATTCATTAATTTAATTAAAGACAACAAACATTCAAGTACAATACAAATTCAAATAACCTAGTCTATTTCAAAACATTGATTTAATTAACTAGGTCCATAAGTTCTTAAGTGGTAGAATCTTTAGCAAGCAATCACATATCCAAACCTGAAACATTATTTAAATCAAGTGTCAACTATAAAGTTGGTGAGTACATAGGTTTAGTGGAACCGATAAATAGTAGATAAAAACGTTTTGCAACTCATTGTTTATCTTGTTAAACATAGCATACATGGTTGTATCATTTATCTAAGCACAATTCAAACCTTGATTGACGCGCTTGAGCATAGCACAACAGCTAGGCCCGGTATGTTTGAATATAGTTATCCACTATATCCGATATGTTTGAATATAACACGCGGCTATATCCAAGTATGCAGTAATAAACACCCCAACCGGGTGGGCTGGTCAGGCACAATAGATCTATTAATATTACTGTTGGTTTTCTTTGTGTTTAAAATAAATGAATGTACACCCAAGATAATTCACGATAAACAAGCATATAATCCATATGTATAACACGTATAAACAATTTGATGAGTAGCATGTATAATGTTTCACCCCAAAGCATGTAAAAATGTAAAATATGGGCTATGTAACTCACCTGGCTTGCGGATGTTTTAATCCACGCGTGTAGGTGATAAGGATGTTGAAATCTAAGCACGATGAAATCATATGTAGATAAATATGTATTATTGTATGTTTGTATATGTGTATTCGTATTTAAATGTGTATAGGTTTATAATAACATTCCTTAAAATTATTTGTATAAAATATTGTAGTAAAATAATAATGATTTTTAATAAAATTTAACATCTAAAAATATATATTTAATCTTGTTAAATATTTATATTTTTAAACAAGTAGATATTATATTTATAAAAATTTCTATTTTGTTTATTTATATTATTATTATTATATATATATTTTCTTTTGTGAATTAAAACTTATTTAAACGAGTTTATAAAATATAGGGTTTATTATTTATTATTTTAAAACTTTGACGGGTTAAATATGTGTAACGAGAAATTGTTTAATTGTTTCCAAAATAAACGAACGAGTCAACCAACTCGTAATAGTTTTATTGCATAGGGAAAATATTAAAATAATATAAAATGAATAAATAAAATAAAAACAGAAAAAAAATGGGTTGGGCCGGAGGCCATCAGGTTCGAACCCGCGACCTACGACACAAACACACACACGCATAACCAGCCGGGCTACTGCCCATCACTGGTTATGTGTGTATCGTTTAATTTATAAACACACACGCAAAGCTAGTCGCTGGTTCTCGGCAAGCGGCAAACCGTGTCCGAGAACATTGGTTTGCCCGGTAATCGAAGGTTTGAGGTCGGGTTGTCGATTGGAATAGTTTGCCATATGATATCAGAAGGTAAAGAAACGAAGTTGAGGTACCTACTTGGTCGCGAAGGGTCTGGACGGCAGGGTCTTAAATCCGAAAATACCAAGATCGGTTAACTATTCTTCGGGATGAATTAGACTCTGAGATTCTGGTCACAGCTTCTCACAGAGGCGACGAACCCAATGCCGGCTTCAATTTTGAGTGAGAGTGGGTGAAGAAGGGGTGGCGAGCTCGAGCAGGTTCGGTAATGGCTATTTATAGCCGAGCTCGATCCCGATAATGAGACAAGCAATTGAGTATGTCCAGACACTCGTCTGGACGAGACGAAACTATCGAGCCATCTTGCAGGCGTGGAGGTTTCTTGTCGAGGCCGAATTCGTGGCGTGGACTTTCGGCCACAAACATGATCAGGCTTTCTGTATGTCGGGAGACCAATTGGTCGGGGGCTTTTGTTCGAGTGGGGACGACGAGGTCAGGGAGACCATTTTCGGCTGTCGAGGTGCAGGGAACAGGCGTGTCGAGGGGGTCGCCGGAAAATGGCTTGGACCGCCGGACAATGGGGGAGACAACCGGAAATGCGAATTGGGATTTGGCAGAAATGGTCCCTGAAGTTTGTTTTTGTATTAAAATAGTCCCTGAGATTGTTACCCGTAGTCCCTGTGGTTTAGTCTGTCCAGAAACAGCCCCTTAACAAATTTTGTCTTAAAACCTTTTAGTTTCATTATTTTCAAAACAGCCCCTTAACTTTTATAAAAATAATTAATTAAATTTCTTTTTAATTTCAATTATATTTTATAAACTTATATTATTATTATAAATATATTTTTATAAAAGTCAATTATTATTTAGATAGATTATCATATTTTTGTTATGAACTTTTTAAATTTAGATTTATATAAAATTTTATGTAAGTTTAAAACTTATAAAATGATTAATTATTTTAAATCCATAAAATAAAAATAAAAGAAATGTATACTTTGTATAAAGTTTAAATAAAAATACTTGCATTTCATTCAATAGAAAATGTTTACATGACATATAATATAAAAGCGTGAATTGAAAACCCGAAATGTCACAATCTCCACCAATTTCTCAAATCTGGCAGAATCAAATGCTTTTGTAAAGATGTCGGCGGTTTGCTTGTCGGTTTTGACTTCAACGATTTTGATATGTTTCTTTTCGACACAATCACAGATGAAGTGGTGTTTGATCTCAATGTGTTTGGTTTTTGAGTGCTGAACGAGATTTTTGGTGATATGTGGAACGGCGGTGTTATCACACAGTATGGGAGTTTCATGGAAGGTGATCCCGTAATCAAGCATTTGATGGTGGATCCATCTTACTTGGGAACAACAAAGGGCTGCGGCAATGTATTCGACTTCGGCTGTGGATTGGGAAACGGTGGTTTGTTTCTTGCATTGCCAGGAGACGAGGCGGTTGCCAAGGAACTGACAACCCCCAGAAGTGGACTTTCGGTCTAAGTTGCATCCCCGGTAGTCTGAATCTGAATATGCCAAAAGATCAAACAAGTTATTTTTGGGATACCAAAGCCCAAGTTTTGGCTTGTACTTCAATTATCTTAAAATACGTTTGACAACAATTAAATGAGAGAGTTTAGGATTAGCCTGAAAGCGTGCACACAAGCACACTGCAAACATGATATCTGGTCTGCTAGCAGTGAGATACAGAAGAGATCCTATCATCGAGCGATAGAGGTGCTGATCAACGCTTTCACCATCCAAATCAGGAGACAGACAGTGTCGAACTTCCACGAGAGTCTTGTAAGGATGAGACTCAGCCATTTTGAACTTGGTCAGGATTTCTTTGACATACTTCTCTTGTTGGATAAGAATTCCCGACTCAGACTGATCTACTTGCAAACCAAGGAAGAACTTCATTTCTCCCATAGAACTCATTTCGAACTTAGAACGCATCACATCCTCGAACTCTTTACACAACCGAGGATTTGTGGATCCAAAAATGATGTCATCAACGTAGATTTGCACCAAAATGGTATCTGCACCATCCTTTCGTTTGAACAAAGTTTGGTCAATTGCCCCTCGTGTGAAACCATTTTCAAGCAGATGCGTAGATAACGTCTCATACCACGCACGAGGTGCTTGATGAAGACCGTACAATGCCTTATCAAGTTTGTAAACTCTGTCAGGATAGCTTGGATCAATGAAACCCGGTGGCTGCTTGACATAAACTTCCTCTTGAAGTCCATATAGGCTGCGTATGCGAGAAACATTCTGATGGCTTCCAAGCGAGCCACTGGTGCAAAAACATCCTCAAAGTCAATTCCTTCTTCTTGATAAAACCCCTGAACCACTAAGCGGGCTTTGTTTCGAATCACGATTCCCCCTTCGTCCTTTTTGTTACGAAATACCCAACGAGTGCCGATTGGAACTTTGTTCTTTGGAAGGTCTACCAGATTCCATACATGTAACTTGCTGAACTGCTGCAATTCTTCCTGTATGGCCTCTACCCAACTGTTCTCAAGCAAAGCAGCTTTGATATTCTTAGGTTCAACTTGAGATATGAAGCAAGTGAAGAGACTGTCATTCATTGCTTCGGTGGCACTACGAGTTCGGACTCCCACATTGAGTGGACCATTGATGTTGTATGTAGGATGATCCTTGTAAATTCTCAAATATGGAATCTCATCCTCTTCCAAGTGGTCATCCAGATTGGTTACGTTGATGTCAGGAATAACAACTTCCTTATTGATAGGACCTTCATTAGATGATTGTGGAGCAACATCCACTATTTGAGGAGTTTCTTCCTCAACAGTTTCACTTGTTGCCACATAATCCGAAGAATCCCGAGTGGATTCAACATTAGCTATAATAGGAGGATCATCTATATGCTGACTTGACGAAGAGGAGCTTGAAGCAGTAGCAGAAGAGGTACCTAGGATATTCACAAACATAAAAGGATTAGCTGAGACAGATATGTTAGTGAAACCAGGAAGATTAAATGATTTAAACAAAGAATCGACATCAAAAAGCCAATCAGGACCGTCCCCAGCGTCCGTATGATTGCTTTCATGCCAGTTGATATTAGTGGACTCCAGCACAATCCTTCGTCTCTTGTTGTAAACACAAAAAACTCTTTGGTTAGAGGAATAACCCACGAAATAACACTCATCCGCTTTGGCTTCAAACTTATTCAGCTGATCAGAAGTATTCAACATTGTGCAAACACACCCAAATTTCCTGAAGAAATCAATAACAGGCTTGCGCTTGTACATAATTTCATAAGGAGTCTTGTTGCAGCTTTTGGTGATGAGAACTCGATTTTGCACAAAACATGCGGTATTGACCGCCTCGACCCAAAACGTAACAGTAAGCTTATAATCAACGATCATAGTTCTTGCTGCTTCTATCAACGTGCGATTTCTTCGTTCAGCTACACTATTTTGTTGTGGAGTGCGAGGTGTACTGAATTGCCGAGAGATACCCTTACTTTCACAGAAAGAATCTAGAATGGCATTCTTGAACTCTGTGCCATGATCACTGTGAATACTCTTCACACTTAAATTGAACATGTTCTCGATTTGAAGCAGATGAATCTTCAAAGTCTCTGGCGTCTCATCTTTCTTTGCTAGGAAGAATACCCAAGTAAACCGAGAGAAGTCATCGGTTACCACCAAACAGTAGGATTTACATCCATGACTCATGACACTCACAGGACCGAAAAGATCCATGTGAAGCAATTGAAGGGGAGAATCAATGGAATTAGTGGTTTTGAGTTTGTGAGAAGATTTGTGTTGCTTGTCGTTAGATCAAGAGAGACAATGTTCCATAGGTGAGAAATCTTTTAAAGGCAAACCGGTGACAAGGTTTCCTCGAACAAGGCGGTTCATTGTCTTGAAATTCACATGTCCTAATCTCTTGTGCCAAAGAAAGGACTCATCCTCTAAAGCTTTTGAAAGAAAGCAGGATTCGATTCCTGATGGATTATTCATATCCAGACTATAAGTATTGAATCTTCGAGGAGCACGCATGAGAATTAGGTCTCCGGGAATAACCACTCCAGGCTTCAGAATCAAACATTCCTTAGAGTTGAAGAGGGCACAACAGTACAAATTTGGGACACACTCATCATATTATACTTCAGCTATGGGACGAAATTGACATTCTCCAAGCTATTTACACCGTTAGACACAGTTCCTTGTCATTCAATCTTTCCACCTCTTGGATTGCCCGCAAAGGCGACAAAATCTCCGTCCATTGGATGATAATCTTGTAATAAAGAAAAATGACCAGTCATATGTCTTGAACAACCACTGTCGACATGCGAGATATTGTCTCCAGTCCTTCTTAATTGTCCATACACGAAATGAATCATTTAGACATTTGTACCCAAGCCATTGCTAACTTGGAACTTCTTAATTTTACAAGATGCATTTCAAAAGTCATAGTCAAAATCCTCCTTTAATGTGTTCTCAAAAAGATCATTATTCTTAATTTTTCAAATCCTTTTCTACCAATTTTTAGCATTTTTAATCCTTTTACGTCGCAAAGTTCTATTATGTTGTGATTTAGAAAAAACATTTGAAACACCATCAACTGAATTTTGAATAACAGATGGTACGTTTTCTTTTTTGAAATGATATGTAGACAATTTACATGTCTTGAAAACATGATTGGATTCCCTACAACTAAAACAAACTTTATCACATGTTGGCTTAGCCTGATAGTTGTCATCACAGGATGATGAAGATGATTGTGATGTTGAGACATCAGAACTAGAGGCAAATCTTTCTTCAATATCTCTTTCTTGAAGACTTTGATCTTCCTTTAATCTGAAAAATTCCAGATTGCTCATTGTTTCTTGTGGAATATCAGTCACAACAACTCCTGCACTTTTAAAATTTGCAATACAACTCATAGCATTTACAGATTTAGGAACAAACGGCAAAGCATGCTTAAACTTAGAAATAGCATTTCTCAAACTATCATGCTCAAAAGGCACAAAACCAAAATACAAATTTTCAATGTATTCACAAATATCTGGTTTTGAAATGGACATATTATTACATTCATTCGACTCAAGTTCATTTAAAACATTTCCTTTACTAGAACTCTCCTCACAATCATCTTCGAAACCTACATAATCTGACTCTGCACAGGAAGCAAAACTGTCAGAATCTGAAGTTTGGATATACTCATTAGCAGATAAATTGCAAACAAAAGGTGTGGGAACATGAGGAACTGGCATATCAGCAAATCTTCCAGACTTGGAATATGGATGAGGGTGAGAGTTATACCCGATGCCTTCTGTGACCTTTTTATTAATTTGGTTGTCAATGATTCCAAAAAGAATTTTCTGATCCATACCCATGTGTTCAACTTGAAAATTTGCCTTTTCAGCCTTTTGAAGTCTTTCAGTTAAAATTTGATTATTATTCTTTCGTGTAGTAAGTTGTACAATCAAAGATCGGTTTTCTCCAGAAATATCATAAATTTTCTTTAAGTAAAGTTTCTCATTTTTAGCTACAGAATCATACATCACCTTTATATAATCTCGTTCATCGACCAAAGCCTGGTTGATGAATCTATATTTCTGAATCTCATTTAAACAGGATTTAGCACTGCAAAGTCTAGACATTACCTCAGCTGGTACGGCAGTGAGATCCTTATCTGGTTCAATCATGACACATTTCTCCTTTTCTTCAATGTCTGTCATCAGTGCCTTGTCAGTTTCTTCCCCTTCTTGATCTCCCCAATGATAGTGTCCATCATCTTGACAGACCAGAGCTGTTGAGCTGGAAGTTGTAGTGGATTTGGGAGAGATGGCAGCTTGTTTTCCAGATGAATTCTTTTTCTCATGCTGCTCCTTTGATGATGGCTTCTTGCAGTTCCTTGCAAAATGACCCAGCTGGTCACAATTGTAGTATCTCACATTTTTTATATCAAACCCTAAAGTCTTTCCTTGCTTGAATCTATCCATCCTAGTCCTTTTGATGAATCTTTTGGCTCTCAGAGTCAGCATAGCCATACACCAATCAATATCCATCTTTTCCAAATCATCCGGGTTGATCTGCTCCAAGTCATCGGGTTGAAAGCTGACCGGTGTCAGGTTTCCAGAAATCAGTGCATCATAGCACGACATGAAGGCAGTCATGATAGGCTGATACTCATCAGGAATCATAGTGGTGGGCTTCTGAGAGTTGGATGAAGTAGTAGGCTGAACTCCAGAAATCGAAGGTGGGACATCAGTTTGAAAATAAGCCATTGTAGTTTTGTTGGATGAAGTGGAGGAACCTTGACCTACAAGAAGAGCTGTGTTTCCAAACTGATTAGTTGGAGTGACTGCACCTTTCTTTATCTCCAACTCATAAGACTCCAGAATGCTGAAGAGTTCTTGTTGTGATAAGTCACTTAGTTTTTCAGTTTTCTTGATCATAATCCGATACATATTCCATTCCTCGGGCAGTGAATCAAGCAGCTTCTTGTTTAACTCAACAGTGGGATACTTAGTTCCCAAGACTTTCAACTTAGAAACAATGCTTGAGAAATGGTTGATCAACTAAGACATGGGTTCACCAGGGACACTGCTAAACATTTCATATTGCTTCTTTATTAAATCCCTCTTGCTTTCTCTAACCTCAACACTTCCCTCATACCTTGTAGATAAAGCAACCCAAATATCTTTGGCAGTAGTATACTCAGCAAATATGTTAAACACATCCATAGGAAGAGCCATAGCAATAGATCCATAAGCCTTGTTATCTCTGGCAATTAAGGCAATATCATTTTCATCATATTCAGACACAAGCTTAGTACGTTGAACATCTGCAGTGGTAGTAACTGGCTTGTGTGGGCCATCAATGATTGACTGCAATAGAGTATGGTCATGGAACTGAAAGAAAGTCTTCATTTTCTTGGTCCAATCATCAAAGTCTCTTGTGGACACCAAGACAGGTGGTTTGTTTCCACTAGCATATTCACTGTTGCTTGAAGATGCCATAACTCAGAGAAGTTAAAAACAAACTGTAGCTAGTTTCGGGTGAACAGGGATGATCGAAACAACTAGTTTCGATAGAGAAAAAGCTGATCGAAACTACTAGTTTCGATAGAACAAGGCATGCCCGAAACTTCTAGTTTCGATTGAAGAAACAGAATCCAGAAATAACAAGTTTCGATGAAGAAGACTTAGCAGAAAATCTAGCAAACTCAGAAGAAACTACAAGTTTCGATTGAAACTAGTTTCGATACTCCAGTAGTTTCGGGTGAACAGTCTGCAAAGGTTAGTTTTGATAGAACAAGACAAAAAGCTAGTTTCGATGATATCTTTTCCAGACAGAAGTACAGACAAAAAGTTTCGATGACCAACTAAAAGCAGAGATTGTCTCCCAGTAGTTTCGATACCTCCTTCTTCAAGCTTCAACAGACTCCATTGATGAAAAGCTTCAAATATCAAAGACAATAAACTAGCAATCTGATCCAGCAAAAAGCTTCCAAATAATCTTCTAAACACAAATCAATCTTCAGATCCGAAAAACTCGAAGAAACAGTGCTGAAATCGATGAAACGGTACTTCCAAAACTTCGATGCAGAAAAACTTCAATAAAATGCCCAAAAACACCTAAAATCGATCAGAATAACCTGAATATACTCGGAAATCAAGAGCATAAAGTTCTGATACCAATTGTAGGTCCAGATTTCAATCGGAAATCACTTAACAGATCGATTACACACACTCAGGCGGAATCTATGTGTATGGTGGTGAAACAGAGGGTAGAAACAGAATTGGTGAAGATAAACAGACAAACCACATAGGAATCAACACAAATAAGATATGAAATTGTAAGAATAACATATGAAATAACTCCAAATGTGTATTGATTCAGAAAACTGTGAAAGAGAGAATTTCAGGGTTACAAGCGCTATCCACACCCTAGAAATTCTCAAAATAGGCTATTTATAGTAAGTTGACAGGCATCGAAACTATGCTTACTGAAACTACTAGTTTCGGTGAAGCATTTACAAGTGTGATAAGCCTGTCGAAACTAAACTATCTGTCGAAACTACTAGTTTCGATTGAACAAACCTCAATCGAAACTAAGTAGTTTCGATGGCCCAGACTTAGAAATAAAACAGAAAATTACATTAAAATGAAAATACAAGTAAATAAACTAACTAAGCAATGTTCAAAAGAAATACATTAATAACAACAGCTTATACAATAATAAGACTCTACAATCACAAAACAATTGGTTAAAAAAGAACCCTCAGAGTTGGTTACCATAGAAAAATACAACAACCCGCACGTGATTCCACCTCCCCTTCTAGCACTGAGACGACAAATCAATAAATTCTATTCACTGTTTCAAAAATATCAGAGGCATCAAACATCACAGACGAAGCATTATCCACACCATCATCTAAAGAAGCATCAACAACAGATAAAATAACCCCTGCACGAGAAACCCCAGCCCCAAAACTACATCAAAGCACTAGCATCAAAAGGAATCTCTTTGAAAAAACAGGTTATGAACACTTTCTTACAAAACCAACAGCCTGAAAAAATTAACACTTTTCAGTTTGAAAAAAAACCCTCATCTTTTGCATCTTACAGGTGAAGACCTAAGTGAGACGAAAAAACAACGCTATCCAGACACGCCAACTCCATGAGAAGATACCAAATTTCCAATCATGATCAATGGCTTTGTTAGTATTCCAACACAAGTTAAACGGTTTATGCTTTTGAAACCAACCCTTTTGTAAAATAATTAATAAGTTGTGCTCAGTTCTTATGTTAATTTTGTGTAGGACTGTGTTTAATTATATGCGCAAACATTCCACCTACTTCATTATTTTGTACCACAAAACATATTTACAACCACATTTATTATCGCCTTTAACCCAAAATAGGTTATCTTATTGTATCGTCACTATATAGTCCGAACACCATCCGATAAAAGCTTTATTCCCGCCGCAAAACGCCGGCAGGAACTACCTAGTTCAAAAACAATCAACAACCTTATTCATGTACCATGCAAAGTCTTTAAATAAAGCATAACAAACTTGGAGATAAAACCAACAAAACATAAACTACTACATAATCATTAAAGAAATAACAAACTCAGAGAATGATAACTTATTTAACTGGGTAGGGTTTATTTTTAACCGATTAACCGTAAACCGGTTATTTTATAAATAATTCAAAAAATTCAAAAAAAATTCAAAGTATCAAAATAAACTAATTATATAAAATAAACTCAATAAACTTTTTTTTTATTTTATTTTTCAAATTTTAGAATTAACAATACATAAATTTATTAAAAAAACATTAAAAATAGCGAATACATTTTATTTTTTGACAAATAATCATCTTCGTCTTCGTTATGTGTTCATTCTCCGTCTTTGGGTCTAGTTGAGCATACCGATTCAATCATCTTTGTCAAGCGCGGGTTGTTAAAGTGAACAAACGAAAAACTTTCTTGAATAACAATATGTGTCATCCTCTCAAGAACTATGTCGACGTCGAAATTCCAAATACCTCCCTCGATTGATATTTGTGCTTGACCACGAGCCCGGTTGGTTTTCACCACCCTGCGATGTTTTTCCGCAAGTGACTTCAAAGTGGAGTTGGATTTGCATTGAGAAACGAACCACAATTTTTGCATCGAGCCTTTTGACTACCCTTGGACATTTCCCATGAATCGTATTTTGAAAAAATACTTTGGTTTCTTGTTGTTGGTATGATCCTCACCACCTGTTACATCACTTAAGAAAGCACCGACTTCAAATAAACCTTAAGCACTTGAGCTATGTGAGATTGTGAACATTTTGAAACTTGCAAAATTTTCATTGTTTTTGCGTTTTTTGAGCATTTCGTGTTTTTGACAGCTAGAAAAGTGTTTTCGTCCCTAACATAGGGGATCAAAATTGTCCAAAAAACTTGAAAAACGGTAACTTACGGCTAGTTTCGTCCAAAACGTAATTAGCCGGTTAACAGGTTTGAAACCAATAAAAAAAACCGGTTCGACTTTAACCGGTTTATAATCAATTCACGATTTCATATCCTTTAACAAGTTTGTAAGCTCCGCTTCGCACTAGTTTGAAACTGGTTAGGGTTCAGTACAACTATAGCGAGTCGTTCTATATCATAATAGATAATATTAGATCATATATATCTCACTGGACCATATTAGGCCTTAAGGGTTATGTTTAAATGAGAACTCTAAATATTTTGAGAACTCGTTAAAAAACCAATTAAAACGATTTTTTTTTGTTTTCACTACCTTTATTATTAAAATACAACATAAAACATTATTTATCTCTCCAATTAATACATCTCTTCTCTCTAAATTATTCTTAAAAAAATTTATACACATGTGTAAATGGTAAACACTTACACATGCGTAAGTGGTAAACTTACACATGTGTATTTTTTTAATATATGAATAGATGTAAATTTAAATATAAAAATTCATTTTTTTATGTTGTGTACTAGTAATAAAGGTTGTAAAAAAAATGGTTTTGATTCGTTTTTTGACGAGTTCTCACGAGTTCTCAAAATATTTAGGAGTTCTCAAAATAATGCATTCCCTAGGCTTTGATAGTCATAAAAACTTTTAAAGGAACGGGAAATAATATAATGTAAAAGGAATGGCACAACTTAACTAATTACAACGACGCTCTAAGTTAGTTAACACCAATTAAAACCAACGGGTAATAATATAATGTAAAACATATTGTATATAATTGTAGGGGGAGAATCAAATAAAAAGTAACTTTTCGCTAAAAAATCTAAAAAAATGACAAAAACATTAAGAAACGATATCAAACGAACTCCGATTGAGTTAATTTCAGCGGCGTTGAAACCGTCTCGTCGAACTCTACCATCTTAGCTTTTAGGGTTTAGATTTTAAGGTTTAGATTTTACGTTTGAATTTTAGGGTTTTAGCCTTAGGGTTTAGCTTTTAGTGTTTAGATTTTATGGTTTAGGTTTTTTTTTTGGAGTGGGGTGGGGGGTTTAGGTTTTTGAGGGTGGGTTTAGGTTTTTTGAGGGGGGGGTGGGGGGGGGGTTTAGGTTTTTTGAGGGTGGGGGTGCTGCTTTTAGGCTTTTCGGGGTAGGGTTGGAGAGGGGTTTAGGTTTTTGGGGGTGCGGGTGGAGGGGGGCTTAGGTTTTTGGGTCCGGGTTAGGGTTCGATGAGACGGTTCCAACGACGCTGGAATGAGCTCAATCGGAGTTCGTTTGACCCACTTCTTAGGATTTTTTTAGCAAAAAATCACTTATTAGTGGAATCGTCCCCTATAATTGTAACACATGTGCACGTTTGAGAAGTTATTTGAAACGAACGAGTAATAACACTTGATATTTAAAGAAAATATTGTAGATTTTTAAAGAAAATATGTAAATTGTATATAAATTATAACTGTTATCTATGAAAAAAAATTCTTTTTTTTGGATTCCGTCGTTAATCAACAACCAACCGATTTCCATGGGATTTTTCGACGATTAAAAAGTATTATTTATAATTATGTCGGAAATCTTTTAGAAAATTAACCGACAATAAGTAAAAGTTATTTAATATTTTATTGAATTCCGTCAAAAAATTAACCGAGATGATAATTAAAACTTAATTTTTATTTTTATTTTTTTGGATTCCGTAACATCCGTCGGTAATTATCAACATGATTTTGCATCCGTTGATTATACTCGGTTTTTCTGGGAGTTTTTTTCGAATGAGTGTTGTTGAAAAAGTTAGGAGTGACGTTTATCCATTTTAACTAGTTGAGACCCTAATGTTTCAAAACCTCGGTCTAAACCTGACATTTCATTTTTGACTTCATTTGAGTCCAAATGCTTAACGCCGTTAGAGGTAACTGTTAACTTTTTTTCAAAATGACCAAAACACGAGTTTCAAATGGTTAAAAATACATTTATTTTTGTCATTTCTATAAATGTGTGTATAAATATTCTTTTTTATAAACTTCTTTTTTTTAAACCGCCTCTCAGCCCCGCCAGACACTCCGTCTCCGGCGCCACCCACAACCACCGCACCACCTCCTTCCCCTCCGTCTCCCCGGCGCCACCCGTCTGGGTTACCTCCCTTGAGAACCATTTGAAAGCCACCAACTATATTAACCAAACAACAAGAAATTCAGCATTTACCATGAAATTTGATATCTAATTTTATAGTCTTCAAAAATCAAAAACTAATTTTATCTTTCCTCTGCAAAATCAACTATATTTTTGATTTTTATAACTTCTTCTGGCAATGAATAATAGCGAGTTCCGGAACAATTACAGCCATCAAACATTTGCGCACAAATTGAAACCACGAAACATCAAGTCAATCACATAAATCAACATTCCGCCAACTATAATTCTCCAAAATCACTAAACAAAAAGACAGAGGATAATTATAATCACCTTTCACATTACAGAATCGAAAGGAATGAGAAGGAAGATCATCAAACTCTTCGCCGAGTGGAGGCCCGTCTTTCCTGAACTTGCTATTATTCCGTCGGCGCCGCCTGGGTTACCTCCCTTGAGACCGCCATCGTCTTCACCAAAACCCTAGAATCGTCACCGCCTCTCTGCCGGGACGACTCCATTGTCTTCCTCCCTTGAGACCGCTGGTCGCCGTTGGATCAACCGGAGGGGCCGCCGGATGTGGCCCGCACCCTCCATCTCTTTCTGCTCTCCCTCTCTCTCGAAAATGCTCTGTCATCTCTGAGGATATGTGTTGTGGTTAGGGTTTTAGAATGAAAAAGAGGATAAAAGATGCAGGTGATTTTTAAGGGGAAATGGTTTTAGGAAATATAAATGTAGTTTTAACAGTTTTGAGTATCTAACGGTATTTTGGTCATTTTATAAATAGGTTAACTGTAATTTAACGACGTTAATCTTCGCTTCTCCCACATTCGGTTGCCATTTCATCAGAATCAGTTCTCCATTCCTTGGCCATCAGAATCAACGATCGGACCAGTTTGCCATCCATCAGGTATAAGATTTTGAGATTGTAGAGTGCAAGTTTTGAATTTTGTTTTGATGTTTGCTATGATAACAGAACTGGGTTTGGATATTCAGTTATGGAGGGTTTGGATAACAGAACCCAACCAAACGCGTCACATCTGTGTTCTCGTCTTCAGAATTAGGTATGTATTTCTCTTCGGGTCAGTGACGTACCCGCCCTCTTAACCGGGGACGAGATCGTTAAGTACCCGTTAGAAATTTATAAATAAAATTTTAATTAAATCTAAAAAAACTAATATTTAAAATTAAAATTAATAAATATTATTTAAAATATAAGTAAAATTTAAATTTACAAAAACTAAAATTTAATCTAAACGAAATTAATATTTATAATATAAATTATAATTAATGTGTGTTGGGAACATACATATAAAACAACAATGGAAGACAGAGAGCAGCAAGGTAGAAGATCAAGACTACCAAAGAAGCAGAATCACATCTTTTTTGTTTGTGAGCAGATCCAGTGAGTGGATCCAGGAAAAGACCTAGAGAAGACAAGTAAAGCAAGAATAATGTTGTGTGAACAAGAGAATTAAGATCATATATGTGTCAACCGACCAGGTAAGAGACAAGTCGTGTGAGGCAACCGTAGAGAAGACCGAAGTAGAAGAAGCCACCTATGTGGAGGCAAGTAACGAGCAAGGAACATGTGTGGTTCAATGAACAGGAGACCGATTAGCTTGTGAGAAGAAATCGGAAGAACGGTACCTGCGGGCCGAAGCAAGAAACCTGTGTGAATCCAACAAAAGTTGACCTTTTTGAGACAAAGGAGGATCTGTGTGATCAAAAGACCTGTGTGGAGCCAAAATCTAAGTGAAAAAAAGGAGGAAAATGGAGGTAAATGGGTCGAACCAAAGAAAAAGGAGAAGGATAACTCTTAGTGAATTATTAGAGATAATATTGGTTGACTGAAATCACACCAAGCAGCTAGCTTTCACGATGTCATCAGTGCTGAAGCCATAAAGTTCTTCTTTTACTTCTTCTTTAACACGGGATAACACTGCAGCCATGAAGACTGGTCGGTTGCTGCTCTCATCTACCTGCAGTGGAGAAGTAGAATTCTTCTTCTTTTTGTGGTCTTCTAACCATCCATTAATCACAACATCCATCTCTATAGCCGTCTTCTTCATCTTCTTCTCATACCCTCCTAAATCTAACCACCTTAACCATGGAATGGCATCTGATGGCACAAATGCACCAAACAGGTCCACAATTCGCCTAATGGCCTTCTGAAACTGATCTCTGTTTTGTTCACCAGGCGAAAAATGATTGCCAAACATCATCCTTACAATCATGTTCACAATTATGTTTTCAAACTACTGTTTCATGTCAACAATTACGGTTTCAGAAGATCTCTTATTTCTTACCCAAGTTCTGTAAATATCTATTATAGATGACTTCACTTCAGAGACTCGGATATGTTCAAGCATTTGAAGGCGATGGCGAGACGCAAGTTCAAGCACAACTATCCTGCGAATCTGATGCCAGTATGGTCCATATGGTCCAAGACCGAAGTTAGCATAGTTGTAGCCCATCAGCTCTATTGCCATGGCTTTTTGTCGGCTAGCAAAGACTCTATCGTTGGTGGCTAAGCACTCTTTAGCCATCTCAGAATTGCTAACAACTAAGACTCGATGAACACCAAGTTTGATAGTGAAGATTGATCCAAACTTGTCAGCCATAGAACCCAACAGTTTGTGAGGAACTTGGGAACCAGCTAAAAGATGCAAGTGACCAATTATTGGCCATGATCCAGTAGCTTCTGGTGGTTTATTTCCCAACCCGTAGTTGACCCTCTTAACTCCATTTCTTATCGCTTCAAGACAACGAAAGATAAGAAAACATAATATGCTGGCTACAAAGATTACAAGTAATAAAAGTAAATCCATAAAAACCTTTCAGGAACAAGAAAGTTCTACGGCATCAGAGATGATGACTATAGTGGAGAGAAGGATTATAGTTCAAAATTGGGAGGAATGAATTATTTCAATTAGATTTCAACAATTCATGTTAACACCTTGTCTGGCCAGGATGGAATGAGTACGCCTATATGAAATGAGTAAACCTTGCATATGTAAATACATATATACACACACACACAAATATATATATATATATAGGAGACGGTTCCACTAAAAAGTGGTTTTTCGCTAAGAAATCCTAAGAAGTGTGTCAAACGAACTCCGATTGAGCTCATTCCAGCGGCGTTGGAACCGTCTCATCGAACCCTAACCCGGACCCAAAAACCTAAACCCCCCTCCACCCGCACCCCCAAAAACCTAACCCCCCCCCTCCAACCCTACCCCAAAAAGCCTAAAACCACCACCCCCACCCCCAAAAACCTAAACCCCACACCTCCACCCAAAAAAATAACCCAAACCCTAAAAGCTAAACACTAAGGCTAAACCATAAGGCTAAAACCCTAAAATTCAAACGTAAAATGTAAGCCTTAAAAGCTAAGATGGTAGAGTTCGACGAGCCGGTTCCAACGCCGCTGAATTTAGCTCAATCGGAGTTCGTTTGATATCGTTTCTTAAGTTTTTTGTCATTTCTTAGATTTATTAGCGAAAAACTACTTTTTATTTGATTCTCCCCCTATATATATATATATATATATATATATATATATATATATATATATATATATATATATATGAGTGAGTTAACTAGAAAACTCATTTTCATGAGAAAACCAAAAAAGATATGAAATTGTAAGAACAACAGATGAAATAACTCCAAATGTGTATTGATTCAGAAAATTGTGAAAGAGAGAATTTCAGGGTTACATACGCTATCCACACCCTAGAAATTCTCAAACTAGGCTATTTATAGTAAGTTGTCAGGCATCGAAACTATGCTTACCGAAACTACTAGTTTCGAAGAAGCATTTACAAGTGTGATAAGTCTGTCGAAACTAAACTATCTATCGAAACTACTAGTTTCGATTGAACAAACCTCAATCGAAACTAAGTAGTTTCGATGGCCCAGACTTAGAAATAAAACAAGAAATTACATTAAAATGAAAATACGAGTAAATAAACTATCTAAACAATGTTCAAAAGAAATACATTGATAACAACTTATACAATAATAAGACTCTACAATCTCCCCCTAAGTTGCTGCATCAATGTCTTCAACCCTTCTCTAATCAGTTGGCCCTTGACTTGGTTGCTAAAGTGAGGTTTTGCATTGATGGTCACCACCCTTTGATATGCCTTGGCATCAGCCTCATCATCGTTATGCAGGAGCTTGATAGGGTTGTTGAAAAGCACCTCAAGATCCTCTGGTTGAAATTTTAATAACTCCATGGGCTCAAATATGTGAATGTCTTCCATTCCTTCCCTTTCAATCACAGCACTTCCATCGGAGTTCGTTTGATATCGTTTCTTAAGGTTTTTGTCATTTCTTAGATTTATTAGCGAAAAATTACTTTTTATTTGATCCTCCCCCTATATATATATATATATATATATAAATATATATATATATATATATATATAGGGGTGAGTTCACTAGAAAACTCATTTTCATGAGAAAACAAAAAAACTACTTATTAAAGGTGCTACATATGTGTAGTACACCCAAAAACCTAACCCCCACCCAAAAACCTAAACCCACCTCACCCACCCCCCACCCAAAAACCTAAACCCCCTACCCACCCCCTAACCCCCTTAAAAAAAACTTAACCTAAAAGCTAAACTAAACCCAAAAGCTAACCCTACTATACATATGTAGTAGGGCGCTGCTTTTTTTCTTTTGAAAAATGACGACGTGTGGAACAAGGTCTCCGAAGCGGTTTTTTAGTTTTTGATTTATATTTTGAGTTATGATTTTTTTATTATTTTTTTTATCTTTAATAAATAGTTTTTTGGTTTTCTCATGAACAATGAGTTTTCTTATTATCTTTCCCCTATATATATATATATATATATATATATATATATATATATATATATATATATATATATATACTAGTGTTAGAACCCGTGTATTACACGGAGGCTGAATAAACGATACAATGTGAAATAAAAAAAATATATTGAATATAATTCATAAATTTATAAATATTTATTTGTATACAACGTTGGATGCTTTATTTGTAATTTTTCTATCTCTATCTAAGATTAAAAGTTTTAACTCGTATATAATTTTTAACCCTGGAAAGTGCCACTTACAGTTGCCCATGTGTGAAAAATGATTGTCTCAAGAACAAACCAACCATTCATAGTGACTGTCCGTGACTCTTATTTATTGTCATGACAAAACAAACAGAGAGTGAAACTGTCTTCTTTGAAACTTAAAAGGAACTCATTTGTCTAAAGGTGTCAAATTAATTATTAGAATATAAGTGCGGAAAAAATATTACCCGTATATTACACTGTTGGATAAATGAAATATTAAATAGTTAGTAGTGAGCGAAAAATAAAAATAAAAGAAATAGTTGAAAAAAGAAATAATAAATAAATGAAATATTAATAAAGTAAATATTAATAAAGAAAATACTAAACAATTGAGAAAAAATAAGTGGAACAAATAACTTTGTGTTTACAGAATTGTGACAAGTGGCGTCAGTTACTTATTTATTTAGGTATAGCTAAATGTATTAAATATGACTAAAAAATTATGTTATTCTAATTATAATATAACAAACTCTAAATAAATTTTTGCATGAAATTTAAACTTATGGCGACTTTAAACAGGTATGCCTTCTCATTTTAAATTACTTTTATTTAACTTTTAAACGTATGACCCACTAAAGATAAAACATAATTCAAATCGACCCGTTTATAAAAAAATTGGTCGAATTTTTCACATTTACAAAACATATATAAGCATATACAAAGATCTAAAATAAGTCATGATATAAACCCACCTTAAGAAACGACTCAAGTGCTACTAAGGTGTAATATATTCGTCGACGGAGTATTTAAAAACCTAGCAAATCATTTTCAACCCTCTTCAATTAAATTGTAGATTTCGGATATTGTTAATTTAAGTCTAAAAATTAAATTAAAAAATAGATTTTATTAATTTAACAGTCAGTATAAATAAAAATTCTACTTATAATAAAAATGATCAACTGTTAAAAAGAAAACCTGAATTAGAGCCATGTATAGTTTCATATGTTGTGTTAATCTTGCTACATAATAATCGGTACTCTCAAGTTTTTCATTTTCTTCTCGGTAACGAATGACTCTTAAGCAGTGTTGTAAAAATCGCTAGGCGCTAGTCGGGCGGTGGGGTAGGGCCTAGGCCTAGGCGGGATTAATCGGGGCCTAGGTGGGATTAATCAGATTGGAAATTTTATATGTAATTTTCAGTTTTTTATATATATACACACATTTTTATATGTAATTTTTATAAAAATGTTCATTTTTAAACCACACCAAAGGTTTTCGCCGAAAATTTCAGGATTTCGCCGGAAATTTCAGGTTTTCGCCAGAATGTTTGCCGGAATCTGGCCGCCTAGGCTCGATTTGGACCGTCTAGCGATTTTTGGACCGACTAGGTCAAAATTCCTCCTTAGCCGAGCGCCTAGCGATTAATCGGCGCCTAGGCGCGATTTTTACAACACTGCTCTTAAGTAAGCATCTTTTGATTCAAATTCCACCTGCAGAAACAATTTTTTTATTCATTTGATAAATTTTCTAGTTTTACCCTTTTGACTTGTTAGTATTGAAACATAACCCAAATTGACACATTTTCACTTAATGGGTTAAAAATAACCCTCTAGTTTTCATTTATAGAGAAGGAGGATTTTCGTTTTTACCCTTTTGACCCGTTATTATAAGAACATAACCCAAATTAACATATTTTTACGTAATAGGTCAAAAGTGACCCTTTAATTAGGAGGATAATTTTCTATATTACACTTTTGACCTGTTAGTAATTGATAATAACCAAAATTGACATATTTTCACATGATAAGTAAAAAATGACCCTCTAATTGTCCTATACGGTGAAAGAGAATTTAAGATGTAATTGAGTTCCATTTACTTGAAGTGATGATAGGGTCTTGACTCACAAAATGTAAATGAAGAGTATGTTATGTTGTAATGATGAAAGCAATTCGTCGATTCAACAGAGAGTTTCGTGTGTTGATAACAACTTGTCTGAGTCACAGCTTATAATGGAATCGATTCCTAAATCATCGACAGAAATCTTGGGGAGGTTCAGGTTGTTATCGAAGGAAGGCTAATTCAGAAAGAAAGTGCAAAAGCCTTTTAAAAAATAAATAATAAAAACTTTGATTTCTTTTTAATTGTCTATTTTATTTATTTATTTTAAAACCACTTAATTGATTCATTAAATTTTATAATGATATGACAAAATATAACGTGAGATTCAACAAAATTATAACAAATATTAGATATTTAAATATGTAAATATATGATTGAAATTTTTTTTAATTGAATCCTTTTTTTGTTATAAAATTGTTTTCAGTTTGTAGAATTAATAAAAATATGATTGAACAATTTAATTGCTATAAACAAAACATTGAATTGAAAAATCTATAGATAAAAATTTTAATGAATTATTAATTTAGTTGACTAAAATAATGAAGTTGATTATTAATATGAGAGAGGCGGGAAAACCAATTCTGTAAGGCCCTAGAAAGATGACACATGTCCTTCCAATTTACTTGTTTATTAAGTAGTATATATATATATATATATATATAGGGGTTGTATCCATTGTAAACCCTTAGTTATTGTGTAAAACCATTCTAGACCACACATCCAATTTGCTATATTTTATTATGTGGCTGAGATTGAAACTATAATTTTGATTTTACTTTTCTTTTTAAAATTCTTAAAAAACCCACAAAAGGGTAAATATGTAAATTTATATTATTTAATTTAATGAAAATTACTCTATCTCTCTCTTTATATATATATATATATCCAGATCGTATTATTTCTAAAGAACCCATGTGTAAAAGTAGTTTACACATATTTACAAATCAGAAAATTACATCTAAAATACATAAATATTTTTTCAAATGTGTAAAAAAAGGCTAAAATTCAGATTGCATGGTCCATTTACACTTGTGTTAAAAACAAAAACATATGTGTAAATTCAGATTTCGCATGTGTAAATATCAAAAACACATGTGTAAATTACTCTCCCTCTCTATTCTCTCTCTCTCTCTCTCTATATATATATATATATTTCATATTATTTATAAAGAACCCATGTGTAAAAGTAGTTTACACAGATTTACAAATCAGAAAATTACATCCAAAATACACAAATATTTTTGCAAATGTGTAAAAAAACCCTAAAATTCAAATTGCACGGTCCATTTACACATGTGTAAATATCAAAAACACATGTGTAAAACCAATATATATAAAACATATAAGACATTCAAGCTCAAACTTTTGAACTAGTTGCAAATAAATAGCAATGCACTTTCACTTATAAATACACAAAATATATACAAAACATCATATTAGAAACGAGATCTGTTTTTTCTGTGTTCTCGGTAGTTTGGTTACGAACATCATACAAAACATCATATTATAAATACACAAAATATATACAAAGCAACAGGCATTTACCTTTTTGGCCTCGGGTCTTTGACCATAAGAATAAGAATTATCACTAGTTATCCTTGGTGACTTTCCACCACCAACACCAACATGAGTTCTGTTTTTTTGGTCTTAATGCATCTGTGTTCTTTGGTGTATCAGATTCCAACTTCTTGGATTTAGCATTCTTTACTTCAGCTTCTTCTTACGTCTGAAATCAAGGTTTATCTTTAGAAATGTCACAAATCTTGCGGTCATTTTGACTTATGAGGTGTTTAAAAAAAAGACTATTTCACCCAAAATAATCAAATAATTAGAATTAGAACAGACGAGGAACAAAATTTCTAGGAAAAAAAAGAAAATTACATTAAAAAAATAAAATTTTATTACCTTCATTGTAGTACAACTATAGTACCACAGTAGAAACAAAATTGGTTCAAATATTGTAGTACCACCACAGGATCCCAGATCTCAGATCTAATCCTCGTAGGATCTTAGATCTTTATTGTAGTACCTTCACTTTTTTTTACGGTTGGAGGTGAAGGAAAAAACAACTTGAAGATCGTTGGAGGCGATTGTTAGTCTGCATAAGATTGCCTCCTCCTTTATTTGGGAGGGGTGATTCAACAGATCCAATAGTGTGTTTGAAGAACACTCATTTCCATCGTGAACTCTGCTCAGATATAGCGGTTGTAGAAGAACACTCGTTTCCAACAGATCCAATAGTGTGTAATGGGTTTAGAGAGGGAGACAAAATATCTCTGGTTTAAGATATTTTTAGAGTAGGTTTTGTGAGGCCCCAAACCCGGGAGGCCTCACTTATTGGATTTACTCATTCACAAGCAGTTCTTAAACATGAATATCAGATAACGCAGCGGAAATTTCATTTAAACATAACTTAATCGTTATTCATACATGCGGAAGCGTAAACATAATTACATCATAACTAAACATAACGGGATGCCAGTCTTCAAAAGCAGTCGGATAACTCTTCATCTCTAGCCAAGCATCACCGTCCATCCTCATAACCTGCCTTAACCTGAATGTGTACACTTAAAAACGTCAGCTACGCTGGTGAGTTCTAGTTTTCGTTCGTTTTAAGAAATGGTTCATCATTCAAACATTCAATAGGGTTTAACATTCGTATAAGAAAACAGGGCCTTTCATTCGTAAACCTTCGCATATTTAAACACAATCATTTGTTTAAAATATTAACATTCATTTAAGTCATACATTATTATCTAAATCTGTATCGTTACGCGTCTCTATGTCCCCGTAGGAACTTTTAATGTTGTGGGCAACCGTTACGTATCGCCGTCATTGCCACAACCATACCACTACGTTGGGTCAACCGTTACGTATCGCCGTCATTGCCCAACCCTTCAATGCGTGGGGTCAACCGTTACGTATCGCCGTCATTGCCCAACACGCATCTTTCCTTTGGAAATCAACCGTTACGTATCGCCGTCATTGATTTCCCATTACCTCGTTCGCTTAGGATGATCGTCATCACCCGAGTAACCGTCGTTACTCCCTTTACCAGTTGTACAACATCAAAACCATTGACATGCCACAAAGACATTGCCCATGTTGTTCTTGTGGTAACTATGGCTCACTGTCCATAATCTACCACAAGGCTGGGAATCACATTCCCAGACTTCATTCGTCAATTCCATTCATTCGACAGATTAGATTTGTAATGACTTCTTTAAAACATTTGCCCCTTTTTGTTTTCTTTTCATAAAACCTTTCCTTCACTTTCAAAACCCTTTACCTTTTCATTAAACCATTCTTTATAACATTCGTTCGTAAGCATTCCGTTCATAAACTTTCTTTCCATAAATCCTTCGTTCCAAATCATTTCCTTTCGTAAACGTAGTTTCATAAAAATCATTTTATAAAACATCATTTCATAAAACATCATTTCATACGTGTACACACCAGCCCGAAAACATTATATAAAAACATTTAAAAGAGGGCTTCTAGAACTCACCTTATAAGCTAGTCTCGGTTGTCCTAAACAAAGGTCCAACAACGTCACTTCCGATCTGAATTGATTAATTAAATACACATCAGACCTAAATCCCGACTCTAACGGTTTACTCGTTCTGTTACAGGTGAATACACTGACTTCACTTACTGATGCAGACCTATCGAAACTACTTAGTTTCGACAGGTGCAGGCCCATCGAAACTTCTAGTTTCGATACCTGCAGGCCCCTCGAAACTTCTAGTTTCGACACCTGCAGGCCGCTCGAAACTTCTAGTTTCGACACCTGCAGGCCGCTCGAAACTCTAGTTTCGATACCTGCAGAACTCAGCTATCTTCCCCGTGAAAAACCCTAACTTTCGCAATGCAGGTCCGACCTGGTCAAGATCCGGACTTTTTACATTCAAAACGTGTATTTTCCCTTCGTGATTCCAGATTTATAACCCTTTCCTCATTTGGTTTATAAAAACCCGTCATTTTCCCGAAAATACCCGAAAACCCAAAAACGAACAAAAACTCAGATTTGGTTCGGGTGTTACCTGATTTCGAGATTCTGATCCGGAGGTTTTGCTCACGAGCTCAGTAGCAACAAGCTCCTTCAATCTCGGGTCGATCCGCCAACTTTCTCTCTCTACGTTTTCTCTCTCTAGATTCTTGCAAATGAGAGAAATGGTGTGTGTGTTGGCTATTTAAAGGGAGGAAACCCCCCCTTCCTTCAAGTTTGCCGGCCCAACCGGCCCGGCCCGTTACGCCTCGTTCTTTTATCCCGTTCGTCCCGGTTCAACCCGTTATTTAAAATCCTCATTTATTTTGGGATGTTACAAGTCTACCCCCCTTACAATAGGTTTCGTCCCCGAAACCTATCATAAGTCAAACAGTTGAGGGTACGACTCCTTCATTTCCGTCTCCGTTTCCCATGTAGCTTCCGATCCCTTCCGGTGCTTCCACTGGACTTTAACCAACTGGATAACTTTGTTACGTAAACGTTTCTCTTTCCTGTCTAGGATGGCCACAGGTTCTTCGATGTAGTTAAGGCTGTTGTCGACCTCGATGTCCGTAAGTGGTACGTGAGCCGATTCATCCGCCAAACACTTTCGCAAGTGTGATACATGGAAGGTAGGATGAATCCCACTTAACTCATCAGGCAATTCCAACCGATATGCGACTTCACCAACCCGTGCCATAATCCTGAATGGTCCGATAAACCTCGGACTTAACTTTCCTCTCTTTCTGAATCGTATGATTCCCTTCCAAGGCGACACTTTCAACATTACTCTATCCCCAACATTAAACTCAATAGGCCTTCGTCGTTTATCCGCATAGGATTTCTGACGATCTTGGGCGGCCTTCATTCGTGCTTTGATCTGATCAAACCTTTCCGATGTTTCTTTAACGACTTCGAGACTTCCCAATTCCTTCTGTCCAATCTCACCCCAACAAACCGGGGTCCTGCATCTTCTCCCATACAACATTTCATAAGGCGGCATACCTATCGTCGTGTGATAACTGTTGTTGTAGGAGAATTCAGCTAACGGCAGATGGCTGTCCCAACTGCCACCGAAGTCGATAATACAAGCACGAAGCATATCCTCCAATGTCTGAATGGTCCTTTCGGACTGACCATCCGTTTGCGGGTGGAATGCTGTGCTGATATTAAGCCTCGTGCCCATCGCCTCGTGAAATCTTTTCCAGAACTTCGATGTGAATCGTGTGTCCCGGTCAGATACGATCGTCAAGGGCATCCCATGCCGCGCTACTACTTCGTTGATAAATACCTCTGCTAACCTTTCCGACGAGAACGCCTCGCGAATAGGTAGGAAATGAGCACTCTTCGTTAAACGGTCCACAATTACCCAAATGGTGTCATGACCTTTAGCTGTGCGAGGTAGCTTAGTTATGAAGTCCATGGTAATGTGTTCCCACTTCCATTCCGGTATATCAAGTGGTTGAATCTTTCCATACGGTTTCTGGTGCTCGGCCTTTACTTGCGAGCAAGTCAAGCACTTGCTTACATACTTCGTCACGTCACATTTCATTCCAGGCCACCAGTATTCCCTCCTCAGATCTTGGTACATTTTATTGGTACCGGGATGGATAGAGTAACGAGACTTATGAGCCTCATCCAAGATTTTGGTCCTAAGCTCGCCACCCATAGGTATCCATATCCGCCCAAAACGTGTCCTAACACCAAGGGTGTTATATTCCAACTTGTCCTGTTGGCCAACCATCCTTTCCTTCTTTATGTTTTCCTCTTTAAGTGCCTCATCTTGAGCCTTTTCAATTTCTCTCATCACATCTGAAGTTACCACCAACTGGCAAGCCTTCACTCTAATAGGAGTAGGCACATCCTTTCGGCTTAGAGCGTCAGCCACCACGTTTGCCTTTCCAGGGTGGTATATGATTTCACAGTCATAATCTTTCAGAAGTTCCAACCATCGTCTCTGCCTCATATTAAGCTCTCTTTGTTCGAAGAAGTATTTCAAACTTTTGTGGTCGGAGTAAATAGTAAACTTCACCCCATAGAGGTAGTGCCTCCATATTTTCAATGCAAATACGACAGCAGTAAGTTCCAAATCATGAGTCGGATAATTGACTTCGTGAACTTTCAACTGCCGCGACGTATATGCAATCACTCTCCCGTTGACAGATCCTTGTGTAGTCTTGACTATACCTCTCTCGTTCTTGATAGACGTTATCTTTTTCAGCATCGTACATCCCTAGTCGGTCTTTCACATCTAACCGTTAGGGTTCTTATATCGTCATTCTATGTGAAATGTCTTATCAAACTCGGAGTCGTCCACAGAAGACTCCTTGGCCATAATTTCAACTCCTCGTTCAGGTTATCCACCTTTCCATCTGGACGGTTCCTATCGATCGTCTCTCAACTATTTGGATCATTGTGTATACCTCATAAGCTGTCCATGGTGCATTCGTCCTTGAAGGACCATACCATGTCGTTCTCGAATGAATCATAATATCCCGTTCCTGAATGATTCCTACTATCAAGTTTCCTAAGGTACCGTACCATCTCATTCCCGAAGGAACCACATCGTCTCGTTCCCTAAGGAACCATATGCTTCATTCCAGAAGGAACCTTATCGCTTCGTTCCCGTAGGAACCGTATCGCTTCATTCCCGTTGGAACCGTATCGCTTCATTCCCGTTGGAACCGTATCGGGTATCCCCCAAACATATGAGGTATCCCTTATCACACTCAACTTGTCGGGAAGGTATTCATTCAGATGGCACACTAGTCACTCGAACTTTTCATTCATATCTTCATACACAATCTCCTTCTAGTCTTTCTTTCAAACGTACTTGTCAGGTTTTACGTTTCACATCGTTGGTTCATTGAACACCCTTATTCCTACATATCACTGGATGGTCTTAGGGATTGGCATCCCATCTGACCGACAATATATATTCTCTAGCTACTCGTTTCCGTTAGCCTTTTCTGCATGCATTTCTTCTAAAGTCACATTCGTTGGTCTTACTATGGATAGATGACACGTACGGTGACACTTGTACTTTCATTTCCTTTCTAGTTTCAGTGGGTCCCTCAACGGCTTTCCAATTCTAGTAACACTCGCAGCTATTGATTAGACTTAGACATAGTAGAGCGTTCTCTGAGTCGCCTTGAATTTCTTCTTAGTGCCCATGCCTTGCTTCACATTGTTAGTCAAAACTTGTCCTTCACATTCATTCTAGACAAACAATCCTTGGGTCGGATCTGGTTTGGTTTGGTTTGGTTTAGTCTGCACGCCCTAATTAACATCGCGGTTTCCGTCTCTTGTTGTTGTTGGTATATCTATTTTCTCATTTCAGCAGATACCCTTATTAGTTGTCTTGGACTGTCTTCTACATGGAAAGATGCACTTTGTGCATTCGTGCACTCATATATTCTTTGGACATACACTAGTGTGGTTATTTCTTTCATGCTCATGCATACTTCAACAGTAGACCGATTCTTATTCATCAGAACGTGTTTGCGCTAAGCGTAGCCCATCCTAGCTCCTTGGCATCCTTCATACGTATGCTCGTCTGACTTAGGTAAACCGAAGTTTCATTCCTCCTCATCTTATCTGTGGCTCGTACTTGCTGACATCATTCACCGTTGTAAGGTACACCATCTTTGACATCATTACCATTACTAATGATGTTCATCAATCTCCTTAATCGTTACTCGGGTGACTAACATCTCGTAGTCGTGGTTGAGTAATTGGATCAACTCTGATACGTAAGCATTAATCAATACCATAAGATTCACCATCATGCACGTGCACCTGTAAATTCACAATTTCGCGGATCCAAACGAAATTACCAATTTACCTTACTCGAGCATTCTAGTTCCTCTTATAACACTTTCTAATACTCGCGTCCCTTCAAAGTTGAGATTTTGTCCCGGCATTCTCATCGACACCTCTTACCACTTTCGCTCTAAGTCAACACAACGGAGGACATTTCGCATCACACTCGTACGGTCTCATGCACACTACCTTCCGGTTCCGCAAGAACTCTTGCCTTTTCACTATAAACTTGGTGGGCGGGAATCCTACCGTGTCATCCGGTACGACCCTCACCACGCCTTCCGCCTATTCTTCCCTTCATTTCGTTCTTAAAAGACAAGGAATCTAATGTCATCACGCTAGTTAACAAATAAAATTCAATAAGTACTGTAAGATGTTAATATACACTGGCCATCTGTAATTAACCATTACACTACCTTTCGATTTCTATTTGACCACCTTTGTGATTCCATCAGAACACAAGTCCTTTCCTAACTCTTCCTAAGGCATACTACATACACATACTCTACTTTTCATACCTGATGCTGTGGCTCGAGTTACCCGTACTGGCATCCGCTTTCGGTCCCATTCAAAGTTTAAGTTCAGACACTGGGAGTGTCCGAATCTCTCAAACTATTGCTCTGATACCAACTTGTGAGGCCCCAAACCCGGGAGGCCTCACTTATTGGATTTACTCATTCACAAGCAGTTCTTAAACATGAATATCAGATAACGCAGCGGAAATTTCATTTAAACATAACTTAATCGTTATTCATACATGCGGAAGCGTAAACATAATTACATCATAACTAAACATAACGGGATGCCAGTCTTCAAAAGCAGTCGGATAACTCTTCATCTCTAGCCAAGCATCACCGTCCATCCTCATAACCTGCCTTAACCTGAATGTGTACACTTAAAAACGTCAGCTACGCTGGTGAGTTCTAGTTTTCGTTCGTTTTAAGAAATGGTTCATCATTCAAACATTCAATAGGGTTTAACATTCGTATAAGAAAACAGGGCCTTTCATTCGTAAACCTTCGCATATTTAAACACAATCATTTGTTTAAAATATTAACATTCATTTAAGTCATACATTATTATCTAAATCTGTATCGTTACGCGTCTCTATGTCCCCGTAGGAACTTTTAATGTTGTGGGCAACCGTTACGTATCGCCGTCATTGCCACAACCATACCACTACGTTGGGTCAACCGTTACGTATCGCCGTCATTGCCCAACCCTTCAATGCGTGGGGTCAACCGTTACGTATCGCCGTCATTGCCCAACACGCATCTTTCCTTTGGAAATCAACCGTTACGTATCGCCGTCATTGATTTCCCATTACCTCGTTCGCTTAGGATGATCGTCATCACCCGAGTAACCGTCGTTACTCCCTTTACCAGTTGTACAACATCAAAACCATTGACATGCCACAAAGACATTGCCCATGTTGTTCTTGTGGTAACTATGGCTCACTGTCCATAATCTACCACAAGGCTGGGAATCACATTCCCAGACTTCATTCGTCAATTCCATTCATTCGACAGATTAGATTTGTAATGACTTCTTTAAAACATTTGCCCCTTTTTGTTTTCTTTTCATAAAACCTTTCCTTCACTTTCAAAACCCTTTACCTTTTCATTAAACCATTCTTTATAACATTCGTTCGTAAGCATTCCGTTCATAAACTTTCTTTCCATAAATCCTTCGTTCCAAATCATTTCCTTTCGTAAACGTAGTTTCATAAAAATCATTTTATAAAACATCATTTCATAAAACATCATTTCATACGTGTACACACCAGCCCGAAAACATTATATAAAAACATTTAAAAGAGGGCTTCTAGAACTCACCTTATAAGCTAGTCTCGGTTGTCCTAAACAAAGGTCCAACAACGTCACTTCCGATCTGAATTGATTAATTAAATACACATCAGACCTAAATCCTGACTCTAACGGTTTACTCGTTCTGTTACAGGTGAATACACTGACTTCACTTACTGATGCAGACCTATCGAAACTACTTAGTTTCGACAGGTGCAGGCCCATCGAAACTTCTAGTTTCGATACCTGCAGGCCCCTCGAAACTTCTAGTTTCGACACCTGCAGGCCGCTCGAAACTTCTAGTTTCGACACCTGCAGGCCGCTCGAAACTCTAGTTTCGATACCTGCAGAACTCAGCTATCTTCCCCGTGAAAAACCCTAACTTTCGCAATGCAGGTCCGACCTGGTCAAGATCCGGACTTTTTACATTCAAAACGTGTATTTTCCCTTCGTGATTCCAGATTTATAACCCTTTCCTCATTTGGTTTATAAAAACCCGTCATTTTCCCGAAAATACCCGAAAACCCAAAAACGAACAAAAACTCAGATTTGGTTCGGGTGTTACCTGATTTCGAGATTCTGATCCGGAGGTTTTGCTCACGAGCTCAGTAGCAACAAGCTCCTTCAATCTCGGGTCGATCCGCCAACTTTCTCTCTCTACGTTTTCTCTCTCTAGATTCTTGCAAATGAGAGAAATGGTGTGTGTGTTGGCTATTTAAAGGGAGGAAACCCCCCCTTCCTTCAAGTTTGCCGGCCCAACCGGCCCGGCCCGTTACGCCTCGTTCTTTTATCCCGTTCGTCCCGGTTCAACCCGTTATTTAAAATCCTCATTTATTTTGGGATGTTACAGGTTTAAAAGAGAGAGAGAGAGATAGAGATAAAATTGACATAAATGTTCCTCAACCATAAAATTAAACCAGAAAAGAAAAAAAAATAAAATGAGTGAACTAGAATAAGTTTAAGAATTTTCACAACTCAGGGTTTTCATTTGATACGTCCCCTATATATATATATGGTTGGGTTCATGAGAGAACTAGAGAACTTCTCATTAAAGGCAAAAAAAAATAATAAAAAAATAATAACTCAAAATATAAATCAAAAACTAAAAAAGTGGTTCGGATACCATACATGTTTCCCACCTCGTCCTCATTAAAAAAAACGCAATATTGCATATGTGTAGTATCACCCCAAAAACCTAAACCTGCCACCCCACCCCCACCCAAAATTACCAAAATGGACATTTGGCCAGTCAAACTTACCAAAATGGACAAACTTTTTCAACCGTCTAATTCGTGGTCATTTAGGCCAATAGTCGACTAGAGCCAGCTCCAAATTCCGTGCCCAACAACTCTTTTTAGAGTTTTAACCAATCAGAAAACGACACGTGGCGGCACTGACTTTAAAGCCGGCTAAAGCCCACTAAATAGAAGGCTCAGCCGGCGCGTTGTTTTTAACGTGGCTTAGCCGGCTTGGCCTGTGTTAGCCGGCTTGGCTTCTTATAGCCAGCACCGAATAAGTTTTTACACTTGTTTGCCGGCTGGAGTGGTTTAATTAGCCATCTTCAACTTTTATAAATATAAACCAATTCATTTCAACCCTCATTTTCACTTTTCAAATTTCAATTTTCACTCCAAAGTTTAACTTCTCAATTATGGGTGGAGGGTATCCATTTCCAGCAAACCCTTCTCGACCGGCTGATGAACCTGTTCAACCTGTACAGCCTGCCAACCCTTCTCGACCAGCTGATGAACCTGATGAACCATTGACCTAGACGGATGAAGAGTGGAATTGGGCATTCGATCAAGTTTTTGGCCAACTACAAATTGGGGACAACCATGTCCCCGATTCAGATGATGGACATGTCCCCGATTCAGACGAGGGATACGTCACTGACCCTGGAGAGGAATATGTCCCTGATTCAGATGAGGGGCATCTCCCCAACTCAGAGGAGGGTTACCTCACTGACCCCGGAGAGGAATACGTGCCTAAGTCTGAAGACGAGGAGGAATACCTCACCGAGGACGAGCGTCCCAGTTTTTTTGATCCATGGGAAGACGAGCGCTCGTGGCATTCGGATAACTCCTTTGATTCTATCGAGCATCTTTCCTTAGCCGGGTACCTGTGCATTTGCCTGTCCTTAGCCGGCTAATAACATTTCCTTAGCCGGGTACCTGTGCATTTTTAGCCGACTAATTTTATAGTAGCCGGCTATTAGACATTCCTGAGCCGACTAATAACATTTCCTTAGCCTGGTATCAGACTTTCTTTAGCCGGCTATGTATACTGAGTATTTTTTTAGTAAACACAACATTCGTATTAATATTAAATAAAGACAACAATACAAGTTAAATGTCTAAACAACACAACAATACAAGTTAAATGTCTAAAAATAAAGACAACAAGCAACTACAATATAACACTTCAACTACTCATCATTCAAATCATAATCGAACTGTTATGTGGTTGACTCGTACACATATCGACGGAAATTTTCTTCATCGACGTTGGTAGGCTCAAACTGATTAACTAGTTCTTCTTTGCATTTGGATTTGCTTGACATCTGAGACGCTACAGGGGTTTTACAACTGTCTCGAGAATGACCTCTTGTGTGACACCTACCACAGAACAACGGTGTTATTTCCTCTCCTTGCGATGGAATACGATTATTTGCACGAGGACATCCGGCTTGTCTTTTATCCATGTGTGGTGGCTTGACAATAATAAGGTTATCGGGTCGATCCCATTCTGCTTATTCGGGAAGGGGATTTATTATCCCTTCGTATGTCCTTCTGTATAGTTCAACAGCACCGTCAACATATTCCCATCTACCACCGCTATAAATTACAATGTTAATAGACATTGTAATGGCAAAGAAACTAGCAAAATTTTGAGTGAAAAATGGTAAACTAACTTAAATAAGTGTTATAAAAAGTCGAGAACGGCTAGTTATACCACTCCAGTTAGAGGTGCACAAACAATCCGGACCCGGATCCGATCCGAAAGATAATCCAAAACCGGATCCGACCCTAACCGGATAAAAAAGAACCGGACCGGATTTTTTAGGATCCGCCGGATCCAGAACCGGTTCCAAGGATTTATGCGGACCGGATAAAAATCAGACAAAATGGAACTCGATAAAATCGGACACAAAAAATCTTGATCCAATCGGATAAAACCGGAGAAAATCGGATATTTAGTCAGATCCGATTCCAAATAGGTTCCAAATCTCATACCCCAAAACCGGATCCGGTCCTTGACCACGTTTGACTTATCCGATCCGGATCCGGTTCCAAAAAAAATCTGATTTGTGCATCTCTAACTCCAGCCGGCTAACGTGTGTATTAACCCGTTCGGCGTCGGCTAAAACAAGCCAAGCCGTGTTGTAATAGCCAAGCCGTCTAAGCCACGTTAAAAAAAATTTTGGGCACGGAATTTGGAGCCGGTTGAACTAGCTGGCTCTAGCCGACTATTGACCTAAATGACCACGAATTAGACGGCTGAAAAAGTTTGTCCATTTTTAGTAAGTTTGACAGGTCAAATGTCCATTTGGCTAGTTACACGATACAACAACAAAAGCAGCAACAGCAACAACAACATCAACAACAACAGCAACATCAGCAACAACAACACTAGCAGCAGCAACAGCAACAGCAACATCAACAACAACAGCAACAACAGCAACAACAGCAACGGCAGCAACAACAACAACAACAACAACAGCAGCAACACCAGCAACACCACCAACACCACCAACAGCACCAACAACAACAACAGCAACAGCAACAGCAACAACAACAACACCAACAACACCAACAACACCACCAACACCAACAACACCAACAGCACCACCAACACCACCAACACCACCAACAACACCACCAACACCACCACCACCACCACCACCACCAACAACAACAACAACATGTTGCTTCGCCTAAAAACATCATTTACATCATCTTCCCTTAAAAGGGCCCAATATAAACCAGCTGCTCCACGTTTCTTCGCCTAAAAACATTATTCAGAAAGAACAAATTAAAAAGGGGTTGGTCGAGTTATGTCCAACGAGTCAAATGTTAGAACTATGCCAATAATGGAACTCACATAACGGATTATAAGTCACCAAAAGTGTATTCAAATGTTTATAACCTCTCAAATCGGTTTATAAGAGAAGACTTTTAGTTTAATAGTAAATTAATTGGTTAATTACCTATAAAATTAAAATATGAATCTACCAAAATTAACTGTACCTTTGCATTGTTGAATAGATCTTCTGCAACCACCTCTCTCTGTTTACGTTTCTTTTCTTCTTTCACTGATTCTGTTACTCCCTCATTCTCTACAACAAATTCAAACATAAATAAAAAAACCTTTTAAGTTTTTTTAGTTATTTTTAATAATATTAAGAATGAAAGCATGATCAAAGATATGTTATCATACTTGTATGGATGCTTTGAAATAGGTATAAGATTATAGAAACCGTTTCCTGATTCGGTCACCATCTGCAGTTAATTCCATCATTTTAAATCCCATGAGTCAAATAAAAAAGAGCCAAAGGGTCACCAAGTTGCTTGCCCATTTAGTCCAGTAGGACAGGGACACTAGGCAAAGATTGGATGCCCACGACACTTTATTGAAGAATCAGCAGTCGGCATTTCAGGACTTGCAACGCACGGTAGGAGACATCATGAAGAGTTTGAAGGATAGACAGGGAGGTCCGTCTTCAGGCCCTAATGCTTCAGTGATGGCTGTGTCGATCAGGAGTCGAGGAGAGGAGGTGAAAGCCTCCCACAGCGTTGACTATCACATTCCGTCGCCTGAAGAAGTGCAGAAGGTAGATTGGAGAGCTCGATTTGCTGAGATAGATGCTAAGATGATAGAAGAGCATATGGTAGAGGAGCCACCGGTAGAAGAGGAAGAGCCGGTGGATGACGAGATAGAGATGGAGAAGCCTACCGAGAAGGCAGAGGAGAAGAAGAGTGGGGTTGAGATTAAGACCCCTGAGATTGACTTGAGTCGTGTTCCCTACCCAGCGCGCTTGCTACCTCATAAACACGCTAGGGAATATGGTACTTTCCTTGATATGTTTAAACAACTCAAGGTCAATCTTCAATTTATAGAGGTCCTCCAGCATATGCCAAAGTATGGCAAGTTCTTAAAAGACCTTCTTTCGAACAAGAAGAAACTTGAGGGGATCTCTAAAGTCTCACTTAGTGAGCAATGTTCTGCAGTGGTTCAGAAAAAATTGCTATAGAAAATGGGAGATTCGGGTCATTTCACGATCCTGTGTCTGCATGGCGGTTTGCCCTTAAACCATGCGTTGGCTGACCTGGGTGCTAGAGTCAATCTGATGCCTTATTTCATTTATAAGCAGCTAGACCTAGGTAAACCGCATCCGACGCGCATGAGCATCTACTTAGCTGACCGTTCAGTCAAGTATCCACGGGGAATTGTGGAGAATCTGTTAGTGAAAGTAGGCAAATTTTTCTTCCCCATGGATTTTGTCGTATTGGATATGGAAATGGATGATAGAGTCTCGCTCATCCAAGGATGCCGGTTCCTACGTACCGCCAAGGCATTGATCGATGTCTTCGACGGGAAACTCACACTTTGTGTGGGGGATGGGATGATCACATTTGATGCTATGAAACCTGTGTAGAAGTTTGCATGATTGATGCCCTCATTGGTGACTATCGGGACTCTGATCCAGAGGTAGAAGTTGGTGAACCCGCCCTTGACTTAGGGATGTTATCGGATTGGGCGATAGATTTAGAAGGGTTGTTGGATGCACCGGACGATTACGGTGACGAGGTGCCTGAAGATCTGCTGGAGATGATGGCAGAATTAGAAGATATCTTAGGCAAAACCCCAAGTGCGGGGATGGTTGAGAAGGTGGAGAGTGTAGAAGAACCGGGAGATCCGGATGAGAACTTAAAGGATCATGAAGATCCAGGGGAGAGGTTAGAGGCCACACCTTTAATGATATCACACATTGAGCCTTTGACCTTTACTATTGTTCATGCTGAGGGGATAGAAGCCGAGTCATCCCCTAAATCTAGGCCACCCCGTAAGAAACTCCAAGAGTTGAGTGAGTCTTGTGATCTAGGGAGAGTGAAAACCCCAAGTGTGGGGATGTTTAGAAGTGACAACTTTCTAGGATACTTGAACCGTGTTATCTTTGGACCTGGTAGGTTTAAGTTGTGGTAGAAGGACTTTATTGATAAATGTAATAGATATTTGAGGGGTGGTAGGAGTATGAGTTTGTTTAGGCTGTGGAGGACTGGTAGATCGCGCAGGATGAAGGTGGTTCTGGTTAGGATCAAGGAGAAGCCCATGATAGGCTTGTTTAAGTCTCAGGTAAGTACCCGGGATGTACAGTTTGTATGCATTCCTTGGTTTGAGTTCGTGTCATTTTTTGTATTTTTAGGTGTGTGTGTGTGTTTTGTTTGTGTTGTGTTTTGTAGGGATTCGCGCTTGATTCGGTGAGGAAAATAATCAGGAATGAAGTTCCAGGTATTTTTACATTTGTTTTTATGCTTGGAATAGGTTTTTAAAGAATTTGGGTAAAGAAAGAATTTAAATGGTCAAAAATTTTCTAAGTATAAAAGTTGAAAATTTTAATTATCTTTCTTTTACCATAGTCCCCTCACGGTACGCGAGAGAAGAAGAGGAAGCCCTCGCAGTATGCGAGGGATGGCTGGCTTCGGCTGTTTAAAATGCAAGCTCCTCGCGGTACGCGAGGAGCCACCCGTCCTTCTTCATGGTACGCGGGGGATGACTGGTTGGCCCTTATTTCCCTGTTTTCCATTATCACTATCATTCACCATGCTCACTATCATTCACCTTCCATCCATCACCATACCTCATCATCCACCATTCATCACAATCCATATCATTCGCCGACAACCATTACCATGGGAACTTGAGAAACCATTCGTGACCGATGATCTACTTTGCTATGGCGTTCATGTGTATGTGTTTGTCACACATCAGGTACATGTCCCTGATATCTATCTTGAGTCTTAGTGAGTCAGTCGAGTCTTTTATTTTTAATTTGAGTCAGTCTTTTGAGTCAGTTTGATGTTGCGGGTTTTATGTGAGTTTATTTTGCAGGTTTTATCATCCCGTCGATCCATACTCAATCTCCATTCGGACGGAATTGATCTTGATTTTATAGAGCAACCCGACAGTGTGTGTGCAATCGCGACCGAAATGCTATACGGTGCACACAAGGATGAACGAAGCTGGATACTTCAGTGCATACATATTACTAGCTAAGTCGCTTCCTGTTTTTATTTTTGCATTTTTATTTTTAGTTGTGTATTGCTTCACATTGAGGAGAATGTGTCTTTCAAGTGTGGGGATGTGATTGTCTAGTTTGTCTAGGTTTGTTTTATTTTAAAAAAATACAACAAAAAAATTAAAAATTTTCAAAAATGTCCTTGGAAATAACTGCTTATACTTGGAAAATGATAGTATAACTGGATCTGCTTGTTGAGTTTAAATGATTTAAATAATTGAAAACGTGTCTAATTAGTGATGTTTTGGTAGACCCAGCTAGTTAGTAAATCTTAAATATCCTGTTGTGTTGTTTAGAAATTAATTGAATTTTAAAATCATGATATCTTGTGGGTATTCGTCTTAGAGTAATCGGTAATACTGAAACTGTCAACATAGGGTGATAGGTACCACGTTAAGATAATATCTATTTATTTTGAAAATTTTTGGCACACCACTCTCTTTTTATGAGAATAAATCCGAGTTTCGGTGATTCTTATGTGCTTTATTCATTATAACTTAGTCTACGTGTTATCTTCCGGGATAGTGACTTGGTTGAAACGCCTCTAGATGAAGTTTAATTTGCTTATTAATGCTTATTATCATCCATTCATTCCATATTTCATCTAATTTCTATAACAAATAAATATTAGTTTAACGTGGCAGGTGAAATCTATATGGTTTGATCAGTGCCTAGACATGACCGTGAGACGGGATTAGGTAGAGCTGTAACTTTTAAGTATGAGTCACATAGGTTGATTGATAAATGTATAAAATGGAATTAGAACACATTACGGGGAGCTTAAAAGTTGGTGCTTAGGTTTAATCGGACAGAAATACTAGTTGTTGCTTTTTAATGCATGAGAATGTTTTGCTAATTGGTAATTGATTAATGTTAACTCAGATCTGAGTTAACATTCCATTGCAGCTTTTTCAAGGACGAAAAAGGTTAAGTGTGGGGATGTTTGATGTAGTACGAAGCACACATCTTTATTCCTAGTGTTTTCAGTCGTTTTGATTAGTTTTATCTTTGTTTTGAGTCGTTTAAGTCTGTATTTGAGTCTTTGTTATATTTTTAGGTGCTCGTGAAGATTACAAGTGAAAACCAGAAGAAACCTGAAGCCCAAGAAACAAAAGTCAAAAAATTCAAGTTCTATCGGTACGCGAAGACTCAACTCCAAGCTCTCGCAGTATGCGAGGGAATCCAGAACCGGGCGCGACTAATTTGTTCCTCGCAATACGCGAGGAATCCATACAAATCTTTCGCGGTACGCGGGAGACATAAAATCCGTGAAAAACCCTAAATCGACTTTTAATAGGATTCTAATGCCATTATTCAAGAGAGTTGGAAATATTGCCGTCTAGAGAGAGACCAGAGGTGATTTTAAGAGCTTGGAAGGCAATCGGAGTGAAAAGGTTGGAGCTTTGCTTCCGGGTTCGTTAGATTTAGTGTTTTCGGTTTCAAGATTCGATTTTTATCTTTGAATTGTTAAGTTTGATTCCATGATGATGTCTTATACTTCTGTTTTGATGTGTTTGAACATGATTTTAGGCTAAAACTCTGATACAGCCTGGGTCTTTATGATGATTACTTTGTAAAGTTTTGATTTTTCGGTTTTGGATTCGATTAATGGTTTAATGATTTTGTAAACAGTTTCTTGATATTAATTGTGATTAATATGTATGCTCTGATTTGATTGGTGTTTGATTATAAGTCTGTACGTTGATTGTGGATGGCTTCCAGTTTGATTTGCATATTTAGGTCATATACTTTAGGGTTTGTGATTATTTGTGTGGTTTGCTATAAGTAGTAACTATATGAGTTGTGATTGAGTGTTATTTAGATTTAAGTGTTCGTCCTGTCTCAATACACGAGAAGTGAGAGATAGTCGTTTAGTCTTTGTCATTAGGAATTCGAGTTTCAACTGTCTGAGAGGAAGTTGGTATTAGTTGTCTAGAGATTGTTGTTATTCTGAGTCATAGTTGTTATCTAGAGATTACCCCGTGCATTCTTCGAATGTATTGTGGACAGTGAGACTGAAATGTGATATGTCTTTCAGGTACTTTATCATTGTTAGAGAGACCGAAAGGTAATCCACTATCTGGTGATTTATTACATCTTTAGGTTGCTTAGTTGGTGACACCCTGAGAGTGATTAGGGATCCACTATGTAGTCTAGAGCTGTTTCCTTAGAAACCCAGATCCATCATAGTTTCCAGAACCGGTAGAAGTTGTTCTTTGCAAGTAGGATTCCGACCTAGGTAGTATTCTTCCCATCTCTGATTATTTCCTTAGTACTTTCCATGATAGCTTGAGTCGACCTTGTTTGCTGCATTAGTAGTTAATCTTTAGTGTAGTCAACCCCCCATCAATCAATCTTTAGTCCGAGTTAGAGTCTAGTATAGTTATAGTAGTGTCTCTATGGTTCGATAACTCGGTTTACCATTAAGCTGTGCTACACTCGATAGGTCCACTTGCCTGTCACTGCGGTTTAGTCGAAGGTACTCCATTTATTACTTAGGAGTCAAGGTTAGATTTTGTTAGTTTTTATATAGACCGTCTGGGCGACATCACAGCCCCAAATCACTATGCAAATAAAATAGAGAGACACCGAAATTTTTAGCATGGAAAACCCCTCAAACGAGAGAGTAAAAACCACGGGACTACTAGAGCCGCTTCAAATCCACTATCACCAAATCAAGAACTATACAAAGTCTTCTCTAGATAAACTAGAGGCATACAATAAACATCATATACATGGAATCACTAAACATCAAGTATACGGAAACATAAACAAAGACAAATGAGAGAAATCACCAAATGGAGTTACTCCCAAACCCAAACACGATCTTCTTCTATCAGACGAACCCAAAAAGAATCACACCTTTGTGTGTGTCTCGTACCAAGAAGACGAAGCAAAGGACTCCCCAAATAATCTCTCTTTTCTTTGTTTCTTTTTCTGTCGAGATAGCCACACAACCCAGACGACCTTTTTTGTTGTTGTTCTTCTTCAAAAATGGAAGATGGTAGATAAGAAAATTAATTGCTCCAACAACCTCTGTAACATCCCTAAAATAAATAAACGAAAGTAAAAGAAAATAAATATCGAAACTAACATCACAAGGCAAAAAAGGAACATGGGGGTTTGGCCTTGGGCCGGCCCATGGGCCGAGATCAAGAGGGAAAAATCCCTCATATCAGCGCCCTCACCTCAGCCTCTCCTCATTTCCCTCATTTGTGCAAGGCTAGAGAGAGAAAGAGAGAGCTCGGGTCTAGCAAGAGAAAGCTCGGGATCAAGCTCAAAGTCTCGAGGATTGTTTCTCACCATCTCTGGAACGTATAGAAACAAGAAGGAAGCAAAACCAGGTAACCATCATGCCCAAATCTGAATTTTAATTACTTTCGGGTTAAAATCGTGTAAAGGTTTAGTTTTTACGTATGATATTCAAAATAGACCACATAATCGTGTTCATGGATGAAAAAGAAACGTTTTGAACGTAAAAATTTCAAGGTTTGATCGATTAGAAATAATTGTCCAGATCTAGGGTTTCTAGTTGGGGAAGAAGACTGATGCATCAAAACTACTACTTTCTATATAGGTAAATTCATCGAAACTACCTAGTTTCTATATAGACCTCTAACCTGAAACTACTAAGATTTTACATAAGTTACTTATCGAAACTACCATAGTTTCGATATAAACCCATGACCCGAAACTACCATAGTTTCGATGTGATTCATCCATCGAAACTACTGGGTTCAAGCATAATAATGTCTAGTGCCATCTAGGAGCACTACCTTATGTGTATGACTTCATTATACAGATTGAGAGATACCTTAGTGATGCTCAGTAAACAGCTAAGTGTATTACAGAAACCACTCATCAGGTGAGTTCTATGTGCCCCCTACGTGTTATGTGCAAATGGTTTTAAATGATTTTGGGGATGAAGTGTATACATGATATGAAAGAATGTTATAATATGTGTTATATGACAATGCATGATAGTTATATGTATGACATTTATGCTTATGAACAAAGAAACATAGCAAGTATGTTATGAATTATGAATGAAAGTATGATATAACACAAAAGAATGAAATCGTACTTTATATATATACTATATACTGCATGTTATGAATATATGTGAATGTTATGGACGCTTCGATGCTAACGGCTACTACGGTAGACGGATGATCATGTGACTATCATGCAACCGGGACATATACGTTCCTTCATCATCTAGGACGTATGAAAGGCAATCAATGGACGGTCGAAGCAAATGCCTTATCAATGATAAGTAGAACGGTTGCATGAATAATACTTCGCATGGGAAACGGATTCCTTCGGGCAGACGGGCGAAAGGAAGGACTACGACGGTAGACACGGCCAAAGGTTGTCGGACGGTAATAAAGGATGGACTACTTCGGTAGACACAGTAAGAATTACGGCCTACGACGGTAGGACGGAGCGTCTGTCTTTGTGACTTACGCAATCAATGACGGGTTGATCACCCGTATGTGTATGACCAATGAATGTTCAATGAATGCATATGCACCTATTTGCGTGTATAGTTAATGTATGTTCAATGAAACCAAAGATGTGTGTATATGTATATATTTATATGTACTTACAATGAATGATAAATATATATACTTAATGTATATTTATATGTACTTACAATGAATGATAAATATATATACTTAATGAATGAAATCGTGTATAGTTAATGTATGTTCAAAGAAATTCAAGTGTTAATGTGTGTATATATATATATATGTATATATACTTATACTTATAAAGAAATAATGCTTATGCCTACTTGCTTTAAACTAGAACTCACCAGCGTTAGCTGACTTTTAGTATGCACTTCAGGTAACAAGTAGAAAGATCGGGCGAAGGCATGATGGCTACCTGACTCAAGACTGACAACCTGTTTAATTTCTTATGTGTTAAAGGAATGTTTATTTTATGTGTAAAGACTTCTGTTGTTTATGTAACTGAATGATGTACGCTTCCGCTACGTTTGAATGAATTAATTATTAGTTCAGTGTTTGATGACTATGTTTATGAGTAAATCCAACGAGTGAGGTCACCTGGGAAAGAGGACTTACAAGTTGGTATCAGAGCAATAGTTTGAGAGATTCAGACATCCCTAAATATCTGGACTCAAGCTGTTAATGGGACCAGCGCACGGATGTCCGTACGGGTAGCCAAAGACAACGCCATCACTGTAAGTAAGTAAGTAGTAAAGTTAATGTCTGTAGCTAGGAATAGATGCCTTAACTCCACTGATGTGAAGAGTTTTGAACCCGAAAAGCAATGCAAATTATTAATCACAAACCGGTCACTGTAATTAATAATTTACCTTGATCGTACTGTTCTAAACTATGATCTGAAGAAATGACATTGATTTATTCCCTTTTATACCCCGCGGGAAATTAGAAATCATGGTCGGTAGAAGAAGAACTGGAACTCGAGGCAGTCGTACAGGCCGAGTTGGTAGACCGCCATTGAACCGAAGGCGTAATGATGAGGAAAGCGTGCATGTTGAACATGAGGAAAGTGTGCACGAAGAACATACTGAAAGTGTGCATGAAACTAATGAGACTCCACCGGAGGATGGAAATGAAGGATCACTACGTCTAGAACCCGAAGTTAGGGATGCTATTTCCCGTGAGGTGGTACTAACTCTGAAAAATGTGTTGCCTGATCTGCTATCAGAGGCATTGAAGAAAAGCAAGGAGGAAGAGAACCACGAGGAGAAGGTGTATGACAGTGATGGTGATGAAGTGAAGGTGGCACTGAACACCCGAGGGTGTACTTACAAAGGGTTCAAGGACTGTGATCCGCCCAAGTTTGAAGGGAACAAGGATTCGGTGGCTACATTCGAATGGATCGAGAGGATGAACGACGTGATCAACATAAGCGAGTGTTGACCCGATCAAGCTGTTAAGTATGTGGCTCACTCTTTCACCAATGAGGCATTGAGTTGGTGGAGGAACATTCAGAGGGCTAAGTCATCGAATGCTCTTAGCAGGATGACCTGGGAAGACCTGAAGAAGCTAATAATCCAAAAGTTCTGTCCACAAAACGAGATTGATCGTGTGGAGAATGAATTCTTGAACTTCAAGGCTGGCAGCAAGACTCATCGCAAGTACACTTCCAGGTTTAATGAACTGGCTCAACTGGTACCCCACCTGGTAGAAACTGAAGAGAGACTGATCAAGTACTATGTGAAGGGCTTGCCTCAAAGAGTTCTAATACATGTGAAAGCTAACCTACCCTCAACCTTCGAGTCGGTAATGAATTTGTGTGGAATCGTCTTTGACGACTATGCCAATGAGGACCCTGCACCCGAGGCACCAAAAAGAAAGTGGGAAAACCTGTCTAGGGGAAATGGAAAGGGAAATTTTGCACTAGAACCTAAGAAGACAAGGATTGAGGAGAATGAAACTTGCACGAAGTGCGGGAAACAACACTACGGCGAGTGTCGAGCTGGCTCCACCATGTGCTATCGGTGTGGGAAGGCTGGACACTACTCAAAAGACTATAGGGGAAACACCAATTTTCAGAACTGTGGTTGGTTTGGGCACGCTACTAAGGATTGCAAGAAAACTGGACAATCTGGTTCGGGAAAAGAAAAGGAACAGGAACAACCAAAGCCTAGGACTCGGGCCTACGCCTTAACGGAGGAAGAAGCGAGAGGGAACCCTGATGTCGTGTCAGGTACATTCCTAGTTAATGATGAAAATGCTGCTATTTTATTTGATTCTGGTGCTAGCAAAAGCTTTATATCAAACAACTTCTCTCGCAAACTAGACTGCTCAATTGATACCATAGTAAAGGCTTTTAGCGTAGAAACCGCCGTGGGTAGAAACTCAGCAGTATTTCAAGTAACTGAGGATTGCATGATAGAAATAGAGGGCCATAAGTTTCCTTATAGACTATTCCTTCTGACCTTAGGAGGATTCGATATAGTTTTGGGCATGGATTGGTTAGCTGCCAACGAAGCCCAAATCATATGTAAACGAAAGATGATACATCTCAAAGCTACTGATGGCAGTCCGATTACGGTATACGGGGATTGAAATTGCATAATGTCGAACGTCATCTCGATGATCAAGGCCGAAAGTTACATGAGGTATGGTTGCGAAGCATATCTGGCGTATGTTATTGATGATAGAATGAAATCCAAGGAACTCAAAGATGTGCCCGTGGTGTACAACTTTCCAGAAGTGTTCCCAGAGGATCTACCTGGCCTGCCACCCGATCGGGATATAGAATTTCAGATTGACTTACGGCCAGGAGCTGAGCCCGTTGCCAAAGCACCCTACCGATTGGCTCCGTCAGAAATGAAAGAACTGATGTCTCAATTGGAAGAGCTAATAGAGAAAGGATTTATCAGGCCGAGCATCTCTCCATGGGGCGCTCCGGTATTATTTGTCAAGAAAAAGGACGGCAGTATGCGCATGTGCATCGACTACCGTGAATTGAACAAACGAATAGTAAAGAACATATACCCACTACCTAGGATAGATGACCTCTTTGATCAACTACAAGGCGCAAGTTGGTTCTCCAAGATTGATCTTAGGTCGGGGTACCATCAATTGAAAGTAAGGGAGGAAGATGTACCAAAAACCGCATTTCGTACGCGATACAGACATTATGAATTCCTCGTAATGTCCTTCGGACTAACCAATGCACCTGCAGCGTTCATGGACTTAATGAATAGAGTATGCCGACCAATGTTGGATCGGTCAGTGATAGTTTTCATAGACGACATTCTCATCTACTCAAATAACGAGGGTAATCACCACAGTCACCTAAGGGAGGTTTTTGAGGTCCTAAAGCAGGAGAAACTATATGCCAAATTCTCCAAATGCGCGTTCTGGCTTAGGGAAGTCCAATTCCTAGGTCATGTGATAAACCCAAACGGCATTATGGTAGATCCTGCAAAGATCAAGACAGTAACGGAATGGAACGTTCCAAAGACGCCAATAGAGATACGAAGTTTTCTGGGATTGGCAGGCTACTATCGGAGGTTCATTCAGGACTTCTCGAGAATAGCCTCGCCGCTGGCGAAACTAACGCGAAAGGAAGTAAAGTATAAATGCGGTCCAACCCAAAACAATGCGTTTGAAGAACTAAAAACACGATTAACCCAGGCTCGAGTCTTGACCTTACCTGAGGGGAACGAAGACTTGGTAGTATACTCCGACACTTTGGGTCAGGGATTGGGTTGTGTACTTATGCAACGAGGAAAAGTAATCGCTTATGTCTCGCGACAGTTAAAGATTCATGAGGTTAACTACCCGACTCACGATCTGGAGTTGGCGGCGGTAGTTTTCGCATTAAAGATATGGAGACACTACCTGTACGGGGTTAAATGCACAATTTACTCCGATTAAAAGAGCCTAAAGTACTTCTTCGAGCAAAAGGAATTAAATATGAGACAAAGAAGGTGGTTGGAGCTACTAAAAGACTACGACTACGAAATATTGTACCATCCAGGCAAGGCAAACGTAGTGGCCGACGCCTTAAGCATGAAAGAAGGGTCAACACCTATCCGAATCAAAGCATGTCAGTTGATTATAACACCTGATATAATGAATGAGATAGCAAAAGGACAAGATGAAGCATTGTTGGAGAGGAATGTGAAACGAGAAAGAATAGTAGGACAATAGGGTAACCTAGAGACCAATGTGTATGGTGTACGAACTCGTTTTGGTCGGATGTGGATACCTAAGATTGGTGAACTTAGGGTCAAAATACTTGATGAGGCCCATAAGTCTCACTACTCTATCCACCCCGGGACAAACAAAATGTATCAAGATCTAAAGAAGGAATACTGGTGGGCCGGCATGAAGAACGATGTAACCGAATATGTGAACAAGTGCCTAACATGCTCGCTAGTTAAGGTCGAGCACCAGAAACCATGCGGTAAAATGCAACCCTTGCTGATACCGGAATAGAAGTGGGAAGAGATCACAATGGACTTCATTACCAAGCTACCACGAACGTCTAGAGGCAATGATACCATTTGGGTGATCGTCGATCGCTTGACAAAAAGTGCTCACTTTTTACCAATACTTGAGACTTCTTCGTCTAAGAAACTAGCGGAGTTGTTCATCAATGAAATTGTGAGTAGACATGGTGTGCCAGTGTCGATCGTGTCCGATAGGGACACTCGATTCACGTCAAGATTTTTGAAGAAATTCAATGAAGAAATGGGCACTCGACTGAATATCAGCACCGCTTACCACCCCCAAACCGATGGTAAGTCAGAAAGGACCATTCAGACTTTGGAGGACATGCTCCGAGCTTGCATCATTGATTTCGGTGGGAGCTGGGATAGCCACCTGCCCTTGGCAGAGTTTTCATATAACAACAGCTATCACTCAACAATCGACATGCCGCCTTTTGAGATGTTTTATGGAAGAAGATGTAGGACCCCGGTATGTTGGGGAGAAATTGGACAGAAAGACTTTGCGAGTCTTGAAGTGGTCAAAGCTACTTCTGAGAAATTCGATCAAATCAAAGCTCGAATGAAAGCAGCTAAAGACAGACAGAAATCGTATGCGGATAAGAGAAAGAGGGATTTAGAGTTTCAAGTAGGGGACATTGTACTGTTAAAAGTATTGCCATGGAAATGGATCATCCGATTCAGAAAACGTGGCAAACTAAGTCCAAGATTTGTCGGACCATTCAAAATTTTAGCAAGAGTTGGTCAAGTTGCTTACATACTCGACTTACCCAATGAACTAAGTGGAATCCACCCTACATTCCACGTATCGCACTTACGAAAGTGCCTTGCCTACGATACGGCTCACATACCATATGATGAGATCGAGGTAGACAACAGCCTAAACTATGTAGAAGAACCAATAGCCATTCTTGACCAAGCCGAGAAACGGCTACGCAATAAGTCAATACCTTTGGTTAAGGTACAATGGAAACACGGGAAGGGGTCAGAGGCGACTTGGGAGAAAGAAAGCGAGATGAGGGATATGTACCCTTAGTTATTTGGCTTGTAGCATGTTTTGAAGACGAAACCTCTATAAGGAGGGTAGACTTGTAACATCCCTAAAATAAATAAACGAAAGTAAAAGGAAATAAAGACTGAAACTAACATCACAAGGCGAAAAAGGAACATGGGGGTTTGGCCTTGGGCCGGCCGGCCCATGGGCCGAGATCAAGAGGGAAAAACCCCTCATATCAGCGCCCTCACCTCAGCCTCGCCTCATTTCCCTCATTTGCGCAAGGCTAGAGAGAGAAAGAGAAAGATCGGGTCTAGAGAGAGAAAGCTCGGGATCAAGATCAAAGTCTCGAGGATTGTTGCTCACGATCTCTGGAACGTATAGAAACAAGAAGGAAGCAAAACCAGGTAACCATCATGACCAAATCTGAATTTTAATAACTTTCGGGTTTCGGGTTAAAATCGTGTAAAGGTTTAGTTTTACGTATGATATTCAAAATAGACCACATAATCGTGTTCATGGTTGAAAAAGAAACGTTTTGAACGTAAAAAGTTCAAGGTTTGATCGATTAGAAATAATTGGCCAGATCTAAGGTTTCTGGTTGGGAAAGAAGATTGATGCATCGAAACTACTAGTTTCGATATAGGTAAATCCATCGAAACTACCTAGTTTCAATATAGACCCCTAACTCGAAACTACTAAGATTTTACAGAAGTTACTTATCGAAACTACCATAGTTTCGATATAAACCCATGACCCGAACTACCATAGTTTCGATATAAACCCATGACCCAAAACTACCATAGTTTCGATATAAACTCATGACCCGAAACTACCATAGTTTCGATGTGATTCATCCATCGAAACTACTGGGTTCAAGCATAGTAATATCTATTGTCATCTAGGAGCACTACCTTATGTGTATGACTTCATTATACAGATTGAGAGATACCTTAGTGACGCTCAGTAAACAACTAAGTGTATTACAAAAACCACTCATCAGGTGAGTTCTATGTGCCCCCTACGTGTTATGTGCAAATGGTTTTAAATGATTTTGGGGCTGAAGTGTATACATGATATGAAAGAATGTTATGATATGTGTTATATGACAATGCATAATAGTTATATGTATGACAGATATGCTTATGAACAAAGAAACATAGCAAGTATGTTATGAATTATGAATGAAAGTATGATATAACACAAAAGAATGAAATCATGATTTATATATATACTATACACTACATGTTATGAATATATGTGAGTGTTATGGACGCTTCGATGCTAACGGCTACTACGGTAGACGGACGATCATGTAACTATCATGCAACCGGGACATATACGTTCCTTCATCTGCTAGGACGTATGAAAGGCAATCAATAGACGGGCGAAGCAAATGCCTTATCAATGATAAGTAGAACGATTGCATGAATAATAGTTCGCATGGGAAACAGATGCCTTCGGGCAGACGGGCGAAAGGACGAACTACGACGGTAGACACGGTAGACGGACGGCCAAAGGTTGCAGGACGGTAATGAAGGACGGACAACTTCGGTACACACGGTATGAATTACGGCCTACGACGGCAGGACGGAGCGTCTGTCTTTGTGACTTACGCAATCAATGATGGGTTGATCACCCTTATGTGTATGACCAATGAATGTTCAATGAATGCATATGCACCTATTGCGTGTATAGTCAATGTATGTTCAATGAAACCAAAGATGTATATATATATATATATATATTTATATGTACTTATAATGAATGATAAATGAAAGAAATTCAAGTGTTAATGTGTGTATATATATACTTATACTTATAAAGAAATAATGTTTATGCCTACTTGCTTTAAACTAGAACTTACCAGCATTAGCTGACCTTTAGTATGCACTTGAGGTAACAATTGGAAAGATCAGGCGAAGGCATGATGGCTGCCTGACTCAAGACTGACATCCTATTTAATTGATTATGTGTTAAAGGAATGTTTATTTTATGTGTAAAGACTTCCGCTGTTTATGTAACTGAATGATGTACGCTTCTACTATGTTTGAATGAATTAATTATTAGTTCAGTGTTTGATGACTATGTTTATAAGTAAATCCAATGAGTAAGGTCACCTAGAAAAGGGGCCTTATAACCTCTTTATAACTTTGAGTTATGAACGACAGCAACAACAAAGAAACACAAATATAATTTTTGTCTACTTTATTTATGGGCTAGACTTGGGCTGAATATTTAATTTCCTCGTGGGTCAAAAATATATTGTATTTCGTTGAATCTATTTCCATTTCATTAACACATTCCACATTATGAATGGATAGTATTTTCTTTTCATCTTCAATAATTGTGGGTTTTCCAAGAATATCCTTCGATCCTTTATTTTTTCTACACTTAAATCTCTACCATTGATCATCCAATTGAATGGATGAGATTGTTTCTTAGGCTTCTTAGCCAAATTACACTTCTTAGAGGAACCATCGCCTATATATATAGGGGAAGGATCATGAGAAAACTCGTTGTTAATGAGAAAACAAAAAAAAACTCTTCATTAACACATTTTTTGTAAGGCAAAAAAAACCCCTCAAAAAAAATAAAGAAAAATATAAAAAAAATTATAAAACAAAAAAAAACAAAACATTTCTCTTGTTTTCCTCGTTTCATTAAAAAAAATCGAAAAAATAGTCGGTTTAGCTTTAGGATTTAGTTTTTTTAGGTTTAATTTAGCTTTTAGATTAGGTTTTTGAATATGGGGGTGGGGGTTAGGTTTTTGGGGGTGGGGTGGTTTAGGTTTTTTTTGGGGGAGGGAGGTGGGTGGGGGTGTGGGGGTTTAGGTTTTTTATAGGTGGGTGGGGGGTTTAGGTTTTTAGGGGATGGGGTTTAGGTTTTTGGATAGGGGTGAGTGGGTGGTTTAGCTGACTTTTGAACGAGGACGACATAAGAAACATGGTCTTCAAACCACCTTTTTAGTTTTTGATTTATATTTTAAGTTATTATTTTTTTTTACCTTTAATAAATAGTTTTTTGGTTTTCTCATAAACTCTATATATATATATATATATATATATATATATATATATATATATATATATATATATAGTCTAAGGAAATGGGCACTCTGCTCACATCAAAGTAACTGCTGATCGACATGAGAGTCTAACTACATTGCATTGTCAGAATCCATGTTGTATATATATATATATATATACTAGTATAATACCCACACGATGCAGCGACGACAATTTACAACGCGATACTCATTTTCTGTTAGTTTATCAATTCTGTCGCGATATGTTATTATATAATACTTCCATTAGTTTTATTTTTCGTAGCATCATTGTAGTCTATCTACGCCATGAGCCTTACACTTTGAAAATAAATAAAGAAAAACAAATGTCAGCTTCAAGAATGACAAAAAAAACAAATGTCAGCTTAAACTGATTTTGATTACTCTTACCCTCTCAATAACCTGAGAGGGTAACAATGAAGCAATAACCCTTGTTATCTTCTATATCCAATCCATTTGATCCAAAGTGCTTTCAGCCTACAACATCAGACAGTTAAAAGTACCATTTGATATCAACATCGAGATTATTTACAAGTAGGTCGGTCACCTGCAAAGTGGCTCCTTGACCTAATGAAAACAAAAACCAAACACCGCTCTAAAGTTATTAGATGATCATGATCACATATGGTGTACACTCAATATAGTAAAGTATATCTTACGCGGGGGGCAATGAAGTGTAATGCCATCTTTTGTGCACAAATATGAGACATTCTACATTCTTTAGTTACAGTAGATTTAAATTTACATGATTTGTAACCTTTTTCAGAATCAAGATTTATCTGCAAACAGTATTAAATATCATTAACATTCACAAATAAACAAAAACATATTAATATCTAACATACACAATTTACCTATGGTTGAACACATGATAGCATGACTGATCATGAAGAACAGCAGCGGCATCTCACCATTACCGCCTCAACTGACCACTGTATCTCCGCATAACGCCGCCGCCTAGCCTGAACCACCGCTGTAGTTGCACTTTCTCCTGCCAACAACAAATCAACCCGTAATTAAAACCATGAATAGTAATAATTAAGGAAAAATTAAACTAATACTATGCGGTTGAAAGCTAGGCAGATGATTTTGTAAATAGGACAAAAACGGATAAAACTTACTTTGGGAGCATTGTTGACAGTTATCTTCTCATACCCAGGTCATGCCACAGGCAAGTTCAGATTCAAACCAAAACTCATATAATACCAAAACAGTCTGAATAGATTAAGTAGAAGTAGGTCAAGTTCAAATTCAAACCAAAACTCATATAATATCAAAACAGTCTGAGATCCGCATAACCGAATTAAGCAGCTGATCCGACTCGGAATTCACCTCGAATATAAAAAAATTACTGATCCAAATTACATCTATTCAGTGGAAACAAAGAATAGATGCCAAATAAACCTAAACCCAAATCAGTTGAAGAAATGGCAGACTCAAAATTTTAATATTATGCTACAAAGATTAAAAAAAACAAATCATATAGAAGGAACTTTACCTGGATTTATGATGATGATGACGACAACATTGACACTCCAAATCCCAACTCCAGATCGGGTTTACCTACCTGCAAGGAATTCGCGATGGACTCAAATATAAACCCTAAGAATCGAAGATGGTAAAAACACTATGAATCACCTAGAAATCCACCGATATCTAATTCAGAAATACCAAAATCAGTGTTGTAAAAATCGCGCCTAGGCGCCGATTAGTCGCTAGGCGGCGGGTCGAGGATTAATTTTGGCCAAATCGGACTAAAAATCGCTAATCGGAAAAACTGGGTCAAAATCAGGCCTAGGCGGGCCTAATCGGACCTAGTCGGCCAAAAATCGGCCACTTCCCGTTTTTCCGGTGATATTCCGGTAGGGTTCCGGCGAGATTCAGGCAGGTTCCGGCGAGATTCCGGCGACTTTCAGGCAAATTTCCGGCGAATTTCAGTTTAGTTCTTGTAATTTCCAGCTTCTTTAAAAAATGTGTGTGTGTATATATATAATTTTGAAAATTACATATAAAAATGTGTGTATATATATAAAAAACTGAAAATTACATGTAAAAATTCCAATCCGATTAATCCCGCCTTGGCCCCGATTAATCCCGCCTAGGCCTAGGCCCCACCCCACCGCCCGACTAGCGCCTAGCGATTTTTACAACCATGACCAAAATAAGAAAATACAAATTATGGTTGATAATCTAAGAACACATCAATATAGCAAAATTAAAATAAGGTCAAATTAACTTCAATGAAGATGACTCACCACTTCCACGACTTCATCATAAAGAGACTTAAGAACAACATAAAATCTGGCAATTGTACTAAGCACGATTCCTGCATTGGGCCTCTCAAGAACCAATTAACCAAATAACCACCGTCCACCGGTCATTAGAACCTTCCTGAGAGCAGAAGCAACCCTGAAAAATATCAAAACTCAGCTACTTTAAACATTTGAACGATGATGGAAATTGACGAACAAAATTGATAACAATCAAATCGCAATAAAATCGGAAAGCTTGCATGAACCTTCCCTAAGTCTAACCTGGTTTATGAGATTCTCTTATGCATTACAACCTCACACGTTCTTTCTTCTTGATCTTTTTCGGGTCATCTCCATGAGAAATCTGCATTTTCACATAAAAATATACATAGAATGCCATCAACTTCTTATGAACCATACTCTCTATCTAAAAGGCCTAAAGATAATTACTTGAGCTATTTAAAGTGCTTAATCAGCACAACCTAAATTCATTTGCAGCTATAGCAGTATAGCGAGACTGAAAAAACACATAATGGTCATAAATGTACCTCTCCAGCTTTGACATCAAGGATGTCCGGCATGAACCCAACTCCTGGTGAACCTGCAAATTGTTTATTCCACATAAGATAATATAACATTTAGCAACTGAAGAAAAATCATGATAATGTCCAACAAATCACTTTTACTGAATCAAAGCAATTAACAACTTTGAAAGTAATACAAACGTAATAACATAGGAAAAGTATGTCTGTTCTTACGGATTGTATGTGAAGATGTGGAGAGATTCAATAAACAGCAACAAAACCTAACATCAACAACAAAGAGAGAAGAACCCTGGTCAAAATTAGAAAAAAAAAAAGCCGAAATCTGGTATAAACATGTTCATATCAGTTGAATCCAACCAAAATCAAGAAATAAAATCAAATCAATGCTCGCATCAGAGCAAACAAGCGCATTTACCAATATTGGAGTAGATCTGGTCATCAGAACCCTGGTTCATCATCGTCTTCTCAACCCACCATCATTGTTGTCGCTATTGTCGGATTCAGGTGGCCGGTTGGAGGCCATGGCCGGTTTCTCCTTCTCCATCGCCTCTCTCTCTCTCTTTGAATCATGTATATAACAAACATGTATGGAAATAGTGTATATAACAAAGATGTGACGATGAAAGAGCATAAATTTAATTGGTTCTCGAATGTATTAGTGTTTTGAAGTTAGTAAGGCGAGTAGCGAAAAGCGAGCGTCCACGAGATCGAACCAAGTTAGTATAATAATAGTAGTGAAAATAGTTTATATATAAAAGAGAGGCTTGTTTGTATAAAGTTGGAGTGTCTCGTTAGCTCGGCTCTTGAACTAACGAAAACGTCGACTAACCCAAGTGGTCAAACCTTCTATTGAGTTCGGGAAACACGTTTTGGCCTAATAGATAAAATACTCTCGCTGGTAATTCGGTTAACGGTATTTTACCCTTCCGGTTACTACGTGTCCCTAGTCAATAGCAAAGCCAAAACTTTGGCGAGATTGAAAATTTTAAGAGTGGAACTAATCACCAAATTGTGGATTTCACTCCTAGTTTGGTGGTGTCATTCCGTTTTGTATAGGGTTGGTGCCTTAACTGTTTGAGATAGGAAATCACTCCTAACTTTAACGGTAAGGTTTCCCAAGAGCGTTTGTGAGTGGAATTCTTTTACCGTGAAGGTGAGGTTTTCACACCTAACTTGATGGTAAATTCCTAAGTCTTAGGCGGAGTGAAACTTATCACCGAATGAGGAATTACCCTCTTTAGGTGAGTTGGTTTCTTTGGTGAAATATGAGTGTCTTGATGTCTTGAAATCCATGACGGTGTATTTAGTCCAAAGAATAAGTAAGAAGCAAAGGTGGTAGAACAAGCGTATTAAGAGTCATAAGGAATGGTCTAAAACGGGTCCTTAGTTATAGGCTAGGTCAAATAAGCAAATTTCCTAATTCCCTATAACCACGGCTCTGATACCAATCTGTCACAACCCATTCGGCGGCAGAATCACCGAACGTGACGTGTAGGATTGTTCAAAGACATCGTGGCACTTTTGTTGAAATATAAATTTAACCGATTTCATTAAACTAAGAATTTCAAATACAATTGTTTCAATTAAAGGAAATACGTTGATAAACAAAAGACAAAAATATTTAAATTTGATATCTAAGGCAAAGTCCCTAGATTCCATTTCCATGGTAGCATCAAACATCTCCTGAAAACATGTAAAATAATATTTGATCAACAATAAAGTTGGTGAGTTCATACAAGTTTCATACATATAATAATCATGTTTAAAGCAACAATTCACATGCATAGACATACTTTACTAATGTTCATACAATTTGTAATGATATAGTTCAAACCTATTGTTGACATAGCATACCTAGCATCCAAAGAATACTAGTCGAATAAATAACATAACAAGATCGGGGGCTCCATAAAGGTAACGAAAAGCCGACGGGTGTCAATCCTATAGCGCTACACTTGTTAAGTGCGGTTTTGCAAGAATTAATTAACTATTGTATTAACAAGTTGTATTTAAGCATGTAGTCAAGTTGTTGTCACATGAGCATGTTAATGAATTGTGTTTGAATAAAGTGTGAATCTTGTAGTGTATGTGTTTTGAATATGTACATGTTTTCAATTCCCAAAGTGCAAAAATGTAAAAGGGGCAAGTATGAAACTCATGGTTTGGCGTGGTAACGAAAGGATGAACGGGAAGGTGAAGAGTCAGGAATGCCGGTTAACCTAAAAGGTAACGTAGGCATAAGTTCGGTGGAGAAGAAATAATAAATAATATATATGTATAATAGTATCAAGTTGGTCATACATCGCCGACGGCGGACCGAAACACAAACCCCTAACTTAGTTAGGAATTCGGATGGTCAAAAGTTAGTATAGTTAGTAATATACCACTTGAAGTGGCTAAGAGAAAGGTTGGGAAATCCACAAACCTTGTTAGATTTATTTATAATATTTATGTATAGGATTTGAACACCTTGTGGCTATTGGATGTCTTATGGTAGATGAACCTATGTTCATCTACTTCATCCAAATACCTTAGCACAAGGCTTCCATCATAGAATTTTGATGGAAGCTTGGTTTGGTTTTACCACAACTAGATGTAAAATATCCAAACAAGAACATGAAGAAGAAGAAATGTTAGTTGAAAGACCACAACTTAGACCTCAAATGGTGACTTATCTTAGATGTTTACCAAGGTAAACAAATGATAAGATCCTAGAGGTTTATCCAAGAGGGTGAAGGAAAAATTATTAAGAAAAAAAAAGGAAGAAACTTGAAGAAAAATAAGGTTTTTACCTTATAAAATTATGTCAAAAATCTTGGAAGAAATGGAGCACTTGGAGAGATTTGTGAGAGAATTTGGAGGGTGTAAGGGTGGAGGAGTGAAAGGGAGTGGGTATTTATAAGTGTGGATTAGGTTTTGGGGTATTAAATGAGTTAGTTAGGAGTTGGTGGTTGAAAGGGAGGTGATTCTTTTTTTAAAAAGAAAAAAAATGAAATAATAAAAATAATAGTACTAATGATAATACTACTACTAATAATAATAATAATAATAAACCGAGCATGTATGGACGTGAAACGAGAATATAAATGTGTAAAAAAAGTGAAACGCGTGTTTGTAATATATAATTTTGTAATATTGCACGTATGATGTTGTCTTGCATATGTATAAATGTAATGTATGTTGTAAACATGTAATTGAATAAATCTAATAAATTCATTGATCATAAGTCTCGGGTTACAATGGATTCAAAAATGAAAGTACAAGGGTACAAAATGTAAATAAATAATGATGTGGAAAGTACGGATATTACAAAAACTGTCATCAGGACTTAGGCCGTAGCTGGTCCTGGTACTATGAGGTCATTTCATTCTTTTCCTGAAAACATTTGAAAATGAACGTCAGCTACATGCTGGTGAATACTTTATGACCTCAAATCATTTTCATAAGCATGGCAAAACAATTTAATTAAACATTTAAACATTTCATCATTGGAGGATTCTAGTGATCATATATCACTTCCTTGGATTTCATCCAATTGTATACAATGGACAAGCACTCGGGGCCATGCGGCCAAACTGACACAATTGCGTTTTACGCATCACCCGACATACAAGCCAACCCCATCCGGCCCAACTGGATCCAGAGCGAGTATAAATATTTGATCAAACATTACGTACACTTCTTGGGTATCAACATTCCCCATGGGTAGAACCCCTGATTCTGGGATTAGTATGAGTAAATATTTAATTATCGTGTTTTGCCATTTTCGGAAACATAAATCGTTTTATCATTTGCGTGAAGGTGCCGACAGCACCAGCACGTCTTATTTGCGTGATGATAGCTTACAACTCATTCACGTCTCTACAAATCATTTTTGTAAAAGCTCACTCTCGCCATGAGAACGAGTATTTTTGACAAAGACGTGTATTCACCTTTAGTTTGAAGTCGGAGATCGAAGGATAATAATCTTAGTGCTAAGTAGCTCTTAGAGTTGACTCTTAGGGCTCTAGCACCTTAACTTGCACTTCTATGAGTTACTCGGGTTCTTTGGCTTTTAAACGCTCGAGTCCGATTGATAAGCGAACGTCGGTCGAACCGGGAGGAACGGCTCGGGAGTCAGGTCAGCTACTAGAAGCTCGGGACCAGAGAACTCAGAAGAAACTCGTAGTTGGTTGAGGTTGGTGTGAAAATGCAAATGGAGGGCTCTTCTAGTTATAGGCTGATAACATCCCCGTAGCGGACCGCTAGCCAGATCCCTGGCGGTCCGCTACCGCCTACTTTCACGCATGCTTGACAAGTGTCAAACGCTGGGGTGCATGCGCTCCACACGTCCTTAGCGGACCGTGTGGGTTTTTCTTGGAGGCCTGCCAAGCCCCACGCGTCATCAGGGCTGAAGCATGCCCTACACGTGGCAAGACACGTGTTAACTTCGGAGTGTCCCTAGGGACCTGCATAGCGGACCGTTAGCTTGGATGCAGGCGGTCCACCAGCCAAGGTTCTCCCGTAGCGGACCGTTAGCCAGGCAGCTAGCGGTCCGCCACCCCTTAGGCGGCCAGATTTCCTTATTTCGTTGCGAACCGTTAACCTATAGATAGCAGTCCGCTACTCCTTGAAAGTTAAATTTCTTAATTTATTCCTCTTACTTTTGGGTTTCCAATAATTCTGGTTGACTTATAAGAGTTTCGGGCAAGAATTGAGATCGGAAATTTTGGCACGTGTTATATCATCCCCAACTTTTTCAAAATCTCGTCCTCGAGATTATTTTCCGAATAAGTGTGGATATTTCTTTCTCATTTCTGATTCTAGTTCCCACGTGTACTCAGTTCCACGTCTAGAATTCCATTTCACCTTGACCAATGCAAGCTTTTTCCGTTTCAATTTCTTTTCTTGCCGATCCTCAATTTGCAACGGTTGTTCCACAAACTTATGCCTTTCATCCACTACTACATCTTGTAATGGTATGGCTAAGGTTTCATCTGCTAAGCATTTGCGCAGATTGGAGACATGGAATACATCGTGTACTCCATTCATTTCTATTGGCAATTCTAATCGATATGCCCCTAGTCCGATTCGTTCTAGGATTTTAAATGGCCCAACAAACCTAGGGCTTAATTTCCCTTTATTTCCGAATCGTACCACACCTTTCCAAGGTGATACTTTTAGTAAAACATTGTCTCCCATGTTAAACTCTAACGGCTTTCTCCTTCTATCGGCGTAGCTTTTCAGACGATCACGAGCCGTTTTTAACCTTTCCCTGATTTGTAATATCTTATCAGTGGTTCCCTAGATTATTTCAGGTCCGGACAATTGGTTTTCTCCTATTTCAACCCAACACACAGGAGTCCTGCATTTTCTGCCATATAAGGCTTCAAATGGTGCAGCTTGTATACTTGTGGGGTAGCTATTATTGTAAGAGAATTCCATCAGAGGTAAGTGGTCATCCTAACTTCCTCCTAGATCAATCACACATGCTCGAAGCATATCCTCCAAGGTTTGGATTGTCCTCTCGCTCTGCCCATCCGTTTGAGGATGGTATGCAGTGCTAAGGTTTAAACGAGTTCCGAGAGCTTTTTGGAAGCTCTGCCAGAATCGAGACGTGAATCGACTGTCTCTATCTGATACGATGGATAACGACACTCCATGTAAATATACTATCTTGGTAACGTATAATTGGGCCAGTTTATCCATGCTAAAAGTTTCCTTCATGGGTAGGAAATGTGGGGATTTGGTTAAACGATCAACGATAACCCTATTTTGTCATTTCCTTGACTGGTTCGGGGAAGTTTAGTGATGAAATCCCTGGTGATCATTTCCCATTTCCATACTGGTAACTCAAGTTGTTGCAACAGCCCAGATGGCTTATGGTGTTCGGCTTTAACCTTGGAACAGGTTATACATTTGGCCACATATTCAGCTATGTGCTTTTTCATGCCGATCCACCAGTATTCTGGTTTCAGATTTTTGTACATCTTATCACCACCGGGGTGTATTGTGTACTTGGACTTATGGGCTTCCTCGAGAATTTCTCCTCGGAGATTTCCATAGATTAGGACCCATATTCGTTTATTCATTCTAAGGATGTCGTCATTTCCTTTGACGAGTTGTTCAGTCCTTCCTATCATCCCCCCATTTTCGAGGTTTGCCTCTTTCAAGGCTGATTTCTGTGCCTGTTTGATCTGAGAAATAAGACTGACTTGCAGGTTGAGTCTTAGGGCACGTACTCGCTTTGGTTTTTTATGTTCTTTTCGGCTTAAGGCGTCGGCTACTACGTTAGCCTTGCCCTCATGATAACATATCTCGTAGTCATAGTCGCTTAGGACTTCCATCCATCGTCTTTGTCTCATGCTCAGCTCTTTCTGGCCGAAGACATACTTTAGACTTTTGTGATCTGTGAAAACCGTGAATTTGACTCCATAGAGATAATGTCTCCATAATTTCAGCGCGAAGATTATGGCACCTAACTCCAGGTCATGAGTCGCATAGTTCTTTTCATGAGTCGTAAGTTATCGAGATGCATAAGCAATGACTTTGTTTCCTTGCATCAATACACACCCTAAACCAGTGTGTGACGCATCGCAAAAGACTACAAAACCTTTGTTGCCTTCTGGCAGCGATAGAATTGGTGCTTGAGTTAATTTCTACTTTAGAATTTCAAATGCTTTATTTTGCTTTGGACCCCATTCATATTTGATTACCTTTCGGGTTAGTGCAGTAAAAGGAACGGCGATCCTTGAGAAGTCCTTAATAAACCTTCCGTAATATCCTGCCAAACTGAGGAAACTTCTCACTTCGGTCGGTGTCATTGGGACTTCCTAATTGGATATAGCCTCAATCTTAACTGGATCTACTTGAATTCCTTCCTTGTCTATGACATGACTGAGAAATTGTACTTTTGACAACCAGAATTCACACTTCGAGAATTTGGCGTAAAGTTTCTCGTTTCTCAATAGTTCAACTATCGTCCTCAGATTGTTGGCATGATCTTCCTTACTTTTTGAGTAGATAAGTATATCGTCTGTGAACACGATTACGAATTTATCCAACTAGGGTGTACAAATTCGGTTCATCATATCCATGAAAGCTGTAGGAGCATTTGTAAGTTCGAACGGCATAACCGTGAACTCGAAGTTGCCATATCTAGTTCTGAACGCGGTTTTAGATATGTCATCTTCCTGGACTTTTAACTGATGATAGCCTGATCCCAGGTCTATTTTGGAAAAAAACATCTTGCTCCTTGGAGCTGATCAAACAGATCATCGATTCTTGGAAGTGGATACCGGTTCTTGATCGTAACCTTGTTCAATTCCCGGTAATCTATACACATCCTCATCGATCAGTCCTTCTTCTTTACAAAAAGTACCAGAGCTCCCCATGGTGAGGAACTTGGTCTTATAAACCCTTTCTCCAATAACTCATCGAGTTGTTTCTTTAATTCAGCCATCTCGGTAGGAGCTAATCTGTACGGGGCTTTGGCTATTGGAGCCGTGCCTGGTACGATATTTATCCGAAACTCAGCTTCCCGATCTGGCGGTGTTCCAAGTAACTCTTCAGGGAAAATATTAGGGTATTTGGAGACAATTGGTACATCCTTTAGTTCTTGCTCGGTATTGTAGGTGGTTACGGATACAAGATAAGCAAGGCATCCCTTTCGTAGATACTTTGTTGCTTTTATCATAGATATCAAACCAATAGGGTTGGTTGATTCGTCTCCTTTAATTGTCAATATTTCTCCTGAAGGTGTGCGTAATTCAATGGCTTTTGAGTCGCAGAGGATATGGGCTTGGTTAGTTGCTAACCAATCCATTCCAAGGACTATATTGAAGCCAGCCATATCCATTGGCAAAAGTTGTACGGGTATGACGTGTCCAGATAACGTAATTGAACAGCCATTCAAAGATCTGGAGACTTGGATCAGGTCTCCGTTCGCGGTTTCGATTTGGTAAGTTTTGTCTAGCTTAGATAAGGGCTTATTAACTAGTTTACAAAACTTATGATCTATAAAACTTTGGGTTGCCCCAGAGTCAAAAAGCACCTTAGCGTAAGCATTATTAACAAGAAAAGTACCGTATATGACATCAGTCAATTTATCGGCCTCTTTTGCATTTAAATGGAATGCTCGAGCGTTTTTCTTGGCTTCGGTGGTAGGTTTGGTACCTGAGCCACCAGTAACTTTTAATTTCAGGCGTTCGCTTTTGTAGTGTCCGATCTCGCTACAGTTGTAGCATGTGATACCCCTCCTTCGTGGGAGTGGTCCGTGTGATAACAGTGCTTTTACAATCAGGGCATGTTGTTGGGGTATATTGTCTACATTTCCCCCGATGCTTCTTTTTGCAGACTTTGCATACGGGAGAACTGGATTGTCCCTCTTTTTGGGAAAAGGGTCGACTGTTTCTTTTATGGTCAGGTTTGGTTATTTCCTTCTTTTTGTTTTCTTCCAATGTTCGTATCATTCCGTCCGTTAATTGGGCGCCAAGGTCCATGGCATCATCAATGGTTTTGGGTTTTGAGACATTTACCATATCTCGGATTTCACTGACCAGTCCATAGATATATCTCTTGATGAGATTTGATTCAGGCGTAGCTAGATGCGGCACTAGTCGTGCATATTCTAGCAGTTTGGTCATGTAATCTTGATGATTAGAGCCAACCATTCTTAGGTTCAGGATTTTTTGTTCTATTTGCTCTATTTCATTGATAGGACAGAATTTTCTCTTGATTCGGTCTTTAAATGAGTCCCAACTCATTTCATATGTCCTTTCTCTTCCTTTGGCGGATACCAGGGCGTTCCACCATTCAAGAGCGAAGTTCTTGAAGAGGTTAGAGGCATAGATGACCTTGTCTTCTTCGGCACATTTACTTATGGCCAAGACTGATTCTGTCTTTTCTATCCATCGTAGTGTTACTACTCCGCCTTCTTTTCCAAGAAAGTCATAAGGCTTACAAGCTTGGAAAGTCTTGTATGAGCAACCCATGTGTTTACTCTTTTTGTGACGCGGTTTGTAATTGTCCGCAGAGATGTCACTTGAGGAATAGTGTTCCTCATTTCTGGTTCTCTTGGTTTTGAAACTTTGATGGGTATGAGTTTTTGAATGTTCCCTTCTCACGGAAATAGTGTGGTTTGATTCGTTATGCTCAGAGTTATGAAGCATATGCTCTTTTTCTTTTCCTTTATTTTTGGCCTCGGCTTTGGCAGCATGAGCCCTTTCAAATGCCTCTAGCATTGTTGGAATTGCATCCTCAATTCCTTTGTTTATCATTTTTTGCATTTCTGCAGCTTGGGCCTCTTTTTCTAAGGCCTCTTCATATTGTTTCTTTCGTCCACGCGTATGTGTGGATGGTCCAGTTCTTATTGACATTCTAGATGAAAGACATAATATTCATTAGAATTCGAAGATCTTTTTGATAAGGGAGATACAAGATTTTTATTATTTTCAAACTTCAAAATACAATACGGTAATTGAAATAACATAGGTAAGACATATTCTAACGACCCCTAGCTCTAATCAACGCTTGTTGTAGAGCGGAGATCTTGGCGTCTTTTTCAGCTTCAATCCTTTCTAATTCAGCTATGCGAGCTTGCATTGCTGCAATCCTTTCTTCTCCCGGGGTTTCCTCGTTAGTCCGGGGAGTATAGATTGGAGTAGGATTGGTGGAATGGTAAGTTCAGTAGGGTTTGTTGGAGTCAGCCCTTTCTTCACCTTCCAAAGTGTAGTGGTGTTCATACGGGATTTCGGGTGGTTTCTCTAGGTAGCTATAATTGTTTACGTAGGTTTGGTTATAGCTTTCAAGTGTTGGAGCGGCGTAATAGCTCATTGGGGTTTCATAGAAATTTTTGGATGTTTCTATTTCCCCTAGATTTTGAAAGGTTCCGCTAGTGTATTCGGAATTTGTTCTAGAATAGGATTTGGTTGAGTTTGTGTTTCGTTCGTTATTTCCAGGTGGTGCATACTTACGAATGAAGTTAGGTCCTTTTCCTTTTCCTGCAATTCTAGAAAAATGAAAGGAAAATAAATACTTTTATTAATAGGGTAAAACGATTACAAGATTTTATTTGGGTTACATAAAAATAACATAAAAACGTTAGTACGACGCCTATTTCTTGACCACGCTCTTGGCATCCTTCATCAAGCTTTTCCCTTGAAACCAAATTCTTTTGGCGAAGGACTTATGCTCCTTGTTCTTTTGGGCTAACTTCTTTTTGTCCTTTGATAGATCCTTCTTGGTCTATATCAATACCTCCCTAGTCAAGATAAGCTCTTTCTTGACTTGATCGGTTTCACGAAGCGACCGATCGAGACACTCTATTGGAGATCCTGGTGTGGATGAGGGATTTCCAAATTTCGGTGGAGGGTCTCTTAGTCCTAAGACTATGTCATTGTAGACATTATCGTAGGCGGGAGTAGGTTTATGTTTCAAGGTAGCTTGTGGGCTAAAGTCTCCAGGTATAGTGTTAGGATCATCAAATGTGGCTTCAAATCCAGCCATAAGACCGTATTCATCCTGGATATAGGGATCCATGAACTGTGGATGATTTGCATAATCGATGTACGATCCAGAACTTCCGGAGTAGGCTCTTATGGAACTTGTGTTAGCGTAATTTCCGTCGGTGTCAGAATTATTACTCATGTATGGACCCGATATGATAGGATAGTTGAGGTAATCAGCAAACGGTTCATAACTGGCTGATTGTGGAGAATAGGCTTCCACTGGAGGTAGAGGAAGGAATCCTTCGGATTCGGAACTTTCGTAGTTCTCTATATTTTTATAGATTTCCTCTAAACTAGCTCTTGTGATGGAAAGCTTCTCAATAGGTTCTTTTACCCTTATTCGAGGTTGCCTTCTTGCTAGACCCTGCCTCATATTGATTAGTGGAAGGGGGATACATGGGCAGTGGAGGTGTTTGAGGTGGAGAGTAGTTTGGTGGAGGAGGTACTGGGTAATGTGGTGGTGTACATCTCCAGTTACTAAAGTCAGATCCACCCATTTAGCTTAGGTGATCTGATTCGTATTCCTAGAGCCTTTGGCAGAGCATGATACCATAAGAAGTTTCCTTCTTCCATGGGTGCGTATGTATTTGCCATTGATTCTTGTTTAACAGTAACATTAGAGTTATAGTAGCTATGGTATCCTTGTCCTCCTGACATAATACTACCTGCATGTTTCGACACGATCAACTTAAAGGCAAGTGTCTACCTACCTTTGCTTTGTAGGCAAGTCATTGCTTAATCTGGTTAGAGCTTAGATGCTAATGCCAAGTATCTAATTCGCTAAAACCTCAGGCTCTGATACCAACCAATGTCACACCCCGCCCCGGGCACCCCCGAGATGTTACCGGGCTGCGACATCCGTTGGCACCTTCGGTGCCTGCTTTGATTTCAGAGTTTGTTTTTGTGCAGCGGAATAACGTTTGAAAATGGATCGTTTCAACTCAACCTCAAGGGTTGTTTTTGTAAATGCTAGAATCTTGTCGTGTAGACAAAATATTTCTTTATTTAAATACTTGGGTATAAAACCCGATCGTTTGTAAATTTGATTTTTATGAAATCAAAACCCTGACCAAAGTCAGTAAAATCTACAAAGAGGTATTCTGCCTAGGAAGTCGACATCCTTTGGGTACCTTAACCTTGTCTTTTCTTACTTTCTTTCCTGTGCCTCGCACGAACCTGTATAACACATTTTTGGGTTGCACCGGGTCCAGTTTGGTGGCCTGACCCGGATTATGCAACAAAACTATCATCGGGACTTTGGCCGTAGCCGGTCCCGGTACTATGAGGTCATTTCATTCTTTTCCTGAAAATATTGGAAAATGAACGTCAGCTACATGCCAGTGAATACTTTATGACCTCAAATCATTTTCATAAGCATTGCAAAACAGTTTAATTAAGCAGTTAAACATTTCATCATTGGAGGATTCTAGTGATCATATATCACTTCCTTGGATTTCATCCAATTGTATACATTAGACAAGCACTCGGGGCCACGCGGCCAAACTGGCACAACTGCGTTTTACGCATCACCCGACATACAAGCCAACCCCGTCCGACCCAACCGGATCCGGAGTGAGTATAAATATTTGATCAAACTTTACGTACACTTCTTGGGTATCAACGTTCCCTAGGGGTAGAACCCATGATTCTGGGATTAGTATGAGTAAATATTTAATTATAGTGTTTTGCCCTTTTTGGAAACATAAATCGTTTGATCATTTGCGTGAAGGTGCCGACAGCACCAGCACGTCTTATTTGCGTGAGGATAGCTTACAGCCCATGCACGTCTTTACAAATCGTTTTTTTGTAAAAGCTCACTCTCGCCATGAGAACGAGTATTTTTGACAAAGACGTGTATTCACCTTTAGTTTGAAGTCGGAGATCAAAGGATAATAATCTTAGTGCTAAGTAGCTCTTAGAGTTGACTCTAAGGGCTCTAGCATCTTAACTTGCATTTCTATGAATTCCTCGGGTTCTTTGGCTTTTAAACGCTCGAGTCCGGTTGATAAGCGAACGTCGGTCGAACCGGGAGGAGCGGCTCGGGAGTCAGGTCAGCTACTAGAAGCTCGGGACCAGAGAACTCAGAAGAAACTCGGAGTTGGTTGAGGTTGGTGTGAAAATGCAAATGGAGGGCTTTTCTATTTATAGGTTGATAACAGCCCCGTAACGGACCACTAGCCAGATCCCTGGCGGTCCGCTACCGCCCACTTTCACACATGCTTGACAAGTGTCAAATGCTGGGGTGCATGCGTTCCACACGTCTTTAGCGGACCGTGTGGGTTTTTCTTGGCGGTTCGCCATGCCCCACGCGTCATCAAGGCTGAAGCATGCCCTACACGTGGCAAGAAACGTGTCAAATGCAGAGTGTCCCTAGGGACCTGCGTAGCGGACCGTTAGTCTGGATGCAGGCGGTTCGCCAGCCAAGGTTCTCCCGTAGCGGACCGTTAGCCAGGCAGCTAGCGGTCCGCCACCCCTTAGGCGGTCGTATTTCCTTATTTCGTAGCGGACCGTTAACCTATAGATAGCGGTCCGCTACTCCTTGAAAGATAAATTTCTTAATTTATTCCTCTTACTTTTGGGTTTCCAATAATTCCGGTTGTCTTATAAGGGTTCCTGGCAAGAAATGAGATCGAAAATTTTAGCAGGTGTTATAATATGAAACGGATGTGTGATTTATGAATGTCATAATTGGTTTTAAAAAGTTGTTTTATTTAAACTAATATTATTTAACCCTTTTTTTACTTTTCATTTTCCTTTTGCAAATTAGGTTCAAGTCGAAGCTTTGTGTTTGAATCTCAAGATGGGTCAAGATATTGGATACCTAACGTAACTACTACGGATAAACCTGCTGTTGGAATGGTTTTTGCTAATTGTTTGATGAGTATAACTTTTACAATTCTTACGCAGAAAAGTCTGGGTTTTTATCTCGAATAGGCCCCATGAAGAAATGGAATGGCACTATTACACATAGATATCTATTGTGTGCCAAAGATCAGAATTTTGACACCATGGACATGTGCAAAATGGATTCTGTTCGCGCGCGCACCTTTAAAGTGTTTGATTGCAAAGCTCGTTTAATACTTAAAGCTGTTACGGGGTGTTCAAGTTTTGTTGTGTATGATTTTTTAGAAAGTCATAACCATGAACTTGTTTCTGCTGAGAATGCTGATTTGACCCATAATAGAAGGCAGTTATCTTTTTCTGATCAACAATTTATCCATAGAATGAGTTTGAACAAGATTTGTGCGCGTGCTTCTCATCGATTGCAGTCTGGTTTGAAAGGAGGTCCTCATAATATGCGAGGAACACAAACTGATTATACTAATTTTAGTCGTGACATTCGTATGTTCATTGGTGAGCGAGACACTCAGATGTTTGTTGAAAAGATGGAAGCCCGTAGTGTTAATTTACATAACTTTTCATCTGTGTATTCTGTGGTAGCCGGTGAGCTACGATCTGCGTTTTGGGCGGATGATGTTGCCAAAGAGAATTACAAAGCTTTTGGGGACGTTATAGCTTTTGATGCTACTTATCATACAAACAAGTAAGTCCTTTTAATTTCTTGTAATTTAATTATTATATATACTTATTGGCTTTTTTAATTTATTACTATGTTTTAGGTATGACATGATTTTTATCCCTTTTATTGGAATTGATCATCACAAAAAATGTGTTACATTCGGGTCGGGTTTGTTATCAAGTGAAACTGTTGAATCCTACAAATGGTTGCTTAAGTGTTTCGTTAAAGCTCACCCTAAGCAACCGAGCCTTGTTTTAACCGATCAAGACCCCTCTACGAGGCAAGCTGTTGAAAGTGTTTTCCATGAATCCACACATCGTTTATGCATGTGGCATATCATGAAAAAACTTCCTTCTAAGGTATAACATTTCATGTATTTTTTTACTATTTGGTTATGAATTTCTATATACAAGTAATTTGTATTAAACTTAAAATCATCCAATACACATGTGTAAAAAATCAAAAACAGATGTGTAAACAACCAATACACATGTGTAATATTCATATACACATGTGTAATATTCAAATACACATGTTAATCCCCTTGCATTTCTTTCTAACATTTGAAATTTCTCTTTTTGGTGCTATGATATATAGTTTTCAGGTGACTTTTTGCAAAATTCAAACTTAAGGGCAAGCTTGCATAAGTTGGTGTGGAATGTTTTCCTATCCCCATCTATGTTTGAAAGACGATGGCATGATCTCATACACCACTTTAAGTTGAACAATCATGTTTGGCTGAGAGATATGTATGCTATTAGAGATCGTTAGGTTCCTGCTTATTTCAGGCACATTCATATGTGTTGTCTGATGAAGACAACTTCTAGGTGTGAGAGTTCAAATTCTGCATTTAAAGTGAATTCCAGTGGTGGTAATACTCTTGTTCAGTTCTTTTATGCTTTGACACAACCATAGATGGGCAGCGTTACAATAAAAGGGTTATTGAGTATAAATCTAATTCAACGACAACATCTATTTGCACTTCTCTAGCAATAGAAAAGCATGCTTTAGAGCTTTATACTTGAGAAATATTTGTAGAGGTTCAAAAAGAAATAGTCAAGGATTTGTTGTCATCTTTCATAACCAATTATGAGAAAGTGAATGGGGTCGATGTTTTTACTGTTCACCACGCTGACAAAAATTCTGCTATTCTCAATGCAATTAAGGTATAAATATACTCAACTATTTGTTCTCTTTCCTATATTTTTCTCTCAAATTTTACACATGTGTATATTTTAAAACCTGTCATGTGTATGATGGACTTACGCATGTTAAAAAACTGACTGATGGCATTCAAGAACTAACAATGTTATCCATTATTTTCTCTGCAGGTCGAGGTTGATATGTCTAAGAACTTGTTTTCTTATTCATGTATGGGTTTCACACGTTTGGGTTATCTTTGTCGCCACGTGTTTTCTGTCTTTAGGTATAAGAAAGTGGAGAAAATCCCTGATGAATATGTGAGTCGTCGTTGGATCAAAGGTGTTTTACCGAAGACCGTGTATGGCATTGCAAACATGTATGCTTCAGACAACAGTGATATGTCCGCAAAGAGGAACGATGTGCTAGATTTAGTTTCTCAATGCATGGATCGGTTAAGGGGATATCTTAATGGATTTGTTTCATTTGCTCAACAGATTAGGGAGATGAAGGTTGAAGTTTTTGAAAATTACCCTGTTGAAGGTTGTTCTAACTTTAAATCCGTTGTGATACATGAGTTGGTTGGTGATGTTAATCACTCTGATGTTTCATTTACTGCTCCTAGAGGAATCAATAACAAAGGTTCTGGTACTAAAAGGCGTCGTTTTATTGGTCCGGCTGAGTGGGCGACTGTTACAAGGAAGAAACCGGGTAGGAAATGTCGAAAATGTCTGGGAATCGGTGATCATGACTCTCGCAATTGTCCTCTGAATGAGGATGTTGATAGTCCCTAAGACTTTTACTCATTAAATGGTTGATCATTGTGTGCTATCTTTTGGTTATTTAGGTATGCTAGTTATAATCAGAAAGATGATCAACCATATCTTTATGGTAGTAGGTTTAATTTGTATTTCTACTGTTGGTTTATTTAGGTATCCTGCCTTAAAATGGTTGTTCATCTTTTGGTTTATTTTTTTGTTGTTAGCTATTCTACAGATTATGTGGAGATGAACAACCATCTTTTGTTGACTGTATGTTGGAACAATCTAATGTTATTAATGAAAATAGTTATCAGGTATTAATGTGTATTTTTTCTGTACACATGTGTAATTTAACTTTATACATATGTAATTCAACTTTACACATTTTACATTTGAATTTATTTAACTTTACAAATGTGTAATTTAACATTACAGAAGTTAAAATAACTTTTTACATGTATAATTGAGTAGAAAGTTTAGGGGAAGGTAAAAGAAATAAAAACACTATGTAAAAAGTTTCACGCATGTCTAAAAAAATCATTTAAAGACCATTACAAACGTGTAATTATTTAACTTTACACATGTGTAATTTAACTTTACACATGTGTAATTGATTTTACATATATGTTCTTTGTGTAAGACATTTTAACTGTTGTAACTTTTTGTCCCAAACTTTTACTTGTATAAACACAATTAAAGTCAATGAATTTTTTTTAATCATTTTACACATTTTAGTACCATTTTTACGCTATAATTTTTTATCCAAGCTATTATTAGCAGTTCAAAAAAGTTCCTTTTACATGTATCCAACATAAGTTTATAAGATCTCAACACAGATCAAGTCGATGTATGTTTAAACACTATGGATAAGTCTTACATGTATCCTTTTTCACATGTGTAATAGACATCATAAAAGTCACACCATATAAGGCATATTTAAATCTTCAAAAAAAAAACTGTCAAGTTTTCTTACACCCTAGCCACAATTCAAACAAGATAACACCAAAGTTCAAAATAAAAAGCACACACCTACCAGGATAGAAACAACTACAGTGAATCCTAGCCTACTTCAAAACAGCAATGCCAAAAATTACCAACATCAAATTAGCAGACTATTTGTTTCCCTGATCAATGCCACAAGCTCTTTCAACAAGCATGTCTTTTAATTTGTTTGCATCCGATAACAGAATCCTAGCTAGGTACTTTCTCCTTAAAGTTTTGATTTGCGAGTTCTTTTTTAATACATTTTTCCTGAAACCACAATCAAAGATCCCCGCTCCTCTACCCATGTACATCTCCATATGGCGCATAACAAAAATACCGCAGTTTGTTGTATTCTTCTTTGTTTCCCAAGGGAGTTTGACTTTTAAAGGCATTTGATTTATAATCTCACCAATCTTTAGATGAAGTACGTCTTCCAAGTAATCCTCAAAGATTTTTTTCTAAAACCAATTAAAGTGTTAATACCTTATTTACATTCTATATATATATTTTTGAATATTTGAATTGTTTTAGTTTTATATAGTTTTTTTTGCTTACCACTTTGAACGTAGTATCCTTTTTGAAATAGTCTTGATCATCTTTCATCGCCACCGGGTTCTCCTGTTCATGCATGTTGTCAATGATAGAAATACCTGCATTTAAATATTAGAAAGTAGTGCCAGGAATTAACATGTGTATTTGAGAATTAGACATGTGTATAAGAATGTTTAATTGATAGAAATACCTGGATTCTTCAAATAAAAAACAATCAGGTAAAAGTGACTTTTTTCGAGAATCGGGAAGAATATAAGGTCATATGTTCTAAGATCTAGTAATTTTTCATTCCTGCCGACTAGCCTTAATATATGTTTTTTCATCTCTGTTAAGCGTTCTGACTTGTTTTTCCCTTGGTTTGTTAGCATCCATTGCACCTGTGATTTTTTAAGTTGAATCGGCTAATTTGTTAGTTTTTAAACCATATCTAAAAAATGTATTCTAAAGTCTAAAAGTTATTGATGAATACTTACAATCACATTTGTGTCGCAGAAAAGCCTATGCGATGATTTTGGACTCCTTTTTTTTCTTCAGTATTCAGTACAGTTGCCCAACAATTAATTACTCCAGTGTACAGTTCTCTTCCAGGTAGCAAACTTTGGAAAATAAATCTCTCAGTTTCGATCACACATTCAGATTCAAAAACTGCATCTCTGTACATAAATGTTTGTATATATATTAAGTTTATACACTTGTAAGTAAATGTAAGGCCCCATTCCCGGGTAACCTCACTTGTTGGATTTACACATAAACATAGTCATAAATACTGAACTTAAATTTAAAACATTCGAATTCAATCATTACATAACGTAACATAACATGACATAACAACGGAAGTCTTAACAATTAAATACATAACATTGTCTTAACATATATAAAAGTGGGATGTCAGTCTTGTGCCGGGTAACCTTCACGCCATCGCACGAACCTTCCTTCCTTTACCTGAAATGTATACTAAAAGTCAGCTAACGCTGGTGAGTTCTAGTTTAAAGACAATCATACATAATATTTATCTTATCATGAGTATTATATATATGTATATATAATATACTTAACATTCGAGCCTTTACATATTCTTTGCTTTACTGTTCTCACATAACATTCATACTGAGTACATACATATGTACATACATACTTACTTGGGGAGAACATTCATTTGGCCATAAACATAAAGGTGATCAACCCATCATACTTGTCGCGAATGTCACAAAGACATCGCAGTGAGAACTACCGTCGTAGCCCTTTTCATAAACCGTTTGGCTCTAGAAAACCGTCCGTCGAAACTTAAATCTGTCCGACAACCTTTGTCCGTCCGTCATGACTTACAACCGTCCTACCGTCGTAGGCCGTAATTCGCACGTCTACCCGAAGGTATCCGTTTCCCATGCGACTATTATTTATACAACTGTTCTACTATAAGATGCCAATTTTTCTTACACCGTCCGTTAATAACTTTAGTACGTCCTAGCTGATGAAGGAACGCACTTGTGGCATTCGTACGTCCTAGCTGATGAAGAAACACACTTGTCCCGGTTGTACGATAGTCACGTGGTCGTCCGTCTACCGAAGTAGCCGTTATAATCGAAGCGTCCATAACGTTTTCTTATACTTGGCAAGCAATATATACATGGATATAAAGCAAGATTTCTTCTTTACACGTTATGTCATACTTTCGTTCATTCTCTAAAAATCATACGTTTCATTCTTTATTCATAATTCTATTTCGTGTAAAGATATATATATATATATATATATATATATATATATATATTTGTATACCAGGTATGATCACATTGACATTCATAACTGTTATTCATCTAGTGTATACATTTTAGCCCCAAAACATTTATAAATCATTTGCACATAACATAGAAGGGGGCACATAGAACTCACCTGATGAGTAGTTTCTGAAATACACTAAGCTGGCTACTGAGCGTCACTAATGTCACTCACGATTTGTATAATAAAGTCATACTCGTAAGGTAGTGCTCCTAGATGACATTAGACATTACTATGCTTGAACTTAGTAGTTTCGATGGATTTGCTTCATCGAAACTTGGTAGTTTCGATAGGTTGCTTCTGTCGAAACTTGGTAGTTTCGATAGGTTGCTTCTGTCGAAACTTGGTAGTTTCGATAGGTTGCTTCTGTTGAAACTTGGTAGTTTCGATAGGTTGCTTCTGTCGAAACTTGGTAGTTTCGATAGGTTGCTTCTGTCGAAACTTGGTAGTTTCGATAGGTTGCTTCTGTCGAAACTTGGTAGTTTCGATAGGTTGCTTCTGTCGGAACTTGGTAGTTTCGATAAGTAACTTAGGTGTAATCTTAGCTTCGGATCATGGGCTTATATCGAAACTATGGTAGTTTCGATGGGTATGCATATATCGAAACTGAGTAGTTTCGATGGGTCCACACATATCGAAACTACTGCACATATCGAAACTAAGTAGTTTCGATGGGTCTGCACATATCGAAACGAAGTAGTTTCGATGGGTCTGCACATCGTCTTCCCTAAAAATCTGAAGTTTTTGCATGCAAGTCTGATCGAGTCAATATCTAAATTTTTCTTTGATCACAACGTTCGTTTTTCATTCTAGATGCTATACCTAAGTTCACTTTCAAGTTTCATCCGCAAAATCGTTATCTTTTTAGCCAAAACCCGAAACTTCCCAAAACGAACAAAAACTCATAATGTGGTCGAATTGTTACCTGGATTGTAATTCTGATTCGGAGGTTTTGCTCACGGGCTCAGCTGTAACGTGCTCCTCCAATCTCGTGACGATCCGTCGACTTTCTCTCTCTAGACCCGAGCTTTCATTTCTCTCTCTAGAAGCTGCGTGAGTGTGGAATGAGCAGGGAAGAGGGCTGCCTTGCCATATATATATACCTGGGCTTCCCTCGGCCCATTGAAGCCGAGCCCAAGCCCGCTCCCTTTTGTTTAAATATTCCGACTAAATCACCGGTCTCGCTATATTTATTCGTTCTATTATTTTTGGGATGTTACAAGTACTTGATAAGTACGCATGACATCATTCTTGCGTACTTGATAAGTACGCAAGACCTGCTTCCTGGACAAGTCCAAAATTCTTATATGTTAATCCGATCATGCTAATCTTACAACTTTCTTTGATCAAAATGTGCGGTTTTCATTCTAGATGCTAGTTCTAAGCTTATTTTCAAGTTTCATCCATAAAAACGTCTCCTATTTAGCTAAAACCCGAGAAACCCTAAAATGAACAAAAACTCAGTTTAGGGTCGAATCGTTACCTGGATTGGAATTCTGATTCGGAGGTTTTGCTCACGAGCTCAGTAGTAACGTGTTCCTTCAATTTCGGGTCGATCCGTCAACTTTCTCTCTCTAGACCCGAGCTCTCCTTTCTCTCTCTAGATTGCAAGTGTTGGTGAAAAAATGAGAGTCTAAGCCTGCCTCGACCCTTATATACCTGGGCTTCCCTCGGCCCGTTGGAGCCGAGCCCAAGCCCATCCATTTTCTTTCATTTTTTACGATTAAATCTCTATCGCTTTATTATTTTCTTATTTACTTTTTTGGGATGTTACAAGTCTACCCTCCTTAAAGAGGTTTCGTCCTCGAAACCGCTTATACGTTAAACAATTTCGGGTATAGTCCCCTCATCTCGTCTTCTTTTTCCCATGTAGCTTCTGACCCTTTTCTGTGCTTCCATTGTACTTTGACTAAAGGAATCGACTTATTGCGTAGTCGTTTCTCAGCTCGGTCAAGGATGGCTATCGGTTCCTCTACATAATTTAGACTGTTATCCACTTCAATCTCGTCGTAAGGTATGTGAGCTGTGTCGTCAGCTAGGCACTTGCGTAAGTGTGACACATGGAACGTAGGGTGTATTCAACTCAGCTCAACGGGTAGGTCGAGTCTGTAAGCAACTTGACCCACTCTCACTAAAATCATGAAAGGTCCGACAAACCTTGGACTTAGTTTGCTACGTTTTCTGAATCCAATGATTCCTTTCCATGGTGATACCTTTAACAGTACCATGTCCCCCACTTGAAACTCTAAATCCCTTCTTCTCTTATCCGCGTATGATTTCTGTCTGTCCTTTGCGGCTTTCATTCGAGCCTTGATTTGATCAAACTTCTCGGAAGTAGCTTTAACCACTTCGAGACTTGCGAAATCCTTTTGTCCAATTTCCCCCCAACAAACCGGGGTCCTACATTTCCTTCCATACAACATTTCAAATGGCGGCATGCCAATAGTCGAGTGATAGCTGTTGTTATATGAAAATTCTGCCAATGGTAGATGGCTGTCCCAGCTCCCACCGAAGTCAATGATACAGGCCCGGAGCATGTCCTCCAAGGTCTGAATGGTCCTTTCCGATTGTCCATCGGTTTGGGGGTGGTAAGCGGTGCTGATGTTCAGTCTAGCGCCCATTTGCTTCGTTGAATTTCTTCTAAAACCTTGACGTGAATCTAGTATCCCTGTCGGACACAATCGACAACGGCATACCATGTCTGATCACAACTTCCTTGATAAATACTTCTGCTAGTCTTTCTGACGAAGAAGTCTCACGTATTGGCAAGAAGTGAGCACTTTTCGTCAAGCGGTCGACGATCACCCAGATGGTATCATTGCCTTTAGCTGTTCGCGGTAGCTTGGTAATGAAGTCCATCGTGATCTCCTCCCACTTCCATTCTGGTATTGGTGGAGGTTGCATTTTATCGCATGGTTTCTGGTGCTCGGCCTTAACTAGAGAACACGTTAGGCACTTGCTCACGTACTCTGTCACATCATTCTTCATGCCAGGCCACCAGTATTCTTTCTTCAAGTCTTGATACATTTTGTTTGTCACAGGGTGGATAGAATAGTGAGACTTATGGGCCTCATCGAGTATTTTGGCTCTAAGCTCGTCAATCTTAGGTATCCACATCCGGCCAAACCTAGTTCGACCGTATGCATTTGCATCCAAATTCCCTTGTTGTCCTACTATTCTTTTCCGTTTTTTATTTCTTTCTAATAGTGCTTCATCTTGTGCCTTTGATATCTCACTCATCAAATCTGGTGTTATAATCAGCTGACACGCTTTGATCCGTATAGGTTCCGATTCTTCCTTCCTGCTTAAAGCGTCAGCCACCACGTTTTCCTTGCCTGGATGGTACAATATCTCATAGTCATAGTCTTTCAGTAGCTCTAACCACCTCCTTTGCCTCATGTTTAATTCCTTTTGCCCGAAAAAGTACTTCAGGCTTTTGTGATCTGAGTAGATGGTGCATTTGACTCCATACAGATAGTGCCTCCATATTTTCAACACGAAAACTACTGCTGCTAACTCTAAATCGTGTGTTGGGTAGTTAACCTCGTGAATCTTTAGTTGTCGCGAGGCGTAAGCAATTACCTTTCCTCGTTGCATAAGTACGCAACCTAAACCCTGACCCGAAGCGTCAGAGTAGACTACTAAGTCTTCATTTCCCTCAGGTAGTGCCAAGACTGGAGCTTGGGTTAATCGTGCCTTGAGTTCCTCAAAAGTGTTGTTTTGGGTTGGACCCCATTCATATTTCACTTCCTTCCGTGTCAACTTAGTTAGTGGCGAGGCTATTCTTGAAAACTCTTGAATGAACCTTCGATAGTAGCCTGCCAATCCCAGAAAACTTCGTATCTCTGTTGGTGTCTTTGGGACGTTCCATTCCTTTACTATCTTGATCTTTGCAGGATCCACCATGATTCCGTTTGGGTTTATTACATGACCTAGGAATTGGACTTCCCTAAGCCAGAATGCGCATTTGGAGAATTTTACGTACAACTTTTTCTGCTTTAGCACCTCTCTTAGGTGACAGTGGTGATCACCATCGCTTTTCGGATATACCAGTATGTCGTCTATAAAAACTATCACTGATCGATCCAACATTGGTCGACATACTCTATTCATCAAATCCATGAACGCTGCTGGCGTGTTGGTCAATCCGAAGGACATCACGAGAAAATCATAATGCCCATAACGCGTGCGAAACGCGGTCTTTGGTACGTCTTCTTCTCTCACTTTAAACTGATGGTATCCCGACCTAAGATCGATCTTTGAGAACCAACACGCACCTTGCAGTTGATCAAAAAGGTCATCTATTCTAGGCAGTGGGTATTTGTTCTTTACTGTCCTTTTGTTCAACTCGCGGTAGTCAATACACATGTGCATACTGCCGTCCTTCTTCTTTACAAATAGTACCGGAGCGCCCCACGGTGAGATGCTCGGTCTAATAAATCCTTTTTTTGTTAGTTCCTCTAGTTGAGACATCAATTCTTTCATTTCTGACGGAGCCAATCGGTAGGGGGCTTTGGCAACGGGCTCAGCTCCTGGCAGTAAGTCAATCTGAAATTCTATTTCCCGATCGGGTGGTAACCCAGGTAGATCCTCAGGGAATACTTCCGGAAAGTTGCACACCATGGGTATATTCTTGAGTTCATTCATTTTCATTCTATCATCAATAACATATGCCAGATAAGCTTCGCAACCGTGCCTCATGTAACTTTCGGCCTTGATCATCGAGATGACATTAGGCATCGTGCAATTCCAATCCCCATAAACCGTAATTGGACTGCCGCTAGGAGCTTTGAGGTGTATCCTCTTACGTTTACATATGATTTGAGCTTCGTTGGCAGCTAGCCAATCCATACCCAATACTATATCGAATCCTCCTAAGGTGAGAAGGAATAATCAAGAAGGAAACTTATGGCCCTCTATTTCTATGATGCAATCCTCTATTACTTGGAATACTATCGAATTTTTACCAATGGCAGTTTGTACGCTAAATGCCTTTACTACGGTGTTGATAGTGCAATCTGGTTTACGACTAAATGCATTGGATATAAAGCTTTTACTAGCACCAGAGTCAAATAAAATAGCAGCATGTTCATCATTAACTAGGAACGTACCTGACACAACATCAGGGTTTCCCCTTTCTTCCTCCTCAGTCAGGGCGAGGCTCGAGTCCTAGCCTGCAGCTGTTCCTTTTCGGTTTCCTTTTCCTTTCCTGAACCGGATTGTCTGGTTTTCCTGCAATCCCTAGTCTGGTGTCCATATCTTCCACAACTTTGGCACTTGACGTCCTTCAAACAATCTCAGGAGTAGTGCCCCGGCTTCCTGCACTTATAGCATGTGGTGGTGCCGATTCGACACTCGCCAAGATGTTGCCTTCCACATTTCCTGCAAGTTTCATATTCATCCGACCTTGGTTTCTTAATTTCAGTTGCTACATTCCCTTTTCCGGTGCCTCTAGATGGTTTCTCCCTCTTTCTCTTTTGTGTCTCAGGTGCCGGGTCCTCATTGGCATAATCGTCGTAGACGATTCCAGACAGGTTGACTACCGACTTGAAGGTCGATGGTAGATTAGCTTTTACATTAACACGGACCCTTTGAGGTAGGCCCTTTACATAGTACTTAATCATTCGTTCTTCTGTCTCCACCAGGTGGGGTACCAGTTGGGCTAGCTCATTGAACCTAGAAGTATACTGGCGGTGCATCTTGCTGCCAGCCTTAAAGTTTAGGAATTCATTTTCCACTCGATCAATTTCATTCTGGGGACAAAACTTTTGGATTATCAGCTTCTTCAGATCTTCCCATGTCATTCTGGTAAGAACATTTGGCGACTTTGTCCTCTGAATGTTTCTCCACCAACCTAGTGCTTCATTGGTGAAAGAATGAGCAACATATTTAACCGCCTGGTCCGGTCGACACTCGCTAATGTTGATTACAGCGTTCATCCTCTCAATCCATTCGAACATAGCCACCGAATCCTTGTTACCATCAAACTTGGGTGGGTCTCCGTCCTTAAAACCTTTGTAAGTACACCCACGATTGCTTGATCTCACATTCACTTCATCCCCATCACTGTCATACACTTTCTCTTCATGGTCTCCTTCATCCTCCTGTCTACTTTTCTTTAGTGCCTCAGATAGTAGATCAGGCAATACTTTCTTCAGGGTGAGTACAACTTCATGGGCAATAGCATCCCTGACCTCGGGTTCCAACTGTACAGTCCCTTGATTGTCGTTCCCAATTGGGGTCACATCTGTTTCGTGCACCTGCGTGCACACTCTCTTCTTCTTCATGTCTTTGATTCAATGGAGGTCTACCGACTCGGCCAGTGCGACCGCCTCGGCGTCCTGTTCTTCCTCCACCCGCCATGGTTCCTAGTTTCCTGATGGTTATAAAGGGAATACATCAATGCCATTCCTTCAGATCATAGTTTTAGAACAGTACGAGCAAGGTAAATTTTTAATTACAGTGACCGGTTTGCGATTACTAATTTACATTGCTTTTCGGGTTCAAAACTCTTTAATTCGGTTGTGACATTGACATCTATTGGTTCTAAGTTAAGGTATCTATTCTTATCCAAGTGCATTAACTTTAGTACTTACTTACCATGCTGGCGTTGGTAACCCATACTGACATCCGTGCGTTGGTCCCATAATTAGTTTGAGTCCAAACATTTAGGGATGTCTGAATCTCTCAAACTATTGCTCTGATACCAACTTGCAAGGCCCCATTCCCGGGTAACCTCACTTGTTGGATTTACTCATAAACATAGTCATAAATACTGAACTTAAATTTAAAACATTCGAATTCAATCATTACATAACGTAACATAACATGACATAACAGCGGAAGTCTTAACAATTAAATACATAACATTGTCTTAACATATATAAAAGTGGGATGTCAGTCTTGTGCCGGGTAACCTTCACGCCATCGCACGAACCTTCCTTCCTTTACCTGAAATGTATACTAAAAGTCAGCTAACACTGGTGAGTTCTAGTTTAAAGACAATCATACATAATATTTATCTTATCATGAGTATTATATATATGTATATATAATATACTTAACATTCGAGCCTTTACATATTCTTTGCTTTACTGTTCTCACATAACATTCATACTGAGTACATACATATGTACATACATACTTACTTGGGGAGAACATTCATTTGGCCATAAACAAAAGGGTGATCAACCCATCATACTTGTCGCGAATGTCACAAAGACATAGCAGTGAGAACTACCGTCGTAGCCCTTTTCAAAAACCGTTTGGCTCTAGAAAATCGTCCGTTGAAACTTAAATCCGTCCGGAAACCTTTGTCCGTCCACTCTTAAACCGTCCTACCGTCGTATATTATGTATGATTTTGTCCGTCTGTCCTAGGGCATCCGTTTCCCACGCGACCATTATGTATGCAACCGTTCTACTTGAGTTAAGGCATTTGCTTAGACCGTCCATTAGTGCCTTTTTATACGTCCTAGCTTGCGAAGGAACGTTTTTGTCCCGGTTGCAAAATAGTCACGTGGTCGTCCGTCTACCGAAGTAGCCGTTGTCATAGAAGGGTTCATAACGTTTACATACATTCATAACATGCAATATATATAATATAAAGCAAGATTTCATTCATTTACGTTATGTCCTTCTTTCATTCATTCTTTATAATCATACGTTTCATTCTTAGTTCATAATTCATTTTCTTATATAAGTATATATATATATATTTGTATACCACGTATGATCACATTGAAATTCATAGCATTTATTCATTTAATGTATACACTTCAGCCCCAAAACATTTAAAATGATTTGCACATAACATAGAAGGGGGCACATAGAACTCACCTGATAAGCTAGTCTTGGTTGTCCTAAACAAAGGCCCAACAACGTCACGTACGATCTGAATTAGGTAGTTAAATACACATCAGACCCAATCCCGACTCTAACGGTTTAATCATACTGAATTAGGCGAACATACTGACTTTACTAACTGCGCACTTAGTACGTGCGCAGGGCCTTGCTCATGCGTACTTGACAAGTACGCAGAACATTCTTCTTGCGTACTTGATAAGTACGCATGATCTTCCTCATGCGTACTTGATAAGTACGCATGACATCATTCTTGCGTACTTGATAAGTACGCAAGACCTGCTTCCTGGACAAGTCCGAAATTCTTGTATGTTAATCCGATCATGCTAATCTTACAACTTTCTTTGATCAAAATGTGCGGTTTTCATTCTAGATGCTAGTTCTAAGCTTATTTTCAAATTTCATCCATAAAAACGTCTCCTATTTAGCTAAAACCCGAGAAACCCCAAAACGAACAAAAACTCAGTTTAGGGTCGAATCGTTACCTGGATTGGAATTCTGATTCAGTGGTTTTGCTCACGAGCTCAGTAGTAACGTGCTCCTTCAATTTCGGGTCGATCCGTCAACTTTCTCTCTCTAGACCCGAGCTCTCCTTTCTCTCTCTAGATTGCAAGTGTTGGTGAAAAAATGAGAGTCTAAGCCTGCCTCGACCCTTATATACCTGGGCTTCCCTCGACCCGTTGGAGCCGAGCCCAAGCCCATCCATTTTCTTTCATTTTTTACGATTAAATCTCTATCGCTTTATTATTTTCTTATTTACTATTTTTGGGATGTTACAGTAAACAAAAATGTTTGTATAAATATGTTACACAGGTGTATTATATTTTTACACAAGTGTAATGTTTTTTACACAATGCAAGTGGTATTACAAGTATAATTTATACTTAAAAATATCTTACACCTGTGTAATATATTTTTATAGAAGTGTAATATTTTTTTCACGTTGCAAACATATTTTTACAGAAGTGTAATATGTTTTTACACATTGGAAGTGGTATTACAAGTGTAATTTATACTTACATATATGTAATTTATATTTACATATATATGTAAGTATAAACTACACTTCAGTTATTACAAATTAGAAATTTACACTTTAAGATCAGGGATAAATACATACTCAAAAATTCCTCGGCCTTTATTCTTTTCTTTCTTTTTTTGTTTTTCATCCATCTTAATGTTAATCATCATATAATCTGGAAATAGTTTTTTGCTAGATTCTTCAATCCTGTTTGTACACAGTCAAAGTCAAGTCAGTTTTTGTAAATAGGTTTTCCACATGTGTAAGTAAAGATTTCACATGTGTAATTCATACTTACACATGTAAGTATAATATAAAATTGTTAATACAATACATACTCAATAATTTCGTGGCCTTTATTCTTTTCTTCCTTTTCTGCTTTTTCATCCTTCTGGTTAGATTTATCAATCATGTTTGTAAAAATTTTAGTTTGGACAGATTTTTAAAAATGTTTTTCTGTGTAATAAGTTTTTATTTATCCTAACCACTTACTTTTTTGGGTCAGTCCATATGAATTTCCATACCCAATCATCTTCCTTTGTTATTGATTTGGTTATATCAACCTCTCTTACCAAATAAGGTGACCTTAAAGCTTCTGATGCAACTTTGGTTCGTCCTGTTAACCTTTGACGATTTATGTTTTCACTTGAAGTTTTCAATTCCATTTCTTCAATTAAGTTATCTATAATAGATCATGAATCACATGATAAGTTTATATTTACATGATTAGATATTCTTATTTTTTATATTTGAAAACTCTTTTTACAATTTTACATTCTTTAAAGCCTTTTTCATACCTTTGCCTGCTTCTGGATCTTGGTTAACTGATTCATGATCAACGTCAGCAGGCATCTCATACTCTTCCTCTTCCACACCTAGTAAACAAAAGTTAAAAATAAATAATTTTATTCAACTTAGCACATAGGATAAACAATAGTTAACAATTCAGTTTTTTTACACATGTGGAAAATGACTTTACACATGGGTTGAGATTCATTACAAGGTTATATATGTTATGTTTAATGTATAACTTAATGGTCTACTCTTTTTTATACTTTTTACACCTGGGTACAATGTATTTACACTTAAGTACAATTCATTTACACATGAGTAGCGAGCCTTTACGCATGTGTATGAAAATGATATGTTTTTTTCATACCTTCTTGTGATTTTAGGTCTTGTTTTTTTCATACCTTCTTGCGAGCCTTTACACATGTGTATAAAAATGATAAACATGTGACCAAATGACATTACATATGGGTACAAAGTCATTACAAAATATACCCAAGTTTATTTATGTTATGTGTAATGTATAAGTTCACATGTTTAAAAATCTTTATTTTAAAAAATATACCCAAGTTAAAGGTATATTCTAATTCATAGTTTTTACACCTATGTACAATGCATTTACACTCATGCCCAATTTATTTACAAATATGTAGCGACCCTTAACACATGTGTATGTGAATGCTATGTTTTTTTCATACCTTCTTGTGTTTTTTGTTCCTGAGAAACCCCAAGGCTAAAGTTTGGTCTAAACCTGTCCTCCATTTCGTTACTAACTTCAACCACCTTTCCACCTGTTTAAAGCGCTTGATGTGTAATGTATAAGTTCACATGTTTAAAAATCTTTATTTTACAAAATATACCCAAGTTAAAGGTATATTCTATTTCATAGTTTTTACACCTATGTACAATGCATTTACACATGTGCACAATTTATTTACAAATATGTAGCGAACCTTAACACATGTGTATGTGAATGCTATGTTTTTTTCATCCCTTCTTGTGTTTTTTGTTCCTGAGAAACCCCAAGGCTAAAGTTTGGTCTAAACCTGTCTTCCATTTCGTTACTAACTTCAACCACCTTTCCACCTGTTTAAAGCAATTATAAGATATATTTCACAGATGTACATAGACATTAATAACTTCAATTTTTCTCTTTTCTGATTCATTAGTGAATCCTAGACTAAAACTCATATTGATTTAAATTTATGTTCATACCTTTGCCTGTTTCTGTTTGTTTAAGCACTTGATGAACGTCTGAAACCATCTCATTCTATTTATCTTCACAACCTATTAAAAAAAAGTTTAAAATACGTTAACTTTTACCCATGTGTACATAGACATTTACCATGTGCAACTTTTAATAAACACCTTTAATTGAACCTGTTTCCTAAGTAAAGCCAAAGCTAAAGTTCAATGCTTCCAAATCCTCAAGCCCTCCCACTACTTTCCCATCATTTTTTCCCTGCTCCCGTTCAGTTACAATTGCACCTATTAAAATATAAGAAATTTTAAATATGGTTTCATATAAGCATGTTATGTCACACATATCTAAAAGTTTTTCTATTGATTTAAATTTATGTTTATACCTTTGCTTGTTTCAGTTTGTTCAAATGCTTGATGAACGTCTGGACGCATCTCATCATGTTTATCTTCACAACCTGTTAAAGAAAAGTTCAAAATACGTTAATTTTTACACATGTGTACATATACATTCAACTTGTGTACAATGACATTACACATGTACACATGTGAAATGTGTACATAGACATTTCACATATGTATATGTTATGTGTACATAGACATTAAACATGTGTATGTATATTTTATATCTTTATTTACATTACCGTCGTTATAAGTTTTCCAACTTTTAATAAATACCTTTATTTGCATATGTTTCTTGAGTAACGCCAATGCTAAAGCTCGGTGCTTCCATATCTACAAGCCCTCCCGCTTCTTTCCCATTCCTTTTTCTTTTTCCCGTTCACTTACTTTTCCACCTATTTAACCCATTTCTCTTTATAATTATAAATAAATTATAAGCATGTTATGTCACATATATTAAAGGATTATTAGATTTTAATAATCCCACCTTTTACAAATCGACCAATAATAATCCCAACTGAGAATATTCTTACCACCAATCCCTACTTTCAAACTATTTTCTTACATTTGACCCCCCGTTAAAAAAACTTAACGTCATTAGATTTTATATGACGTGGACATCTACAAACCGTCGAAAAGTCGAGCCAAGCTAGCAGTGGTCTCGTGGTGGCTTTTGAAATTGGCTCGGGTGGTGTTTAATTGGTCTTGTTAAACCCCATCGTTGTCTCTGTTCGGACTTCCCGGACAAACGAGACCAGTTAAACACGACCAGAGCCAATTTCAAAACCCACCACGAGACCATTGCTAGCTTGGCTCGACTTTTCGGCGGTTTGCAGAAGTCCACGTCATATAAAATCTAACGGCGTTAAGTTTATTTAACGGGGGTCCAATGTAAGAAAATAGTTTGAAAGTAGGTACCGGTGGTAAGAATATTCTCAGTTGGGATTATTATTGGCCAATCAGTAAAAGGTGGGATTATTAAAATCCAATAATCCTATATTAAAATAACATGTTTCTCCTACTTGTTGAGTTGGACTTCTTTCTGTATCTTCACCAAACAATCCATCTTCAATATCAATGTTTTCTCCGAACCCTCCCTTTTATGTTATATTTGTTATTTTGAATGTTTCATTCAGTTAGTTTAAAACATTGGATATCTTTTTAGTTGCACCAATATCTTGTTGATTACAAATCTCTTTCTCAACAATAATATCCGACCAGTTGGGTTTATCTGCCAACATCAACTCATATTTCTCCAGTAAGCTGATTCGGTCAAGGTTTTCTTTATTTCTGTAGAATTTTTCCGCCAACTCTTGTTCAAACTTCTTTTTCACCTTTCAAAAATAATCCAACTTGCTCTCAATTTCTGTGATTTTATCATGTGTAATATAGAAAGTATCAGTTAAAAAATTTCCAAAGCTTTCCTATACAAACGATATGACAAACAACAAACTCTAAATCCAAAAATAATATGTGTATAATCTTTTAAAATATAAGAACAGTTTTTCACTATAAAACATACCATTTAAAAAAAATAGTATATTAAAATGAAACATTGAATAACTAGGTTCACATACAATTAAATTTTCACTGCCGTAAACTTTGGGTGACTGTGGTAGTGATTTAGCTTCTGTTTCACCCGATCCTTCATTGTTTTGATCTTTATACTGTCCTCGATACTCTCCCAATCCAAACCCACCACTTTCTAATTATAAATCCTCTCTCAACTTAAGGCTATCGGTTGTCCATAATTCTATTGGTGATTTTGTTCGTTTCTCATTTAACCCACACATGAGTAACTATCAACATAAAGAAGCTGCGTATAAAAAAAAATAACTTTTTGTTTAAAACTTTTTGTATACAAAAAATATTTTTTTTAAAGCTTTTAAAACTTTAGTCATTAGCTTTTAATTTTAAAAATGTTAATTATTATCTCTGAATTCAAAAACAGATGTGTAAACAACTAATACACATGTGTAATATTCATATACACATGTGTAAGATTGATTTACACCAATGTTAGTAAATTTTTCACATGTGTAAAATTATTATACACATGTGTACTAAAATGTTGTACCCATGTCTATTGAAAAATTTAACATTTATCCAAATGACATGTACCATAAGGATCGTTAACGCTCCATTGAAGTAAGATTTAGGATTTGCTCCATCCCAGTTGTCTTTGCAGTGTTTGATTTTATCCACAATAAACTTACACCAGTTCACTTTATTGAAATCCAACTTTTGAGAAAACATCAGATTCAGAATTTATGTCTTACATCTTCCATTCTTGTAACAATCAACGATGGTTATAAGGAACAGAATTATGAAATCAATTTCAAAAAGCACATCGTCATCATCATTTGAGGTTGCTATTCTTTCCACTAGGGCCGGTGAACCAATTAATCCTTTTTTGTATAGTGCTCTCCAACTAGCAGCATTTCCCGTTAGCCTTTTAACAGGATTAATGGTTTTTAAATCTATCCCCTTGTTTGGTATCCCTAATAGTCGATGCACTGCCTCAGGATCCACACTTATGTTACCTTTCCCGACATTTATCTTCATTGTATGATTGTCAAAATGATCTACGACGTAATGCCCAAGTTTTGCTAGAATTTTTTCAACTTAAAGGACAATAACTTTCCGAACCCCAATCTAATAACAACCTCTTTCTGTTTCGGTTTGAGTAGTTTGATTGCTAAGCTCAACTGATGTGGTGATGATCGGTTCCTTATTCCCAACCATTTTTTTCTAGCCTTTCCTTTTTTGGTCACTTTGAGTAAATTTTTGGCAACCTTTTTTTCATCACCTCTTTCCAAGCACTCATCTACAGCTCCTTCTTTAAGAGATCTTTTTTTCTTCTTTTTCTTCTTGTTGCTATATTTCAACTGAAACTGACTACCTGCATTAAAATCATCATATCATTTACACATGTGGTAAAGTGTTTTACACACCTAAAACTGTCTTACACATTCTATCATATCATTTACACATGTGGGTAAAGTTGGTAAAGTATTTTAAAACATGTAAAAATGTCTTACACATTGTATCAAATCATTTACACATGTGGTAAGGTCTTTTACACACCTATAAAACTTTCTTACACATTCTGACATATCATTTACACATGTGGTAAGGTTGGTAAACTCTTTTAAACACATCTAAAATTGTCTTACACATTCTATCATATCATTTACACATGTGGTAAAGTCTTTTACACACATGTAAAACTTTCTTACACATCATATTAAATACACATATGTTAAAGTCTTTTAGACACCGGTAAAACGGTATTACACATTCTAGAATATCATTTACATATGTTTTAAATTTTTTCTTATATCTACCAGAAAACTTTCTTACCCCTTTCTTACACATCATATCATATCATTTACACATATGTTAAACTTTCTTTTAAAATTACATCGCTAAAACAGTCTTACACATTCTAACATATCTTTTACACGTGTTTAATACCTTCCAGATGATCCTTCTGTTTTTTAACCTCTTCACTTGAGTCATTAAATAATTTCCTTCTCTTGGTTTTTTTCAGTGTAAATATAATTATTTCATCAGGATCGGTACTCTTTGAATCTGTATTTTTTTCAATGCAAAATGAATTAGATTAGCCATTTAGCATTTTATATATTAAGGTTAAAAATATAAAATCAATATTTAAGAATATACTTTCATCTAACCTGGAACAATAGATATTTCTTCTTCTTCATCTAACAAGATAGCATTTTCTGGCTTATTTGTAAAATTAAAAGTTTTTCTCTTTACTAGTCTACTATTCTTTCTTACTGTAAAAATAAAATTCAATTGAAATTTATAGCAAAAAAAATAAAATTGATATATTTAATATTAAATAAATGCTATTACTTGAAGACACATTCACTGTGATCTTGATTCCCCCCGTAATTTTATACCATTCAACTTAATATTAGTAAAAATAATAACAACTTAATATTATGTTTCTTATTAAAAAAATAACAAATTGGGATTTTTCAACTAAAAAATGTAATCTTTGATCTTAAAAAAAAATCCGAAAACTATGTTTCTAAGGAACCCCCAACTATACTCGAGTAGAAGATTGAAAAAATTAGGGTTTTCAAAAACTAAAATTGGAGTCGGTTGGATATTAGGTTTCGTAGAAACCCCCCAACTATACTCGTCTCTTGTCTAATCGAACTAGGGTTTTCAGTAACGAAAATTGGAGATATGACCGAACTAGGGTTTTCAGTAACAAAATATGGAGATATGAAGAACAAACCTTTTTTAAGCTGACTGAAACAAGTTGATTGCTCGAAAATCGTGGACAGGTTTATCGCTTGAAAATCGTGGACAAGTGAAGAGGTTGATGAACGAGTAGAACGAAGATGGATGGGTTTTTGAAATGAAAAACTCGTTCAACAGAGTAAGTAGAAAGTCTCAAACTTTATGGGGAACACGTGAGAAAAGTTCAGACATTTTTAAGCGGGATTTGGTTTAGGGGATGTAATTTACCTATTTGCCCCTGATGATATATTTTATTTAAATCTTTATCAAATAATATATTTTATTTAAATCTTTATCAAATTTATATTATTATAATGTAAGAAATAACCAGGACCACATGTTTTTTTAATCAAAAAAGAATGAGTGGCTTTGGTAGAGTTTAAGAGTTTTCACAATAACACAGGGTTTTCATTTGATACGTCCCCTATATATATATATATAAAAGATTATTGGATTTTAATAATCCCACCTTTTACCAATTGGCCAATAATAATCTCAACTGAAAATATTTTTACCACCGGTCCCTACTTTCAACTATTTTCTTACATTGGACCCCCCGTTAAAAAAACTTAACGCCGTTAGATTTTATATGACGTGGACATCTGCAAACCGCCGGAAAGTCAAGCCAAGCTAGCAGTGGTCTCGTGGTGGCTTTTGAAATTGGCTCTGGTGATGTTTAACTGGTCTCGTTTGTCCGGCAAGTCCAAACAGAGACAACGGTGATGTTTAACGAGACCAGTTAAACACCACCAGAGCCAATTTCAAAACCCACCATGAGACCACTACTAACTTGGTTCGACTTTCCAACGGTTTGCAGATGTCCACGTCATATAAAATCTAACGGCGTTAAGTTTCTTTAACGAGGGGTCCAATGTAAGAAAATAGTTTGAAAGTAGGGACCGGTGGTAAGAATATTCTCAGTTGATATTATTATTGCCCAATTGATACTGAGATTATTAAAATCCAATAATTCATATATAAATATATATATATATATACACACATACACATACGGTTAAAAAAAATTGATATGACATTATTATAAAAATATAATCACTTTAGAATTTAGTAGCTCAATGATTTTCCCTTTATAAAATCTGTGCCCTTTGAAAATAATCACTTTAAAACTAGTGGTGGTCGTGAGTTAAGATTCCAAAAGTCAAGTACGCGTTGGAAAATCTACCCCCGATGGCTATGTCCCCTTTGAAAAATAGTAAGCTACTGGTTGGCTGCCATATTTTCTACTTTCGCAGATGGAACTATATGCCAGCTCAACTCATGTATAATAATCTCCAACCGCGTACAAGCTAAGATAGTGTATAATCATATACAAGTGCGTCCAACCTCTAAAAATATAAAAAGATTGTCATCACTCAATACATACATTTGTTGGTTATATATAAAAAATTCATAAGATAACATAATTATTAGGGCATGTGGTATACCCTTAAAGGAGGGTACCCGTGAGGGAGTTCACGGTGTGAAGGAGCCATGTGAAGCAGCTCACGGGAGAAAAGGGTGGGGGGGCGAGACTGCAAGTGAAGCAAATTGGGTGGGTCACTTATGGTTAAAGTGAAGCAAATATGTGATATCTCACTCACTTGAGTATTTTCCTTACCAAGTGAGACCCAAGTGAGGAACCAACCAAACTTACGTGACACCCACGTGGCAGAAAAGTTACTCTCACTTGGGAGTATCAAGTGAGAGTATACCCCATACTCTTAGGGAATAATCTGCACCTTTGTTACTGCGTTTCGGCTTGGTCCTTGAAAAGGTTCGAAGCGAATAGAACTTTGTCCTCTTCAGCACACTTGTTGATATCAAGGACTGACTCCGTCTTTTCTAGACACCTCAAAGCGGCAACAGCTCCTTTCCCTGCAAACTCATAAGGTTTGTATGCTTGGAAAGTTTTGTAAGAACATCCAAAGAATTTCTTCTTTTAATAAGAAGGTGCATAATTATCCTTTGGATCATTATTGGATGAGTTGTAATGATTCTTATATGTCCTTTTAGATTTAGAGGCTTTCTTGGTATATAGAGAGTTTTCTTCCTCTATTTTCCTGGATTGGCTAGGAACGGAGTATGCCTCTTCGGTTTTTTTGATATAGGAACCTTGAATGGATGGCTCCTTTTCTTTAGCAGCTTTATTTTGTTCAATTGCTACTAAGATCTTTGGAATAGCGTCTTCTAATTCCTTGGCAATCAATTTCTGCAACTCAACTTTTTGGGCTTCTTGCTCATTGTTGTTTGCGAGTTGTTTCTTCTTGTCACGTGTGTTATTTGACAGTCCACTTTTCGACATTCTATATAAAAGATTCAAAATACGTCAAATTCGAAAATATTTATCATAACGATAATTTTATTTTTAGAATATCATTACAAGAAAGTATATAATATCATATTTTATGGATTGCTACGGTTTCTAGATTCTTCTAAAACTTGTCACAACAGTTGATTTTAGGCTTCTGCTTCCGCTTTTTGTCATTCTAGTTCTGCTATTCGGTTTAACAAAGTCCTTGCCAGTTCATCTCCAAGTGTTTCCCCTAATGATTTTCTCTTCTTTTTGTCCTCTAACTATCTCTCCTTTTCTTCGTTCGTTTCGCGTAACGAACGATCAAGACATTCGATAGGAGATCCAAGAGTACTATGAGGATAACCATATTTTGGGGATGGTCTCGGACTTCCAATATTATTGTATATGTTTTGGTAGGGGTCGGAAGGTTCTAAAGAAGGAATATTATGAAGATAATATTCATATGGATCGAAGTCCAGAGAGTAGTTCATGGAATTTCCCGGTTCTGGAAACACGTATGGATCTTGGAGTACTCGAGATTCAGGGTGATAGGGGAAGTAATCTTTCGGATCCTCAGATGTCGGAACATAATAATGAGGTTATTTGGCGGAATCCTCTTCCATCGGTAAATTCTGATAGATTTCTTCTATCCCCTCTACAGAGGGCATAGAAACCGTTTCACTGGGCCACACGACCCTCATTCTAGGCTTGGTTGCCCGGCTGGGCCCGGCGTGATCCATTACCGGTGGGGATGGAGGTATATCAAATCGTTAATTACTGAAATCCAAACCCCCTTCAAGTCCTGAACTCGATGACCCATAGTCATGTGCTTTGTTTTCAGGGGGAGGGGAATTCCAGTTTATTTTAAATGGATCAACGTCATCGGGAATCGAAATAGGCATTGCGCTTGATTCGTATAGGTCCTCAAGTGGTTCTTGTTTGATAGGACAATTATGATCATAATAAATAGGATAATTATTATCTCTTGACATCCTACAATTTCTTAAACAAATAGTATCTACTTACTTTTCTTGGTAGGTATTCTTTCCTCATTTTGGTTAAAGCTTAGATACTAAGATAAGTATCGAAATAAACCTGTGGTATGAACAAGGTTAAAGCTTAGATACTAAGTAGAATATCTAATTCGCTAAATCATGTGACTCTGATACCAACCTGTCACACCCCGGTTTCAGGACACCCCGGGCGTGCGACGTCGATTAGTACCTTCCAATTGATTGTACTTATCTCATCAGAATGTTTTGCACCGGAAAAAAAAATTTGGATCGGTTTTTCAGAAATCTCAACCCGATGGTCGATATTGGGCATTTCCAATTTCTTAAGGATAAATAAATATTTTCATTTCTTGGGGATTTAAATACCCCTTCATTTATAAAACTCCTTTTGAGTCCAAGTACAACAACTCCTGCATCCGCAGGTTTATATAGAGCCACAAGGTAGTTTGCCTGTACTTAGGACTTTATCCATTCAGCACCTATCCATGTGAATATGAAGGGAGTATCCTGTGTCTAGGAAATCATCATCATAAGACACCTCCTCTTATGCTTAGGGAGACATCATTCGTTCAGCATATAACCCTGTCAAAAACATATTTACATTTATCCCCGAGACTGTCCTTAGGGACTAGCCTCATAAATAATCATTGATTACCTAAAAATATTTCTGAAAATAAACATCAGCACAAACGCTGGTGAATATATTTATCAGGACACTAAAATCATTTTGGCAAATACATTATTAAAACATTTAACCATAACTTGGGTCCAATATACACATCCAGCGGAACTATTTCATCCGAGTGTACAACCATAGCATACACTGGTATTATGTCTGTAATGTGCCTGCTGGAACTCGAGTCTTACTCTTACTTTAGTTGTGTGGTCGACACAACGTCCTTTCGTCTTACACCACATTACAAACAAATACCAGCTCCATTACGGGAATTGCACCCATAACGCGTGTATCCCTTGATCAAGATTTACGTATACTTATGGCCTGAATGTTTCCCGTAGAAGCCCTTACGCATTAAACATTTAATACATGCATTGCCATTTTGTAAAAGTAAAACATTTCAAGGTTTTGAAAATAATAAACGCATTCACATGTTGGGTGGCTTAGCAGAGTGGTTCTAACAAAGTCCGTCAAACTTCTAGCGTTTCCACTTAAGCGAGAGAGTAGTTTATCGAAATTGCGGAAAATAAGTCAGTATCAGATATTTCCCGAGAATGTGGCCTGAAAACCGAGAGGTCATTTTCTAATATTGTGGGAGTGTGAATGTGATTTTTGTGTTTGAAAGTGAAATCCGGACAAGAGAATTTATAGGCTGTCACCTGGACCCGTAGCTGACCGCTAATCAAGGGGGTAGTGGTCCGTTACTGCTCAAGCTTCATTACGTGGCAACACGAGAAATTACGGTTGGATTGCTGCTTGGCGGACCGATAAGGGAATGGAAAAAAAATATTTACTAAACATGTTTAGTTTTAAAAATATTTACCAAGCTAGTGTTTTTCAACAACTTATCATATATATTTCTAGATAATCTAATTTCTTAACCCAAAGTTTTATATTTTATTTTCTTTTTAATGTAAAATCTTTTTTTAATAATCCCTTTACTTTAATCAACAACACGAGGGCTTTCTTCCCCGCCCGTTGCGTCGAGAATTCCGCTACGATCCCAAATATCAAAACACGTGTATTAAAACATTAAGGCATCAATAAACCCAAAATTGTTTTTTTGAACTCAAGAACGCTTAAACTAATTAAATGGAAAAAAGGTAAAAGAATATATATTTAAAAGAACAGTAAATAAAGGATTGGAAAAGGAACAAGCGAAAAAAAAGGTAATTTATCACTACTAGAAAACATGTATAATTTCTACAAAAGTTTCCGACAAGTTAACAACAAAAGAAATTTCCCACAAGTTAGCGACAACTTTTCAACAAAACAAAAGCAAAAAAGTAGCCATAAAGTTTCCTACAATTTTCCAACAAATTTATTAAATAAGTTAACTTATTTATTTAATATAATCGTCGGAAGTTACCGAAAAAAGGTTTTTGTCACTAATTCGTCGGAAAATTAGTTGGAACTTTGTCGAAAAAAACATTTCCTACAGGGTTTTTTCAACAAACATATTTTTCGTAAACTTGTCGCTAACGACCAATTCCGATAATTTTTTTACGAAATCTGCGGTCGTAAATTTTTCTGTTTTTTGGTAGTGTATAATTATGAAAAAAAAAGAATAATGGATACATTGGAAAAAAAACATAAGGGTTGGTTAAAAAAAAGGGAAAAATACGAAAATGGACATTTGACCGGGAAAATTCTTAAAAATGGACATCCTTATTTAGCCTACTATTTCATGGACATTGGTCTTGCGAGCCGGCTAAAGGCGGCTAAGCTAGCCGGCTAAAATTTCCGTGCCAACATTCCGTTTGTCAGAGTACGAACCAATAAACAGACAACACGTGGCAGGCTTAGCAAGCTAATAGACGGCTATAGCCGTCTAATCCCTTTAGCCGGCTATAGCCGTCTATTAGCAGGCTAAGCGTCCGAAAATTTTCCCATATGGTTTTGGATTGAGCCGGCTCCTCTTACGGCTTGGCTTGGTGGCTTAGCCGGTTTGAGTTGTTTTTTATTCACTTTTTTTATATATAAATGATAGTTGTTTAATTTTTTGTTGTCTCAAATCATAAAAAAATACATATGGAAAATTTTTCTAACACTCCTTCTGAGTACGTTTTTGAGAAGCATTTTGTTGATAAACCTGAGAATGTTGCTGCTGAAGATGTGCAGAATAACGTTGGTGAAACTGAGAATCCTGTGGCTGAATAAACATTGAATCCTACTGTTGACGATACTCAGAATAACGCTCTTGATGACCGTGCGTCTAAACAGCAAGAAACCGGTAGAGTTGACGATTTATACGATTATGACGAAGATTGAGCGGCGATGAATAAAGTAAAAGATGGAGGCGGTCGTTTTACTCCTATTTGGGATCCATTTGAAGACGATACCACTGATTTATACGCCCGTTGGAGTCTATAAAATTATTTTGTATTTTAATTTACTTTTATTGTAAAACCTTTAGATTATGTTATTAATTGAATTAATGTTTTTAATTTTTTTACCTTTTAATTAAGATGTTGTAAAAGTAGTTAAACAAAATTATTGATAATTATCTAAACAATCGATACAACAACGAAATTATCCAAAATATATTAATAGTTAAACAAAATACATACTAAAATATTTAAACAAACATTATTCTAAGTTTCAGTCATGATAGTAGGCACACAACTACAACTATAAATTTTATCTGCCATGAATCGTCAATATTTCTCAACACTGTCTAAAAAATGTCCATCTAAATTTAACGGCTTTTTGAGAGTTAAATGTTTCATTACCATACAAACTAGAACCCCCGAATTTTCAACTAAGTAACAGTGATTGCTTTGAATGTACTTTTTCCGATAATCTACTAATATTCTTAGAACCACAAACTTTTGAAAGCATACATAATAAAGAAGAGTAAGTAACATCGGTAGATAACCTTAAACCACGCTTTGCACAATCCAACGGAACGTATTTAACAGCACCCCCAACAATATCCCATTTACCACCGCTATAGATTACAATGTTCACAGACATTTTGCATGTATTACAAAACTTAGTCTTCAAACACTCATCAATGGTAAAACAAATATGGTTTCTAAACAAATATCTAAACATTCTCTAAATGTTAAAGACAGAAAAAAAATTTTAAAAGGCTAAGGTCTACTTTTAGCCGCCTAAAATGAAGAAAATTCGAAAGGAGCAGGCTAAAAAGCCACCAAGCCAAGCCGTAAAAGGAGCTGGCTCAAGCCAAAACTAGATGGGAAAATTTTCGGAGGCTTAGCCTGCTAATAGACGGCTATAGCCAGCTAAAGGGATTAGACGGCTAAGCCTGCCACGTGTCGCTTGTTTATTGGTTCGTACTCTGACAAATGGAATGTTGGCACGGAAATTTTAGCCGGCTAGCTTAGCCGCCTATAGCCTATTCGCAAGACCAATGTCCATGAAATAGTAGACTAAATATGGATGTCCATTTTTAAGAATTTTTCAGGTCAAATGTCTATTTTCGTACTTTTCCCTAAAAAAATGATGAACTAGTTGTTTGATGATAACATAAAAACGAAATATAATTGTTTAATAAATAAAAATATAATGAGTTGAAGGCACACTTATTTGATTCATAATTTTTTAATCCAACTCATTTGCCTAAAACATCATATATTTGATTAATATTTTAAAATCACTTGCAATTGATGAATAACACTCAGCTGGTTAAAAACTGTTTTTATATCTTTATTTTTCTAGAAATACATTGTGTGGCTAACACATCACTTTGTATGAAAGCCATGAATATGAATGAATAAGGTAACTTAATTGTTAATATTTTTATGTATTCATAAACATGACATCTTTTAAAAGCACACGAGCATCACTTACATAATCAAGTATTATAGACTACTACTTGTTATCACTTACACATGTATTTATTCTACAAACTCACAGCATATGGTCCAATGTACGGTGCATGGCATACTAGTATAGCACCTGGCAGAGGCTCATGAGTCACAGCACCTGGATGTGCTGCAGGAAGGTAGAGGAGGCCTAGGCCAAGATTCCATACAAGTGTGGCAATAGTCGAGGTGCAACAAGTAGTTCAAGTGGACTAGCTCTATGATTTATTAATCCAGGACTTTCGGTCATGTCAATCGGCTTAATTGATGGCTTTTGGAAGTCAAAACCATGTATTATGTTGGCAAGTATGAACTGCATAGCTTCAAGAGCAAAGGAGCTTCCGGCGCATATTCTTCTACCACTTCCAAATGGAATCAAGTCGAAATGCCGACCGTTCACGTTGATTTCTTTTTGGCTTGTCAAGAACCTCTCAGGTTGGAACTCAAATGGATCAATCCATATTTGTGGATCGTGATGAATCTTCCAAATGTTTAGCAAAAGGCGAGTGCCTTTAGGGACGGTGTAACCGCCTACAATGCAGTCTTCTATGGACTCATGAGGAATAGAAAGGGGTGCAGCAGGATAAAGACGCATGGTCTCTTTGATAATGGCTTGAAGATAGACCAAATTGCTCATGTCTGACTCTTCAACTTTCCTCTCTCTTCCAACATGGTTTTCAAGCTCTTGTTGGGCTTTTTTTAACACGATAGGGTTGTTGACAAGTAAAGCTAAAGCCCATGTTAGAGTCACCGTTGTCGTGTCTGTAGCTGCTGCAAATATTGACTAAGAATGGCAGAAAATAAAGAAATAAAAAAAATCAGAAAATTTGATTATAATCAAGTTCTTTTGGAAGGAAATTTCATAGAAAAGTAAGAGAATTTGTCTATTTTTTGCTTTTCCAATGCACTTAGGAAAATGGTTTTAGTTTTTAGATGAAATTTGAATTCAAAATGGTTTTAGCTGATATGCTCTTTGAAATAGCAGATTAAACGCTCCTTGGTGTTTCCTTTACTTTAGAATTAGAATAAGAGTCTAAAATAGTTTTTCTTCTTTCTCAACTTTGTTTGGTATAGATCGACATGATAGGATTATGTATTCTATGGTTCAAGTTTATTTCGGTTTGATTATAATAAAAAGAATCGTGGATGGAGTTTAGCACAAACCCGGTTGTTCTTGTTTCTATTTAGAGTAAGTGCCATTTTCGTCCTTGTGGTTTGGCCATTTTAGTCAGTTTCATCCAAAAACCTTTTTTTAGCTTTTTCATCCCTAAGTTTTCAAAAATCTAGTCATTTTCATACAACTGATTAACTCCGTCTAAATTTTAACGTTAAATGCAGGGGCAGATCTATGAAGAGGCGATGGTACCCCTCAACTTTCGACGCGTAGTGGGAATTTTCGACGCGCAGCGGGAATTTTTTTTTTTACCGTTTTATGTATCCAGATACCCCTGAACGAAATTTTAGATACCCTGGATTTTTTTCCTAGATCCACCACTGGTTAAATGGGAGGCAGTTTTGGTTAAATCAGGGGTAATTTAGTTAGATTTTAACCTATGAAGTTCTAACCGACCAATGATTTAATGTTAAAATGTAGACGGAGTTAGTCAGTTGGATAAAAATGACTAGATTTTAAAAAGTCACGGACGAAAAATCTAAAAAAATAGTTTTTGGATTAAACTGTCTAAAATGACCAAAACACAAGGACGAAAATAACAGTTTATTCTTCTATTTATCATAAAATCAGGTTTGTTTGTATGTGTGCTTATCATTGAAAGCAAACAAAGTATCCGTCACAATCTATTCATCAAAAAAAATGGTTTGGTGAGGTCGGCAATTGGAGGTGACGACAAAAGGGAGTCTATGAAGAGGAGGATCGGAAGAAAAGACAAAAGGGAAGCAAGCATCTTTAGTAACTTGTGGCTAGAAATCGTCTAAGAAAAAAAAGAAAATTAAATCATCTTTAATAACTTGTGGCTAGAAATCGTCTAAGAAAAAAAAAGAAAATTAAATCATCTTTAATAACTTGTGGCTAGGGGTGTTCAAAGTCGGATATCCGAAAATTCGGATATCCGAAATTTTCGGATAGTGGATTTCACTATCCGAATCCGAATCCGAAATTTCGGATATCCGAATTTCGGATATCCGAAAATATAAAAAAAATAAAAAAAAATATAAAAATAATATTTTTAAATTACAAAAACAATTAAAAACCTTAAAAAACATTATAAAATATACATATAAAATATATAAATATAATATATCGGGTTTTGATTCAAATTTTCTTATTTTTAAATAATAAAATCAATTAAAAAAAATATATAAATATAATATTTCGGATATTCGGATATCCGAACTATCCGAAATATCCGAAAATCACTATCCGAATCCGAATCCGAAAATTCGTTCGGATATCCGAATTTTCGGATAATTCGGATTCGGATTTTTGGATAATTCGGGTTCGGTTTCGGATTCGGATTTTTTTGAACACCCCTACTTGTGGCTAGAAATCGTCTAAGAAAAAAAAGAAAATTAAATCAAGCTCCCAAGCAAGTAGGTTATTTGTTTACTAAGCAGGCATGCACCCCAAAAGGTAGGTGATTGGAAATCGAAGAATAAATCAAGCAAGCAAGCAAGCAGGAGATTAAATCAATGCAAGCATGCATCTCTTTGATCCGACGCACATCGGTAGAAAAGCAAAAAAAATTAGAATTTGCTCAGTAATTTAGAGTCAAAGTTGCCATGGTAGTGAGCGAAATTATACCAAGCATGCAGCTTTCACGATCTCATCAGTGGTGAAGCCATAAAGTTCCTCTTTTACTTCTTTAACACGTGATAAAATTGCAGCCATGAAGACTGCTTGATCTCCACTCTCATCTACCTGCCGTGTAGAAGTAGAATTCATCTTCTTTTTGTGGTCTTCTAACCATCCATTAATCACATCATCCATCTCTATAGCCGTCTTCTTCATCTTCTTCTCGTACCCTCCTAAATCTAACCACCTCAACCATGGAATGGCATCTGATGGCACAAACGCACCCAACATGTCCACAAACCGCTCAATGGCCTTCTGAAACTGATCTCGGTTTTGTTCACAATGTAGGAAATGATTGCCAAACATCATCCTTACAACCATGTTCACAATTAAATTTCCAAACCATTGTTTTATGTTAACCATCACCGTTTCAGAAGACCCTTTATTTCTTACCCAATTTCTGTAAATATCTAGTATGGATGACTTCACTTCTGAGACACGGATTTGTGCAAGCATTTGAAGGCGACGGTGAGATGCAAGTTCAAGCACAACTATCTTGCGAATCTGACGCCAGTATGGTCCAAATGGTGCAAATCCAATAATTGCATAGTTGTAACCCATCAGCTCGGTTGCCATGGCTTTTGGTCGGCTAGCAAAGACTCTATCGTTGGTGGTTAAACACTCTTTAGCCATCTCAGAACTGTTAACAACTAAAACTCGATGAACACCAAGTTTGATAGTGAAGATTGGTCCAAACTTGTCAGCCATAGAGCCCAACAGTTTGTGAGGAACTTGGGAACCAGCTAAAAGATGCAAGTGTCCAATTATCGGCCATGATCCAGCAGCTTCTGGTACTATCTTTCCCAAACCGTAGTGGACCCTCTTAAATCCATTTCTTAATAAAATTAAGCATAATATGCTGGCTACAAAGATTACGAGAAAAAAAAGTAAATCCATAAAAACCTTTCAGGAACAAGAAAGATTTACGGAATTAGATGATGATGACTACAGTGGAGCGAGGATGGAACGAGTATAGGCCTATATGGAATGAGTAAACCTTGTATATGTAAATAAATATATATACACACACAAATATATATATATATATATATATATATTTAGATATATTAAATCCTAGAACACTATATCAAACAGGTATGCTAAACGTAAACACAACTTTAATACAAAGTAGTAGAGAAGAAAGTTTACGAGTAATAGATAAAATGGTAGAAATAGATTTATTTTCATCAGAAACAATCTTAAGAATTAAACAATCAGGAAAACAGTTTATACATACAGGACTCATAGTAATAGGAATTAAAACACTAGGAAGAAAAAACCTAGGAACTAAACTTTTAACACTAATATTAGATAAAAGTAGGGCATTTTGTTCCCTGTTCACTAAAATATGTGCTAAGAGCATTTAAAACCTGTACTTTAAAAGAGGATGCATGTGGCATGGTTTGTATATGCCACAGATTGTCTAAAAGACACTGCTGTTTTTCTGTAAGAATTATTCCGTGGTTTGGACGTAATTTCATGTGTGTATCGTTACAGGCTTGCAGGTCATATGTGCCAAAAGAGAAAATAAGAGGATTTTGTGATGAAGAGGGTTTTTGGGCCTTTTTATGGGCTGGTTTTTTGTTTAACATGTCTCGGACAATTTCTAAGTTTGATTTAAAATCAGGCTATAATCAATTACATTTAGAAGAAGATTTTAAAAAATGGACAACCTTCACATGCTCTGAAGGATTATATGAATGAAATGTTTTTGCTGTTCTAATAATAGCATATTACCACTGTAAATTTGTCTTATAGGTAACCTTCTTTCGGTTCCATTGTAACCAGATTCCTGTTGATAACTTGTGACTGGTTTTATCCATGGTTCTCTACCCATAGTATCATTTGATGTTTGTCCTAAGTCGTATTGTTGATAGTTTCTTTTAGGTTTACCTTCGGGATTCATAAAATTATTATCTTGTTTTTTGTAAAAATCTGAGATCATGGTGTCTCCTTTAACTATACTATTTACTAAGGGTAAATTAAAATCTTCTTGTAGTTTTTTATAACTTTCTTCATATGTCATTTTTAAGTTTAACATACATTCTACTATCATATCATCTACTTCTTCCTGTATATTTGCTTCTGTAAATTTTCTGTTTATTATTTGTTCGTAGGATTTGTTAATTTCTTCTGATTTAAAAATTGTATTTATTTCTTGTCTTATTTCTTCTAATAAGCTGTAATCTATATCTTCCTGTTCAAATTTTAAGAATTCTGAATCTAATAAGTATTCATCTTCTTCTTCTTCATTTTCTGTATCATATATTGGTTGTCCATATTCAGATTCATCATCTGATTCTATAGTCATTAAATTATATTGTGGTTCTTGAGGAGGTTGTTCTTCTGAACAAGTACTCTCTTCATATTTATCTTCTCTTTTAAAATCTGTAAATCTTAGACTCTGTGTGCCATCTACATTTTCATATATATGACTCTGTTTAGGGACTAATGTTGAGCTTTCTATTTCTTTTAAATCATTTATTTGCCATTCTAATCCTGCTAATTCTTCAGGATCTATTTTAACTGGTTCAATCATTTGTATAGACTTAGATGCTATTGTATTTACTATTCCTTCTATATTTACTTTGTATTTCATTCCTGATCTATTACTAGCTTTGCCTAAGACTCCTATACTTATTACTAGGTTATTTCCTTCATAATTTTCATAACCTTTTGTCTGTAAAGCTATTTTTAATTTTTGTAGATCTTTAATGTCTTTTAATATTCCAGGTGTATAATAAAATAAAGCTGTATTTTGGCTTAAATCTATTTCCATTCCTGAGATTATTGCCTTTTTCATTTCTGATTTCCAACTTTTATCTAATATTAGTGTTAAAAGTTTAGTTCCTAGGTTTTTTCTTCCTAGTGCTTTAATTCCTATTACTATGAGTCCTGTATGTATAAACTGTTTTCCTGATTGTTTAATTCTTAAGATTGTTTCTGGTGAAAATAAATCTATTTCTACCATTTTATCTATTACTCGTAAACTTTCTTCTCTACTACTTTGTATTAAAGTTGTGTTTACGTTTAGCATACCTGTTTGATATAGTGTTCTAGGATTTAATATATCTAATTGATGTTGGTTATACAAATTTATATTTTTGTCTAAGTCGATTTCTTCTTCTAATTGTATTATTTGTTGTGTACTTCTAGAAGATGGTCCTTTTCTTAAAATTCTGTTTAAAAAGGTGTCTGAAGAAATAATATCTCTTATATTACTAGTTGATTTTCTAGATCCTTGGATGATTTGTTTATTCATCTCTAGGTTTCCAATGTTTATAGATTTTTGGTTTTTCACTTAGATGTGTTTTATTTAGTTTTTCTATTAGATTATTTATATCAGTAGAGTTTCCTGTTACTACTGGATGTTTGTTTTTTGTTTATATTTTTAACTTCTAGCAAAATTTGGTTATTTTGCTCTCTTATGTAGTCTAAGTTATCTGTTAATTTTTTAAGTTCCTCTGTTTGTTTTGTTATAGAGTGTATTATTTTTTCTAACAAATATTTATTATTAACTGATACTTTTTGTAGACTAAATCCTAAGTTTATAATTAAGTCTGTGATACTATTAAGGTGTGTATTATCTGTGTGCAGACTATGTGTATGTAATTCTTTAAATCTACAAATATGATTATAGTAACTACTAGATATATTTTTATGATCGCTTTTATCAGAAAATTCTAGGTTTAAGAATTCGAGTTTTTTGAAATTTATCGCTGATTCAATAATTTCTTGATTAAAAATCTGATTTCTCCTTTAAAACGCTTCATCTCTTTAGTTCCCTTAAAATATTTTCTTATATCCCAATATTTTAAATTTAATAACTAACTTGACATAGATAATCTTGAAATATGCACAAAGTGTAAAATTAAGTGTAAAATTCAATGATTTCTTTGTTTAGTTTAGTTTCAAAGCAAAAATTTTTCCCTAATCTTCACCCTAGCGGGTTTCCACATAAATAGGACTTAAGCATATCAAGCTGCCTGATATGGACCTGTCTAAGTCTTTTAGATGTTAGAAAAGCCTTTGCTCTGATACCAAATTAAATTGGGACATCAGAGTTTCAAACACTTTTTCAAACACTGGATAAAATTAAAAGTAAAAAGATAAATATAAGAGGTTTCATTAGTACGTGGCGTTGTTATACCAGAGTTATGAAGAATGTTATCTAAAAAGAAGTTTATCTTCCTTCGGACCAGTAGCCCTGCGAACTCGGGTTTCCAGCCTATATACTGTAGAAACATTAAAATAAAACATAATTTATAAAACTTACAGTGTTTTAGTAGAGGTTGAAGGTTGAAGGTTGATAATATTTGCAGCAGATGAGGTGATTTGCACAGCGGATGATTTTTTTTTTTTTTTTGGGATATAATATGAAGGGCTTAGAAAACTAATAAGAGATTGAAGGTTTCTGGGAAGAAATCAGAAAGAGAGAGTTTAAGTATTCATGGAGAGAATTGCTATTGAAATTTTTCTCTGATATTTCTTGTGTGTTTTTTACAAATGAACTCTTGCCTTTAAATAGGCAGAAGACTAGACTAACAAACAAAAATAAAAAGAGCGCACTGAGCGCACTATCTATCTATCGTACAAAGATAAAATAAAATAAAGAGCGCACTGAGCGCATTATCTATCTTTCGTACAATAATTACAACGCACATGGCGCACTATCTAGAAAAGTAAAAACGACAAAATCTTTTTTGGAGCTGTCTGTCGAGTGGAGCGTCGGCAGAATTATTTGTGTATTTTGACGTCATGGCTTACGTCTGTCTTCTAGAAATCTCTGTGAGTGTCTGGGATTGTGTCTGTGTCGTTGAAGTCGTCTGGGTTTTTGTAATAATCATCTTCTTGATCTATTATGTGATTTAACCGGAGAGACTCTCCTTCTCCGATGAATGGTAGGAGCATGTTCCAGTTTTTGAAACTCCAGATTTGTACATAATGTCCTTCTGCTAATAAGTGGTAGCAGTCCCAATAAAAATTGGAAGGAAGGGCTGGGGTTTTTTGGTGTAAAGAAATGAAATATTTGGTGTCTTTCTGTTTATCTTTTGAGCTAAGGCTGGCCAAGTTGTCAACCCAGTATAATTCAGATAACTGGATTTCTGTTTGTATTGCTAGGTTTTTTAGGTAGTTGTTTGTGGAGTTTTTGTGGCTGATGAATATCCTTTTTCTAGCAGGTCTATATGTATGATCATTTGCAAAGGGGAATGAATTAAAGATTTTGCAACCGATAAAAGGGGTATTGTTATGAGAAGAGATGTTTCCTGTGGTTATCACAAATTTTTCTCCGAAGAGATTTATGATACCTTCTGTCTTTGGGTTTAACTCTAACTCAATGTAATCAATCATACCATTATGATAAAATTGGAGAATTAAATCATTTGGCATGTCTGTGTCCTTTAAGTTGATTTGGAGAAGAAGTAAGCAAGTTCCTTCTCCATCTTCGTCTGTCTTTTCAACGACTTTTATTCCTTTGTATTTTTCTTCGTTGAGAGCTATAGACATTAGTCTGAGTTGTAATTCATACAACACATATGGAAATTCTGTAGTGATCTTCTTAGAAATAATCTGTTCAAGTTCAGGGAATTGATCGAACACCGTTTGAAGACAGGTCTTCCAAGGTGTGTCAAGCATCCTTGCTCTAAAAGCATCGTAGCTTCTGTAGTTGTTGTTGTAGCTGTTTTCTTTTTTCTTTAATTGTTCTTTGAGCAATGAATTTTTTGCTTAAAGAATCTCTACTTTTTGTTTTAGGTTATTGATTTCGATATGTTCTTGTACCAACTGTGTATTTTTTCCCTGCTGTATAAGCTGTTTTTGCAGATTTGCAATGGTTTCTTCCTGAGTCTTTATAATCTGTTCATGACTCTTTTTTATTACCTGAGAAAAGGTCTGTACCTCTTCTGGTTCTATGAAAAAATTGTCTAGGCCAAAATGATTTCTGGCTGTGTTTAAGGCTTCAGAAAAGCTATGATATCCTTTATAAATAGGACCATGGCACTGTATATGCTTTGCAACTGTTTCCCATTTATTGAAAATCTCAATTTTTGTGCCTCTGAAAATTATGTAATGTGTAAACTTTGGTGGAGGCTGGGTTTTTTCAGGGCATTTTGTTCCCTGTTCACTAAAATATGTGCTAAGAGCATTTAAAACCTGTACTTTAAAAGAGGATGCATGTGGCATGGTTTATATATGCCACAGATTGTCTAAAAGACACTGCTGTTTTTCTGTAAGAATTATTCCGTGGTTTGGACGGAATTTCATGTGTGTATCGTTACAGGCTTGCAGGTCATATGTGCCAAAAGAGAAAATAAGAGGATTTTGTGATGAAGAGGGTTTTTGGGCCTTTTTATGGGCTGGTTTTTTGTTTAACATGTCTCGGACAAAGTTTGGGCTTTGAGGGATTTGTGTAAACTGTGAAAGGAAATAGGGAGGGAGCTGTCTAGTACTTTGTTGAATAGGGGTTGTTTGTACAAGAGCCGCTTGTCTAGAACTGTTTATCTTTTCGGCTTTCATGGACTGACTGAGTAGTTTCTCTGTATCTTCATCGTCGTTAGACGAAATACTCATGGGTGAAGGAGTCTGTTTATACTGTGATGGTCTGATGACCACTTTTTCTTTTCCTTTGTTTTTTCTATCCATCTGTACAAAAAAGTTTATTAATGTTACGAGATAATAAATCGGCTATTCCGTTATCTTTTCCCTTTATGTGTTCAAACTGTATTGAATACCCATTACCCTATATAATATTTTGTAAATTTACCCATCTTGTTCTATTTATCTTTTTACTTTGATTGTTTTTAATGAATTTAACTATTGCTTCGCAGTCTGTTCTGACTGTAAAGTCTTTATGTAAAAATAGTTTGAATTTGTCTAAAGCATTAATCAAGGCTTGTATTTCAAAGTCTAGGCTGGTCCAAGTGGATCCAGTTTTAAAACTTCCGCTGTAATAAGAACAAATTTTTTCTTCTTTTTTGTAACTATGTATATCTGGTTTGCAAAGGAGGACTGCTCCCCATCCATCTTTGCATCCATCAACTTCTATAATAATGTGATCTGTTAAAAGAGGTAATTCTAAAGGTTTTATCTCTTTAACCTTTTCTTTAATCTTTTTTACCAAAATTATATCTTCATTGTTAAAATATCTTTGACCGTTTTTTGTAGTTTTACTATACAACGGACCAACTAGTTTTGAAAGATTTGGTATGAATTTTCTGGCATAATTTACTAGGCCTAGAAAAGCTTGTATTTGTTTTAAATTTGTAAGTTTTTCTGGAAAATCTAGAATTTTTGTAGAAATGTGTGGTTGTAATTCTATTTTCCCATTACCTATTTCTAATCCCAAAAACGAAAATTTTCTTTTAAATAATTCCATTTTTCTTTTGGATACTACTATCCCATTCTTTTTTATTTCTTCAAATACTTGTTGCAAGTGTTTTTCATGTTCTTGGACTGTTTCACTTGCTACTAGTATGTCATCAATATAAACTAAGCAAAATTTGTATTTGAGAAATATACTGTCCATAAATCTTTGAAAAATTGAAGGAGCGTTTTTTAGCCCAAAGCTAAGAACATTCCATTCATATAATCCTTCAGAGCATGTGAAGGCTGTCCATTTTTTAAAATCTTCTTCTAAATGTAATTGATTATAGCCTGATTTTAAATCAAACTTAGAAAATACTTTATTATTTTGTATTAACTGAATCAAACTATCTTTATTAGGAATATTATAACCATCATCTTCTGTATTATCATTTAATCTTTTGTAGTTATAAACTATTCGTGCCTTTCCTCTTTTTATTTCACTATGATTTTTAACTATAAAAGCTGCTGATCTATGTGGACTTTCGGATTTTCTAATTAATCCTTGCTTAGTCATTTCTGATATCTGTTTTTTAAATTCTTCTTTATCTAGGGGACTGTAATCTATGTTTATATTTCGTATGGTAACATCAGGATTTTTTATCTTGAATTTACATACATACTTAACTTTAGATTTTGTAATATCTTCTCCTATGAATCCTATTTTTTCTAAATAGACTATTATAGGATGATTTATACTTTTTGTAATGTCTTGTCCTTTTTCTAATTCATGATTTATAAAATTTGTAAGTAGCTGCATAGCTTCATTTTCTGCAATCTTTTTTCTGTTTTTATTTAAGAACTCTAAGCTTCCTTTTTCTCCTTTTTTATTAGAAATATTTTCTATACTTTTATATCTAAGTGTTGGAAAGCTGTAAATTTGTTTGCTAATTGTTATATAGTTTCTAGTTATAGTGATAGCACCATTTAATCCTAATATGAAATTTAATCCTAAGACAAAATCTCTAGATTTTATGTGTTGCTGATTTATGTTTATTTGTGGCATTTCATATTTTATGCTATAGTTTCCTGAAAAGTCTTGAAATTGTATTCCTGACGGGTCTAAGTGATGTGTTATCTCTATTAATCTATTTTCTACAGTTCTTGTCATTAGTTTATATATAAGTAATTTATGAAATTTTTCAGGGGCTAAGCTATGTGAAATTACGCTTTTTGTTGCTCCTGTGTCTACTAAGGCTGTTAAATCTATAGGTGTATTAGCGTCTAGCCATAATCTACACTGTATATTTATCATACTTATTGATCCACTAGTCTGTATAAGTGTTTCTTCTCCAGTTTGTATTATAGAGTTTTGTTCTGTGGCCATATTATTTAATTCTGGGAATTCTTTTTCCTTTTTCTTTTCTATATGGTCTTCAAGTCTAAGAACTCTATCTTTAAGAAGGTCTATTTTTAATTTATTTAACTCTATAGCTAATTCTAATTTTTCTATTTTTTCTTCATAGTTACTATAATTTTTACTTATTTCTTGACTAGTACTTGGTGGTTCTATGTTATAAATATCTTTTATACAAATATGACAAATTTCTTTAAAACAAATGTTGCATTGTGACCTTTTTTCTATACTAGGGTAATATTCGCATATATAACATTTAATGTGATTATTACCTTTCCTATGTTTCCAATCATGGTTACATTCTTCAGGGTTTGTATATGTGTATGAAATTTTTGCTATTGGCTCATCTTCTTCGCTATATATACTGTATATTGACTCGTTATCTGTATGATCTGTGTCTATTGCCTCTATTTCATAATCTTTTATCTGTTCAACTAAATTACTTCTTTCTATATTTCTATTTCTGTTTGGGCATCTATTAGCCAAATGTTCTGTATCTCCACATATGAAACATTTACATGTCCTAGTGTGAGGTTTTTTAACATATTTATTTTGATATTTTTTATACGGTTTGTATTCTTTATCGTAGGTAGTGCTTTTCCTAATTTTCTTTTTTCTACTTTTGTCATAGTATCCATAGGCTTGTGGGGTGTATATTGCTGTTTTACAGAATGCGAATGCATTTCTTTTTAGCTGTTCTTGTAAGGCTACTTCTTTACATTTTTCTTCTAATATACTAAATGTAAAGGTTATCCTAGGTCCGATTCCTAGGTTTTGCATATCTCCATATTGTAATTTCCATGCTTCATGTATATGTTTTCCTAAGTCTCCTGGTAATTTTATAAAATACTTATCACATAAGCTATCTTTCATAGCTTGTCCTGTTTGTGCTAATAACCTTGTGAAGTCTAATGTAAACTCATTTATGTATTTCATGTCTGCTATACTTAATTGTTCTAGGTTTCTAATGGCTGTGTCTTGTAATAAACTGTTGTTTTTTGCTGGATCAACTCCTAAAATAAGAACTCTTATTTGGGAGGTGAAATTGTAGGGATTATCTCCTATAGCTTTTAGCCTGTTTATTTGATCTGGGCTATGGGCTTTCTTACTTTGCCATATGCCTAAAGCTGTTGGGCCTAAAGTTGTTTCTAAATATGCAAACATGTCCATACTGTCTTTCTTATTTGTTTCCCACATTCTTACTACTGTCTGTTCCCATATGAGAACTTCATCTACCCATAATTGTGGTTTTTGCTGTTCTAATAATAGCATATTACCACTGTAAATTTGTCCTATAGGTAACCTTCTTCCGGTTCCATTGTAACCAGATTCCTGTTGATAACTTGTGACTGGTTTTGTCCATGGTTCTCTACCCATAGTATCATTTGATGTTTGTCCTAAGTCGTATTGTTGATAGTTTCTTTTAGGTTTACCTTCGGGATTCATAAAATTATTATCTTGTTTTTTGTAAAAATCTGAGATCATGGTGTCTCCTTTAACTATACTATTTACTAAGGGTAAATTAAAATCTTCTTGTAGTTTTTTATAACTTTCTTCATATGTCATTTTTAAGTTTAACATACATTCTACTATCATATCATCTACTTCTTCCTGTATATTTGCTTCTGTAAATTTTCTGTTTATTATTTGTTCGTAGGATTTGTTAATTTCTTCTGATTTAAAAATTGTATTTATTTCTTGTCTTATTTCTTCTAATAAGCTGTAATCTATATCTTCCTGTTCAAATTTTAAGAATTCTGAATCTAATAAGTATTCATCTTCTTCTTCTTCATTTTCTGTATCATATATTGGTTGTCCATATTCAGATTCATCATCTGATTCTATAGTCATAAAATTATATTGTGGTTCTTGAGGAGGTTGTTCTTCTGAACAAGTACTCTCTTCATATTTATCTTCTCTTTTAAAATCTGTAAATCTTAGACTCTGTGTGCCATCTACATTTTCATATATATGACTCTGTTTAGGGACTAATGTTGAGCTTTCTATTTCTTTTAAATCATTTATTTGCCATTCTAATCCTGCTAATTCTTCAGGATCTATTTTAACTGGTTCAATCATTTGTATAGACTTAGATGCTATTGTATTTACTATTCCTTCTATATTTACTTTGTATTTCATTCCTGATCTATTACTAGCTTTGCCTAAGACTCCTATACTTATTACTAGGTTATTTCCTTCATAATTTTCATAACCTTTTGTCTGTAAAGCTATTTTTAATTTTTGTAGATCTTTAATGTCTTTTAATATTCCAGGTGTACAATAAAATAAAGCTGTATTTTGGCTTAAATCTATTTCCATTCCTGAGATTATTGCCTTTTTCATTTCTGATTTCCAACTTTTATCTAATATTAGTGTTAAAAGTTTAGTTCCTAGGTTTTTTCTTCCTAGTGCTTTAATTCCTATTACTATGAGTCCTGTATGTATAAACTGTTTTCCTGATTGTTTAATTCTTAAGATTGTTTCTGGTGAAAATAAATCTATTTCTACCATTTTATCTATTACTCGTAAACTTTCTTCTCTACTACTTTGTATTAAAGTTGTGTTTACGTTTAGCATACCTGTTTGATATAGTGTTCTAGGATTTAATATATCTAATTGATGTTGGTTATACAAATTTATATTTTTGTCTAAGTCGATTTCTTCTTCTAATTGTATTATTTGTTGTGTACTTCTAGAAGATGATCCTTTTCTTAAAATTCTGTTTAAAAAGGTGTCTGAAGAAATAATATCTCTTATATTACTAGTTGATTTTCTAGATCTTTGGATGATTTGTTTATTCATCTCTAGGTTTCCAATGTTTATAGATTTTTGGTTTTTCACTTAGATGTGTTTTATTTAGTTTTTCTATTAGATTATTTATATCAGTAGAGTTTCCTGTTACTATTGGATGTTTGTTTTTGTTTATATTTTTAACTTCTAGCAAAATTTGGTTATTTTGCTCTCTTATGTAGTCTAAGTTATCTGTTAATTTTTTAAGTTCCTCTGTTTGTTTTGTTATAGAGTGTATTATTTTTTCTAACAAATATTTATTATTAACTGATTCTTTTTGTAGACTAAATCCTAAGTTTATAATTAAGTCTGTGATACTATTAAGGTGTGTATTATCTGTGTGCAGACTATGTGTATGTAATTCTTTAAATCTACAAATATGATTATAGTAACTACTAGATATATTTTTATGATCGCTTTTATCAGAAAATTCTAGGTTTAAGAATTCGAGTTTTTTGAAATTTATCGCTGATTCAATAATTTCTTGATTAAAAATCTGATTTCTCCTTTAAAACGCTTCATCTCTTTAGTTCCCTTAAAATATTTTCTTATATCCCAATATTTTAAATTTAATAACTAACTTGACATAGATAATCTTAAAATATGCACAAAGTGTAAAATTAAGTGTAAAATTCAATGATTTCTTTGTTTAGTTTAGTTTCAAAGCAAAATTTTTTCCCTAATCTTCACCTTAGCGGGTTTCCACATAAATAGGACTTAAGCATATCAAGCTGCCTGATATGGACCTGTCTAAGTCTTTTAGATGTTAGAAAAGCCTTTGCTCTGATACCAAATTAAATTGGGACATCAGAGTTTCAAACACTTTTTCAAACACTGGATAAAATTAAAAGTAAAAAGATAAATATAAGAGGTTTCATTAGTACGTGGCGTTGTTATACCAGAGTTATGAAGAATGTTATCTAAAAAGAAGTTTATCTTCCTTCGGACCAGTAGCCCTGCGAACTCGGGTTTCCAGCCTATATACTGTAGAAACATTAAAATAAAACATAATTTATAAAACTTACAGTGTTTTAGTAGAGGTTGAAGGTTGAAGGTTGATAATATTTGCAGCAGATGAGGTGATTTGCACAGCGGATGATTTTTTTTTTTTTTTTGGGATATAATATGAAGGGCTTAGAAAACTAATAAGAGATTGAAGGTTTCTGGGAAGAAATCAGAAAGAGAGAGTTTAAGTATTCATGGAGAGAATTGCTATTGAAATTTTTCTCTGATATTTCTTGTGTGTTTTTTACAAATGAACTCTTGCCTTTAAATAGGCAGAAGACTAGACTAACAAACAAAAATAAAAAGAGCGCACTGAGCGCACTATCTATCTATCGTACAAAGATAAAATAAAATAAAGAGCGCACTGAGCGCATTATCTATCTTTCGTACAATAATTACAACGCACATGGCGCACTATCTAGAAAAGTAAATATATATATATATATATATATATATATATATATATATATATATATATATATATATATAGGGGTGAGTTCATTAGAAAACTTATTTTTATGAGAAAACCAAAAAACTTCTCATTAAAGATGCTGCATATGTGTAGTACACTCAAAAACCTAACCCCCACCCAAAAACTTAAACCCCTCACCCAACCCCCATCCAAAAACCTAAACCCACCCCACCCACCCCCCAAAAACCTAAACCCCCCACCCACCCCCACCCCACAAAAACCTAAACCCCCCACCCACCTCCACCCCACAAAAACCTAACCTAAAAGCTAAACTAAACCCAAAAAACCATCCTCAAAAGCTAACTATGCTACACATATGTAGCAAAACGCTGATTTTTTTTTATTTTTTGAAAGAGGACGACGTGGGGAACAAGGTCTCCGAAACGGTTTTTTAGTTTTTGATTTATATTTTGAGTTATGATTTTTTTATTATTATTTTTACCTTTAATAAATAGTTTTTTGGTTTTCTCATGAACAATAAGTTTTCTTATAATACTTCCCTATATATATATATATATATATATATATATATATATATATATATATATATATATATATATATATAGGAGGATGTTCAAATAAAAAGTGTAATTTGGCTAAAAAGGTTAAGAAACAATCTTATCCATTCAATTGGATGATCAAGGGTAGAGATTTAAGTGTACGAAAACTAAGGGGTGGAAGGTTTTTTAAGTAATAACCATTTTTGTTGATTTTTTTAACTTCCCCACTTTTTTTAAACGTTCATAACTTTTTCATAAGACATTATTTTTTTAAAAAAATTACACCATTAAATCGAGTATTTTTTTATCTTTAATTTGAGTATAGTATTGTTATATTTTTTTGTAAAAACAAAATCGACATTTAATGAAATTGTGCTAGTTTACGTAAATGTGCTGGTTTCTGGTAAAACAACACAATTTAGCACATTAAGAATTTGCTGGTTTCTGATAAAACAACACAATTTACGTAAATGTTCTGGTTTCTTTAATTTGTGCTACTTTTAGTCAATTATTATGTGACTAATTTGGTAGCATTATTTAAAAATAAAAATTTAAAGCATTCATACACCAACAAAACGGTTCAGTGGTAGGCAATAAAAAACTTATGCATCAAAATGTTGTTTTGTACTGGTTTGATATATTAGTTTTGTTATGCTGGTTTTGTTTGTGCTTGGTTAGCTAAGAAGAGTAAGTTACATAATTAATTGTTATGTTTGGTGTTGTTTTATGATAAAACATCACAGTTAATTGTGCTGTTTTACAATGAAGCACAGTTAATTGTGCTGTTTTACTAGAAACCAGCACATTTACGTATTTACGTAAAATAGCACAATTTCATTAAATGTCGATTTTGTTTTTACAAAAAAATATAGCAATACTATATTCGAATTAAAGGTAAAAAACGCTCGATTTTATGGTGTAATTTTTTTAAAAAAATAATGTCATATGAAAAAGTTATGTACGTTTAAAAAAAGTGGGGGGTTTGAAAAAAGTCAACAATTGTGGGTTTTCCAAGAATGCCCCTCCATCCCTTATTTTTTCTACACTTAAATCTCTACCCTTGATCATCCAATTGAATGTATGAGATTGTTTCTTAGACTTTTTAGCCAAATTGTACTTCTTAGAAGAACCATCCTATATATATATATATATAGGATGGTTCCACTAAAAAAGTGGTTTTTCGCTAATAAATACTAAGAAGTGGGTCAAACGAACTCCGATTGTGCTCATTCCAGCGGCGTTGGAACCGTCTCATCGAACCTTAACCCGGACCCAAAAACCTAAACCCCCCTCCAATTCTACCCTGAAAAGCCTAAAACCACCACCCCCACCCCCTAAAAACCTAAACCCCCTCAAAAAAACCTAAACCTACCCCCACCCACCCCAAAAACCTAAACCCCCTACCCCCATCCTAAAAAAAAACCTAAACCATAAAATCTAAACCCTAAAAGCTAAACTCTAAGGCTAAAACCTTAAAATTCAAACATAAAATCTAAACCCTAAAAGCTAAGATGTTAGAGTTCGACGAGACTGTTCCAACGCCACTAAAATTAGCTTAATCGGAGTTCGTTTGATATCGTTTCTTAAGTTTTTTGTCATTTTCTAGATTTTTTAGCGAAAAACTACTTCTTATTTGATTCTCCATATTATAGGATTGAGGAGGAGGGTTCAAAAGGGAACCAAGAAAAAAAAGAACAAGGGAACAATATAAAAAACTCATAAAAAATCAATTTCACATGTGAAAAACTCATTTTTATGTAATTTTCTTCGAACTTTTTGCATATAAACACGTGAATAAGCCATTCTAACAAACAAAAAAATTAGTTTCCACGAATTTTATTTTTTTTTACTTTTTTTAACGTTTTTTTATTTAATTTAATTTTTTTTAGAATAGATTCTAGATATGTTTATATGCAAAAGCTCCGAATAAAATTACGTAAAAATGAGTTTTTCATATGTGAAAATAAGCTTTTTATTAGTGTTTTTACATGTGAAACACATGGTTCCCTAGTTCCTCATTTTTTTGTGGTTCCCCAAAAAACAACCTTCTCCTATGGTTATAAGAAAACTCACTTTTATGAAAAAAACTAAAAAACTTCTCATTAATATCACTTTTGTAATTATACTATCATTATATATTCTCAAAAACCTAACCCTCCCATACACCTCGAAAACCTAAACCCCCCTCATCCACCCCCACCCTCCTAAACTCCCCTCATCCACCCCCACCCCCACCCCCACCCCCACCCCCACCCCACATCCTAAACCCCTCACACACCCCCAAAAACCTAAACCCCCCTCCAGAAACCTAAAACCACCCCCTTTAAAAACCTAAACCCTACTCCCACCCCTAAAAACCTTAACCTCCACAACCCCCCTCCCCCTACCCCCACCACAAAAAAAAAAAAAAAACCTAACCCCCCACCCACCTCCAAAAACCTAACCTAAAAGCTAAATCCAAAAACTTAACCCTAAAAACTAAACTAAACTCGTAAAGCTAAACCGACTATTTTTTTATATTTTTTTTATGAAACGAGGCAAACGAAAGAAACATTTTGGTTTTTTTTAGCTTTTTGTTTTATGATTTTTTTAATATTTTCCTTTATTTTTTAGGTGTTTTTTTTTGTCTTACAAAAAATATGTCATTAATTATGAAATGTCATTAATGAGGAGTTTTTTTTATTTTCTCCTCAACAATGAGTTTTCTCTTGATCCTCTCCCTATATATATATATATATATATATATATATATATATATATATATATATATAGGAAGGTTCATTTCAAAACACTAAATAAATACGAGAACAAAAAGAACTAATATTGATCATTAGATCATTTAATCAATGGCTAAAATTCAACAATGATATTATCTTAATTAATTATAATATTAATGATACAAATTAATTGCCTAAGGGTAGTATTGATATTTAGAATTAAAGAGTTCCTTTATCTAATTAATTAAATTTTCTATAATTAATACTTTGTCTCTCATTTCTTATTTAATTATTTTTTATCTACTTTTTAAAATTAATTAGTTAAAAAAATATTATTTTACACATATCGAAGCGTAGGTAATTACATATATATATGCGTAGTACCTACACATAAATGTACTTATACACATATATGTTATTTCAACCTACACGTATTGATTTTCGACCTACACATATGGAGTTTTAACCTACACATAGAGTTTGTAGCTCTATAAAAGTTTCAACCTACACACATTTTGTATGTGTAGGATGAATTTCGGTATGTGTAGGATGAGTTTTGGTAGTGTAGGATGAGTTTCAGTATGTGTAGGATGAGTTTCGGTATGTGTAGGATGAATTTCTCGGTAGTGTAGGATTAATTTGAACTAATTAATTGGAAAAAAAGGAGAGAAAGATGATTCTTATGTATAATAATGTTTGTCTCTATTAATTAATAGGAAAAATGATATACAAACTAATTAATTGGAGATGAGTTATAAATAATTAATTGGAGAGAGATTTTAATGTTTACCATTATATCCTTCTCATTTAATTATTATCTTTTAAGATTAAACAAAAATGAGTGGTCCAGATTAGTTCTCCATGTTCTCGCAATAATTTGTGTTCTGAATAGAACTCTCTCATATATATATATATGGGGGAAGGTTACGCTAAAAATGAATTTTCGCTAAGAAACTGGGTCAAACGAACTCCGATTGAACTAATTCTAGCGGCGTTGGAACCGACTCATTCAAATAAAGCCTAGATCTAAACCCTAAACGCTAAAGCTAAACCCTGAAGCTAAACACTAAAGCTAAACGCTAAAGCTAAACCCTAAAGCTAACCGTAGATCAATTCTTGAACATGAAGATCGGGTATTGAGTACGGTTAGGATGGCTAAGGTGAGTTCGTAAGGACTCACGGTTATGGGAGAGAGAGAGGGACGGATTCTTTATTGGTGATAGAATTATTCATTGATGATTCATTAGTCAATTCCCTCTAATTATCTCTCTATTTATATGTACACCCAAGGGGAAAACTATTAATGACCCATTAAGAGTAATTAGGTTCATCAACTAATTACTAGCCATAGGTTAATAAATAAATAAATCAATTAATTTATCATTTAATAATTAGATAAATGATTATAAGAGCCACATAATAAAACTGTGTCTTACATTCTCCCACTTGGCTGAATCATTTATTATGAGCATTAGTAAGTCTGCACAGATTTAATACTCATTTTAGTTTTAAACCAAAACTGTAGCAGAGAAATACAATTATTGAATTAGTATCTAACTCAAGACCCCCATTTATCATACTACAATCCCAATTTAAGACTTAAGTAAACTTATGATCAAATTGACAAATAAGTCCTTTAACGTTGATTTGTATAATTACTGTCTATACGTCTTTAGGCTTGCATAAACGTATTTAGAGATAAAAAAATTCAAATAAGTGAGGAAATTTTAATAATTAATCATTTATAGTACGATATGCAATTATGTATGGTCATTAGTAAACCCGTCTTAATTATAAGCGCTTACATAAGACTTATGGGTGATAGACCTTTAGTTATTGGATCCATTAGCATATCATGAATGTATTCGATACAAAGATTTAGTTTCCTCTACTTGTTCACTAGCGAAAAATAGTTTCGTATCGAAATTTAATGCAGCTCCGCTCGAACTGTTACTGTTCGAGAAGTAAGGGGTAGCTGACTTATCACAATAAGTCTTCGATATGATATTTATGTGGAGTTACTAAATTATGAGTCTACTGATAAATTTTTCAACAACATTTAGTGACAATTATGTTGTGATCAGCAACATATTATGTCATTGAAACTTAGGTTGTTCTTAACAGTTCCTTATGATTCCTCCATGAGATATGTTTGTCTACTGACATAAGGATATACCCCCAAATTGACATTTTGTTTTCTTTGAATACAACAAAATAAAAATAAGAGTAATCAACCATTTTTCATTTCTTTTTTAAATTATAGTCTCTCGTTTGTTAAAGATATTGCAACATTCTCTTAAATTCTTTACAATAATCTAGACTAGTCTAGTGTTTAGCAATGTGAGCAATATCTAAACAAGTATAGACGTTAACCTTCATAAGGCTTATAACTAATGAAGCATAAGGAAATAATTTTTATTTATCCTATTAGCCTCTAAAAGAGAACAACTTAAATGTCACACGTGTAAGGATCCGCTTAGTGTAAAGCTTATGAGATGAAATTAATGTCTCGTTGGATCTATCTCTGTGTATTTTGATACCTATTACATAAGAGGTATCTCTGAGATCAATCATATCAAAATATGAGTAATCAATGCTTTGACTCATGTAACATATACTTGTTAAAAGAATGCCATCTATATAAGGACAAGTTTGTATTAGTTGCTCCCACTCATCATGAGGTAGGTGTACAAATTCACTTAATTGTTGATGAAGAGACTTGCATTATGATTTCAATCAACCCATACATGGATTTCATTTACTTATAGAATAAGTGTTCTTAACCTTCAGTTTAGAACTCTTGTGTTATTTTATGAACATGTAGGTCAATGTTAGGGAAAGTTGTTTTAATGTCCATCTGATGTAGCTTTAAGTTATTGTAAGCTACTAGAACATTAATGATCCTTAAAGAAACCTTTTGTAAAATAGGTAAGAAGGTTCTTTGATAATTTATTCCTTCTTGAGTATAACCTTTAACAATCAATCGTGTGTTTCCATTCGTATTTAGTTTAGTTATGAACACCCTTTAGGTAATTCAACCAAATCCTAAATGTTATTCTAATTCATGGAGTCAGGCTTGTTGATAATAACTTTATTCTATTTAGAAGATTGATTGATGCTAATGGCTTAATTAGAATAAATAGGATCGGTAAACTTTATAGTATCCATTTCAAATTCAGTCAGGTAGGATACATAATCATTAAAGTTATTAGGCATTTTAGACCTAGATGACCTCCTGAGTTGATTATTGGGTTTATTGGGAGTTTCATGTTTATAGAGTAGCTCTTGGTTAGGTGTTTTCATTTTCAGGTATATTAGGAGCAACATTAGTTTCTAAGTGTGTAGGAGTTGATGCAGTGTGGTGTACAAGAGGTGTAATCGGAGTTAAATTTAACGAGTCTCTCCCCCCGCTTCTTGTACTCATGGCAAGTCATGATAAGGACTTTTACTACTCCCGCTAATTTTAAGTAATTCAACATACTTAGGGTCAACAATGTATCTAACATTTGAAGACCAAAAGATTTAAATAGAGAAACAACTTAATGACGTTTACATTAGTTTCTTTTGTTGAGGATTACTTTAGTTTTGGTAAGAAATCTAGGTTTGCCCACATATTAGCATATATGAGACTTTGTTAGGAGTAACATTAGATTCTAAGGAGACAAGTTGTGATGGAGCAGTGTCGTGTACAAGAGGTGTAATTTGAGGTAAGACCAATATGGCACTCCCCACCTCTTGCAACTTTTGCAAGCTATAATTAGGACACTCGGTGCTCGCACTGATCTTTGAGGTCTCAAGGAACTACACATGACATGTTTCAATGATGAGCGTGGCGTGGGAACCTTTCATATATCTTAGACTTGATTTCCTTATCGTCCAAAATTTCATAAGAAAATTTAGAGACAAATTTAGAAGGAATTCTATTAAGTATATATGAATTGATATCTTTAAAGCTTTGGATTGTAGGAAACGGATTAGATACAAGTAAATATTCTTCTAAATGATGAATGAATTATGTCCGAATATTCCATTTGGGATAACTTCTGGTGGACCCTCATTTAATCCCTTAGCCATTTGATATTTAAGGCGTTTAACACATGATTTAAAGTCACTGAGAATGAGATTTGGTAACCATTCATCCTGCATCGACCTGGTCATGATTTATCATAAAATTTTGTCTTAATGGATGAAGTGTATAGGTCTCATTTATCTTTTGTTAAATTTTCATTTTCATGATAACAAAAGCTGTGAAAGATTATTGTATAAGCTAGTTCTATGTCATAAAGGTTTCTATCCAGATAATGATAACCAATAATATGAGAGTTTAAGTTAAAGATCACTTTGTTTTGGCCATGCAAACCTCATAACTGTCAAAGTGTAGATTTATTATTGATACTAAATCCCGAGTATTCTCCGAAATATGTAAGGTATCATAAAGGCTAATACAAAGATCAATTATTTCATGGTTCTATGTAGCCTTAACATTTAAATCCACCACTAACTTCTCATCTTAATTATTAGTTGAATTATGGTAAGAAAATGTATAGAACTAGACTCAACGCATCATGTGTTGATTGGAATATTAATATTAGCAGACTCAAAAATAATTAATTAGTGACTACATTATCTTAACCAGCTAGTCCCTTGGCTTATGGATGATCTCATTGCTTATGCCTAGTATAATGGCATGGTTTTGCAGTGAGACTTCTCCTTCGATAACTTAGAGCTGAAAGCAGTACTTGTATTTTGTTTCTGGACCTTAGAACTATCCTCTTTTTAGGTTTAGTGGTGGTGAGGTGAATAACATCCGGTTTTCCAGTTTTAGGCATTCCTTTGTACGTATGTTGCTATCAATACACTCATTTTCCTTTGGTACTTCTGAGTGTTATAGTTGATTTTAAGGCAACTAATCGTACTAGTGGAAAAAATATTATGTACGTACTGAAAACTTCACTGATTTCGATGTATAAGCCCTTAATTTATGGGTCATGTTAGTGTATATTATGATGTGTTCATGAATGCCACTCAACCTTTTATTTAGAATTATAATGTTTGCATGCGTCTTAGGAATTATTTTGATTCTTCCATTTCCACAGAGAATACATTAGTCTTAGGAAATTCAGAATCTAAAGTAGCTCCCCTGATAGCAATCATGAGAATAATTTTTGATTACCATAAGAGACATTGTGTTTGACTTATCCTATTTCTTATGCTCTAGTTTTCTTCTGTAGTACTTTTATCAGAAAGAGCAGTAGGAGTGTCATGTCTTAAAGAATAATCAAGACTCAATAAGAGCAAATATTTATGGAAACCCTTAATTAAGCAAAACTCATCTTAGAAGCTAGAGTGAAAATAAGGTACAAATAGCTAAATCTATGTGGTAATAATCTAAGGCAGACATAAATAATAAATTGAATAAGGTTCTACCTAAGAACAATTATTTTATGAAGATGTGATAAAATCTATTATAACACCAAACTAATAGATTAATTAGGTTTTACTTAAACAACGGGCGTTCACTTTGGTTAATGACCAATTGTTTAAGCATTAGGAACAATTTAAGTTTAAATAGTAAGTATGCGCAATAGGAACGTAACACATCACCTTTGGGCAGAAGTGAGACATTTGTTTAGAATGCACATAATTAGGTTCGAGGAAATCAAATGTAACACATCATCTTTGGGCAGAAGTAGAAACATTCATGTATTTTAGGCGAACTAGTGCTTAATTAGACTTACATAACTTTACGAGCGCGACACATCACCTTTGGGCATAAGTGAAACTTTAGGTGTTATTTAAGTTGATCACGTTTTTCTAATTTAAGGTTTTGTAAAGTATAAGATTCTAACAAAACAATTAGTTAATATCATGATATGCACTAAGTGATAATGCGTAATTACGCTTGAATACATTTACACATGCATCACATCACCTTTGGGCATAAGTGAAGCTTTAGGTGTTATTCAAGTAAGTTTTTAAGATTTTGTAAAACATTTATGTTTAAGGTTTTAACAAAACAAAATCATTTATTAATAGCAAACATCTCTGTTAGCGAGGAATTTTAGGCACATATAAGGCTAGGTTCACGACTCCATTAGGGTTCACGGTTATGGTAGAGTTCACGGCTCAGGTATGGGTTCACGGCTTAGTTAAGGTTCACGGCTCCAGTGAGGGTTCATGGCTCAGGTAAGGTTCATGGCTCCATGAACATAAACCATGAACTTAAGCCCGTGAACTTTAAGACCCGTGAACTTAAACCGTAAACTAAAATACCCATGAACTGAGATACCCGTGAACTAGAATTCTCGTAAATTAGAACACATGTAAACATAAAATACCTATGAACATAAACCGTGAAATTAAACCTGATAAGGCATATGTGAAAATTTAGGGATTTGAATATATTCTGATTTCAAAAAAAAATCTTTAAGGTGTTTTAGTATATCTCCAAATAAGTTTGAAAAATTAAAATAATAATAAAATTTCAAAGACTTGAGGATTAAGTTGCACCTTTTTAGGAAAACAGAATCAAATTCGATTTTAATCCAAATAAGGGATTTTTCATCAATTTTAGGATGAAACTATCAAGAACAATTTGAAGAACATAAGAAACTGTTCTTGATCATTATTTGATTTTTACTTGAATCGAAATCTTCAAACACTATTTTAACAGATCTCGAAAATTAACAAAACAGAAAACCGTGAAACTGATAATTACGATTTTATTTTGGTTTAATTAAAACTATTGTTCTTTCGATTTTAATTCCAGTTTAGGGATTGAAACAAGAACTGATTAATCAACATACACTCTGATACCACATGTTTATCAATTCTTGAACATGATAATGGAAAACAATAAAGTATCTCATACATGTTAAGCTAACTGTAGAGAGGGAAGACGTCATGATCCACAGTAAGATCGAGTTCCTATTTAGGGTGTATGGTTAGGATGGCTATGGTGAGTTTGTAAGGACTCAAGGTTATGGGAGAGAGAGAGGGACGAATTCTTTATTGGTGATAGAATTATTCATTGATGATTCATTAGTCAATTCCCTCTAATTATCTCTCTATTTATATGTACACCCAAGGGGAAACCCATTAATGGCCTATGAAGAGTAATTAGGTCCATCAACTAATTACTAGCCATAGGTTAATAAATAAAAAATAAATCAATTGATCATTTAATAATTAGATAAATGATTATAAGAGGCATATAATAAAACAGTGTCTTACAGAAGGTTCAAAAGGGAACCAAGAAAAAAAAAGAACTGGGGAACCATGTAAAAAACTTATAAAAAGCTCATTTTTACGTAATTTTATTCGGAGCTTTTACATATAAACACGTGAAGAAGCCATTCTAACAAAAAAAAAATTAGTTTCCACGAAGTTTTTTTTATACTTTTTTTAACCTTTTTTTTATTAAATTTTAAATTTTTTATTAGAACGGCTTCTTGATATTTTTATATGCAAAAGCTCCGAATAAAATTACCTAAAAAGGAGTTTTTCAAATGTGAAAATGAGTATTTTATAAGCTTTTTACATGTGAAACACATGGTTCCTCAGTTCCCCATTTTTTTGTGGTTCCTGTAAGTCCCGGGAGCCTCGTTGCATAGCGGAAAAACAAAGATCTGTTCAATGATTTGTGTGGGAACAAAGAAACATGACAGAGAAAACCACGAACATAAAGACAAGAGAATCAACACAAACGAAACTTAATCCATAACAAAGAAGTCATCCCGTCATTACAGACTACATACCGACGGAGTACACATCTCTCGTTTACGCTCATGGTTCACGGGGGCCGGGAGAGCTCATCCCGGCCAGAACCTCTCTCACATTTTCCTTTGTTCCCCACTATAAACGAAGACAACACTTCTATTTATAGGGTACAAGACTTGTTCTTGCGTACTTGGCTAAGTACGCAGGGCAAAAGCCATGCGTACTTAGCGGACCAAACTGGTGTACAAGCTAAGTACGCAGGAACACCCCCCTGCGTACTAGCCTAGTACACCGATACATATTTTATTTATAGTTACCAAAACCAGCATCTACAGTTCCCCCAAACAACCTTCCCATAGGGTTGAGTTCATAACCAAAAAACTTCTCATTAATTTTACTTTTGTAATTATACTATTATTATATATTCTAAAAAATATAACCCTCTCATACACCCCGAAAACCTAAACCCCCCTCACCCACCCCCACCCCTTCCCTCATAAACCCCTCACCCACCCCCCAAAAACCTATACCCCCACCCAACCCCCCTCACCATAATCCAAAAACCTAAAACCACCCCCACTCCAAAAACCTAAACCCCACCCCTACCCCCAAAAAACCTAAACCCCAACAACCCCCCTCCCCCCACCACAAAAGAAAGAAGAAAAAACCTAACCCCCTCCTTTCAAAAATCTAACTTAAAAGCTAAACCCTAAAACCTAAATTAAACCAAAAAACTAAAGCCGTAAAGCTAAACCGACTATTTTGTCGAGTTTTTTTTATGAAACGAGGCATACGAAAGAAACATTTTGGTTTTTTTAGTGTTTTGTTTTATGATTTTTTTTTATTTTTCTTAATTTTTTTAGGGGTTTTTTTTCCTTACAAAAAATGTGTCATTAATTACGAAATATCATTAATGAGGAGTTTTTTTTATTTTCTCCCCAACAATGAGTTTTCCTTTTGATCCTCTTCATATATATATATATATATATATATATATATATATATAATATAGGGGAGGGATCAAGAGAAAATCACAAAGTTAGGCAAAAACCTAGAAAACCACTAAAAACCAATCAAATAAATTATAGATTTTTTATTTTTTTAATTTATTTCTAAGTGTATTAATATAATATTACACAATTTACCAAAAAAAAATTACATATTGTTTTTTACAAATGCGTAACCGTAATTTTTTTATTTTTTGTTTACGTATACGTAACACTATGTGTTACGTATACGTAAGCCAATACTTAAATGATTTTTTGGTAAAAAATGTGTAATATTATATTGATACTCTTATAAATAAATAAAAATAAAATAAAATAAAATAAAAAAAATATTATTATATGATTGGTTAAAATTGGGTTTTTAGTGGTTTTCTCTGTTTTCGCCTAACTATGTGGTTTTCTCTGGAACCCTCCCCTATATATATATATATATGGGGGAAGATTCCGCTAAAAAATGAATTTTCGCTAAGAAACCTAAGAAACTGGGTCAAACGAACTCCGATTAAACTAATTCAGCGGCGTTGGAACCGGCTCGTCGAAATAAAGGCTAGATCTAAACCATAAACCCTAAGTCTAAACCCTTAAAGCTAAACGTATAAGGCCCCTTCCCTGGTAACCTCACTTGTTGGATTTACTCATAAACATAGTCGTAATTACTGAACTTAAATTTAAAACATTCGAATTCAATCATTACATAACATGACAGCGGAAGTCTTAACAATTAAAAACATAACATTGTCTTAACACATATACTAAAGTGGGATGCCAGTCTTGTGCCGGGTAAACTTCACGCCATCGCACGACCCTTTCTTCCTTTACCTGAAATATATACTAAAAGTCAGCTATCGCTGGTAAGTTCTAGTTTAAAGACAATCATACATAATATTTATCTTATCATGAGTATTATATATATATATATTATACTTAACATTCGAGCCTTTACATATTCCTTGCTTTACTATTCTCACATAACATTCATACTGAATACATACATATGTACATACATACTTACTTGGGGAGAACATTCATTTGGCCATAAACATAAGGGTGATCAACCCATCATACTTGTCGCGAATGTCACAAAGACATCGCAGTGAGAGCTACCATCGTCGCCCTTTTCATAAACCGTCCGGCTCTAGAAAAGCGTCCGTCGATACATAAATCCGTCCGGAAACCTTTGTCCGTCCGCTCTTAACCCGTTCTACCATCGTAGTACGGTCATTCGTCCGTCTGCCCTAGGGCATCCATTTCCCACGTGGCTATTATGTATGCAACCGTTCCACATGTAATAAGGCATTTGCTTCGACCGTCCATGAGTACCTTTCTTATACGTCCTAGCTTGCGAAGGAACGTTTTTGTCCCGGTTGCAAAATAGTCACGTGGTCGTCCGTCTACCGAAGTAGCCGTAGTCATAGAAGCATTCATAACGTTTACATACATTCATAACATGCAATATATATAATATAAAGCAAGACTTCACTTATTTACGTTATGTCATTCTTTCATCCATTCTTCATAATCATACATTTCATTCTTTGTTCATAATTCATTTTCGTATATAGGTGTATATAGGTGTATATATATATTTGTATACCACGTATGATCAAATTGACATTCATAGCATTTATTCATTTAGTGTATACACTTCAGCCCCAAAACATTTAAATTGATTTGCACATAACATAGAAGGGGGGCGCATAGAACTCACCTGATAAGCTAATCTAGGTTGTCCTAAACAAGGGTCCAACAACGTCACTTCCGATCTGAATTAGGTAGTTAATTACACATCAGACCCAATCCCGACTCTAACGGTTTAGTCATTCTAAACATACTGACTTTGCTTAACCAGCCTGCTGCCTGCGCACTTAGTAAGTGCGCTGGGCCTTGCTCATGCGTACTTGACAAGTGCGCAGAGCATTCTTCTTGCGTACTTGGTAAGTACGCAGGATCTTCATCCTGCGTACTTGGTAAGTACGCAGGACGTCCTTCTTACGTACTTGATAAGTACGTAATACCTGTTTCCTGGACAAAAATCCGAAATTCTTGCATGCTAACCCGATCATGCCAATCTTACAATTTTCTTTGATCAAAATGTGCGGTTTTCATTCTAGATGCTAGTTCTAAGCTTATTATCAGGTTTTATCCATAAAAACGTCTCCTATTTAGCTAAAACCCGAGAAACTTCAATACGAACAAAAACTCAGATTATGGTCGAATCGTTACCTGGATTGGAATTCTGATTCGGAGGTTTTGCTCACGAGCTCAGCAGTAACGTGCTCCTTCAATCTCGTGTCGATCCGTCGACTTTCTCTCTCTAGATCCGAGCTCCCCTTTCTCTCTCTAGAGTGATGAAATGAGGTTGAAATGGCGAGGTGGGCTGCCTTGCCCCTTATATACCTTGGCTTCTATCGGCCGTTGGAGCCGAGCCCAAGCCCATCCATTTTTCTTTTGTTTATGACGATTAAGTCTCTATCATTTTATTATTTACTTATTTATTATTTTTGGGATGTTACAAGTCTACCCTCCTTAAAGAGGTTTCGTCCTCGAAACCGCTTATACGTTAAACAATTGAGGGTATAGTCCCCTCATCTCGTCTTCTTGTTCCCATGTAGCTTCTGACCCTTTTCTGTGCTTCCATTGTACTTTGACTAATGGAATCGACTTATTGCGTAGTCGTTTCTCAGCTCGGTCAAGGTTGGCTATCGGTTCCTCTACATAATTTAAACTGTTATCCACTTCGATTTCGTCGTAAGTTATGTGAGATGTGTCGTCAGCTAGGCACTTGCGTAAGTGCGACACGTGGAACGTAGGGTGTATTCCACTAAGCTCAACGGGTAGGTCGAGTCTGTAAGCAACTTGACCCACTCTCGCTAAAATCTTGAAAGGTCCGACAAACCTTGGACTTAGTTTGCCACGTTTTCTGAATCGAATGATTCCTTTCCATGGTGATACCTTTAACAGTACCATGTCCCCCACTTGAAACTCTAAATCCCTTCTTCTCTTATCCGCGTATGATTTCTGTCTGTCTTTTGCGGCTTTCATTCGAGCCTTGATTTGATCAAACTTCTCGGAAGTAGCTTTAACCACTTCGAGACTTGCAAAATCCTTTTGTCCAATTTCCCCCCAACAAACCGGGGTCCTACATTTCCTCCCATACAACATTTCAAATGGCGGCATGCCAATAGTTGAGTGATAGCTGTTGTTATATGAAAATTCTGCCAATGGTAGATGGCTGTCCCAGCTCCCACCGAAGTCAATTATACAGGCCCGGAGCATGTCCTCCAAGGTCTGAATGGTCCTTTCCGATTGTCCATCGGTTTGGGGGTGGTAAGCGGTGCTGATGTTCAGTCTAGTGCCCATTGCTTCGTTGAATTTCTTCCACAACCTTGACGTGAATCTAGTATCCCTGTCGGACACAATCGACAGCGGCATACCATGTCTGCTCACAACTTCCTTGATAAATATTTCTGCTAGTCTTTCTGACGAAGAAGACTCACGTATTGGCAAGAAGTGAGCACTTTTCGTCAAGCGGTCGACGATCACCCATATGGTATCATTGCCTTTAGCTGTTCGTGGTAGCTTGGTAATGAAGTCCATCGTGCTCCTCCCACTTCCATTCCGGTATTGGTAAAGGTTGCATTTTACCGCATGGTTTCTGGTGCTCGGCCTTAACTAGGGAACACGTTAGGCACTTGTTCATGTACTCACTCACATCATTCTTCATGCCATGCCACCGGTATTCTTTCTTCAAGTCTTGATACATTTTTTTTGTTCCAGGGTGGATAGAATAGCGAGACTTATGGGCCTCATCGAGTATTTTGCCTCTAAGCTCGCCAATCTTAGGTATCCACATCCGGCCAAACCTAGTTCGTACACAGTATGCATTTGCATCCAAATTTCCTTGTCGCCCTACTATTATTTCCCGTTTTATATTTCTTTCTAATAGTGCTTCATCTTGTGCCTTTGATATTTCACTCATCAAATCAGGCGTTATAATCAGCTGACATGCTTTGATTCGGATAGGTTTCGATTCTTCCTTTCTGCTTAAAGCGTCAGCCACTACGTTTGCCTTGCCTGGATGGTACAGTATCTCACAATCATAGTCCTTCAGTAGCTCTAACCACCTCCTTTGACTCATGTTTAATTCGTTTTGTTCGAAAAAGTACTTCAGGCTCTTGTGATCGGAGTAGATGGTGCATTTAACTCCATATAGATAGTGCCTCCATATTTTTAATGTGAAAACTACTGCTGCTAACTCCAGATCGTGAGTTGAGTAGTTAACCTCGTGAGTCTTTAGTTGACGCGAGGCGTAAGCAATTACCTTTCCTCGTTGCATAAGTACGCATCCTAAACCCTGACCCGAAGAGTCAGAGTAGACTACCCAGTCTTCATTTCCCTCAGGTAGTGCCAAGTCTAGAGCTTGGGTTAATCGTGTCTTAAGTTCCTCAAACGCATTGTTTTGGGTTAGACTCCATTCATACTTTACTTCCTTACGTGTTAGCTTTGTCAGCGGTGAGGCTATTCTCGAAAAATCCTGAATGAATCTTCGATAGTATCCTGCCAATCCCAGAAAACTTCGTATCTCTGTTGGCGTTTTTGGGATGTTCCAACCTTTTACAGTTTCGATCTTTGTAGGATCCACCATAATGCCGTTTGGGTTTATGACATGACCTAGGAATTGGACTTCCCTAAGCCAGAACGCGCATTTGGAGAATTTTGTGTACAACTTTTCCTGCTTAAGCACCTCCAGAACCTGTCTTAGGTGGCAGTGGTGCTAACCCTCGCTTTTCGAATATACCAGTATGTCGTCTATAAAAACTATCACTGATCGATCCAACATGGGTCGACATACTCTATTCATCAAGTCCATGAACGCTGCTGGTGCGTTGGTCAATCCAAAGGACATCACGAGAAACTCATAATGCCCATAACGCGTGCGAAATGCGGTCTGTGGTACGTCCTCTTTTCTTATTTTCAACTGATGGTAACCCGACCTAAGATCGATCTTTGAGAACCAACTCGCACCTTGCAGTTGATCAAAAGGTAGTCAATTCTAGACAATGGGTATTTGTTCTTTACTGTCCTCTTTTTCAGTTCGCGGTAGTCAATGCACATGCGCATGCTGCCGTCCTTCTTCTTTACAAATAGTACCGGAGCGCCCCATGGTGAAATGCTTGGTCTAATAAATCCTTTTTCTGTTAGTTCCTCTAGTGGAGACATCAATTCTTTCATTTCTGACGGAGCCAATCGGTAGGGGGCTTTGGCAACGGGCTCAGCTCCTGGTAATAAGTCAATCTGAAATTCTATTTCCCGATCGGGTGGTAACCCAGGTAGATCCTCAGGGAATACTTCCGGAAAGTTGCACACCACGGGTACATTCTTGAGTTCATTAATTTCCATTCTATCGTCAATAACATATGCCAGATAAGCTTCGCAACCGCGCCTCATGTAACTTTCGGCCTTGATCATCGAGATGACGTTCGGCATCGTGCAATTCCAATCCCCATAAACCGTAATTGGGCTGCCGCTTGGAGCTTTGAGGTGTATTCTCTTACGTTTACATATGATTTGAGCTTCATTGGCAGCTAGCCAATCCATACCCAATACTATATCGAATCCTCCTAAGGTGAGAAGGAATAATCTAGAAGGGAACTTATGACCCTCTATTTCTATGATGCAATCCTCTGTTACTTGAAATACTGCCGAATTTTTACCAACGGCAGTTTGTACGCTAAAGGCCTTTACTATGGTGTTGATAGTGCAATCTAGTTTACGACTAAATGCATCGGATATAAAACTTTTACTAGCACCAGAGTCAAATAAAGTAGCAGCATGTTCATTATTAACTAGGAACGTACCGGACACAACATCAGGGTTTCCCCTTGCTTCCTCCTCAGTCAGGGCGTAGGCTCGAGTCCTAGCCTGCGGCTGTTCCTTTTCAGCTTCCTTTTCCTTTCCCGAACCGGATTGTCTGGTTTTCCTGCAATCCCTAGTCGGGTGTCCATATCTTCCACAACTTTGGCACTTGATGTCCTTTATGCAATCTCGGGAGTAGTGCCCTGGCCTCCCGCATTTATAGCACATGGTTGTGCCAACTAAACATTCGCCTTGGTGTTTCCTTGAGCATTTCCTACAAACTTCATACCCTTCTGCTCTAGGCTTCTTTACCTCAACGACGTAGTTTCCCTTTCCATTTCCTTTGAACAAGTTCTCCCATTTCCGTTTCGGAGCTTCGGGAGCTGTATCCTCGTTAGCATAATCGTCATAGACGATCCCCGACAGGTTGACTACCGACTCGAAGGTCGAGGGTAGGTTGGCTTTCACATGGACACAGACCCTTTGAGGTAGGCCCTTCACATAATACTTGATCATTCGTTCTTCTGTCTCCACCAGGTGGGGGTACCAGTTGAGCTAGCTCATTGAACCTAGAAGTATACTGGCAGTGCGTCTTGCTGCTAGCCTTCAAGTTTAGGTATTCATTTTCCACTCGATCAATTTCGTTCTGGGGACAAAACTTTTGAATTATCAACTTCTTCAGGTCTTCCCATGTCATTCTGGCAAGAGCGTTTGGCGACTTTGTTCTCTGAATGTTCCTCCACCAACTTAGTGCCTCATTGGTGAAAGAATGAGCAACATACTTAACCGCCTGGTCCGTTCGACATTCACTGATGTTGATTACAGCGTTCATCCTCTCAATCCATTCGAACGTAGCCACTGAATCACTGTTTCCATCGAACTTGGGTGGGTCTCCGTCCTTGAAACCTTAGTAGGTACACCCACGATTGCTTGATCCCATTTTCACTTCATCCCCATCACTGTCGTACACTTTCTCTTCATGGTCTCCTTCGTCCTCCTCTCTACTTTTCTTTAGTGCCTCGGATAGTAGATCAGGCAATACTTTCTTCAGAGTGAGTACCACTTCGCGGGCAATAGCATCCCTGACCTCTGGTTCTAACTGTAAAGGCCCTTGATTGTAGTCCCTAGTTGGGGTCACCTCTGTTTCGTGCACACTTTCAGTGTGTTCTGCGTGCACATTCTCTTCCTCTTCATGTCTTTTATTCAATGGAGGTCTACCGACTCGGCCAGTGCGACCGCCTCGGCGTCCTGTTCTTCCTCCACCAGCCATAGTTCTTAGTTTTCTGATAGTTATAAAGGGAATACATCAATGCCATTCCTTCAGATCATAGTTTTAGAGCAGTACGAGCAAGGTAAATTGTTAAATACAGTGACCGGTTTGTGATTACTAATTTACATTGCTTTTCGGGTTCAAAACTCTTCAAATCGGTTGTGACTTTGACATCTATTTGTTCTAAGTTAAGGTATCTATTCTTATCCAAGTGCATTAACTTTAGTACTTACTTACCGTGCTGGCGTTGGCGTTGGTTACCCATACTGACATTCGTGCATTGGTCCCATAATCAGTTTGAGTCCAGACATTTAGGGATGTTTGAATCTCTCAAAGTATTGCTCTGATACCAACTTGTAAGGCCCCTTCCCGGGTAACCTCACTTGTTGGATTTACTCATAAACATAGTTGTAATTACTGAACTTAAATTTAAAACATTCGAATTCAATCATTACATAACATGACATAACAGAAGTCTTAACAATTAAAAACATAACATTGTCTTAACACATATACTAAAGTGGGATGCCAGTCTTGTGCCGGGTAACCTTCACGCCATCGCACGACCCTTTCTTCCTTTACCTGAAATGTATACTAAAAGTCAGCTAACGCTGGTGAGTTCTAGTTTAAAGACAATCATACATAATATTTATCTTATCATGAGTATTATATATATATATATATATATATATATATTATACTTAACATTCGAGCCTTTACATATTCCTTGCTTTACTATTCTCACTTAACATTCATACTGAATACATACATATGTACATACATACTTACTTGGGGAGAACATTCATTTGACCATAAACATAAGGGTGATCAACCCATCATACTTGTCGCGAATGCCACAAAGACATTGCAGTGAGAGCTACTGTCGTCGCCCTTTTCATAAACTGTCCGGCTCTAGAAAACCGTCCGTCGATACATAAATCCGTCTGGTAACCTTTGTCCGTCCGCTCTTAACCCGTTCTACCGTCGTAGTACGGTCATTCGCCGGTCTGCCCTAGGGCATCCGTTTCCCACGTGGCTATTGTGACAACCGTGACTTTTACGGTCAACACCCGTATTCGACGAGTTCGTATAATAATAGTATTATTATTATGTGAAATATACATTCAAACGAAAGGAACTCGTTAGTGAACGGAAAATAATAGCAAGATTTATTTGGGTGTTATATGTGACAACCGCGGTTTTTTCAGGTCCTTACCGTTTCTCGATTTTCTTTTTATACGTTATATTTTTAAATTTTATGATTTTATATATTTTTAGTGTTTCTAGGAATTCTAGGAATACTACATTAGACAAACACTAAGGTCCAAACTAGAAAACCCGGTTAAGTGCATACACTGCGTATACTGCGAACGCGTTAAATAAACGGTAAAAATTAAATTCTTGAAAATAATTTTTATATTTATAATTTGGTTAAGAATAATGTTTTATAATATTTTATATGCTAACTTTTGTGTTTCTTGATTTAACTAACGATCACAGGTGGTTCTTCCGTTAAATACCCGGTATAACTTTTTGAAATTTTTTGAGTTTTTATGTTTTAAAAATTTCTAAAATTCATTATTTTAGATACTAAATTTTTATGTTTGATAAAAATGCTTATTTTTAGTGTTTAAGGGTGTAATTTTATAAAAACTGGGTATTTTTTTTTATAAAATTGGTCTTTTAAAGCTAGATTACACTTCCACTATAAATACCCAACCCCCACCCCATTTTCCCCTTCCCTTTTCTCCTCATTCCAGCCGTAACCCCCTTCTTCATCCAAACACCCCCAAATCTCATATCAAGCTCAAGAACAATCCAATTCCAAGCTTGATTCTTGGTTCCAAAAGATTCATGATCTTGTTTTTAGTGTTTTAAAGGTATTTTAACATGATTTCATCTTTAAAATTTCTGTTTTGATTCTTGCATGTGTTCTCAAGAACACCAAGAACACACACACTACACACACTCACTTTGATTTTCAAGTTTTGTTGTTTTTAAGAGTTTTTAGCTTGAATCTTGTGGTTTTAACAAGGATTTGTGGATAAAAACTAGTTGTAATCATCCACAATGAGTTATCTAGTGAAAAGCTTGCAAGATTTGATGATCAAAGTGTATGAACACTTGGGTGTTCATATTTGCATTTTCTTGAATTAAAAGAGCATTTTGTTGATTTTTGAGTCTTTGATCTTGGAATTGTACCACATTGTGATTGTAGGATGTAAATCAAGGAAAACTCAGTAGCTTAGCATCAAATTTCATCATCATTTGTGGAATTTGGAAGGTATAATCCTTGATTTAAACTTGTTAGTTGATGAATGTTTAAGAACAAGCATGTTCTTGATGAATTTTTAAAAATTGTTGATCTAGCACCCAAATATGGTTTTAATCAGTAGAATATGTTTTAAAATGAGTATCTGAAAAATTTGGTTATCTAACTCTTTATAGATTATTTATTAAAATTCACACAAGTTTAATACATGGAAATTTGGGAAAAATATTTATGAGTTTTGAAAAATTCTGAAAATTGGTCAGTGATTGTTATATGATGAACTAAGACTCTTGTCCAAATATTATGAAAATTGGAGTTGTTTAAGTATATGTTTAGTATTTATAAAGTTTAAACGGACGATTTAGGGTTTGTATACTTCTGGATAAAATCAGGACTTGAAACTTGGTATGGGATCTTATATTAACTTAAAAATTATATGGTAAATATTTGGTAAAGTTTTGATGTGTTTAGCTATTTTTCCCGAATTTGTAAAATTTTAACAATATTAAATTCATATTAAATAATCTGGATATTAAAAAAATATGAAAATTTGTCATAAATTTTTATTTATATACATGATCAGTTTGTATAAATTTTAAGAAGTAAATTTATGTCTAAGTATGACTTTGGAATTATGGTCCATTTAAATTTTATAAAATTAATTTTGGAAATTTTATATAAAATTGATTTTATATAAATTCTAGGGAATTTTGGACAGAAGTATAACCTCATTTAAAATATAAAATTTAACTTTTAAATTGGGTGCTAATATCACACTAAAACCCTAATTTCGGACGAATCTGATTTTCTAACCGTAAACCAGACTTTACTCGCGTAATCGCGTTTTTGATCAAACGAAACCGTGACATGAGATTTTATCAAATGTGACTTTTTAACTACTAATGTTATTTATTAAAATCTAAAACTTAAAGTTTTGAGGTTATTAATTCATATAAAAGCCGGTTTTACAATTCTTAACGGTTCGTACGCACGCGCACGGGTTTTGGCTATACAACCGACTACATAGCCACTTTTGAGTAGTAGACTCAGTTTTATACTTTAGGCGTCCTAAATGCTACTTTTTCGTGTATACTTGGACTCGGTTAGGACACCTGTTTTTGCGGTTCTTGCGGATTTAGCCGTACTTTGGTAGCACTGAGTTGCTAGCCACACTTTGCTTGCATTTGGCTGCTGGTCTTTGATAGAATTTGGATGTTAACCGTAATTTGTGGTTTTTGTTGACTATGTCACACTTATCACCGACGTTGTTCAGGTGAGTTTCGCGACCCCCTTTTTACTTACTGTTTTACTGTTTTTGGGGGAAAGCTGTTTCATTTTTTTTAGTCACATGTTACATGATACATTGATTACGTGAGTTATTTTTTTTATAATGCCTTAAAGTCCCTAATTTTAGGCAATCAATTAGCTGAGCGTAGCCGTTGGGAATTTTGATTAGTAGTACTTGGGTTGACACCCCCGCTCATGGTTTGGTCGCACCAACCAGACTTGTAGGGTCACTTGGGCGCAAAGTTAGCCAATTTTTTAGGCGGTTGTTTGCATTAGACTTTCGTATGGGGTACTTTATTTTTATTTCGTCGAGGCTTTGATTGCGGCTCATGGTAATATGTTGTCTAATACATGTGTACTCGATCAATGGATTTTTGATCACTTTGGATTTTTTATCCGAAACTTTTTATAGAGTCGCAAAACCTGCGAACTCACCAACTATTTATATAGTTAACCCGTTTTCGAAACATGCTTTCAGGTAAACAGAATTGTAGAAGAGATTTTTATGAGGGCTCGCTTTTGGATTAGAAATATTGTTTCTAGTTATGATTATATACTTTGATTGTAGTCAGACATTTAGACACTTTGTACTGTTTTAGAGATTTTTCTTGTATTTGTACTTTCGTTAGAAGCATGTAGTATGGTTCAATGTAATGCACAATTTTCCTTTAAGTTTCTCTTGTACTTGTGTTCAATGCGATATACCGGTTACATCCCATACTTTCGCCTTGTTGGGGTGTGACAGACTTGGTATCAGAGCACTGGTTATAGAGAATTAGGTTTGCCCGAGACTAGACCTAGACTATAACTCTAAGTTTATTGCATTGAACCGTAGGAATTATATGTGCATTACATACTACCTCTTGCTTATCTACGACACATTGCTTCGTCATAATCATGTCGTTGTCACGACATTACGCGTACTCTTTGATGATTCTGGTTATGTTTGATGTAATCTATATCTGCATTTATCTGTCTTGGTGTTCTTCAAATTGTAGTTGTACCTACACCGCACCTACATCTACTCCAGGTCTGGAGTCGACTTTCTTATTTAACATCTATTGTTTTCACTTTGTGCGGTATATACTTGCTTTGGTGATCTGCTGGATTGGATGGCTAGAACTTTCGCCATGAGATATGGCAGCCATAATTGCTCGATCTAAAGGGAACATGAGGTGGAGAAGCAGGACTAAACGGGAGAGAACTCTACGGTTCAGGAGACCCATTGACTTTTTGTTATGTTGGATCATCGGATCCTCGTATATGTACAAATTTGTAGCATTACTTGCTCGACTATGATTTGGGGATCTCTGCCCTATTATTACTGCCTGACTTCCACCACACACCTTTTTATTTTATTAGAGGACGCCGGTTGTTCCCCTCTATCGTTACCCTCATCCAACAACAGCCTTAGTCTGTAGATTCATGAGTATTGGTACAAATAATTAAAAGTGATCAGATAGAACATCCACACTTTTACGCAAAAGTGCAACACTATGACGTGATCCAATGAACATTCCAGTTTCTTTTTTTTAGCTGAGAGCTCGAGATAGAGGAAACACTGTAGGGACCATGCAAAGTAAATTATCATTACGGGTGCACACGTAATCATAATCTGCAGTGCATGAGAACTCTAGTGAGTCTTACTGTCCGAGTTAATGTTCATGATTAATCTGTATTTCTAGTCCCGATTCCCAGTCATCCGAATATTGATCGAAACTATCGTCACCTTAGGGTTGAGCCAAAGACATCAAATGATGCGATGGGCTACCTCATGTGACATGAGAATTTATATCGTCTTTTTATCTTTGAATCGTAATGGATCCAAAACTCTTATCAAGTTTTATTGTGCATGACAATTTAGACCGAGACACTGAAGAGATCTGTTCTCAGTTGATTTAACCTCGGTATTTGGACCGGATTTGGCAATTATTTGTTAAGTATTGCTTCATTTTTGAGATCCAGCTAAAGATTTTCTCATTTCAAATTTTTTATATGTTTATCAACGCATGTGACGACTCTCGGTCAAGCGTGAATCAGACCTCGACATTTCTGACTCCCGTAATAGATCTTCATGTAATGTTCTCGCAGTTCTGAAGGAACAAGAGAAATTCGAATTTGATCTAATCAACTCCTTACTGAATCTTTAGCAACGAAGATTTTCTCTCATCTATTTTACTTGCTAAATCATATCCCTTGAGATTTTACATGCCACGTAAATTCAGTATGAGACTTTACAACGCTCGACACTTGCAGTAAGTGTACGACTATCATCGGAGGTCTCGGTATAATCTCGTATTTTATCTTATAATCCAAATGCACTCTAATATCGATGGAGTGACAATATGATGGAGAAATTCCTTAAAGAAGTATAAGCTTCTTTTTCTTAGACAATATAACCTTTCTATACGATCGTTCGTATAAATCCTCATTTCGGTGTTTGTCATTCTCAGTGTACTCCTGATAAATATTCTTAATAATTCAGTCTTACACCTACTTGAAATTTCCATTGCAAGTGCTCTACTCTCACTAAGGTAATTTGGTACACTCAATCCCCGATTCTCTTAACCGCGACGCTTATATTGTGGAAACTTAACTTGAGAAACTTATTTACTTGGGAGGAGCCATCTTTATGACGTTCATTGTCGTGTTTATTTCTATCATTTGTAGTTCTACTATGGACACCGAGCGGCTTGTGCCCAGGATTCTTTTAGTTGGATTTATAAAACCTTTTTATTTTGGGATAGCTATGGCTTAGTATGAAACTAATGCCCTTTTTGTGAACATTGCTACGTATGTTTTGCAAATCTTAATTTCTCCTGGTGCTTCGATGTCTTATTGAAAACCATTTTGATGGAGAAAATGAAACTTTATGTTGGAATGATTCTTTGTGTACCAAAAATTTTATTAGTAATCATTCAAAGTTTATTTATGGTGATTATCGCTATTTGTTACTCTACGTATATTGTCCTTATGGATCCGAATAGGATAGTCTCATATCCTTTTTGTACTTGTTCTCTCTTAAATGGTCATTTTGTTGATTGGCTTTCTGATTTCCAACTAGGTAGAGACGTATATGCACCCCTTACTCTCCGTATCCTATAATTAGAAAGTCTTAGAGCATATACGGTTAAGAAACGACTTCTTAACAAATGCCCTGAAGGAATACGAATCTATGACATTCAAACACTCATTCCATCAAATTTATGGCTTAAACCCTTATGCAAAGGATTTTAAGGCTATAACCGATATTAGTGAAATACTAAATGGTAAGTCATAGCAACACCGTTCGAAAGCCAAGAAAGTTGCAGGCATACTGTACTACCAGTTGTTGGTAGATAATCAATTCGACCATCTTCAACGCGAGATCTAAGGAAAAACTCTGAAATCTTATGTTCCATTTTCACCGACTTTAATGGAAAGCAAGGACCTAAGTTGAAATTTGAAAACCTTATCATTTGAAAGATGTGTCCTAAAATCATAGGAGGGCAATTTTGAATTTATTTCTATGTTCTACAATTCTTAACCAATTTAAGCTGTACGCTACCACGAAGAGGAACAAGGGACGGATCATAGTTTACTCTTCTCTCTTGAACATCCGCTTGGGATTGCATTATCTTTAAGGGACCTATGAGCATGACATCCTCACATTTGGCAAATTCCTGAAGATTTACTTGATACTCTCCTATTTTTTTTTACGTCTACTTTATGAGAATCAAACCCCAGGCTAAATTGACAATGATATTATATCAAAGTCTACCCATTTTGTGGGTTATCAAGCTCATAATCATTTTCGGGGGACACTATTTTTATGAGATTATTTCCATAACGTCACTATTTATTTCCTCATTTAGCTGAATAGATGATTACTTCTGAATCATTTCAATACACATCAAGAAAGATGTAGACGTCTATGTTATCCTATCAAATTTGGCCAACTCGATGTGAGGAGTAGACCATTTTTTTTATGGACTTCTTGTTAAAATTTCAGAATTCCATTTCTGACCGTTAACCAAATTCGACTTCCGGTGGTAGTCAAATCAATGTCCAACTATTGAACTGGCACCTAGTCTTTTAACTAATCTACTTGATTAGATCGTCCTAGATCTTTAGTTACTTTCTCTATCTAGATCTTGTGGTGACTCGATTATCATATAACCCATTGCTAACTTTCAACAATAGGTATATGAACCTTTAATTGACAATCACCAAACATGGTTATATTATATCGAGACTAATATGCGAGTTAGTACCGAATCCTAATGCTTTGTGGTGAGGTTACATAGCACGGGTCATCGCTGACATCTATTTTATAATGATGACTCATGTGACAATCCGACTTTTTTAGGTTAACCCCGTTAACTATTCCGTTAAGTTTCTTATTAAAAACTTAACCCCGTTAATCAAATCTAACCCCAAGGACTAATTCGGTCACAATATCAACTCAAAACTGCAAGGACTAATTTTGTAATTATACCAAACTGAATTGTTGACTCCCCAAAGTCAAAATCAAATCAATTCAATCCTGTTTGACTTTTTGAAGTCAAACTCGTGGAAATCCAATCAAAACCGAAATTGCAAATCGATTCTATGGAAATTGGAAATGTTAGCACTCGATTTTTTTATTTAACGACCTTAATCATCAATTAAATCATCCATCATTAACAAATTAATCAAATTAATGACGAGTTATTCCGAAACCGTCGAATCATTAACATAATTCACCAATTCGATCATTCCAATTATCATACTCACAAAATAATCACCTGCAAACTTCGATCGAACCCCCCTGAAGCTTCACACAAATCAAATTAGTCGGAGAAGCAGCAGACAACGCCGGAGATCACTACAGTCGCAGTCGGCGTCGGTTTTGATCGAACACCATCAATTCGAGCACCATTGTGGTAATTAAACACTTCTGTAGTTTCGTTTTCATACCTAGATCGAAAGCCCTATCATACCCAGGCCTTATAACACCGAATTTAACTCGAACCGATTCTAGGGTTCATAACCAATTCGGTTTAATCAAACACTACTCTAATCGCGATCTCAATCCAATTAATTTTGATAGATAGATTCGCAAACACTCTCTGATCGAAAGCCCTATGATAATTCAATCAAGTAACATCGAATTGTGTAACATCCAGTAATTAGGGTTTGTTCTTAAATCAATTTAGGGGTTTCGACCCTAAACCTAATCTCAATCAAATTAACTTACATCAACAGTTTCGCAATCCTATATACAATAAAAGCCCTCTATAAATTTCAATTTATAACTTCGAATTGTGTTTGGCCCGTAAATTAGGGCTTGTTCTTGGTTCGAATTGGGGTTTTCGATCTGGAACTCAATCATAATGAAATTGAATCAAGTTATTAGACTCGCAAATCATTGCTTGTTAAAAGCCCTATGATTATAACATCTGTTAACATCGGATTTTAACAAATCAATCTTATATTTTTAACTAGGGTTTCATAATTTCGGTCGAGCATTAATCGATCATAAACTAAATAGTTTTGCAATTAAACTCGACCTCATACTCGCCGGTACTCGACTGATTAAAACCCCTTGTTACCTTGTTCAAAACACGACCGGATTTGTGGGTTTGGGACTGGATTCGATCGTTGTTCGCGTGGGAGGGAAACCATAGGGACGCGAACATTAAAACCAATGTGTTCCGGGTTCTGTTGCGATAGCCTAGCGGCCGGGACTGGTTAGAGCTGTGTGCGTGTGTGGGAGAGACCCGGGTTCGAGACCGGGCTCCCACAATCATTTTTAAAACATATTTTCTGGATTATTAAATTAATAAAAATCAAACTTTATAATAGTATATTACTATGTAAATGTGTTTTAACCCGGAAAACAGCCCGTAGGCTCGGGTTTGAATTATTAACATATTTTTATAAATTATACCCACTTTTATAAATAATATATTGTTATTATTATTAAGTAAAAATAATATGTTTATATTATTTTTAAGCCGTAAATTCGTATAAAATAATACGTTTATATTATTTTCAAATTGTGACCCGTATTATTAAATAATATATATATTTATATTATTTCGAATCATTTTATAACATCGTGTATCGATTGAGACTAAATAATAATATAATTAGTTATATTATTTACTCGTATATATATATATATATGTATATATATATATATATTTACCTTCTCAATTTTCATGAATGACAAAACACCTGATTCTATTTATTATTTCTGTCATTCGTCGCGTAAAGTAATTCCTAAACCCGTGGACACGTTCGTCCACTCTCGTTTATTGGAGCAGTTCTTTAAGACGTTCCTCGTTTCCGTGTCACAGTCACAATTCCCATTATCGATCCTAATTTATATGTTTATAATTTTAGGACATTCGTAGGTCTTTTGAGACTTACACTCGTGGTTCCAACTTACTTCTAGTGTGAAACTACCTTCAACGCCAAGCAAATGAGTTTTCACGGCCCCTTTTTACTGTTTTAACTTGGGGGAGAAAACATGCTTAAACTGCTTTTAAGATTTTGTATTTCATATGCTATCAATGTTAAAGCTAAGTGTAACACGCTATCACAGAAAGTCCTCATCTTATCTCGAACCGTTAATATGTATCTTAGCGAGGTAATGTTTAGTAGTACTACTGGGTTTGACAAATCCCACCCGCGTTAGTCGCGCTAACTCGATTGGATATCGAACGGGTGAAATGTTAGCCTACTCACATGGCCAGTATTGATAGAACTGGCATGAGGCAATAAACAAACAGTCAGTTTCGATTGCGAGCACTTGAGCTAAACATGAACATAGGTTAGCTACCTATAGATACATATTGAATGATCATAAATCTGGTAAACGCTTACGTATTTATTTGAAACCTGTGAACTCACCAACCTTGTGTTGACACTTTTTCTTACATGTTTTCTCAGGTCGCTAAGCTAAGACACAAGGTGCACGTTAGGACATGCATGGGATTCAACTATTTTACTTATGATATATTTTATGACTTCCTTGCATTGTATTTTGGTTGGTTGGACATTTTGGACTTCTTGGACTTTGGTTTTGGGCGCGTGTATTTTGCGCATTTACTTTTCATTACGCTTCCGCATTGAACTTTGATTTTAATGATATTTTCATTTGAGTCCCATGTAGAGTCGTTCAAAGTAACTAATGTCTAAGATCCTGGTTAGTCACTTCCCAAAACGGTAAAACTCCGTTAGTTGAAATTTGGGGGTGTGACAGATTGGTATCAGAGCCATTGGTTATAGAGAACTAGGATTGCATACTAGACTATAACCTCACACATTAGTTACACGGCACAAACACTCATACCTGATACATATAGCACCTATACATACATTGTAGTGCATGCATGTAACACCATTCATATCACCCTCAATTGGCAAGGGACACATCATTTGAATGGCATCATCATTCCCAGTGGCAACACTCGGGGATTCACAGGAACATCATCCACTCCCGTTCGAGGGCAGCGAGACGGAGCCTTCGGAGGAGTCACTTACATCACCATCACCCGTTGGGTATGGTGGGATTTCTCAGGTCCATGTTATGGACGACACTCAGCACTAACGCATATCTCTTTGGGAGTTGGGATCGTCGGAGGCGAGTCCCTACTGTACCCACCAGCAACAATACGCCGAATGAAGGCAGACCGTTACACGCATGATTGCAGAATCCATTGACACGTAGATGTCATCACTTTCCTGAGCCATGGACTCGCGTCTTTGATCGATATTCTGTTGAGAATGGATAGAACACAAATCTGAGAACGCATTGTTCAATGCATACTTAAACCCTATCTTGACTCAGTTGAAAGGACGACTACTATGCTGCTTCCTATAACTTGTATTCATGAATTAGCTTCATTTCTCGAAGTCGCACTTCATATACATGGTTGTTCCATGTTCTCATCTACAATCCGCTGGATTGGACTATCGTATTGTGTTTCAACTCGGGTGAATACTCGTATCAACCTATTCCCGACTACTCATACTGATATGAGTCCTAGTCGATCAACTTATGGTTGATGACTACTCCTTTCAATGACTTATCATATCTGACAACACTCTATACTCAGCAATATAACCTAAAGGACATTATGACACAGGACATGGAGAACAAGGGTGAGCATGCAAAGCAAATTATCATTACGGGTGCACACGTAATAATAATTTGAGGTGCATGTAAGTCATGGTGAAACCTAGTGTGTGGATGAATGGTCCTAATCAGTGATTTACAGACTTAGGTTTCCACTATCTGTAGAGACTCTCATAACCCACTCAACGATTAGTTGGTATCGTTAAACCTGTTCAACATTTGATAGAGGCGACTATCACGTTGAAAATGTTTACGGATACACTGAATTATCATCAATGGGATCCATCAATGTTAGTTTCACCCATGTAAGAGTCTTAGTGATCTTACAACTCTCATTCAAACTTAATCAATAGAACCACCTAGAGTGAAACTCTAGTAGAACCTCAGAGTAAAACCACCGACTCCAACTATGTACACAGAATTTGAGGAATTCTTTCTATGCTAACGCGTTATTCCTTACACTCCTACAATAGATCCCACTTGAACTTGTTACCTCATCCTGTGACTAATCCTTAGTCTAACTTCGAATTTTACTCCAGCATATTCAATCCTGTAAACGGATTTCTTTCTTCACGAAATGATCCCGTTGATCCAATGACATTAGGGAACGAAGATTTAACCTAACCAACCATCAGTTGAACGCAATTACTTAGACATACATCCTATCTCTTATGCTACTAGAATCTATATCTCATTAGACTTTTCTTTCCTACATGTGAACCTCTTCCCTTAACCTATGCATTGGCTGACACTTGCCTTATAAGCGCGGGTCTCACTAGAAGTCTCAGTATGACTTCACAAATCCCATATTAGTGTGTCGTACTCTAACTCTATTAAAAGCCAAGTATACTATTAAGATAGCAGACTGTAATATCCCGCATCGGTTGAGGGGGAGAACGATACGTTCCTTATTAGGAGGTGGATACCTTCTCTATTGAGACGCGTTTTGCCTGGGCGAGCAACTCGTCGGGTGAAAACAAAACCGTGAGTCCCTGGATGGGCATCCCATCGGGGGCAAAGCGAACAATATCTTGGTACGATTTGTTTGGGCTGTTACAGATGTTACACAAACGCTCAAAAAAAAAATCGAAACAACTCGCATTCTTGCAGATGTAAACTAGCATTGGTTAGTAATAAACTTGACATTGACCGTCTGCCAGTTACACTTGGCAGTTTCGACCTTATTGTCGGTATGAATTGGTTATTCGAGAACCAACCTGAGGCCATCTGTTGTGACAAAAAAATGTTTGCCTTCCTCTCCTTAGAGGGGAAATCCTTTCTGTCCAAGGCAAAAGGAGTGGTGCAGTCATTGGCATCATATCCTTCATGAAAGTACAAAAATGTCCTCGAAAAGGGGCATACGGCTATTTTGGCTCTCATCGCCAGTCATCCATCTAAGGAGAAGAATATTGACGACATTCCGATCGTTCATGATTATCCGGAAGTATTTCCCGAAGACTTGCCTGGTCTGCCACCGCACCGTCAAGTTGAATTCCAAATTGATTTAGCACCCGGAGCAGCACCGATTGTTCGGGCACCTTACAGACTGGCACCCAGTGAATTGCAGGAACTGTCCACTCAATTACAAGATTTATTGGATAAAGGTTTCATCCGACCTAGTTCATCACCGTGGGGAGCTCCGGTATTATTTGTCAAGAAGAAGGACGGTACTTTCCGTATATGTATTGATTACCGGGAGCTGAATAAAGTCACAATCAAGAACCGCTACCCTTTACCTCGCATAGATGACCTTTTTGATCAACTCCAAGGATCAAGTTTCTATTCCAAAATAGATCTTAGGTCCGGCTATCATCAGTTAAGAGTCCGAGAAGAAGATGTCTCTAAGACTGCATTTAGAACGAGGTACGGCCATTACGAATTTATGGTCATGCCTTTCGGGTTAACCAACGCACCCGCAGTATTCATGGATCTCATGAACCGTGTGTGTAAGCCTTACCTTGACCAGTTCGTTATCGTTTTCATCGACGACATCCTCATCTATTCCAAGAACAAGGAGGAACATGAGGAACATCTACGCCTAATTTTGGAACTACTTAAGCGAGAACAACTGTATGCTAAGTTTTCCAAGTGTGAATTTTGGATCCGAGAAGTTCAGTTTCTAGGGCATGTGGTTAATGAGAAAGGGATACATGTCGACCCATCCAAAATAGAAGCCATCAAGAGTTGGGCAGCATCGACGACTCCGACTGAGGTGCGACAATTTCTGGGATTGGCTGGATATTACCGTCGATTCATCGAAGGATTTTCCAAAATTGCTCAACCTCTCACCGCCCTAACTCAAAAAGGAAAAGCCTATAATTGGGGCGATAACCAAGAGTCAGCTTTCCAGCACCTCAAACAGAAACTTTGCAGTGCACCTATTTTAGCTCTTCCGGAAGGAACCGATGATTTTGTAGTGTATTGTGATGCATCTATTCAAGGTCTGGGTTGTGTCTTAATGCAACGCGAGAAGGTAATCGCTTACGCTTCACGTCAGTTAAAGATTCACGAGAAAAACTACACCACTCATGATCTAGAGTTGGGAGCAGTAGTTTTTGCACTTAAGATATGGAGACATTACTTGTACGGTACCAAATGCACCATCTACACCGATCACAAAAGCCTCCAGCATATCTTCGAGCAGAAGGAGTTGAACATGCGACAACGTCGTTGGGTTGAACTTTTAAATGATTACGACTGTGCGATCCGGTATTATCCGGGTAAAGCTAACGTTGTGGCTGATGCACTAAGCCGAAAGGAAACGAAACCCAAACGAGTTCGAGCGTTACAACTCACTATTCACCCTGGATTGCCTGACAGAATCCGTAGTGCTCAACTTGAAGCCTTGAAAGAAGATAACCTACCGTTAGAAGGTACACTTGGCATGGAAGCACAACTTGAGGTAAAATCTGACGGAATTCGTTACTTCGTCGAACGAATATGGATTCCAGTGTTTGGAAACTTAAGGGAAATAATCATGGATGAAGCTCATAAATCTCGTTACTCCATCCATCCGGGTTCCGATAAAATGTACCATGATCTAAAAGTACTATATTGGTGGCCGAAGATGAAGGCCGATATAGCCACCTATGTTAGTAAGTGTCTGACCTGCGCGAAGGTCAAAGTTGAATATCAAAAACCATCCGGTCTTCTGCAACAACCAGAAAATCCCATGTGGAAATGGGAACAAATATCCATGGATTTCATCACCAAATTACCACGAACCCCTACTGGATGTGATACTATATGGGTAATTGTTGATCGATTAACAAAATCTGCTCACTTCCTAGCAATCAAGGAAACCGACAAAATGGATAAGCTTACTCGTACATACTTGAAAGAAATAGTCTCTCGGCACGGGGTGCCAATCTCCATTATTTCGGATCGTGATGCACGATTAACTTCTCGTTTCTGGCAGTCGTTACATAAGGCCTTAGGCACGCGTCTTGATATGAGCACAGCATACCATCCTCAAACTGATGGCCAAACTGAACGTACTATCCAAACTCTGGAGGACATGCTACGAGCTTGTGTGATCGATTTCGGTAACACTTGGGAGTCTCACCTACCGTTGGTGGAGTTCTCCTACAACAACAGCTATCACACTAGCATCAAGGCAGCTCCATTTGAAGCACTTTATGGACGGAAATGCCGTTCTCCCATTTGTTGGACCGAGGTTGGAGATAGCCAACTCACAGGTCCTGAACTTGTATTTGAAACTTCTGAAAAGATCGTTCAAATTAGAAACCGTATGGCGGCAGCTCGTGATCGTCAAAAGAGCTATGCCGACAAGCGTCGTAAACCTTTGGAGTTTCAAGTAGGTGACATGGTTTTACTCAAAGTCTCACCTTGGAAAGGTGTCATTCGTTTCGGAAAACGAGGCAAACTGAATCCTCGTTATGGTGGACCTTTAAAAATATTAAAGAGAATCGGACCAGTAGCGTATCAACTGGACTTACCTGAAGGACTGAGTGGTGTACACAACGTCTTTCACATCTCAAATTTGAAGAAATGTCTAGCTGACGAATCTCTCGCAGTTCCTCTTGAGGAACTACACGTTGATGAACAGTTACGTTTCATCGAAGAACCTGTGAAAATTATGGATAGGGAAGTTAAAACGTTAAAGCACAGTAAGATCCCTATTGTCAGAGTTCGTTGGAACTCGAAACGCGGATCGAAATTCACGTGGGAGCGCGAGGATCAGATGATATGCAAATATCCTAATCTGTTCAAGCACTCCGCGTCAAATTCTTAAGGTACTATTTAATTCTCAGGACGAAAATTCTTTCAACTAAGGGATGATGTGACACCCCAGAAATTTTTTTTTAGTTATTCTAATTTTCAGGACGAAAATTCTTTCAACTAGGGAATGATGTGACAATCCAACTTTTTTAGGTTAACCCCGTTAACTATTTCGTTAAGTTTCTTATTAAAAACTTAACCCCGTTAATCAAATCTAACCCCAAGGACTAATTCGGTCACAATATCAACTCAAAACTGCAAGGACTAATTGTGTAATTATACCAAACTGAATTGTTGACTCCCCAAAGTCAAAATCAAATCAATTCAATCCTGTTTGACTTTTTGAAGTCAAACTCGTGGAAATCCAATCAAAACCGAAATTGCAAATTGATTCTATGGAAATTGGAAACGTTAGCACTCGATTTTTATCTTTAACGACCTTAATCATCAATTAAATCATCCATCATTAACAAATTAATCAAATTAATGACGAGTTATTCCGAAACCGTCGAATCATTAACATAATTCACTAATTCGATCATTCCAATTATCATACTCACAAAATAATCACCTGCAAACTTCGTTCGAACCCCCCTGAAGCTTCACACAAATCAAATTAGTCGGAGAAGCAGCAGACAACGCCGGAGATCACTACAGTCGCAGTCGGCGTCGGTTTTGATCGAACACCATCAATTGTGGTAATTAAACAGATGATATGCAAATATCCTAATCTGTTCGAGCACCATTGTGGTAATTAAACACTTCTGTAGTTTCGTTTTCATACCTAGATCGAAAGCCCTATCATACCCAGGGCTTATAACACCGAATTTAACTCGAACCGATTCTAGGGTTCAGAACCAATTCGGTTTAATCAAACACTACTCTAATCACGATCTCAATCCAATTAATTTTGATAGATAGATTCGGAAACACTCTCTGATCGAAAGCCCTATGATAATTCAATCAAGTAACATCGAATTGTGTAACATCCAGTAATTAGGGTTTGTTCTTAAATCAATTTAGGGGTTTCGACCCTAAACCTAATCTCAATCAAATTAACTTACATCAACAGTTTCGCAATCCTATGTACAATAAAAACCCTCTATAAATTTCAATTTATAACTTCGAATTGTGTTTGGCCCTTAAATTAGGGCTTGTTCTTGGTTCGAATTGGGGTTTTCGAGCTGGAACTCAATCATAATGAAATTGAATCAAGTCATTAGACTCGCAAATCATTGCTTGTTAAAAGCCCTATGATTATAACATCTGTTAACATCGGATTTTAACAAATCAATCTTATATTTTCAACTAGGGTTTCATAATTTCGGTCGAGCATTAATCGATCATAAACTAAATAGTTTTGCAATTAAACTCGACCTCATACTCGCCGGTACTCGACTGATTAAAACCCCTTGTTACCTTGTTCAAAACACGACCGGATTTGTGGGTTTGGGACTGGATTCGATCGTTGTTCGCGTGGGAGGGAAACCACAGGGACGCGAACATTAAAACCAATGTGTTCCGGGTTCTGTTGCGATAGCCTAGCGGCCGGGACTGGTTAGAGCTGTGTGCGTGTGTGGGAGAGACCCGAGTTCGAGACCGGGCTCCCACAATCATTTTTAAAACATTTTTTCTGGATTATTAAATTAATAAAAATCAAAGTTTATAATAGTATATTACTATGTAAATGTGTTTTAACCCGGGAAACAGCCCGTAGGCTCGGGTTTGAATTATTAACATATTTTTATAAATTATACCACTTTTATAAATAATATATTGTTATTATTATTAAGTAAAAATAATACGTTTATATTATTTTTAAGCCGTAAATTCGTATAAAATAATACGTTTATATTATTTTCAAATTGTGACCCGTATTATTAAATAATATATATATTTATATTATTTCGAATCATTTTATAACATCGTGTATCGATTGAGACTAAATAATAATATAATTAGTTATATTATTTACTCGTATATATATATATATATATATATATATATATATATATATTTACCTTCTCAATTTTCATGAATGACAAAACACCCGATTCTATTTATTATTTCTGTCATTCGTCGCGTAAAGTAATTCTTAAACCCGTGGACACGTTCGTCCACTCTCGTTTATTGGAGCAGTTCTTTAAGACGTTCCTCGTTTCCGTGTCACAGTCACAATTCCCATTATCGTTCCTAATTTATATGTTTATAATTTTAGGACATTCGTAGGTCTTTTGAGACTTACACTCGTGGTTCCAACTTACTTCTAGTGTGAAACTAACTTCAACGCCAAGCAAGTGAGTTTTCACGGCCCCTTTTTACTGTTTTAACTTGGGGGAGAAAACATGCTTAAACTGCCTTTGAGATTTTGTATTTCATATGCTATCAATGTTAAAGCTAAGTGTAACACGCTATCACAGAAAGTCCTCATCTTATCTCGAACCGTTAATATGGATCTTAGCGAGGTAATGTTTAGTAGTACTACTGGGTTTGACAAATCCCACCCGCGTTAGTCGCGCTAACTCGATTGGATATCGAATGGGTGAAATGTTAGCCTTCTCACATGGCCAGTATTGATAGAACTGACAGGAGGCAATAAACAAACAGTCAGTTTCGGTTGCGAGCACTTGAGCTAAAAATGAACATAGGTTAGCTACCTATAGATACATATTGAATGATCATAAATCTGGTAAACGCTTACGTATTTATTTGAAACCTGTGAACTCACCAACCTTGTGTTGACACTTTTTCTTACATGTTTTCTCAGGTCGCTAAGCTAAGACACAAGGTGCACGTTAGGACATGCATGGGATTCAACTATTTTACTTATGATATATTTTATGACTTCCTTGTATTGTATTTTGGTTGGTTGGACATTTTGGACTTCTTGGACTTTGGTTTTGGGCGCGTGTATTTTGCGCATTTACTTTTCGTTACGCTTCCGCATTGAACTTTGATTTTAATGGCATTTTCATTTGAGTCCCATGTAGAGTCGTTCAAAGTAACTAATGTCTGAGATCCTGGTTAGTCACTTCCCAAAACGGTAAAACTCCGTTAGTTGAAATTTTGGGGTGTGACAACGCATTTCCTATAACACTTGATAGGATTGAGTAAATTTGACTCTTAACAAATTTATCTCGACAGAATCCTAGTATAATATCCTTCGTTTGTTAATCTTAGGTTTCACGACTCGAGTTTGGTACAATCATACTGGTACTCATTATATACTTGCTTTGTAAAGCTTTAAGTTTGGATTTCTCGTTATTAATTCATTCTCTAATGACTAATCAGCACTCTTCAATTCTAGTACAAGAAATGTGAATCTCGTCCTTTTGTTATGATGATTTTCAAAATTCCCTTGTATCTACTTATACGGTTATGTTGTATACACACCAACCATGTTGTGTCGCCTTATGACGCAACAACATACTGACCATTATAAGTAATTACTATTACTAACAATAAGTACATACAACAACCTGAGATTCCACAAAGGGATGTGGGAACAAATTTCAATAGATTTCGTTACTAGGCCTGCCTAGAACATTGGGCGGCTATGATTCATTTTGGGACATTGTTAACCAATTAACGACTCTGCACATTTCCTACTTATCCGAGAGGACTGTAGATAGAAAAGCTAGCTCAACTGTATAGTAGTGAAATTGTAGCAAGGCATGGAGTGCCTGATTCCTTTATCTTCGATACGGATAATCGTTTTACATCCCATTCTGGCAGACACTACAGAAAGCTTTGAGAACGCGCTTAGATATGAGCACCGCTTACTATCCTCAAACTGACGGTCTAAGTGAACGAACTATTCATACCTTGGAGGATATGCTCAGGGCTTGTGTGATAGACTTTAATGGTAATTTGGATACTCTTTTACCTTTGGTCAAATTTCCTTACACTAACAGTTATCACACTACCATTAAATGAGCACCATTGGAAGCTCTGTTTTGACACAAATGTTGATCACCGTTTTGTTGTGCTGAAGTTGGTAGTAATCATTTGATTGGTCTTGTTATGTACAAACTAAAACTACTTCAGAAGCTTAATGGTATACACGATGCTTATCGTATATCGAGTCTCAAAAGTGTTTAGCTGACGAATCCGTAATTATACCGCCTAAGGAAGTTCGTATTGATGACAAGTTTCATTTTAACGATGTGTTATCTCTCTGTATTCTAAGTACATGATATGATCATCCTTCATAATCTATGGTATTTGTTATCGCTGTGATACATTTTTATTCCAATGAGTCGTGGTCATTCTACCGACTCTTTAGATCTTAATAGCACATCTCATAGTATAATTTTATGGTTACTATTTATAATAGTATTTCTTAATGGAACCAAGCCAAATGATACTTTTCCTTGCTCATAAAAGGATACTGAATCACCCGGATTTTGTATCATAATATCATTCTAGATTTGTACCAATTTTGTATACTTGTGTATATCAATCATATGACGGATTTCTTAATCTTCTGAATAACACCAGCAGTGTACTTTTTGACTGATCCAGTGAAACAATGATCTATAGACTCTTTGGAATTCGAAGGATTTTTCTCTCATGATTATTCAATTTTCTTTTGAGCCCTTCTAAGTGTAACCTACTCTCTATGATTCTTAGATCTCGATTTGTCAAATCTCCCTGCTGTATCTAAGAAACTAGATTTCCCTTGATGATCGTACATGAATCAAGTTACGAAAAAGAACTTGTCAACTATTATACCAGTTGAATTTCGGGACGAAATTCTGTTAACTGAGGGAGAATGTGACAACCGTGACTTTTACGGTCAACACCCGTGTTCGAAGAATTCGTATAATAATAATACTATTATTATTATGTGAAATATACTTTCAAACAAAAGGAACTCGTTAGTGAACGGAAAATAATAGCAAGATTTCTTTGGGTGTTATATGTGACAACCGCGGTTTTTTCAGGTCTTTACCGTTTCTCGATTTTCTTTTTATACGTTATATTTTTAAATATTATGATTTTATATATTTTTAGTGTTTCTAGGAATTCTAGGAATACTACCTTAGACGAACACTAAGGTCCGAACTAGAAAACCCGGTTAAGTGCATACACTGCGTATACTGCGAACGCGTTAAATAAGCGGTAAAAATTAAATTCTTGAAAATAATTTTTATATTTATAATTTGGTTAAGAATAATGTTTTATAATATTTTATATGCTAACTTTTGTGTTTCTTGATTTAACTAACGATCACAGGTGGTTCTTTCGTTAAATACCCGGTGTTTACCCGGTATAACTTTTTGAAAATTTTTGAGTTTTTATGTTTTAAAATTTTCTAAAATTCATTATTTTAGATACTAAATTTTTATGTTTGATAAAAATGCTTATTTTTAGTGTTTAAGGGTGCAATTTTATAAAAAAGTGGGTATTTTTATTTATAAAATTGGTCTTTTAAAGCTAGATTACACTTCCACTATAAATACCCAACCCCCCACACCATTTTCCCCTTCCATTTTCTCCTCATTCCAGCCGTAACCCCCCCTTCTTCATCCAAACACCCCCAAATCTCATATCAAGCTCAAGAACAATCCAATTCCATGCTTGATTCTTGGTTCCAATGGATTCATGTGCTTGTTTTTTAGTGTTTTAAAGGTATTTTAACATGATTTCATCTTTAAATTTTCTGTTTTGATTCTTGCATGTGTTCTTAAGAACACCAAGAACACACACACTACACACACTCACTTTGATTTTCAAGTTTTGTTGTTTTTAAGAGTTTTTAGCTTGAATCTTGTGGTTTTAACAAGGATTAGTGGATAAAAACTAGTTATAATCATCCACAATGAGTTATCTAGTGAAAAGCTTGCAAGATTTGATGATCAAAGTGTATGAACACTTCGGTGTTCATATTTGCATTTTCTTGAATTAAAAGAGCATTTTGTTGATTTTTGAGTCTTTGATCTTGGAATTGAACCACAATGTGATTGTAGGTTGTAAATCAAGGAAAACTCAATAGCTTAGCATCAAATTTCATCATCATTTGTGGAATTTGGAAGGTATAATTATTGATTTAAACTTGTTAGTTGATGAATGTTTAAGAACAAGCATGTTCTTGATGAATTTTTAAAAATTGTTGATCTAGCACCCAAAAGTGGTTTTAATCAGTAGAATATGTTTTAATATGAGTATCTGAAAAATTTGGTTATCTAACTCTTTATAGATTATTTACTAAAATTCACACAAGTTTAATACATGGAAATTTGGGAAAAATATTTCTGAGTTTTGAAAAATTCTAGAAATTGGTCAGTGATTGTTATATAATGAACTAAGACTCTTTTCCAAATTTTATGAAAATTGGAGTTGTTTAAGTATACGTTTAGTATTTATAAAGTTTAAACGGATGATTTAGGGTTTGTATACTTCTGGATAAAATCAGGGCTTGAAACTTGGTATGGGATCTTATATTAACTTAAAACTAATATGGTAAATATTTGGTAAAGTTTTGATGTGTTTAGCTATTTTTCCTGAATTTGTAAAATTTTAACAATATTAAATTCATATTAAATAATCTGGATATTAAAAAAATGTGAAAATTTGTCAGAAATTTTTATTTATATACATGATCAATTTGTATAAATTTTAAGAAGTAAATTTATGTCTAAGTATGACTTTGGAATTATGGTCCATTTAAATTTTATAAAAAGTTATTAATTTTGGAAATTTTTATATAAAATTGATTTTATAAAAATTCTAGGGAATTTTGGACAGAATTATAACCTCATTTAAAATATAAAATTTAACTTTTAAATTGGGTGCTAATATCACACTAAAACCCTAATTTCGGACGAATCTGATTTTCAAACTGTAAACCGGACTTTACGCGCGTAATCGCGTTTTTGATCAAACGAAACCGTGACATGAGATTTTATCAAATGTGACTTTTTAACTACTAATTTTATTTATTAAAATCTAAAACTTAAATTTTAAGGTTATTAATTCATATAAAAGCCGGTTTTACAATTCTTAACGATCCGTACGCACGCTCACGGGTTTTGGCTATACAACCGACTGCATACCCACCTTTGAGTAGTAGACTCAGTTTTATACTTTAGGCGTCCTAAATGCTACTTTTTTGTGTCTACTTGGACTCGGTTATGACACCTGTTTTTGCGGTTCTTGCGGATTTAGCCGTACTCTGGTAGCACTGAGTTGCTAGCCACACTTTGCTTGCATTTGGCTGCTGGTCTTTGATAGAATTTGGATGTTAAACGTATTTTGTGGTTTTTGTTGACTATGTCACACTTATCACCGATGTTGTTCAGGTGAGTTTCGCGACCCCCTTTTTAGTTACTGTTTTACTGTTTTTGGGGGAAAGCTGTTTCATTTTTTTTAGTCACATGTTACATGATACATTGATTACGTGAGTTATTTTTTTTATAATGCCTTAAAGTCCCCAATTTTAGGCAATCAATTAGCTGAGCGTAGCCGTTGAGAATTTTGAGTAGTACTACTTGGGTTGACACCCCCGCTCATGGTTTGGTCGCACCAACCAGACTTGTAGGGTCACTTGGGCGCAAAGTTAGCCAATTTTTTAGGCGGTTGTTTGCATTAGACTTTCGTATGGGGTACTTTATTTTTATTTCGCCGAGGCTTTGATTGTGGCTCATGGTAATATGTTGTCTAATACATGTGTACTCGATCAATGGCTTTTTGATCACTTTGGATTTTTTATCCGAAACTTTTTATAGAGTCGCAAAACCTGCGAACTCACCAACTATTTATATAGTTGGCCCGTTTTCGAAACATGCTTTCAGGTAAACAGAATTGAAGAAGAGATTTTTATGACTTTTAGATTAGAACTATTGTTTCTAGTTATGATTATATACTTTGATTGTAGTCAGACATTTAGACACTTTGTATTGTTTTAGAGATTTTTCTTGTATTTGTACTTTCGTTAGAAGCATGTAGTATGGTTCAATGTAATGCACAATTTTTCTTTAAGTTTCTCTTGTACTTGTGTTCAATGCGATATACCGGTTACATCCCACACTTCCGCCTTGTTGGGGTGTGACAGCTATTATGTATGCAACCGTTCCACATGTAATAAGGCATTTGCTTCGACCGTAAATGAGTACCTTTCTTATACGTCCTAGCTTGCGAAGGAACGTTTTTGTCCCGGTTGCAAAATAGTCACGTGGTCGTCCGTCTACCGAAGTAGCCGTTGTCATAGAAGCATTCATAACGTTTACATAATTCATAACATGCAATATATATATATATATATATATATATATATATATATATATATATAATATAAAGCAAGACTTCACTTATTTACGTTATGCCATTCTTTCATTCATTCTTCATAATCATACGTTTCATTCTTTGTTCATAATTCATTTTTGTATATAGGTGTATATATATATTTATACCACGTATGATCACATTGACATTCATAGCATTTATTCATTTAGTGTATACACTTCAGCCCCAAAACATTTAAATTGATTTGCACATAACATAGAAGGGGGGCACATAGAACTCACCTGATAAGCTAATCTGGGTTGTCCTAAACAAGGGTCCAACAACGTCACTTCCGATCTGAATTAGGTAGTTAATTACCCATCAGACCCAATCCCAACTCTAACGGTTTAATCATTCTAAACATACTGACTTTGCTTAACCAGCCTGCTGCCTGCGCACTTAGTAAGTGCGCAGGGCCTTGCTCATGCGTACTTGACAAGTGCGCAGAGCATTCTTCTTGCGTACTTGGTAAGTACGCAGGATCTTCCTCCTGCATACTTGGTAAGTACGCAGGACGTCCTTCTTGCGTACTTGATAAGTACGCAATACCTGTTTCCTGGACAAAAATATGAAATTCTTGTATGCTAACCCGATCATTCCAATCTTACAATTTTCTTTGATCAAAACGTGCGGTTTTCATTCTAGATGCTAGTTCTAAGCTTATTATCAGGTTTCATCCGTAAAAATGTCTCCTATTTAGCTAAAACCCGAGAAACCTCAAAACGAACAAAAACTCAGATTATGGTCGAATCGTTACCTGGATTGGAATTCTGATTCAGAGGTTTTGCTCACGAGCTCAGCAGTAACGTGCTCCTTCATTCTCGTGTCGATCCGTCGACTTTCTCTCTCTAGAACCGAGCTCTCCTTTCTCTCTATAGAGTGATGAAATGAGGTTGAAATGGCGAGGTGGGCTGCCTTGCCCCTTATATACCTAGGCTTCCATCGGCCCGTTGGAGCCGAGTCCAAGCCCATCCGTTTTTCTTTTGTTTTATGACGATTAAGTCTCTATCGTTTTATTATTTACTTATTTATTATTTTTGGGATGTTACAAAACGCTAAAGCTAAACCCTAAAAGCTAAACCTCAAAAACCTAACCACCCCACCCCCCAAAAACCTAAATCCTCGAACCCCCAACCCTCAAAAACCTAAACCTACCACCCACGCTCCAAAAAACCTAAAGAAATCATTTATTAGGTTTTTTAACGAAAATTCGCTTTTATTTGAACCTCCCTTCTATATATGTCTATATATATATATATATATATATATATATATATATATATATATAAACACTAGGTTAGAATCACGTGTATTACACATGTTGAATACATGTAATGTTATATATTTACTAATAAAAGAATTACGTTTTTAAAATTCCATATATTATAAGTGTGGAATAAAATATAATGTAATATGTTAACACATACATGAGTTTTTTCTTAAAAGAGTGTTGATAGAGAAATTATTTACCAAAATGGGTGATTTGAATAATATTAACAAAAATGAGTGTTTTCTTTGGAAAACTTTCTTTTTTTCTCATTTCTAATCTTATCGGATAAAAAGAACTTCTTATTTAAATAATATTCTTTAAAAAAGGTAAGAAAACAGTTTTTAATAAAAAGTATAAAAAAATTGTTGGATTGTGATATTTTATAAAAAAGGTTTTTAAAATATTTTATAATTCTTTAGTAAACGTTTTCCTAAGTGTTTTTAAACTTTTTTTTAGAATAGAAACCTTTTTAGTCCTTGATAACATATTTTTTTATTTCATTTAAAAAAAATTATAAACATTTTTGTTTTTAACTTTTTAAATAATTTTTCCTCTATATTACGCTCTTTTAAGTATTGTTTCTTATACATAACGGAGTTTTAGATTAGAGAGTTGGGTTAAACTAAATAAGGGATTTTTTCTAAAAAGTGTGTAAAGTATATGTTTAGGCATGTTGTTTATTAATTTTAGGGATGATGTTTTTTAAACTTTAATTTTGTTCACAAAATCTCATTTTTAATATAACTCATCCCTTAGATTAGGAAACTTTAATTAGTTTTTCATATATATTACGTTTTTTAAATGGTATATATTTAGAAACATTTGCTTTTTCAAACTTTTTTGCGAACAAATACATCATCAAGCATACTTTTTACACTTTCACATGAAATCTATAAACTATTTCATATTGTTCACAGTTCTATAAATTTACATCATACATTATACATCAACGAACATAATTAAACGAACACCATCTCTGTTCGTGTTCTTTCATTATAATCAAACAAAACATATCTTCATGTTCGTTCATTTATTACACGAAAAAATTGTAAGGCCCCAAACCCGTGAGGCCTCACGTGTTGAATTTACTCATTCACAAACAGTTCTTAAACTTGAATATCAAAATAACGCAGCGAAAAATTTCATTAAAACATAATCATAACATTGTTCAACATGCGGAAGCGTAACATAGTCTAATACATAAACATAACATAACTAATCATAACGGGATGCCAGTCTTCATATCATCCGAGTAACTTATCAAGCCGCCCGGCATCACCGTCCATCATCATAACCTGCCTTAACCTGAATGTGCATATTAAAAAGTCAGCTACGCTGGTGAGTTCTATCTTTTCATAATACATTAAGTTCAAATATTTGCCAAAAATATATCATTTAACTTCATTAATAAAAGCGTACGAAAACATGCAATAACATAACATAACATAACATAACATCATAAACATAAGTCAACGAACATATCGAATCTGCGCCTTCTCGTAACCGTCAATTCCAAACATCGCATACTGGCGGAATAACCTAATGATCACCACCACTAGGCCCATCAACACCGTACTGTCCTTCGGGTGAAGAAATCCTAGGGCCCGATACTTAGGTCATTCAACACCAAACTTCAAGCACGGCATCACAAGGATGACACGTACCAAAATTCAAGCACTGCACCCCCGTAAGGCACAAGTACCAAACTTCAAGCACGACTACTCCGTAAGGTAAATCGTACCAACTTCAAGGATCACGGTAATCCCCTTGGTGACCGTCATCACCCTAGTTGTACAACAGTTGGCCAACCACAAAGGCCCCTAAAAGGTAAAGGCCCATAACCTTCATTCCCTAGGGAATAATGGCAGATTCGTTCGTTTGTGACTTTCGTAAACATTCACTTCTTTTACTTCAAAACTTCAGTTAAAGCATTCGTACGTTTTATTAAAAATCATTCATTTATTCGTACACTTCTTTTGGAAAAATATTTCATAAACACTTCCTTCATAACCTTTTCCTTTCAAAACATAGCTCATAAACATCGTTTCATAAAACGTCACACATATCATTCATAAACATCATTTTATAAAAACAGTCACATCGTTACGTATGCACACCAGCCCAAAAACATTATTTAAAACATTTAAAAGAGGGCTTCTAGAACTCACCCGATAAGCTAATCTCAGTTGTCCTAATCGAAGGCCCAACAACGACACGTACGATCTGGATTGAGTAGTTAAATACACATCAGACCTAATCCCGACTCTAACGGGTTAACCATACTGAATTAGGCGAACATACTGACTTCACTAACCAGCTATATATATCCATAGACCTGATGCCTGTGCACTTAGCAAGTGCGTAGGGCCTTGTTATTGCATACTTGATAAGTACGCAGACCTGCTTCTTGCGTACTTGATTGCGAGCAGCCTTCTTCCCCACAAAAACCCTAACTTTTTGCATGCAGATCTGATCACGTCAAGATCCTGAATTTTTACATTCAAAACGTTTGTTTTCCTTCTAGATGCTAGTTCTATGTTCATTTTCAAGTTTTATACGTAAAAACGTTGCCTTTTCATCCAACACCCGAAAACTCCAAAGTAATCAAAAACTCGGATCTAGGCCAAACCGTTACCTGTATCGAGCTTCTGATTCAGAGGTTATCTTCAGGAGCACTGGAGAATCCTTTCTTTGAAATCTCGAGTCGATCCTTCACTTTCTCTCTCTACGGTTTCTCTCTCTAAATATTTTGCAAATGAGAGAAATGGAGGTGACTTGGGCTTTTTATAAGGAGGCTCCTCCCCTTTATGCGCCACCCTCAAGTTCGCCTGGCCCATCCGGCCCGGCCCATCATACCGCGTTCATTTATTCTTTTCGTCTTGCGTTTACCCGTTATTATAACTCGTCGTTTTATTTTCGGGATGTTACAAGCCTCCCCCCTTACAATAGGTTTCGTCCCCGAAACCTATCATAAGTCAAATAGTTGAGGGTACGACTCCCTTATTTCCGTCTCTGTTTCCCAAGTAGATTCCGATCCCTTTCGGTGGTTCCATTGGACTTTAACCAATTGAATGACCTTATTACGTAAACGCTTCTCCTTCCTATCTAAGATGGCCACGGGTTCCTCAATGTAGTTAAGGCTGTTGTCGACCTCGATGTCAGTAAGTGGTACGTGAGCCGATTCATCCGCCAAACACTTTCGCAAGTGTGATACATGGAAGGTAGGATGAATCTCACTTAACTCATCAGGCAACTCCAACTGATAAGCTACTTCACCAACCCGTGCCATTATCCTGAATGGTGCGACAAACCTCAGACTTAACTTTCCTCTATTTCTGAATCGTATGATTCCCTTCCATGGCGACATTTTCAACATTACTATGTCCCCAATATCAAACTCAATAGGCCTTCGTCGTTTATGCGCATAGGATTTCTGACGATCTTGTGCGGCCTTCATTCGTGCTTTGATTAGATCAAACCTTTCCGACGAGAACGTCTCGCGAATAGGTAGGAAATGAGCACTCTTCGTTAAACGGTCCACAATTACCCAAATGGTGTCATGACCTTTAGCTGTGCGAGGTAGCTTGGTTATGAAGTCCATTGTAATGTGTTCCCATTTCCATTCCGGTATATCAAGAGGCTGAATCTTTCCATAAGGTTTCTGGTGTTCGGCCTTTACTTGCGAGCAAGTTAAGCACTTGCTTACGTACTTTGTCATTTTGTGTTTCATTTCAGGCCACCAGTATTCCTTCCTCAGATCTTGGTACATTTTGTTGGTACCGGGATGGATAGAGTAACGAGACTTATGAGTCTCATCCAAGATTTTGGTCCTAAGCTCGCCACCCATAGGTATCCATATCCTCCCAAAACGTGTCCTAACACCAAGGGTGTTATATTCCAACTTGTCCCGTTGGCCAACCATTCTTTCATTCTTTATGTTTTCTTCCTTAAGTGCTTCATCTTGAGCTCTTTCAATTTCCCTTATCACATCTGATGTTACCACCAACTGGCAAGCTTTCACTCTAATAGGAGAAGGCACATTCTTTCGGCTTAGAGCGTCAGCCACCACGTTTGCCTTTCCAGGATGGTATATGATTTCACAGTCATAGTCTTTCAACAGTTCCAACCATCCTCTCCGCCTCATATTAAGTTCCTTTGTTCGAAAGTAAATAGTAAACTTCACCCCGTAAAGGTAGTGCCTCCAGATTTTCAATGCCAATACGACAGCAACAAGTTCCAAATCGTGAGTCGGATAATTGACTTCGTGAACCTTCAACTGTCGTGATGCATACGCAATCACCCTCCCGCGTTGCATCAGCACGCACCCCAATCCCTGACCCGAAGCGTCAGAGTATACCACCAAGTTGGATATGTTGATAGGCTCTTCATGTGATTCACATGAACTAAATTATCTTATGGCCTTAGTGGGGAACATCTCATAGACTAGTGTAATTGGACATCCCTAGTAAGAATTGAAAACTAAAACATAAAGCTTGATGAACTGTGGATAAACCATGCTTTATTGTGATTGCACAAACCGAGACCCTTCACAAAGGGGTTGCGAGCTGACTTGTTACAAGTCTGTGTATATAGTATATGTATTTATAAATAAAAGACATGCATTGACATGCAATAGGTGAAAACACACTCAACTAAAGTGCAAAGCTAATCTGCAATGAAGAAATCTGAGCAAAAAGACACACAATGTTAATGTCATGCATTAGGAACAAATTTTAAAATATGTCTAAAGACGTACATAAAGATTTTGCTTTTTATTTGCTTTCGTCTATTAAATAAGAAAAATACAAAAATATTTTTTCGGTTCTTTTGAGTTTGCCTATAGTGATTCAATTGAGTCTGCTTTCATTTTTTTTAGAGTAAAGAAAATTACAAAAAGAGTCTGCTTTAAGTTTATTAGTGTCAAGAAAAATATAAAAATGGTGTGCTTTAAGTTTATTAATAAAAGAAAAATACAAAAAGATTGTGTTTCTGCTTGAGTCGGGGGTTTGCAAATAAATGGGAAGTGATATGACTGTTCGTTTCTTAAGGCTAGGATCAACACATGTAAGGCATTAAATTGAAATGACTAGAATCTTTGTTAAATATGTTGATAGGCCTTGCATGTGATACACTTGAACTAAATTATCTTATGGCCTTAGTGGGGAACATCTCATAGACTATTGTAGTTGGTCATCCCTGTTTAGAATTGAAAACTTAAACATAAAGGTTGATGAACTGTGGATAAACCATGCTTTATTGAGATTGCACAAACCGAGACCCTTCACAAAGGGGTTGCGAGCTGACTTGTTACAAGTATGTGTATTTATAAATAAAAGACATGCATTGACATGCAATAGGTGAAAAGATACGCAATGAAAGTGCAAAGCTAATCTGCAAAGCAAAATTCTGAGCAAAAAGACATGCAATGTTTATGTCGTGCATTAGGAACAAATTTGAAGATATGTCGAAAGGCGTACATAAAGATTTTGCTTTTCATTTGCTTTCGTCTATTAAATAAGAAAAATACAAAAAAGTTTTTGTTGGTTGTTTTGAGTCTGCCTATAGTTGTTCAATTGTGTTTGCTTTAATTTTTTTAGAGTCAAGAAATTTACAAAAAGAGTCTGCTATAAGTTTATTATTGTTAAGAAAAAAATAAAAAGTGTCTGCTTTAAGTTTATTAATAAAATAAAATTACAAAAAGATTGTGTTTCTGCTTGAGTCGGGGGTTTGCAACTAAATGGGAAGTTATATGACTGTTCGTTTCTTAAGGCTAGGATCAACACATGTAAGGCATTAAATTGAAATGACTAGGATCTTTGTTGGATATGTTGATAGGCTCTGCATATGATAAACTTGAACTTAATTATCTTATGGCCTTAGTGGGGAACATCTCATAGGCTTGTGTAATTGGTCATCCCTGTTAAGAATTGAAAACTAAAACATAAAGGTTGATGAAATGTGGACAAACCATGATTTATTGGGATTGCACTAACCGAGACACTTCACAAAGGGGTTGCGAGCTGACTTTTTACAAATCTGTGTATATAGTATATGTATTTATAAATAAAAGACATGCAATAGGTTAAAAGACACTCAATGAAACTACAAAGCTAATCTGCAAAGCAGAATTCTGTGCAAATAGACACGCAATGTTAATGTCGTGCATTAGGAACAAAGTTGAAGATATGTCTAAAGGCATACACAAAAATTTTGCTTTTCATTTGCTTTCGTCTATTAAATAAGAAAAATAAAAAAAGATTTTTTCGGTTGTTTTGAGTCTGCCTATAGTTGTTCAATTGAGTTTGCATTAATTTTTTTAGAGTAAAAAAAATTTACGAAAAGAGTCTGCTTTAAGTTTATTAGTGTCAAGAAAAATACAAAAAGAGTCTGCTTTAAGTTTATTAATAAAAGAAAATACAAAAAGATTGTGTTTCTGCTTGAGTCGGGGGTTTGCAACTAAATGGGAAGTGATATGACTGTTCGTTTCTTAAGGCTAGGATCAACACATTTAAGGCATTAAATTGAAATGACTAGGATCTTTGTTGGATATGTTGATAGGCTCTGTATATGTGATACACTTGAACTAAATTATCTTATGGCCTTGGTGGGGAACATCTCATAGACTAGTGTAATTGTTCATCCCTATTAAGAATTGAAAACTTAAACATAAAGGTTGATGAACTGTAGATAAACAATGCTTTATTGGTATTGCACAAACCGAGACCCTTCACAAAGGGGTTGCGAGCTGACTTGTTACAAGTCTGTGTATATAGTATATGTATTTATAAATAAAAGACATGCATTGACATGCAATAGGTGAAAACACTCAATGAAAGTGCAAAGCTAATCTGTAAAGAAGAAATCTGAGCAAAAAGACACGTAATGTTAATGTCGTGCATTAGGAACAAACTTGAAGATATGTCTAAAGGCGTATTTAAATATTTTGCTTTTCATTTGTTTTCGTCTATTAAATGAGAAAAATACAAAAAGATTTTGTCGGTTCTTTTGAGTCTGCCTATAGTTGTTCAATTGAGTCTGCTTTCATTTTTTTTAGAGTCAAGAAAATTACAAAAATAGTCTGCTTTAAGTTTATTAGTGTCAAGAAAAATATAAAAGAGTGTGCTTTAAGTTTATTAATAAAAGAAAAATACAAAAAGTTTGTGTTTCTTCTTGAGTCAGGGGTTTGCAAATAAATAGGAAGTGATATGACTGTTCGTTTCTTAGGGCTAGGATCAACACATGTAAGGCATTAAATTGAAATGACTAGAATCTTTGTTGGATATGTTGATAGGCTCTGCATATGATAAACTTGAACTAAATTATCTTATGGCCTTAGTGGGGAACATCTCATAGACTAATGTAATTGGTCATCCCTGTTAAGAATTGAAAACTAAAACATAAAGGTTGATGAACTGTGGATAAACCATGCTTTATTGGGATTACACAAACCGAGACCATTCACAAAGGGGTTGCGAGCTGACTTGTTACAAGTATGTGTATATAGTATATGTATTTATAAATAAAAGACATGCATTGACATGCAATAGGTGAAAAGATACGCAATGAAAGTGCAAAGCTAATCTGCAAAGCAGAATTCTGAGCAAAAAGACATGCAATGTTTATGTCGTGCATTAGGAACAAATTTGAAGATATGTCGAAAGGCGTACATAAAGATTTTGCTTTTCATTTGCTTTCGTCTATTAAATAAGAAAAATACAAAAAAGATTTTGTTGGTTGTTTTGAGTCTGCCTATAGTTGTTCAATTGTGTTTGCATTAATTTTTTTAGAGTCAAGAAATTTACAAAAAGAGTCTGCTATAAGTTTATTATTGTTAAGAAAAAAATAAAAAGTGTCTGCTTTAAGTTTATTAATAAAATAAAATTACAAAAAGATTGTGTTTCTGCTTGAGTCGGGGGTTTGCAACTAAATGGGAAGTTATATGACTGTTCGTTTCTTAAGGCTAGGATCAACACATGTAAGGCATTAAATTGAAATGACTAGGATCTTTGTTGGATATGTTGATAGGCTCTGCATATGATAAACTTGAACTTAATTATCTTATGGCCTTAGTGGGGAACATCTCATAGACTAGTGTAATTGGTCATCCCTGTTAAGAATTGAAAACTAAAACATAAAGGTTGATGAAATGTGGACAAACCATGATTTATTGGGATTGCACTAACCGAGACACTTCACAAAGGGGTTGCGAGCTGACTTTTTACAAATCTGTGTATATAGTATATGTATTTATAAATAAAAGACATGCAATAGGTTAAAAGACACTCAATGAAACTACAAAGCTAATCTGCAAAGCAGAATTCTGTGCAAATAGACACGCAATGTTAATGTCGTGCATTAGGAACAAAGTTGAAGATATGTCTAAAGGCATATACAAAAATTTTGCTTTTCATTTGCTTTCGTCTATTAAATAAGAAAAATAAAAAAAGATTTTTTCGGTTGTTTTGAGTCTGCCTATAGTTGTTCAATTGAGTTTGCATTAATTTTTTTAGAGTAAAAAAAATTTACGAAAAGAGTCTGCTTTAAGTTTATTAGTGTCAAGAAAAATACAAAAAGAGTCTGCTTTAAGTTTATTAATAAAAGAAAATACAAAAAGATTGTGTTTCTGCTTGAGTCGGGGGTTTGCAACTAAATGGGAAGTGATATGACTGTTCGTTTCTTAAGGATAGGATCAACACATTTAAGGCATTAAATTGAAATGACTAGGATCTTTGTTGGATATGTTGATAGGCTATGTATATGTGATACACTTGAACTAAATTATCTTATGGCCTTGGTGGGGAACATCTCATAGACTAGTGTAATTGTTCATCCCTATTAAGAATTGAAAACTTAAACATAAAGGTTGATGAACTGTAGATAAACAATGCTTTATTGGTATTGCACAAACCGAGACCCTTCACAAAGGGGTTGCGAGCTGACTTGTTACAAGTCTGTGTATATAGTATATGTATTTATAAATAAAAGACATGCATTGACATGCAATAGGTGAAAACACTCAATGAAAGTGCAAAGCTAATCTGTAAAGAAGAAATCTGAGCAAAAAGACACGTAATGTTAATGTCGTGCATTAGGAACAAACTTGAAGATATGTCTAAAGGCGTATTTAAATATTTTGCTTTTCATTTGTTTTCGTCTATTAAATGAGAAAAATACAAAAAGATTTTGTCGGTTCTTTTGAGTCTGCCTATAGTTGTTCAATTGAGTCTGCTTTCATTTTTTTTAGAGTCAAGAAAATTACAAAAATAGTCTGCTTTAAGTTTATTAGTGTCAAGAAAAATATAAAAGAGTGTGCTTTAAGTTTATTAATAAAAGAAAAATACAAAAAGTTTGTGTTTCTTCTTGAGTCAGGGGTTTGCAAATAAATAGGAAGTGATATGACTGTTCGTTTCTTAGGGCTAGGATCAACACATGTAAGACATTAAATTGAAATGACTAGAATCTTTGTTGGATATGTTGATAGGCTCTGCATATGATAAACTTGAACTAAATTATCTTATGGCCTTAGTGGGGAACATCTCATAGACTAATGTAATTGGTCATCCCTGTTAAGAATTGAAAACTAAAACATAAAGGTTGATGAACTGTGGATAAACCATGCTTTATTGGGATTGCACAAACCGAGACCATTCACAAAGGGGTTGCGAGCTGACTTGTTACAAGTATGTGTATATAGTATATGTATTTATAAATAAAAGACATGCATTGACATGCAATAGGTGAAAAGATACGCAATGAAAGTGCAAAGCTAATCTGCAAAGCAGAATTCTGAGCAAAAAGACATGCAATGTTTATGTCGTGCATTAGGAACAAATTTGAAGATATGTCGAAAGGCGTACATAAAGATTTTGCTTTTCATTTGCTTTCGTCTATTAAATAAGAAAAATACAAAAAAGATTTTGTTGGTTGTTTTGAGTCTGCCTATAGTTGTTCAATTGTGTTTGCATTAATTTTTTTAGAGTCAAGAAATTTACAAAAAGAGTCTGCTATAAGTTTATTATTGTTAAGAAAAAAATAAAAAGTGTCTGCTTTAAGTTTATTAATAAAATAAAATTACAAAAAGATTGTGTTTCTGCTTGAGTCGGGGGTTTGCAACTAAATGGGAAGTTATATGACTGTTCGTTTCTTAAGGCTAGGATCAACACATGTAAGGCATTAAATTGAAATGACTAGGATCTTTGTTGGATATGTTGATAGGCTCTGCATATGATAAACTTGAACTTAATTATCTTATGGCCTTAGTGGGGAACATCTCATAGACTAGTGTAATTGGTCATCCCTGTTAAGAATTGAAAACTAAAACATAAAGGTTGATGAAATGTGGACAAACCATGATTTATTGGGATTGCACTAACCGAGACACTTCACAAAGGGGTTGCGAGCTGACTTTTTACAAATATGTGTATATAGTATATGTATTTATAAATAAAAGACATGCAATAGGTTAAAAGACACTCAATGAAACTACAAAGCTAATCTGCAAAGCAGAATTCTGTGCAAATAGACACGCAATGTTAATGTCGTGCATTAGGAACAAAGTTGAAGATATGTCTAAAGGCATACACAAAAATTTTGCTTTTCATTTGCTTTCGTCTATTAAATAAGAAAAATAAAAAAAGATTTTTTCGGTTGTTTTGAGTCTGCCTATAGTTGTTCAATTGAGTTTGCATTAATTTTTTTAGAGTAAAAAAAATTTACGAAAAGAGTCTGCTTTAAGTTTATTAGTGTCAAGAAAAATACAAAAAGAGTCTGCTTTAAGTTTATTAATAAAAGAAAATACAAAAAGATTGTGTTTCTGCTTGAGTCGGGGGTTTGCAACTAAATGGGAAGTGATATGACTGTTCGTTTCTTAAGGATAGGATCAACACATTTAAGGCATTAAATTGAAATGACTAGGATCTTTGTTGGATATGTTGATAGGCTCTGTATATGTGATACACTTGAACTAAATTATCTTATGGCCTTGGTGGGGAACATCTCATAGACTAGTGTAATTGTTCATCCCTATTAAGAATTGAAAACTTAAACATAAAGGTTGATGAACTGTAGATAAACAATGCTTTATTGGTATTGCACAAACCGAGACCCTTCACAAAGGGGTTGCGAGCTGACTTGTTACAAGTCTGTGTATATAGTATATGTATTTATAAATAAAAGACATGCATTGACATGCAATAGGTGAAAACACTCAATGAAAGTGCAAAGCTAATCTGTAAAGAAGAAATCTGAGCAAAAAGACACGTAATGTTAATGTCGTGCATTAGGAACAAACTTGAAGATATGTCTAAAGGCGTATTTAAATATTTTGCTTTTCATTTGTTTTCGTCTATTAAATGAGAAAAATACAAAAAGATTTTGTCGGTTCTTTTGAGTCTGCCTATAGTTGTTCAATTGAGTCTGCTTTCATTTTTTTTAGAGTCAAGAAAATTACAAAAATAGTCTGCTTTAAGTTTATTAGTGTCAAGAAAAATATAAAAGAGTGTGCTTTAAGTTTATTAAAAAAAGAAAAATACAAAAAGTTTGTGTTTCTTCTTGAGTCAGGGGTTTGCAAATAAATAGGAAGTGATATGACTGTTCGTTTCTTAGGGCTAGGATCAACACATGTAAGACATTAAATTGAAATGACTAGAATCTTTGTTGGATATGTTGATAGGCTCTGCATATGATAAACTTGAACTAAATTATCTTATGGCCTTAGTGGGGAACATCTCATAGACTAATGTAATTGGTCATCCCTGTTAAGAATTGAAAACTAAAACATAAAGGTTGATGAACTGTGGATAAACCATGCTTTATTGGGATTGCACAAACCGAGACCATTCACAAAGGGGTTGCGAGCTGACTTGTTACAAGTATGTGTATATAGTATATGTATTTATAAATAAAAGACATGCATTGACATGCAATAGGTGAAAAGATACGCAATGAAAGTGCAAAGCTAATCTGCAAAGCAGAATTCTGAGCAAAAAGACATGCAATGTTTATGTCGTGCATTAGGAACAAATTTGAAGATATGTCGAAAGGCGTACATAAAGATTTTGCTTTTCATTTGCTTTCGTCTATTAAATAAGAAAAATACAAAAAAGATTTTGTTGGTTGTTTTGAGTCTGCCTATAGTTGTTCAATTGTGTTTGCATTAATTTTTTTAGAGTCAAGAAATTTACAAAAAGAGTCTGCTATAAGTTTATTATTGTTAAGAAAAAAATAAAAAGTGTCTGCTTTAAGTTTATTAATAAAATAAAATTACAAAAAGATTGTGTTTCTGCTTGAGTCGGGGGTTTGCAACTAAATGGGAAGTTATATGACTGTTCGTTTCTTAAGGATAGGATCAACACATGTAAGGCATTAAATTGAAATGACTAGGATCTTTGTTGGATATGTTGATAGGCTCTGCATATGATAAACTTGAACTTAATTATCTTATGGCCTTAGTGGGGAACATCTCATAGACTAGTGTAATTGGTCATCCCTGTTAAGAATTGAAAACTAAAACATAAAGGTTGATGAAATGTGGACAAACCATGATTTATTGGGATTGCACTAACCGAGACACTTCACAAAGGGGTTGCGAGCTGACTTTTTACAAATATGTGTATATAGTATATGTATTTATAAATAAAAGACATGCAATAGGTTAAAAGACACTCAATGAAACTACAAAGCTAATCTGCAAAGCAGAATTCTGTGCAAATAGACACGCAATGTTAATGTCGTGCATTAGGAACAAAGTTGAAGATATGTCTAAAGGCATACACAAAAATTTTGCTTTTCATTTGCTTTCGTCTATTAAATAAGAAAAATAAAAAAAGATTTTTTCGGTTGTTTTGAGTCTGCCTATAGTTGTTCAATTGAGTTTGCATTAATTTTTTTAGAGTAAAAAAAATTTACGAAAAGAGTCTGCTTTAAGTTTATTAGTGTCAAGAAAAATACAAAAAGAGTCTGCTTTAAGTTTATTAATAAAAGAAAATACAAAAAGATTGTGTTTCTGCTTGAGTCGGGGGTTTGCAACTAAATGGGAAGTGATATGACTGTTCGTTTCTTAAGGATAGGATCAACACATTTAAGGCATTAAATTGAAATGACTAGGATCTTTGTTGGATATGTTGATAGGCTCTGTATATGTGATACACTTGAACTAAATTATCTTATGGCCTTGGTGGGGAACATCTCATAGACTAGTGTAATTGTTCATCCCTATTAAGAATTGAAAACTTAAACATAAAGGTTGATGAACTGTAGATAAACAATGCTTTATTGGTATTGCACAAACCGAGACCCTTCACAAAGGGGTTGCGAGCTGACTTGTTACAAGTCTGTGTATATAGTATATGTATTTATAAATAAAAGACATGCATTGACATGCAATAGGTGAAAACACTCAATGAAAGTGCAAAGCTAATCTGTAAAGAAGAAATCTGAGCAAAAAGACACGTAATGTTAATGTCGTGCATTAGGAACAAACTTGAAGATATGTCTAAAGGCGTATTTAAATATTTTGCTTTTCATTTGTTTTCGTCTATTAAATGAGAAAAATACAAAAAGATTTTGTCGGTTCTTTTGAGTCTGCCTATAGTTGTTCAATTGAGTCTGCTTTCATTTTTTTTAGAGTCAAGAAAATTACAAAAATAGTCTGCTTTAAGTTTATTAGTGTCAAGAAAAATATAAAAGAGTGTGCTTTAAGTTTATTAATAAAAGAAAAATACAAAAAGTTTTTGTTTCTTCTTGAGTCAGGGGTTTGCAAATAAATAGGAAGTGATATGACTGTTCGTTTCTTAGGGCTAGGATCAACACATGTAAGACATTAAATTGAAATGACTAGAATCTTTGTTGGATATGTTGATAGGCTCTGCATATGATAAACTTGAACTAAATTATCTTATGGCCTTAGTGGGGAACATCTCATAGACTAATGTAATTGGTCATCCCTGTTAAGAATTGAAAACTAAAACATAAAGGTTGATGAACTGTGGATAAACCATGCTTTATTGGGATTGCACAAACCGAGACCATTCACAAAGGGGTTGCGAGCTGACTTGTTACAAGTATGTGTATATAGTATATGTATTTATAAATAAAAGACATGCATTGACATGCAATAGGTGAAAAGATACGCAATGAAAGTGCAAAGCTAATCTGCAAAGCAGAATTCTGAGCAAAAAGACATGCAATGTTTATGTCGTGCATTAGGAACAAATTTGAAGATATGTCGAAAGGCGTACATAAAGATTTTGCTTTTCATTTGCTTTCGTCTATTAAATAAGAAAAATACAAAAAAGATTTTGTTGGTTGTTTTGAGTCTGCCTATAGTTGTTCAATTGTGTTTGCATTAATTTTTTTAGAGTCAAGAAATTTACAAAAAGAGTCTGCTATAAGTTTATTATTGTTAAGAAAAAAATAAAAAGTGTCTGCTTTAAGTTTATTAATAAAATAAAATTACAAAAAGATTGTGTTTCTGCTTGAGTCGGGGGTTTGCAACTAAATGGGAAGTTATATGACTGTTCGTTTCTTAAGGCTAGGATCAACACATGTAAGGCATTAAATTGAAATGACTAGGATCTTTGTTGGATATGTTGATAGGCTCTGCATATGATAAACTTGAACTTAATTATCTTATGGCCTTAGTGGGGAACATCTCATAGACTAGTGTAATTGGTCATCCCTGTTAAGAATTGAAAACTAAAACATAAAGGTTGATGAAATGTGGACAAACCATGATTTATTGGGATTGCACTAACCGAGACACTTCACAAAGGGGTTGCGAGCTGACTTTTTACAAATATGTGTATATAGTATATGTATTTATAAATAAAAGACATGCAATAGGTTAAAAGACACTCAATGAAACTACAAAGCTAATCTGCAAAGCAGAATTCTGTGCAAATAGACACGCAATGTTAATGTCGTGCATTAGGAACAAAGTTGAAGATATGTCTAAAGGCATACACAAAAATTTTGCTTTTCATTTGCTTTCGTCTATTAAATAAGAAAAATAAAAAAAGATTTTTTCGGTTGTTTTGAGTCTGCCTATAGTTGTTCAATTGAGTTTGCATTAATTTTTTTAGAGTAAAAAAAATTTACGAAAAGAGTCTGCTTTAAGTTTATTAGTGTCAAGAAAAATACAAAAAGAGTCTGCTTTAAGTTTATTAATAAAAGAAAATACAAAAAGATTGTGTTTCTGCTTGAGTCGGGGGTTTGCAACTAAATGGGAAGTGGTATGACTGTTCGTTTCTTAAGGCTAGGATCAACACATTTAAGGCATTAAATTGAAATGACTAGGATCTTTGTTGGATATGTTGATAGGCTCTGTATATGTGATACACTTGAACTAAATTATCTTATGGCCTTGGTGGGGAACATCTCATAGACTAGTGTAATTGTTCATCCCTATTAAGAATTGAAAACTTAAACATAAAGGTTGATGAACTGTAGATAAACAATGCTTTATTGGTATTGCACAAAACGAGACCCTTCACAAAGGGGTTGCGAGCTGACTTGTTACAAGTCTGTGTATATAGTATATGTATTTATAAATAAAAGACATGCATTGACATGCAATAGGTGAAAACACTCAATGAAAGTGCAAAGCTAATCTGTAAAGAAGAAATCTGAGCAAAAAGACACGTAATGTTAATGTCGTGCATTAGGAACAAACTTGAAGATATGTCTAAAGGCGTATTTAAATATTTTGCTTTTCATTTGTTTTCGTCTATTAAATGAGAAAAATACAAAAAGATTTTGTCGGTTCTTTTGAGTCTGCCTATAGTTGTTCAATTGAGTCTGCTTTCATTTTTTTTAGAGTCAAGAAAATTACAAAAATAGTCTGCTTTAAGTTTATTAGTGTCAAGAAAAATATAAAAGAGTGTGCTTTAAGTTTATTAATAAAAGAAAAATACAAAAAGTTTGTGTTTCTTCTTGAGTCAGGGGTTTGCAAATAAATATGAAGTGATATGACTGTTCGTTTCTTAGGGCTAGGATCAACACATGTAAGGCATTAAATTGAAATGACTAGAATCTTTGTTGGATATGTTGATAGGCTCTGCATATGATAAACTTGAACTAAATTATCTTATGGCCTTAGTGGGGAACATCTCATAGACTAATGTAATTGGTCATCCCTGTTAAGAATTGAAAACTAAAACATAAAGGTTGATGAACTGTGGATAAACCATGCTTTATTGGGATTGCACAAACCGAGACCATTCACAAAGGGGTTGCGAGCTGACTTGTTACAAGTATGTGTATATAGTATATGTATTAATAAATAAAAGACATGCATTGACATGCAATAGGTGAAAAGATACGCAATGAAAGTGCAAAGCTAATCTGCAAAGCAGAATTCTGAGCAAAAAGACATGCAATGTTTATGTCGTGCATTAGGAACAAATTTGAAGATATGTCGAAAGGCGTACATAAAGATTTTGCTTTTCATTTGCTTTCGTCTATTAAATAAGAAAAATACAAAAAAGATTTTGTTGGTTGTTTTGAGTCTGCCTATAGTTGTTCAATTGTGTTTGCATTAATTTTTTTAGAGTCAAGAAATTTACAAAAAGAGTCTGCTATAAGTTTATTATTGTTAAGAAAAAAATAAAAAGTGTCTGCTTTAAGTTTATTAATAAAATAAAATTACAAAAAGATTGTGTTTCTGCTTGAGTCGGGGGTTTGCAACTAAATGGGAAGTTATATGACTGTTCGTTTCTTAAGGCTAGGATCAACACATGTAAGGCATTAAATTGAAATGACTAGGATCTTTGTTGGATATGTTGATAGGCTCTGCATATGATAAACTTGAACTTAATTATCTTATGGCCTTAGTGGGGAACATCTCATAGACTAGTGTAATTGGTCATCCCTGTTAAGAATTGAAAACTAAAACATAAAGGTTGATGAAATGTGGACAAACCATGATTTATTGGGATTGCACTAACCGAGACACTTCACAAAGGGGTTGCGAGCTGACTTTTTACAAATCTGTGTATATAGTATATGTATTTATAAATAAAAGACATGCAATAGGTTAAAAGACACTCAATGAAACTACAAAGCTAATCTGCAAAGCAGAATTCTGTGCAAATAGACACGCAATGTTAATGTCGTGCATTAGGAACAAAGTTGAAGATATGTCTAAAGGCATACACAAAAATTTTGCTTTTCATTTGCTTTCGTCTATTAAATAAGAAAAATAAAAAAAGATTTTTTCGGTTGTTTTGAGTCTGCCTATAGTTGTTCAATTGAGTTTGCATTAATTTTTTTAGAGTAAAAAAAATTTACGAAAAGAGTCTGCTTTAAGTTTATTAGTGTCAAGAAAAATACAAAAAGAGTCTTCTTTAAGTTTATTAATAAAAGAAAATACAAAAAGATTGTGTTTCTGCTTGAGTCGGGGGTTTGCAACTAAATGGGAAGTGATATGACTGTTCGTTTCTTAAGGCTAGGATCAACACATTTAAGGCATTAAATTGAAATGACTAGGATCTTTGTTGGATATGTTGATAGGCTCTGTATATGTGATACACTTGAACTAAATTATCTTATGGCCTTGGTGGGGAACATCTCTGTAAGGCCCGTTTCCCGGATAACCTCACTTGTTGGATTTACTCATAAACATAGTCATAAATACTGAACTTAAATTAAATTAAAACATTCATCATTCAATTTCATTACATAACAGCGGAAGTCTTAACAGTTAAAAGAAAACACATCATATTCTTAAGAAACAAAAGTGGGATGTCAGTCTTGTGCCGGGTAACCTTCACGCCTTCGCACGGCCTTTTCCTTTGTTACCTGAAATGTATACTAAAAGTCAGCTAACGCTGGTGAGTTCTAGTTTAATGCAATTTACTGTAAACATTCTTTTCTTTATAGGTATAAGTGTGCATTACTGTATAATCATTCATATAAATACGTATTCATAACTTTTGCCTTTCTTTCATCTTTCTTTTCTGTATTTTCTTTTTCTGTATTTTTGTGATTTCATACATATATATATATATGTGCATTCACCCTTTTTTCTTTCTTTCTTTACATTCATGGGTCATACTCTATAAGAGTGATCAACCCGTCTTTTACTGCGTATGTCACAAAGACATACGCCCTTAAGCTACCGTCGTAGCCCTTTTACTCGTCCGGTCCTAGAAACCGTCCGCCTTAACTTTTCCGTCCGGCCAACCTTCGGCCGTCCGCCTTAACCGTCCTACCGTCGTAGTCCGTCATATTCGCCCGTCTGCCCTAAGGCAGCCGTTTCCCATGCGACTATTATTTATACAACCGTTCTACTATAATATGCCAATTGCTTCGACCGTCCTTTAATGGCATTCGTACGTCCTAGCTGATGAAGGAACGCACTTGTCCCGGTTGTAAAATAGTCACATGGTCGTCCGTCTACCGAAGTAGCCGTTATCATCGAAGCGTCCATAACATTTTCTGTACTTTGCAAGCAATATATACATGGATATAAAGCAAGATTTCATTCTTATATGTTATGACATTCATTCAATTCATTCTTTGCAAGCAATATATACATGGATATAAAGCAAGATTTCATTCTTTCATTTTGTGTTATACTTTCATTCATTCTTTATAATCATGCTTTTCATTCTTTATTCATAATTTCTCTTTCGTGTATAGGTATATATATATATACTTGTATAACACATATGATCACATTAACATTCATAAACTTTATTCACTTAGTGTATACACTTCAGCCCCAAAACATTTGAAAACATTTGCACATAACATAAAAAGGGGCACATAGAACTCACCTGATGAGTAGTTTCTGTAATACACTAAGCTGGCTACTGGGCTTCACTAATGTCACTCACGATCTGTATAATAAAGTCATACACATAAGATGGTGCTCCTAGATGACACTAGACATTACTATGCTTGAACTCAGTAGTTTCGAGAGGTGGGTCGCATCGAAACTATGGTAGTTTCGAGCTATGGTCTTACACTCGAAACTAGGTAGTTTCGAGTCATAATCCTTCTATCGAAACTATGGCAGTTTCGAGTCATTAACTTATGAAAAATCTTAGTTTAGGTTCAAGGTGACACTCGAAACTAGGTAGTTTCGAGTCCTGAGTTCCTATCGAAACTATGGTAGTTTCGAGTCATTGGCTGCTATCGAAACTAGATAGTTTCGAGTCAAACATGACTATCGAAACTAGAGTAGTTTCGATGGGTCTGCATGTATCGAAACTATAGTTTCGATTCATGGGTCTGCACATATCGAAACTAAGTAGTTTCGATGGGTCTGCACAGATCGCCATTTCCAAAAATCTGAAGTTTTGCATGCAGGTCTGATTCGAGTCGATATCTCGGTTTTCCAAGATCAAAACGTTGGGTTTTCATTCTAGATGCTATATCTAAGCTCATTTTCATGTTTCATCCGCAAAATCGCTATCTTTTTAGCCAAAACCCGAAAACTCCCAAAACGAGCAAAAACTCATAATGTGATCGAATTGTTACCTGGATTGGATTTCTGATTCAGAGGATATGATCACGAGCACAGCAGCAACGTCCTCTTGAATTCCCGAGTTGATCCGTCACTTTCTCTCTCTAGACCCGAGCTCTCCTTTCTCTCTCTAAAAGTTGCGTGAGTGGGGAAATGAGCAGGGAAGAGGGGCTGCCTTGCCTCTTATGCGACTGGGCTTCCCTCGGCCCATTGAGGCCGAGCCCAAGCCCGTTCCCTTTGTTTAAATACTCTGGCTAAAACACCGGTCTCGCTATTTTTTATTCGTTTTATTATTTTTGGGATGTTACAAGTCTACCCTCCTTAAAGAGGTTTCGTCCTCGAAACTGCTTATACGTTAAATAATTGAGGGTATAGTCCCCTCATCTCGTCTTCTTTTTCCCACGTAGCTTCCGACCCTTTTCTGTGCTTCCATTGTATCTTGACTAACGATATCGACTTATTGCGTAGTCGTTTCTCAGCTCGGTCAAGAATGGCTATCGGTTCCTCTATATAATTTAGACTGTTATCCACTTCGATCTCGTCGTAAGGTATGTGAGCTGTGTCGTCAGCTAGGCACTTGCGTAAGTGTGACACGTGAAACGTAGGGTGTATTCCACTAAGCTCAACGGGTAAGTCGAGTCTGTAAGCAACTTGACCCACTCTTGCTAAAATCTTGAAAGGTCCGACAAACCTTGGACTTAGTTTGCCACGCTTTCTGAATCGGATGATTCCTTTCCATGGTGATACCTTTAACAGTACCATGCCCCCCACTTGAAACTCTAAATCCCTTCTTCTCTTATCCGCGTATGATTTCTGTCTGTCTTTTGCGGCTTTCATTCGAGCTTTGATTTGGTCAAATTTCTCGGAAGTAGCTTTGACCACTTCGAGACTTGCAAAATCTTTCTGCCCAATTTCCCCCCAACAAACCGGGGTCCTACATCTCCTCCCATACAACATTTCGAATGGCGGCATGCCAATAGTTGAGTGATAGCTGTTGTTATATGAAAATTCTGCCAATGGTAGATGGCTGTCCCAGCTTCCCCCGAAGTCAATGATACAGGCCCGGAGCATGTCCTCCAAGGTCTGAATGGTCCTTTCAGATTGACCATCGGTTTGAGGATGGTAAGCGGTGCTGATGTTCAATCTAGTGCCCATCGCTTCATTGAATTTCTTCCAAAACCTTGACGTGAATCTAGTATCCCTGTCGGACACAATCGACAGCGGCATACCATGTCTGCTCACAATTTCTTTGATAAATACTTCTGCTAGTTTTTCGGACGAAGAAGTCTCACGTATTGGCAAGAAGTGAGCACTCTTTGTCAAGCGGTCGACGATCACCCAAATGGTATCATTGCCTTTAGCTGTTCGCGGTAGCTTGGTAATGAAGTCCATTGTGATCTCTTCCCATTTCCATTCCGGTATAGGTAAAGGTTGCATCTTACCACATGGCTTCTGGTGCTCGGCCTTAACTAGTGAACACGTTAAGCACTTGTTCACGTATTCAGTCACATCATTCTTCATGCCAGGCCACCAGTACTCTTTCTTCAAGTCTTGATACATTTTGTTTGCCCCGGGGTGGATAGAATAGCGAGACTTATGGGCCTCATCGAGTATTTTGGCTCTAAGTTCGCCAATCTTAGGTATCCACATCCGGCCAAACCTGGTTCGTACACCGTATGTATTTGCACTTAAGTTCCCTTGTTGTCCTACTATTCTTTCCCGTTTCACATTTCTTTCTAACAGAGCTTCATCTTGAGCCTTTGTTATTTCTCCCATCAAATCTGGTGTTATAATCAGCTGACACGCTTTGATCCGGATAGGTGCCGATTCTTCCTTTCTACTCAAGGCGTCAGCTACTACGTTTGCCTTGCCTGGATGGTACAATATTTCACAGTCATAATCTTTCAGTAGCTCTAACCATCTTCTTTGCCTCATGTTTAGTTCCTTTTGTTCGAAAAAGTATTTCAAGCTTTTGTGATCGGAGTAGATGGTGCATTTAACTCCATACAAGTAGTGCCTCCATATTTTCAACGCGAAAACCACTGCTGCTAACTCTAGATCATGGGTTGGGTAGTTAACCTCGTGAATCTTTAGTTGTCGCGATGCATAAGCAATTACCTTCCCTCGTTGCATAAGTACGCACCCTAATCCCTGACCTGAAGCGTCAGAGTAGACTACCAAGTCTTCATTTCCCTCAGGTAGTGTTAAGACTGGAGCGTGTGTTAATCGTGTCTTTAGTTCCTCGAACGCGTTATTTTGGGTTTGACCCCATTCATATTTCACTTCCTTCCGTGTCAGTTTAGTTAATGGCGAGGCTATCCTTGAGAAATCTTGAATGAACCTTCTATAGTAGCCTGCCAATCCCAGAAAACTTCGTATCTCTGTTGGTGTCTTTGGGATGTTCCATTCTTTTACTGTCTCTATCTTTGCAGGATCCACCATGATGCCGTTTGGGTTTATCACATGACCTAGGAATTGGACTTCCCTAAGCCAAAACGCGCATTTGGAGAATTTTGCATACAACTTTTCCTTCTTCAGCACCTCCAGTACTTCTCTTAGGTGACAGTGGTGATCACCCTCGCTTTTCGAATATACTAGTATGTCGTCTATAAAAACTATCACCGATCGATCCAACATTGATCGACATACTCTATTCATCAAATCCATGAACGCTGCCGGAGCGTTAGTCAATCCGAAGGACATCACGAGAAACTCATAATGCCCATAACGCGTGCGAAACGCGGTCTTTGGTACGTCTTCCTCCCTTACCTTCAACTGATGATAACCTGACCTAAGATCGATCTTTGAGAACCAACTCGCACCTTGCAGTTGATCAAAAAGGTCGTCTATTCTAGGCAGTGGGTATTTGTTCTTTACTGTCCTCTTGTTCAGTTCACGGTAGTCAATGCACATGCGCATGCTGCCGTCTTTCTTCTTTACGAATAGTACCGGAGCGCCCCATGGTGAGATGCTCGGTCTAATAAATCCTTTCTCGGTTAGTTCCTCTAGTTGAGACATTAATTCTTTCATTTCTGACGGAGCCAATCGGTAGGGGGCTTTGGCAACGGGTTCAGCTCCTGGCAGTAAGTCAATCTGAAATTCTATTTCCCGATCGGGTGGTAACCCCGGTAGATCCTCAGGGAATACTTCCGGAAAGTTGCACACCACGGGTACATTCTTGAGTTCTTTCGTTTTCATTCTATCATCAATGACATACGCCAGATAAGCTTCGCAACCGCGCCTCATGTAACTTTCGGCCTTGATCATCGAAATGACGTTCGGCATTGTGCAATTCCAATCCCCATAAACCGTAATTGGACTGCCGCTTGGAGCCTTGAGGTGTATCCTCTTACGTTTACATATGATTTGAGCTTCGTTGGCAGCTAGCCAATCCATACCCAATACTATATCGAATCCTCCTAAGGTGAGAAGGAATAGTCTAGAAGGAAACTTATGTCCCTCTATTTCTATGATGCAATCCTCTGTTACTTGGAATACTGCCGAATTTTTACCAACGGCAGTTTGTACGCTAAAGGCCTTTACTATGGTGTTGATAGAGCAATCCAGTTTACGACTAAATGCATTTGATATGAAGCTTTTACTAGCACCAGAATCAAATAAGATAGCAGCACGTTCATCATTAACTAGAAACGTACCTGACACGACATCAGGATTTCCCCTTGCCTCTTCCTCAGTTAAGGCATAGGCCCGAGTCCTTGCCTTTTGTTGTTCCTGTTCCCTCTCCTTTCCCGAACCAGATTGGCCGGCCTTCCTGCAGTTCTTTGTCGGATGTCCAAACAATCCACATATTTGACATTTGACATCCTTCAAACATTCTCGAGAGAAGTGCCCCGGCTTCCCGCACTTATAGCATGTGGTGGTGCCGATTTTACATTCGCCAAGATGTTGCCTTCCACATTTCTTGCATGTTTCATATTCGTCCGACCTTGGCTTCTTAGTTTCAGTTGTTACGTTCCCTCTTCCTGTGCCTCTAGACGGGTTCTCCCACTTTCTCTTTTGGGTCTCTGTTGGTGGGTCCTCATTGGCATAATCGTCGTAGACGATTCCGCTCAGATTCACTACCGACTCGAAGGTCGAAGGTAGGTTAGCTTTTACATGAACACGGACCCTTTGTGGTAGACCTTTGACATAGTATTTGATCAGACGATCTTCAGTTTCCACCAAGTGTGGTACCAGTTGAGCCAGCTCATTGAATCTTGAGGTATACTGGCGATGAGTCTTGCTGCCAGCTTTGAAGTTTAAGAACTCGTTCTCCACACGATCAATCTCATTTTGTGGGCAGAACTTTTGGATTATGAGCTTCTTCAGGTCTTCCCATGTCATTCTGGCAATAGCATTTGGCGACTTTGTTCTTTGAATATTCCTCCACCAACTTAGTGCCTCATTGGTGAAAGAATGAGCGACATACTTAACAGCCTGGTCCGGGCGACACTCACTGATGTTGATTACAGCATTCATCCTCTCAATCCATTCGAACGTAGCCACTGAATCCTTGGTTCCATCAAACTTGGGTGGGTCTCCATCCTTGAAACCTTTGTAAGTACACCCACGGTTGCTTGATGCCACTTTTACTTCATCCCCGTCACTGTCATAAATTTTCTCTTCCTTGTTTCCTTCATCCTCCTCTTTACTTTTCTTCATTGCCTCAGATAGTAGATCAGGCAATACCTTCTTCAAAGTGAGCACAACTTCACGGGCAATAGCATCCCTGACTTCAGGTTCCAACTGTATAGGCCCTGGACTGTCGTTCATAATTGGGGTCACTTCTGTTTCGTGCACACTTTCGGTGTGATCTGCGTGCACACTCTCTTCTTCTTCAAATCTTGGGTTCAACGGAGGTCTACCTCGTCGGCCAGTGCGACCGCCTCGGCGTCCAGTTCTTCCTCCGCCAGCCATAATTTCTTAATTTCCTGATAGTCATAAAGGGAATACATCAATGTCATTACTTCAGATCATAGTTTGGAACAGTACGAGCAAGGTAAATTTTTAATTACAGTGACCGGTTTGTGATTACTAATTTACATTGCTTTTCGGGTTCAAAACTCTTCAAATCGGTTGTGACATTGACATCTATTTGTTCTAAGTTAAGGTATCTATCCTTATTTAGAGCATTAGCTTTAGTACTTACTTACCGTGCTGCGTTGGCGTTGGTTACCCATACTGACATCCGTGCGTTGGTCCCATAATCAGTTTGAGTCCAGACATTTAGGGATGTCTGAATCTCTCAAACTATTGCTCTGATACCAACTTGTAAGGCCCGTTTCCCGGATAACCTCACTTGTTGGATTTACTCATAAACATAGTCATAAATACTGAACTTAAATTAAATTAAAACATTCATCATTCAATTTCATTACATAACAGCGGAAGTCTTAACAGTTAAAAGAAAACACATCATATTCTTAAGAAACAAAAGTGGGATGTCAGTCTTGTGCCGGGTAACCTTCACGCCTTCGCACGGCCTTTTCCTTTGTTACCTGAAATGTATACTAAAAGTCAGCTAACGCTGGTGAGTTCTAGTTTAATGCAATTTACTGTAAACATTCTTTTCTTTATAGGTATAAGTGTGCATTACTGTATAATCATTCATATAAATACGTATTCATAACTTTTGCCTTTCTTTCATCTTTCTTTTCTGTATTTTCTTTTTCTGTATTTTTGTGATTTCATACATATATATATATATGTGCATTCACCCTTTTTTCTTTCTTTCTTTACATTCATGGGTCATACTCTATAAGAGTGATCAACCCGTCTTTTACTGCGTATGTCACAAAGACATACGCCCTTAAGCTACCGTCGTAGCCCTTTTACTCGTCCGGTCCTAGAAACCGTCCGCCTTAACTTTTCCGTCCGGCCAACCTTCGGCCGTCCGCCTTAACCGTCCTACCGTCGTAGTCCGTCATATTCGCCCGTCTGCCCTAAGGCAGCCGTTTCCCATGCGACTATTATTTATACAACCGTTCTACTATAATATGCCAATTGCTTCGACCGTCCTTTAATGGCATTCGTACGTCCTAGCTGATGAAGGAACGCACTTGTCCCGGTTGTAAAATAGTCACATGGTCGTCCGTCTACCGAAGTAGCCGTTATCATCGAAGCGTCCATAACATTTTCTGTACTTTGCAAGCAATATATACATGGATATAAAGCAAGATTTCATTCTTATATGTTATGACATTCATTCAATTCATTCTTTGCAAGCAATATATACATGGATATAAAGCAAGATTTCATTCTTTCATTTTGTGTTATACTTTCATTCATTCTTTATAATCATGCTTTTCATTCTTTATTCATAATTTCTCTTTCGTGTATAGGTATATATATATATACTTGTATAACACATATGATCACATTAACATTCATAAACTTTATTCACTTAGTGTATACACTTCAGCCCCAAAACATTTGAAAACATTTGCACATAACATAAAAAGGGGCACATAGAACTCACCTGATGAGTAGTTTCTGTAATACACTAAGCTGGCTACTGGGCTTCACTAATGTCACTCACGATCTGTATAATAAAGTCATACACATAAGATGGTGCTCCTAGATGACACTAGACATTACTATGCTTGAACTCAGTAGTTTCGAGAGGTGGGTCGCATCGAAACTATGGTAGTTTCGAGCTATGGTCTTACACTCGAAACTAGGTAGTTTCGAGTCATAATCCTTCTATCGAAACTATGGCAGTTTCGAGTCATTAACTTATGAAAAATCTTAGTTTAGGTTCAAGGTGACACTCGAAACTAGGTAGTTTCGAGTCCTGAGTTCCTATCGAAACTATGGTAGTTTCGAGTCATTGGCTGCTATCGAAACTAGATAGTTTCGAGTCAAACATGACTATCGAAACTAGAGTAGTTTCGATGGGTCTGCATGTATCGAAACTATAGTTTCGATTCATGGGTCTGCACATATCGAAACTAAGTAGTTTCGATGGGTCTGCACATATCGCCATTTCCAAAAATCTGAAGTTTTGCATGCAGGTCTGATTCGAGTCGATATCTCGGTTTTCCAAGATCAAAACGTTGGGTTTTCATTCTAGATGCTATATCTAAGCTCATTTTCATGTTTCATCCGCAAAATCGCTATCTTTTTAGCCAAAACCCGAAAACTCCCAAAACGAGCAAAAACTCATAATGTGATCGAATTGTTACCTGGATTGGATTTCTGATTCAGAGGATATGATCACGAGCACAGCAGCAACGTCCTCTTGAATTCCCGAGTTGATCCGTCACTTTCTCTCTCTAGACCCGAGCTCTCCTTTCTCTCTCTAAAAGTTGCGTGAGTGGGGAAATGAGCAGGGAAGAGGGGCTGCCTTGCCTCTTATGCGACTGGGCTTCCCTCGGCCCATTGAGGCCGAGCCCAAGCCCGTTCCCTTTGTTTAAATACTCTGGCTAAAACACCGGTCTCGCTATTTTTTATTCGTTTTATTATTTTTGGGATGTTACAATCTCATAGACTAGTGTAATTGTTCATCCCTATTAAGAATTGAAAACTTAAACATAAAGGTTGATGAACTGTAGATAAACAATGCTTTATTGGTATTGCACAAACCGAGACCCTTCACAAAGGGGTTGCGAGCTGACTTGTTACAAGTCTGTGTATATAGTATATGTATTTATAAATAAAAGACATGCATTGACATGCAATAGGTGAAAACACTCAATGAAAGTGCAAAGCTAATCTGTAAAGAAGAAATCTGAGCAAAAAGACACGTAATGTTAATGTCGTGCATTAGGAACAAACTTGAAGATATGTCTAAAGGCGTATTTAAATATTTTGCTTTTCATTTGTTTTCGTCTATTAAATGAGAAAAATACAAAAAGATTTTGTCGGTTCTTTTGAGTCTGCCTATAGTTGTTCAATTGAGTCTGCTTTCATTTTTTTTAGAGTCAAGAAAATTACAAAAATAGTCTGCTTTAAGTTTATTAGTGTCAAGAAAAATATAAAAGAGTGTGCTTTAAGTTTATTAATAAAAGAAAAATACAAAAAGTTTGTGTTTCTTCTTGAGTCAGGGGTTTGCAAATAAATAGGAAGTGATATGACTGTTCGTTTCTTAGGGCTAGGATCAACACATGTAAGGCATTAAATTGAAATGACTAGAATCTTTGTTGGATATGTTGATAGGCTCTGCATATGATAAACTTGAACTAAATTATCTTATGGCCTTAGTGGGGAACATCTCATAGACTAATGTAATTGGTCATCCCTGTTAAGAATTGAAAACTAAAACATAAAGGTTGATGAACTGTGGATAAACCATGCTTTATTGGGATTGCACAAACCGAGACCATTCACAAAGGGGTTGCTAGCTGACTTGTTACAAGTATGTGTATATAGTATATGTATTTATAAATAAAAGACATGCATTGACATGCAATAGGTGAAAAGATACGCAATGAAAGTGCAAAGCTAATCTGCAAAGCAGAATTCTGAGCAAAAAGACATGCAATGTTTATGTCGTGCATTAGGAACAAATTTGAAGATATGTCGAAAGGCGTACATAAAGATTTTGCTTTTCATTTGCTTTCGTCTATTAAATAAGAAAAATACAAAAAAGATTTTGTTGGTTGTTTTGAGTCTGCCTATAGTTGTTCAATTGTGTTTGCTTTAATTTTTTTAGAGTCAAGAAATTTACAAAAAGAGTCTGCTATAAGTTTATTATTGTTAAGAAAAAAATAAAAAGTGTCTGCTTTAAGTTTATTAATAAAATAAAATTACAAAAAGATTGTGTTTCTGCTTGAGTCGGGGGTTTGCAACTAAATGGGAAGTTATATGACTGTTCGTTTCTTAAGGCTAGGATCAACACATGTAAGGCATTAAATTGAAATGACTAGGATCTTTGTTGGATATGTTGATAGGCTCTGCATATGATAAACTTGAACTTAATTATCTTATGGCCTTAGTGGGGAACATCTCATAGACTAGTGTAATTGGTCATCCCTGTTAAGAATTGAAAACTAAAACATAAAGGTTGATGAAATGTGGACAAACCATGATTTATTGGGATTGCACTAACCAAGACACTTCACAAAGGGGTTGCGAGCTGACTTTTTACAAATCTGTGTATATAGTATATGTATTTATAAATAAAAGACATGCAATAGGTTAAAAGACACTCAATGAAACTACAAAGCTAATCTGCAAAGCAGAATTCTGTGCAAATAGACACGCAATGTTAATGTCGTGCATTAGGAACAAAGTTGAAGATATGTCTAAAGGCATACACAAAAATTTTGCTTTTCATTTGCTTTCGTCTATTAAATAAGAAAAATAAAAAAAGATTTTTTCGGTTGTTTTGAGTCTGCCTATAGTTGTTCAATTGAGTTTGCATTAATTTTTTTAGAGTAAAAAAAATTTACGAAAAGAGTCTGCTTTAAGTTTATTAGTGTCAAGAAAAATACAAAAAGAGTCTGCTTTAAGTTTATTAATAAAAGAAAATACAAAAAGATTGTGTTTCTGCTTGAGTCGGGGGTTTGCAACTAAATGGGAAGTGATATGACTGTTCGTTTCTTAAGGCTAGGATCAACACATTTAAGACATTAAATTGAAATGACTAGGATCTTTGTTGGATATGTTGATAGGCTCTGTATGTGATACACTTGAACTAAATTATCTTATGGCCTTGGTGGGGAACATCTCATAGACTAGTGTAATTGTTCATCCCTATTAAGAATTGAAAACTTAAACATAAAGGTTGATGAACTGTAGATAAACAATGCTTTATTGGGATTGCACAAACCGAGACCCTTCACAAAGGGGTTGCGAGCTGACTTGTTACAAGTCTGTGTATATAGTATATGTATTTATAAATAAAAGACATGCATTGACATGCAATAGGTGAAAACACTCAATGAAAGTGCAAAGCTAATCTGTAAAGAAGAAATCTGAGCAAAAAGACACGTAATGTTAATGTCGTGCATTAGGAACAAACTTGAAGATATGTCTAAAGGCGTATTTAAATATTTTGCTTTTCATTTGTTTTCGTCTATTAAATGAGAAAAATACAAAAAGATTTTGTCGGTTCTTTTGAGTCTGCCTATAGTTGTTCAATTGAGTCTGCTTTCATTTTTTTTAGAGTCAAGAAAATTACAAAAATAGTCTGCTTTAAGTTTATTAGTGTCAAGAAAAATATAAAAGAGTGTGCTTTAAGTTTATTAATAAAAGAAAAATACAAAAAGTTTGTGTTTCTTCTTGAGTCAGGGGTTTGCAAATAAATAGGAAGTGATATGACTGTTCGTTTCTTAGGGCTAGGATCAACACATGTAAGGCATTAAATTGAAATGACTAGAATCTTTGTTGGATATGTTGATAGGCTCTGCATATGATAAACTTGAACTAAATTATCTTATGGCCTTAGTGGGGAACATCTCATAGACTAATGTAATTGGTCATCCCTGTTAAGAATTGAAAACTAAAACATAAAGGTTGATGAACTGTGGATAAACCATGTTTTATTGGGATTGCACAAACCGAGACCATTCACAAAGGGGTTGCTAGCTGACTTGTTACAAGTATGTGTATATAGTATATGTATTTATAAATAAAAGACATGCATTGACATGCAATAGGTGAAAAGATACGCAATGAAAGTGCAAAGCTAATCTGCAAAGCAGAATTCTGAGCAAAAAGACATGCAATGTTTATGTCGTGCATTAGGAACAAATTTGAAGATATGTCGAAAGGCGTACATAAAGATTTTGCTTTTCATTTGCTTTCGTCTATTAAATAAGAAAAATAAAAAAAAGATTTTGTTGGTTGTTTTGAGTCTGCCTATAGTTGTTCAATTGTGTTTGCTTTAATTTTTTTAGAGTCAAGAAATTTACAAAAAGAGTCTGCTATAAGTTTATTATTGTTAAGAAAAAAATAAAAAGTGTCTGCTTTAAGTTTATTAATAAAATAAAATTACAAAAAGATTGTGTTTCTGCTTGAGTCGGGGGTTTGCAACTAAATGGGAAGTTATATGACTGTTCGTTTCTTAAGGCTAGGATCAACACATGTAAGGCATTAAATTGAAATGACTAGGATCTTTGTTGGATATGTTGATAGGCTCTGCATATGATAAACTTGAACTTAATTATCTTATGGCCTTAGTGGGGAACATCTCATAGACTAGTGTAATTGGTCATCCCTGTTAAGAATTGAAAACTAAAACATAAAGGTTGATGAAATGTGGACAAACCATGATTTATTGGGATTGCACTAACCAAGACACTTCACAAAGGGGTTGCGAGCTGACTTTTTACAAATCTGTGTATATAGTATATGTATTTATAAATAAAAGACATGCAATAGGTTAAAAGACACTCAATGAAACTACAAAGCTAATCTGCAAAGCAGAATTCTGTGCAAATAGACACGCAATGTTAATGTCGTGCATTAGGAACAAAGTTGAAGATATGTCTAAAGGCATACACAAAAATTTTGCTTTTCATTTGCTTTCGTCTATTAAATAAGAAAAATAAAAAAAGATTTTTTCGGTTGTTTTGAGTCTGCCTATAGTTGTTCAATTGAGTTTGCATTAATTTTTTTAGAGTAAAAAAAATTTACGAAAAGAGTCTGCTTTAAGTTTATTAGTGTCAAGAAAAATACAAAAAGAGTCTGCTTTAAGTTTATTAATAAAAGAAAATACAAAAAGATTGTGTTTCTGCTTGAGTCGGGGGTTTGCAACTAAATGGGAAGTGATATGACTGTTCGTTTCTTAAGGCTAGGATCAACACATTTAAGACATTAAATTGAAATGACTAGGATCTTTGTTGGATATGTTGATAGGCTCTGTATGTGATACACTTGAACTAAATTATCTTATGGCCTTGGTGGGGAACATCTCATAGACTAGTGTAATTGTTCATCCCTATTAAGAATTGAAAACTTAAACATAAAGGTTGATGAACTGTAGATAAACAATGCTTTATTGGGATTGCACAAACCGAGACCCTTCACAAAGGGGTTGCGAGCTGACTTGTTACAAGTCTGTGTATATAGTATATGTATTTATAAATAAAAGACATGCATTGACATGCAATAGGTGAAAACACTCAATGAAAGTGCAAAGCTAATCTGTAAAGAAGAAATCTGAGCAAAAAGACACGTAATGTTAATGTCGTGCATTAGGAACAAACTTGAAGATATGTCTAAAGGCGTATTTAAATATTTTGCTTTTCATTTGTTTTCGTCTATTAAATGAGAAAAATACAAAAAGATTTTGTCGGTTCTTTTGAGTCTGCCTATAGTTGTTCAATTGAGTCTGCTTTCATTTTTTTTAGAGTCAAGAAAATTACAAAAATAGTCTGCTTTAAGTTTATTAGTGTCAAGAAAAATATAAAAGAGTGTGCTTTAAGTTTATTAATAAAAGAAAAATACAAAAAGTTTGTGTTTCTTCTTGAGTCAGGGGTTTGCAAATAAATAGGAAATGATATGACTGTTCGTTTCTTAGGGCTAGGATCAACACATGTAAGGCATTAAATTGAAATGACTAGAATCTTTGTTGGATATGTTGATAGGCTCTGCATATGATAAACTTGAACTAAATTATCTTATGGCCTTAGTGGGGAACATCTCATAGACTAATGTAATTGGTCATCCCTGTTAAGAATTGAAAATTAAAACATAAAGGTTGATGAACTGTGGATAAACCATGCTTTATTGGGATTGCACAAACCGAGACCATTCACAAAGGGGTTGCGAGATAACTTGCTACAAGTCTGTAAATATAGTATATGTATTTATAAATAAAAGACATGCATTGACATGCAATAGGTGAAAAGACACTCAATGAAAGTGCAAATCTAATCTGCAATGGATAATTCTGAGCAAAAAGACATGCAATGTTAATGCCGGGCATTAGGAACAAATTTGAAGATACGTCTAAAGGCGTAGATAAAGATTTTGCTTTTCATTTGCTTTCGTCTATTAAATAAGAAAAATTCAAAAAGATTTTGTCGGTTGTTTTGTGTCTGCCTATAGTTGTTCAATTGTGTTTGCTTTAATTTTTTTAGAGTCAAGAAATTTACAAAAAGAGTCTGCTATAAGTTTATTATTGTCAAGAAAAATATAAAAAGTGTCTGCTTTAAGTTTATTAATAAAAGAAAATTACAAAAAGATTGTGTTTCTGCTTGAGTCGGGGGTTTGCAACTAAATGGGAAGTTATATGACTGTTTGTTTCTTAAGGCTAGGATCAACACATGTAAGGCATTAAATTGAAATGACTAGGATCTTTGTTGGATATGTTGATAAGCTCTGCATATGATAAACTTGAACTAAATTATCTTATGGCCTTAGTGGGGAACATCTCATAGACTAATGTAATTGGTCATCCCTACTAAGAATTGAAAACTAAAACATAAAGGTTGATGAAATGTGGATAAACCATGATTTATTGGGATTGCACAAACCGAGACCCTTCACAAAGGGGTTGCGAGCTGACTTGTTACAAGTCTGTGTATATAGTATATGTATTTATAAATAAAAACATGCAATAGGTTAAAAGACACTCAATGAAACTACAAAGCTAATCTGTAAAGCAAAATTCTGTGCAAATAGACACGCAATGTTAATGTCGTGCATTAGAAACAAATTTGAAGATATGTCTAAAGGCATACACAAAAATTTTGCTTTTCATTTGCTTTCGTCTATTAAATAAGAAAAATAAAAAAAGATTTTTTCGGTTGTTTTGAGTCTGCCTATAGTTGTTCAATTGAGTTTGCATTAATTTTTTTAGAGTAAAAAAAATTTACGAAAAGAGTCTGCTTTAAGTTTATTAGTGTCAAGAAAAATACAAAAAGAGTCTGCTTTAAGTTTATTAATAAAAGAAAATACAAAAAGATTGTGTTTCTGCTTGAGTCGGGGGTTTGCAACTAAATGGGAAGTGATATGACTGTTCGTTTCTTAAGGCTAGGATCAACACATTTAAGACATTAAATTGAAATGACTAGGATCTTTGTTGGATATGTTGATAGGCTCTGTATGTGATACACTTGAACTAAATTATCTTATGGCCTTGGTGGGGAACATCTCATAGACTAGTGTAATTGTTCATCCCTATTAAGAATTGAAAACTTAAACATAAAGGTTGATGAACTGTAGATAAACAATGCTTTATTGGGATTGCACAAACCGAGACCCTTCACAAAGGGGTTGCGAGCTGACTTGTTACAAGTCTGTGTATATAGTATATGTATTTATAAATAAAAGACATGCATTGACATGCAATAGGTGAAAACACTCAATGAAAGTGCAAAGCTAATCTGTAAAGAAGAAATCTGAGCAAAAAGACACGTAATGTTAATGTCGTGCATTAGGAACAAACTTGAAGATATGTCTAAAGGCGTATTTAAATATTTTGCTTTTCATTTGTTTTCGTCTATTAAATGAGAAAAATACAAAAAGATTTTGTCGGTTCTTTTGAGTCTGCCTATAGTTGTTCAATTGAGTCTGCTTTCATTTTTTTTAGAGTCAAGAAAATTACAAAAATAGTCTGCTTTAAGTTTATTAGTGTCAAGAAAAATATAAAAGAGTGTGCTTTAAGTTTATTAATAAAAGAAAAATACAAAAAGTTTGTGTTTCTTCTTGAGTCAGGGGTTTGCAAATAAATAGGAAATGATATGACTGTTCGTTTCTTAGGGCTAGGATCAACACATGTAAGGCATTAAATTGAAATGACTAGAATCTTTGTTGGATATGTTGATAGGCTCTGCATATGATAAACTTGAACTAAATTATCTTATGGCCTTAGTGGGGAACATCTCATAGACTAATGTAATTGGTCATCCCTGTTAAGAATTGAAAATTAAAACATAAAGGTTGATGAACTGTGGATAAACCATGCTTTATTGGGATTGCACAAACCGAGACCATTCACAAAGGGGTTGCGAGCTAACTTGCTACAAGTCTGTAAATATAGTATATGTATTTATAAATAAAAGATATGCATTGACATGCAATAGGTGAAAAGACACTCAATGAAAGTGCAAATCTAATCTGCAATGGATAATTCTGAGCAAAAAGACATGCAATGTTAATGCCGGGCATTAGGAACAAATTTGAAGATACGTCTAAAGGCGTAGATAAAGATTTTGCTTTTCATTTGCTTTCGTCTATTAAATAAGAAAAATTCAAAAAGATTTTGTCGGTTGTTTTGTGTCTGCCTATAGTTGTTCAATTGTGTTTGCTTTAATTTTTTTAGAGTCAAGAAATTTACAAAAAGAGTCTGCTATAAGTTTATTATTGTCAAGAAAAATATAAAAAGTGTCTGCTTTAAGTTTATTAATAAAAGAAAATTACAAAAAGATTGTGTTTCTGCTTGAGTCGGGGGTTTGCAACTAAATGGGAAGTTATATGACTGTTTGTTTCTTAAGGCTAGGATCAACACATGTAAGGCATTAAATTGAAATGACTAGGATCTTTGTTGGATATGTTGATAAGCTCTGCATATGATAAACTTGAACTAAATTATCTTATGGCCTTAGTGGGGAACATCTCATAGACTAATGTAATTGGTCATCCCTACTAAGAATTGAAAACTAAAACATAAAGGTTGATGAAATGTGGATAAACCATGATTTATTGGGATTGCACAAACCGAGACCCTTCACAAAGGGGTTGCGAGCTGACTTGTTACAAGTCTGTGTATATAGTATATGTATTTATAAATAAAAACATGCAATAGGTTAAAAGACACTCAATGAAACTACAAAGCTAATCTGTAAAGCAAAATTCTGTGCAAATAGACACGCAATGTTAATGTCGTGCATTAGAAACAAATTTGAAGATATGTCTAAAGGCATACACAAAAATTTTGCTTTTCATTTGCTTTCGTCTATTAAATAAGAAAAATAGAAAAAGATTTTGTCGGTTGTTTTGAGTCTGCCTATAGTTGTTCAATTGAGTCTGCTTTAATTTTTTTAGAGTCAAAAAAATTACAAAAAGAGTCTGCTATAAGTTTATTAGTGTCAAGAAAAATGCAAAAGCTGTCTGCTTTAAATTTATTAATAAAAGAAAAATACAAAAGGATTGTGTTTCTGCTTGAGTCGGAGGTTTGTAACTAAATGGGAAGTTATATGACTGTTCGTTTCTTAAGGCTAGGATTAACAAATGTAAGGCATTAAATTGAAATGACTAGGATCTTTGTTGGATATGTTGATAGGCTCTTCATGTGATACACATGAACTAAATTATCAAATGGCCTTAGTATGGAACATCTCATAGACTAGTGTATTTGGTCATCCCTGGTAAGAATGAAAACTAAAACATAAAGCTTGATGAACTGTGGATAAACCATGCTTTATTGTGATTTCACAAACCGAGACCCTTCACAAAGGGGTTGCGAGCTGACTTGTTACAAATCAGTGTATATAGTATATGTGTTTATAAATAAAAGACATGCATTGACATGCAATAGGTGAAAAGACACTCAATTAAAATGCAAAGCTAATCTACAAAGCAGAATTCAGAGCAAAAAGACACGCAATGTTAATGTCGTGCATTAAGAATAAATTTGAAGATATGTCTAAAGGCATACATAAAGATTTCGCTTTTCATTTGCTTTCTTCTACTAAATAAAAAAATACAAAAAGATTTTGTCGGTTCTTTTGAGACTGCCTATAGTTGTTCAATTGAGTCTGCTTTAATTTTTTTTTGAGTCAAGAAAATTAAAAAAAAGTCTGCTGTAAGTTTATTAGTGTAAAGAAAAATACAAAAAGTGTCTGCTTTAAGTTTATTAATAAAATAAAAATAGAAAAAGATTGTGTTTCTGCTTGAGTCGGGGGTTTGCAACATAATGGGAAGTTATATGACTGTTCGTTTCATAAGGCTAGGATCAACACATGTAAGACATTAAATTGAAATGACTAGGATCTTTGTTGGATATGTTGATAGGCTCTTCATATGATACACATGAACTAAATTATCTTATGGCCTTAGTGTGGAACAACTCATAGACTAGTGTAATTGGTCATCCCTGGTAAGAATTGAAAACTAAAACATAAAGCTTGATGAACTATGGATAAACCATGCTTTATTGTGATTTCACCAACCGAGACCCTTCACAAAGGGGTTGCGAGCTGACTTGTTACAAATCAGTTTATATAGTATATGTGTTTATAAATAAAAGACATGCATTGACATGCAATAGGTGAAAAGACACTCAATTAAAGTGCAATGCTAATCTACAAAGCAGAATTCAGAGCAAAAAGACACGCAATGTTAATGTCGTGCATTAAGAACAAATTTGAAGATATGTCTAAAGGCGTACATAAAGATTTCGCTTTTCATTTGATTTCATCTATTAAATAAAAAAAATACAAAAAGATTTTGTCGGTTCTTTTGAGACTGCCTATATTTGTTCAATTGAGTCTGCTTTAAATTTTTTTTTAAGTCAAGAAAATTACAAAAATGTCTGCTGTAAGCTTATTAGTGTCAAGAAAAATACAAAAAAGTGTCTGCTTTAAGTTTATTAATAAAATAAAAATAGAAAAATATTGTGTTTCTGCTTGAGTCGGGGGTTTGCAACTAAATGGCAAGTTATATGACTGTTCGTTTCTTAAGGCTAGGATCAACACGTGTAAGGCATTAAATTGAAATGACTAGGATCTTTGTTGGATATGTTGATAGGCTCTGCATGTGATACACTTGAACTAAATTATCTTATGGCCTTAGTGGAGAACATCGCATAGACTAGTGCAATTAGTCATCCCTGGTATGAACTGTGGATAAACCATGCTTTATTGTGATTGCACAAACCGAGACCCTACACAAAGGGGTTACGAGCTGACTTGTTACAAGTCTGTGTATATAGTATATGTATTTATACATAAAAGACATGCATTGATATGCAATAGGTGAAAAGACACTCAATGAAAGTGCAAAGCTAATCTGCAAAGCAGAATTCTGTGCAAAAAGACACGCAATGTTCATGTCGTGCATTAGGAACAAATTTGAAGATATGTCTAAAGGCGTACATAAATATTTTTCTTTTCATTTGCTTTCGTCTATTAAATAAGAAAAATACAAAAAGATTTTGTCGGTTGTTTTGAGTCTGCCTATAGTTGTTCAATTGTGTCTGCTTTCATTTTTTTAGAGTCAAGAACATTACAAAAAAAGTCTGCTTTAAGTTTATTAGTGTCAAGAAAAATACAAAAATAGTCTGCTTTAAGTTTTTTAATAAGAGAAAAATACAAAAAAGATTGTGTTTCTGCTTGAGTCGGGGGTTTGCAACTAAATGGCAAGTGACATCATTGTTCGTTTCTTAAAGCTAGGATCAACACATGTAAGGCATTAAATTGAAATGACTAGAATCCTTGTTGGATATGTTGATAGGCTCTGCATGTGATACACTTGAACTAAATTATCTCATGTCCTTAGTGGGGAATATCTAATAGACTAGTGTAATTAGTCATCCCTGGTAAGAAATGAAAACTAAAACATAAAGGTTGATGAACTGTGGATAAACCATGCTTTATTGTGATTGCACAAACCGAGACCCTACACAAAGGGGTTGCGAGCTGACTTGTTACAAGTCTGTGTATATAGTATATGTAATTATAAATAAAAGACATGCATTGACATGCAATAAGTGAAAAGACACTCAATGAAAGTGCAAAGCTAATCTGCAAAGCAGAATTCTGACAAAAAGACACGCAATGTTAATGTCGTGCATTAGGAACAAATTTGAAGATTGATATGTCCTAAATTATACATGTTTGCATGCATAATAATCCCCATATTATGGTACTAATTAATGAATATCTTTGCAATTGTTACTTAAAACGTTAATATTTCAAAATTGCAGTATATTCGGTGTGAAATTATAAACAAGACTAAAATCAATAAAAAAACACCAAGAAATCAAGCCTTTTGGAAGATCATTTCGGAGCCTTGACCCCTAAGAAGTCAAAATTAGACCACAAGAAATCAACCAGCAGCTAAAAGACAAAACTTGGCAGCAGGAAAGGGATGCACGGCCGTGCATCCCAATGCACGGTCGTGCATTCCCTATATTGCTCCCCCGAGGCCCAGTACACTGTCCTGTGTACCCTGTTTTATTCCCGAGGTGTTTGCACGGCCGTGCAATCCAATGCACGGTCGTGCATTGCTCATTCTGAGGCCTATAAATAGATGGCTTGAGTTCTTCATTAGACACACCTCAACACACCTTATAACACTCATCCATACCTCAAGAACACACCAGAGAGAGCTTATTTCGTAATTAGAGTAGAGAGTAGTGAGTAGAGGGGCTCTTCCTGCTTGTTCTGCAATATGGGAGCCTACGAAACTCAGTGTTATGCTAGTTAGTCTGGCCATTTGTGGCTAGACTCTTTGTATTGCTAGGGTGAGGATGAAGTTTGGTGCATGTTAATGTTTAACGTATTAATCCAAGTGATGTGTTTATGTCTTTAATCATTCGTCCTTAAAACCACTATTTTGGTGGGCTTTTATTATTGTCTAAATCTGTCTTTATATTTGTGAGTGTTCTTGATTTTTAAAGTGTAAAACATTTTTAATCAAACTTCTCTTGAAGCTTGTACGTCTTTATACAAGTAGAGATTGATAAGCCAAGGCTTGGTCAACACTATTAAGGTCGTACGTCTTCATACGAACTTAGTATGCGACCAAGAATTCGTGAACTCATGTTGGGAATGGTACGTCTTTATACTTCGTCCCATTGTTGCATCGCCTCCCGGTGAACAAAATATAATCACCTATTTAACAATAATACAAAGCATTTTACGTTCGATGTCTTAAACCAACACGGAGATGACCATTCGAAGGGTTGAGGGTAACTGTTGTCCTTAACGGGAGGCACTACCACTTTTTAAATATTTTAATTTGCAAATCAAATGTCGTGAGGACGAGTCTCTAGCGGTGACCCGAGTCACAAGTTTGTAGTAGTCATATCACTGGATTAGTCGACTTAACATTATCATGTACCAAGCGGATTAAATCCCGAAGTAATACTCTTCGTGACGTAATCATTTCCAAGATATTTACTTTCCTGCTATTTACTATTCTGTTCGTTACATTTCTGTTACACACTTCACGTGTCACACCCCCAAATTCCACTAACAGAGTTTTACTGTTTGGAAGGTGACACACTAGGATCTTAGTCATTAGTTAAATCAAACGACACTATATGGGACTTAAAATGTCATAACACAAAAGTTCAGAGTTAATGCGGAAGCGTTTAAACAAGAAAGTAAATACGCAAAACAACGCGCCAAAGTTTAGTTTAATAAAAGTAAGTGAATTTCTTTAACGGTTTGCTTATGAGTGAAATGATAGTAGGACTCTATGCATGTCCTAGTTGTGCAACATGTGCCTTAGCGACCGGAGAAAACATGTACGAAAAGTGTCAACATGAGGTTGGTGAGTTCACAAGTTTCAAGTTTGCAATAAGAGCATTTGCAAGATTATGTACATTCAATATGCATATCTATAGGTAGCTAGTCTATGTTCATGTCTTACTAAATCGCTCGCAACCGAAGCATGACTGTTTGTGTTTGTTTGCCTCCTGTCAGGTCTATCAACTCTGGCTAAAAGAGTAGGCTAACATTTCACCCATTCGACCTCCAATCGAGTTAGCGCGACTAACGCGGGTGGGGCTAGTCAAACCCAGTAGTACTAATAAACATTACCTAGCTTGTCAAATTAACGGTCTGATGTGGTGTGAGGACTTTCAGTGATAGTGTGTTACGCTTAGCCTCAACAGTGATATCATATGAATTACAATAACCCAAAATAGTTTGCGTCATGTTTTCTCTCCCAACGGGAAAAAACATGTAAAATGATGTTTGTTTGCGTACCTGTTTCTCCCCCACGGGAAAACAAGTAAAAGTATGATGGTTTGTGTACATGTTTCTCCCCCAACAGGAAAACGAGTAAAAAGGGGCCGTGAAACTCACCTGAGTTGTGTACGAGTAGTAGATAGCACCACACAAGGATGCAAGTAGGAAACACAAGAGTTTGCATGTGAACTGCTTACATATGCCCTAAAATTATAAGCATAATAGTTAGGGATACATTGTGGTTTTGTGACGACGACACGAAAGATTTGAACGTCCTAGAACATTTTAAGGATCAACGAGTAGACGAACTTGTCCACGGGAATAAGGGTTTCTTAATATACTAATTAAGTTAAAAGCGTTACGTGTCATACGTTAATAACGAATAATATTAAATAAATAAATATATTTGTGTGTTTGTATCATTTAATAATGATCTAAGAAAATAATATAACATATATATTATTTTTGAACTCGTAGGAAATATACGATAATCATTTACGTGACAAAATAATAAATATATTATTTTTATTCACGATAATAATCGTGACTAATAATATAAACAATTATATTATTAATTAGTTTGAAACGTTACACGAGTTAAATAAACGAGGCGAAATAATATAAAAATATATATTATTTTATACTAGGAGTCACGGTTTGAAAATAATATGAACATATTATTTTTTTCGGAGTCGTGGTTTGAAAATAATATAAATATATTAATTTTAAAAGTGAAAATAATATTAATTATAAGTTATAAAACCGAACCCGAGCCAACGGGTTGTTTTTTCGAGCTAAAACACATTAATATATTATTTTAATAATATAGGGGTAGGTTTAATAATAAAAATATTAATAAAAACTAGTATTAAAACGAAATGGGGGTAGAAGGACTTGAACCCGGGTCTCCTCCACACCAACACCCGTTACGGCAATCGCGACATATCCCGGTTCCAAGTAGTTTTAATACAAGATTCCAGTGTATCCCCTCCCATATGAACGAACGCAAGTCCAGTCCAAAATCTGCAGGATTCGATTATGGTTCGAAGGCAAGGCATAGGGGTTTTGTTAAGTGATTGATTTCGATTCCTCAGGTGAGTTTAATTTCAAAATCGTTGAGTAAAAGGTCGATTAATTTCAGAGTGAAATCCCGTAACCCTAGAATAAGACCACGTATTCAATTTGGACAATTCTGATAATGAAAGATGTTGGATTCATAGGGCTTTCCATAAACAGAGGATTCATGTAGTTTAATTTGATTGAAGTTAAGTCTAGATCGATGTTTGATTAAACCGAAGAACACGATGAAACCTGGATTCGGTTCATCATCGATTCGATAATGTAAGCCCAAATTAGGATAGGGCTTTTGTTCTAGAGACTGTAACGAGACTAAGATGTGATTACTTACCAGAATGGGGTACGGATTGAAGGTGCTCGGCCAAATGGGGTTCCGACCTCGACGAGTTCGACCTCCGACGATCCGTGCTTCGTCTCCGACCAATTTGACGCGTGAAGTTGCTTCAGAGGGGTTCGTTCAAGGTGTGCAGGTATTCAATCTGTGAATTGGTATATGAATTCGATGAATTTGATGTTGTTTACTCATGATGTCGAAGGTTAGGTTCTAATTACACATAATTGGTGTTAATTACGAATCAATGTTGGGTTTAAGGAGTTGATGGTGATCGTTTAATGCATTGAAGTGCATATCAGTTATCGATTTCAAATAGAAACAATTTTTCTAGCTTTGATTTCGGTTTGAAGCCATGAATTTGACTTTTACAAGTCAAACGGAATCAAGAACTGGTTAATTACTCATTCAGTCCCTGAGGTTTCATGTGTTTATGTTTGGAAGTTGACAGAATTGGTCCTTGAGATTTGGATTTAGCTAACTAGGTTAAGTTCTTGTTAGTTTGACCATCCAATAGTCAACTTAAACCAGTTATAGTTTAATTACAAGTTTAGTCCCTCGAGTTTTGTGTATATAAATTTGAATATAAGTAAAGGTTAGTCCTTGGAGTTTGAGATTGGTTAAGATTTAACTGAAATTGGTTAACGGGGTTAACCCTAAATAGTCGGATGTCACATCATCCCCTAATTGAAATAATTTTAGTCCCGAAAATTAAATAAATAAAAAAATTTTCTGGGTGCCACATCATCCCCTAGTTGAAAGAATTTTTGTCCCGAAAAATAGAATAGTACCTTAGGTTTTTGACGTAGAGTGCTTAAGCAAATGAAGATACTTGTGCATCATCTGATCTTCGCGCTCCCATGTGAATTCCAGTCCATGTTTCGAGTTCCAACGAACTCTGACAATAGGGATTTTACCATGTTTAAGCGTTCTGACTTCCCTGTGCATGATTTCAACCAGTTCTTCAATGAAGCGTAGTTGTTCATCGATCTGTAGATCCTCAAGAGGAACCGCGAGTGTCTCGTCTGCTAGACATTTCTTCAAGTTCGAGACATGAAAGACATCGTGTACACCACTCAGTCCTTCAGCTTGGTCCAGTTGGTACGCTACTGGGCCAATTCTCTTCACTATCTTGAATGGTCCAATATAACGAGGATTCAGTTTTCCTCGTTTCCCGAAGTGAATCACACCTTTCCAAGGTGAAAATTTTAGTAGAACTATATCACCTACTTGAAACTCTAACGGTTCACGACGTTTGTCTGCATAGCTCTTTTGACGATCACGAGCTGCCGCCATATGGTTTCGGATTTGAACGATCTTTTCAGAGGTTTTGAATACGAGCTCAGGACACGTAAGTTGGCTATCCCCAACTTCAGTCCAACAGATAGGAGATCGGCATTTACGTCCGTACAATGCCTCGAATGGTGCTGCTTTGATGCTAGTGTGATAATTGTTATTGTAGGAGAACTTCACTAAAGGCAAGTGAGTTTCCCAACTGTTACCGAAATCAATCACACAAGCTCGTAGCATGTATTCTAGGGTTTGGATGGTACATTCCATTTGACCATCGGTTTGTGGATGATAAGCTGTACTCATGTCTAGACGTGTGCTTAGGGCTTTTTGTAGTGATTGCCAAAACCGAGAGGTGAATCGAGCGTCTCGATCTGAAATGATAGGGATTGGCACACCGTGCCGAGAGACTACTTCCTTCAAGTAAATGCGAGTGAGTTTTTCCATTTTGTCAGTTTCTTTAATTGCAAGGAAGTGTGCAGATTTTGTCAAGCGATCTACGATTACCCAAATGGTGTTGCATCCGCTAGGAGTTCGGGATAGTTTGGTGATAAAATCCATGGAAATTTGTTCCCATTTCCACATTGGAATTTCTGGATGTTGAAGTAGACTAGAGGGCTTTTGGTATTCCACTTTGACCTTTGAGCAGGTCAGACACTTGCTCACATAGGTGGCTATATCGGCCTTCATCTTCGGCCACCAATATAACACCTTAAGGTCATGGTACATTTTGTCAGAGTCTGGATGAATAGAGTATCGGGATTTGTGTGCTTCATCTATGACCAGTTCCCTTAATTTCCAGTACACTGGAACCCATATTTGCTCTGCGAAGTAGCGAATGCTGTCTGATATAACTTCGAGTTGTTCTTCCATACCGTGTGTGGCTTCCAACGGTAGGTTTTCCTCTTTCAGAGCTTCGAGTTGAGCACTACGGATTTTGTTAGGTAATCCGGTGTAAACAGTAAGTTGCAATGCTCGAACTCATTTAGGCTTGGTCTCCTTATGGCATAGGGTATCGGCTACCATGCTAGCCTTGCCCGGGTGATATCTGATCGCACAGTCATAGTCGTTCAAAAGTTTAACTCAACGACATTGTCGCATGCTCAACTCTTTCTGTTCAGAGACATGCTGAAGACTCTTGTGATTGGTGTAAATTGTGCACTTGGTACCGTACAAGTAATATCTCCATATCTTGAGTGCAAATACCACGGCTCCTAATTCTAAGTCATGGGTCGTGTAGTTTTTCTCATGGATTTTCAATTGTTGAGAAGCATAGGTAATGACCTTCTCATGTTGCATCAGTACATAACCAAGACCTTGAATGGATGCATCGCAATATACCACGAAATCATCCATTCCCTGCGGAAGAGATAGGATGGGTGCACTGCAGAGTTTATTTTAAGAAGTTGGAACGCTGACTCCTGGGTGTCACCCCAATTATAGGGTTTACCCTTTTGAGTTAGAGCATTGAGGGGTTGGGCAATCTTGGAAAATCCTTCCATGAATCGCCGATAATAACCAGCCAATCCCAGAAATTTTCGAAGTTCGGTCGGAGTTGTTAGTGCCGCCCAATTCTTGATGGCTTCTATATTAGATGGATCGACAAGTATTCCCGTCTCGTTGACTACATGTCCTAAGAATTGCACTTCACGAATCCAAAATTCGCACTTGGAAAGTTTAGCATACAATTTCTCTTGTCTTAGAAATTCCAGAATCAAACATAGGTGTTCCTCATGTTCATCCCTATTCTTGGAATAGATGAGGATGTCATCAATGAAGACGATGACGAATTGATCAAGGTACGGTTTACACACACGGTTCATGAGATCCATGAATACCATGGGTGCATTGGTCAATCCAAATGGCATGATCATGAATTCGCAGTGACCTTACCTAGTTCTGAATGCCGTCTTTGAGATGTCTTCGCCTCGGACTCTCAACTGATGATAACCTGATCTAAGATCTATCTTGGAATAGAAGCTTGATCCCTGGAGTTTGTCAAACAAATCATCGATGCGGGGTAAAGGATAACGGTTCTTGTTGGTTACTTTGTTTAGCTCACGGTAATCGATGCGCATGTGGAAAATCCCGTCTTTCTTCTTGACGAATAGGACTGGAGTTCCCCATGATGATGAGCTAGGTCAGATGAAACCTTTATCCAACAACTCTTGCAGTTGTGTAGATAGTTCTTGCATTTCACTTGGTGCAAGTATGTAGGGTGCCCGAGCAATAGGCGCTGCTCCTGGTACTAGGTCGATATGGAATTTGACTTGACGATGTGGTGGAAGATCATGCAAGTCCTCGGGAAATACTTCCGGATAATCACGAACGATCGGAATGTCGTCAATCCTCTTCTCATCAAATGGCTGCTCAGTGACGAGAGCCAAAATGGTAGTATGACCCTTACGTAGAAACTTCTGCGCTTTCATGAAGGATATGATGCCTATGATTGCACCACTCCTTTTGCCTTAGACAGAAAGGGTTTCTCCACTTGGAAGAGGAAGGCGAACAATTTCTCACGACAGATAATCTCGGCTTGGTTCTTAGATAACCAATCCATTCCGACAGTTATGTCGGTCAAGCTTATGACCGGTCAATCTTAGCTTACATCCTCAAGAATGTGATTTGCTTCGATTATTTGACCGTCCACTATTTCTATAGTGTACTTAGTTCCTAATAGAGTTGGAGTACGACCGCACCAACATGAAATTTGTGAGGTCACTGAAATAACTGGATGTGCTGGGTATGAATCAAATTAGACTGAGGACTAGTCACAGGGTAAGGTAATAGGGTCAAATAGAATTTATTGCTAGATTTTAAGGAATAACGTGTTATCTGGAAAGAATTTCTCAAATTCGGCTTACATAGATGGAGTCGGTGGTTTACTATGAGGTTTTACCAGAGTTTCAATCGAGTTGGTTTCATTGATCAAGTCTAGATAAGAGTCTTAAGTTCACTAAGACTTTTACATGAGTGAAATAAAATGAGGGATCCTATGGATGATATTTTAGTGTGTTCGTAAATACCTTCAACATGATATTTGCGTCTATTAACTGTTAAACAGGTTTAACGATACCAACTAGTCGTTTGAGCGGTTCACGAGAATTTCTACTGTCAATGGAAGTATAAGTATGTAGATCACAGATTAGGACCATTTATCCACACACTAGGTTTCACCAGGACTTACATGCACCTCAAATTATTATTACATGTGCACCCGTAATGAAAATTTGTTTTGCATGCTCACCCTAGCTTCTCCCAGTCCTATGTCAAAATTTTCTTTAGTTTGTATTGCTAAGTACAGAGTGTTGTTAGATATGATAAGTCATCTAGAGGTTTAGTCATCAACCACAAGTTGATCAACTAGGACTTATATCAGGATGAGTAGTCGGGAATCGTTCGATCCGAGTATTCACTCGATTTGAAGCACAATACAATAGTCCAATCCAGCGGATTGTAGATGGGAACATGTACATGAAACAAACATGCACATGAGATGTGACTTCGAGAGATGAGACTAGGTCATGGATATATTACTAGAAGAGGCAAAGTATCCGTCCTTCCAACTGAGTCAGGATAGGGTTTGGGTATGCAATGAGCAAGGCGTTCCCAACCGTGTGGTCAATCTTTCTTCAACGGAATATCGACCAAAGCGCGAGCCCACGGCTCGGGAAAGTGATGACATCAATGTGCTACTGGATTTCTGCATCAATGCGTGCAATGATCTGCCTTCACACGACGTACCTCAAGCGAGGTCCACGGGTTCGAGCTTGAAGTAGAGTAAAGCTAGTGAGATCGGGATATAGTTGCTAGTGGGTGCAGGAGGGACTCGCCTCCGACGAACCCAACTCCCAAAGAGATATGTGCCAGTGCTGGGTGTCATCCCTAATACGGTCCTGAGAAGGCCCATCGTACCCGACAGATGATAGTGGTGTTAGAGACTCCTCCGAAGGCTCCGTCTTGCTGCCCTCGAATGGGAGTGGATGTTGTTCTGATGATTCCCCGAGTGTCTCCACTTGGAATGATGATGCAATGCTATGACGTGTTCCTCATCAGCAGAGGGTGATATGAATGATGTCAACATGCCTGCAATGCAACGCATGTGTAGATGCTACATGTAGCATGTATGAGTGTCTGTGTCGTGTAACTAATGTGTGTGGCTATAGTCTAGTATGCAGTCCTAGTTCTCTATAACCAATGGCTCTGATACCAATCTGTCTTACCCCCAAATTCTACAAACGGAGTTTTACCGTTTGGAAGGTGACACACCAGGATCTTAGTCATTAGTTACATCAAACGACACTATATGGGACTTAAAATGTCATAACAAAAAAGTTCAGAGTTAATGAGGAAGCGTTTAAACAAGAAAGTAAATGCGCAAAACAACGCGCCAAAGTTTAGTTTAACAAAAGTAAGTGAATTGCTTTAACAGTTTGCTTATGAGTGAAATGATAGTAGGACTCCATTCATGTCCTAGTTATGCAACTTGTATCTTAGCGACCTGAGAAAACATGTACGAAAAGTGTCAACACGAGGTTGGTGAGTTCACAGGTTTCAAGTTTGCAATAAGAGCGTTTGCCAGATTATGTACATTCAATATGCATATCTATAGGTAGCTAGCCTGTGTTCATGTCTTACTAAAGCGCTCGCAACCGAAGCATGACTGTTTGTGTTTGCTTGCCTCCTACCAGGTCTATCAACTCTGGCCAAAAGAGTAGGCTAACATTTCACCCGTTCGACCTCCAATCGAGTTAGCGCGACTAACGCGGGTGGGGCTAGTCAAACCCAGTAGTACTATTAAACTTTACCTCGCTTGTCAAATTAACGGTTCGATGTGTTATGAGGACTTTCAGTGATAGTTTGTTACGCTTAGCCTCAACAGTGATATCATATGAATTACAATAATCCAAAATAGTTTGCATCATGTTTTCTCCCCCAACGGGAAAAAACATGTAAAATGATGTTTGTTTGCGTACCTGTTTCTCCCCCACGGGAAAACAAGTAAAAGTATGATGGTTTGTGTACATGTTTCTCCCCCAACAAGAAAACGAGTAAAAAGGGGCCGTGAAACTCATCTGAGTTGTGTACGAATAGTAGATAAAACCACACAAGGATGCAAGTAGGAAACACAAGAGTTTGCCTGTGAACTGCTTACGTATTCCCTAAAATTATAAGCATAATAGTTAGGGATACAATGGGTTTTTGTGACGACGACACGGAAGATTTGAACGTCCTAGAACATTTTAAGGATCAACGAGTAGACGAACTTCTCCACGGTAATAAGGGTTTCTTAATATACTAATTAAGATAAAAGCGTTGCGTGTCGTACGTTAATAACGAATAATATTAAATAAATAAATAGATTCGTATGTTTGTATAATTTAATAATGATCTAAGAAAATAATATAACATATATATTATATTTGAACTCGTAAAAAATATATGATAATCATTTACGTGACAAAATAATAAATATATTATTTTTATTCGAGATAATAAACGTGAGTAAATAATATAAACAATTATATTATTAATTAGTTTGAAACGTTATACGAGGTAAATAAACGAGGCGAAATAATATAAAAATATATATTATTTTATACTAGGAGTCACGGTTTGAAAATAATATAAACATATTATTTTATTCGAAGTCGTGGTTTGAAAATAATATAAATATATTTTTTTTAAAAGTGGAAATAATATGAATTATAAGTAATAAAACCAAACCCGATCCTACGGATTGTTTTCCCCAGCTAAAACACATTAATATATTATTTTAATAATATAGGGGGAGGTTTAATAATAAAAATATTAATAAAAACTAGTATTAAAATGAAATGGTGGTGGAGGGACTCAAACCCGGGTCTCCTCCACACCAACACCAAGCTTTAACCATCCCACCCGCTAGGGCAATCGCGACATATCCCAGGTCCAAGTGGATTTAATACAAAATTCCAGTGTATCCCCCTCCCATATGAACGAATGCAAGTCCAGTCCCAAATCCGCAGGATTCGATTATGGTTCGAAAGCAAGGCATAGGGGTTTTGTTAAGTGATTGATTTCGGTTCCTCAGGTGAGTTTAATTTCAAAATCGATGAGTAAAAGGTCGATTAATTTCAGTTTGAAATCCCGTAACCCTAGAATAAGAACACATATTCAATTTGGACAATTCTGATAATGAAAGACGTTGGATTCATAAGGCTTTCCATAAATAGAGGATTGCGATTTAAATCATGTAGTTTAATTTGATTGAAGTTGAGTCTAGATCGAAGTATGATTAAACCGAAGAACACGATGAACCCTAGATTCGGTTCATCATTGATTCGATAATGTAAGCCCAAATTAGGATAGGGCTTTAGTTCTAGAGACTGTAACAAGACTAAGGATGTGATTAGTTACCAGAATGGGGTACGGATTGAAGGTTCTCGGCCAAATGGGGTTCCGACCTCGATGGGTTCGGCCTCCGACGATCCCTGCTTCGTCTCCGACCAATTTGACGCGTGAAGTTGCTTCAGAAGGGTTCATTCAAGGTGTGCATATATTTAATATGTGAGTTGGTATATGAATTCGATGAATTTGATGTTGTTTACTCATGATGTCGACGGTTAGGTTTTAATTACACATAATTGGTGTTAATTACGAATCAATGTCGGGTTTAAGGTGTTGATAGTGATCGTTTAATGCATTGAAGTGCATATCAGTTATCGATTTCAAACATAAACGATTTTTCTAGCTTTGATTTCGGTTTGAAGATGCGAGTTTGACTTTTACAAGCCAAACGGATTCAAGAACTGGTTAATTACACATTCAGTCCTTGAGGTTTCATGTGTTTATGTTTGGAAGTTGACAGAATTGGTCCTTGAGATTAGGATTTAGCTAACTAGGTTAAGTTCTTGTTAGTTTGACCATCCAATAGTCAACAGAAATCAATTATAGTTTAATTACAAGTTTAGTCCCTCAAGTTTTGTGTATATAAGTTTTAATATTGGCAAGGTTAGTCCCTGGAGTTTGAGATTGGTTAAGATTTAACTGAAATTGGTTAACGGGGTTAACCCTAAATAGTCGGATGTCACATTACGCACGTTTTTACTTTTATGTTATTTACTTTACCGTCATTTACTTTTCTGTCATTTACTATTCCGCTTCACAAGCACACAAAACTCACTCACTAATTAATCCGGCTAAACGATAACAAAAGTTGAGTACTAGAACTCAACCGTGTCCATTGGTTCGATACTTGGTTCTTATCTAAACTATATTACGCTGTGATAGGTACACTTGCCTATTGTGTGTGTTTTTAAATTAAAGTAATTATCATTTTATAAATTTAAATCCTGATTTCGTGAAACCATTTCAAAAACAAATATATATATATATATATATATATATATTTAATTTACTTATCACATGACACATCAAAGTTTTTGAGTTCTTCATTAGACACACCTCAACACACCTTATAACACCCATCCATTCCTCAAGAACACACCAGAGAGAGTTTATTTCGTAGTTAGAGTAGAGAGTAGTGAGTAGAGGGGCTCTTCCTTCTTGTTCTGCAAAAGGGGAGCCTACGAAACTCAGCGTTATGCTAGTTAGTATGGCCATTCGTGGCTAGACTCTTTGTATTGCTAAGGTGAAGATGAACTTTGGTGTATGTTAATGTTTAACGTATTAATCCAAGTGATGTGTTTATGTCTTTAATCATTCGTCTTTAAAACCACTATTTTGGTGGTCTTTTATTATTGTCTAAATCCGTCTTTATATTTGTGAGTGTTCTTGATTTTTAAAGTGTAAAACATTTTTAATCAAACTTCTCTTGAAGCTTGTACTTCCTTATACAATTAGAGATTGATAAGCCAAGGCTTTGTCAACACTATTAAGGTCGTACGTCTTTATACGAACTTAGTATGCGACCAAGAATTGGTGAACTCATGTTGGGAACGGTACGTCTTTATACTTGGTCCCATTGTTGCACCGCCTCCCGGTGAACAAAATATAATCACATATTAAACTATAATACAAAGCATTTTATGTTTGATGTCTTAAACCAACCTGGAGATGACCATTTGAAGGGTTGAGGGTAACTGTTGTCCTTAACGGGAGGCACTGCCACTTTTTAAAGATTTTAATTCGCAAATCAAATGTCATGAGGACGAGGCTCTAGCGGTGACCCGGGTCACAAGTTTGTAGTAGTCATATCACTGGATTAGTCGACTTAACATTATCACGTACCAAGCGGACTCAAATCCCGAAGCAATACTCTTCGTGACCTGATCATTTCCAAGATATTTACTTTCCTGCTATTTACTATTCTGTTCGTTACATTTCTGTTACACACTTCACGCACGTTTTTAATTTTATGCTATTTACTTTACCATCATTACCTTTCTGTCATTTACTATTCCTCTTCATAAGTACACAAAACCCACTCACTAATTAATCTGGCTAAACGATAACAAAAGTTGAGTACTGGAACTCGACCGTGTCCATTGGTTCGATACTTGGTTCTTACCTAAACTATATTACGTTGCGACATGTACACTTGCCTATTGTGTGTGTTTTTAAGTTAAAGTAATTATCATTTTATAAATTTAAAACCTGATCTCTTAAGACCGTCCTAAAAATATATTTATTATATTTTTATATACTAAAAACAACACATCAAAGTTTTTGGCGTCGTTGCCGGGGACACGGTGATTTCAAGAAAAATTCGAGTTAACGAATTAGTCTTTTTAACCTTAACATTTTTTATGGATTGTTTTGATTGTTCTTTACAGCAACTTTCATAGATGACAACTACGAGAGTTGTTATGAAGGATACCAAAACGACTATGAGTACCACTTTTCGGAGGTTTGGTGTGAGATATGTGGGGAGTCCCACTACACTCAAGATTGTTATCACTATCAATGGTATTCCACAAATTTCCACCAACCCTACTGGCAACCATATGAGGAAACCAGACCACCTCAAGAAATTCAACACTCAACTCTAGATTCTGTTTCATCATTTGGAAGAAATTAAGGTTCAACTCCTAAAGAGCTCTCCAACTGAACAACAATTTTTTCGTCATTTAGAAGAAATTAAGGTTCAGATCCTAAAAAGCTATCCAAATAAACGACAAGATGATTCCTTCAAAGTCCAAGAATCGGAAGTTATAGTTCCAACATCTCTAGTAAGGTCGAGTGACTCTAAGGAGCAAGAACCTTCCATCTTCACAAGCATGGATCAGACGGAGGTGAGACCGGGTGATTCAGAAGAGACGGCTACTACAACTTTACAATCACTTCTTGACTTCACTGAGAAGCTTGAAGCTAAACAATCAAAGGAGCCAGAAGAGAGAAGATCTAAAGAAGAACTGGTAGGAATCCTAAATATGGAAGCACAGGAGGATGTAATCACCAACAAACAATTGGCAATGGTGGCACTTCTTCCTTGCAACGGTGATAGCTGGCCTGTGACCAAGCATATCAATGAATCATTCCATGAATCATTCCATGAATCACTTAAGCCACAGGATAGGGCATATCACTCTGAGGACAACTTCTCATGGAAGAAGCAACGTTCATCCAATGAAGATTAGGTGACAAAATTATCATATCGGGGTGACCGTCTCCTTCACTAGATGGGTTTCTTGAATTTTGGTCCAGGAAATTTCAAATGGTCGTGGCGTGATTTAATTACACCATTTTCTTTAGGTGCTCTATTATAGAGAATTCTAAATTTGGCAGGATTACAAAAATTTTCAAAATTTCAAATCGATCCATCGAAACTAAAATTAAAACTATAAATAGAATTTGAAAATATATAAATCAATGATTCACCCGTTTTAGCATTAAAAAGTTGAAGGTATAAAAATTAGAAAATTGGGGAAAATCTTTGATTTGTGAAATTGGGCCACTTAATGGGAGAATTTTGCTCGGACCACTGGGATAAACCTCCAACGGCGTTTGCCACATGATCCGGCTCATCGAAACCTTTCCTTCCCTTGGTCGGTGGCCCTTTAACTCAAAACGTAACTCAAGTTATGACCGTTTCAAGTTTGGACACTTTTTACCCTGTTTTTCTCTGTCCAGCTGGTCCAGGATGGACTCCACTAATTCCTGGATCAACTTATTATCATTGTACGTATGGTTATCAAATGGGTTGGATAAACCTTTCTATATTACAAGCCACCCATTTGACTGATTATCCAACCCGAAGAAAGACTGATGAAGCACGTACTGGTCTCGCCAACGACCCTTAAATAAACGTGGCGCTTTCGGGAGGCAGCCCGATAATCATGAATAAATTGAGAGGTTGGTGCATATGGCAGAATCATGGACCTCAGGTTTGACTTTTCAAATTCAAGTTTCTCATATTTTAGCCCCAGGTATGCCCTCTCGATACTAAGACCTTAGTATCTTAACTACTACATTTTATTTTCCTTGTCTGCTTTTATGTTTTCCCTTATGTGTCAGGTAAAATAACATCACCAGATAGTCTCTCTACTTCTTTGAGTAATCACACTCCATCTCTACAACCTGAGGAATCGGAAACCACATCAAATTTCTTTGAAATTCGATGAAGTCTTTGAAGCAAAGTGTTGACAGCAACAATAAGTTTCGGTCTTAGGTTATACACCGAATTGACCGGGGGAGTACCAGTTTCTTTTCCCTTAAAACTTCATGCATTAAATTCCTGTATAGCATTTCATTACATGCATTTGTACATTGAGGTCAATGCACAATTTTAAGTGTGGGGTGGGGAATTAGAGGTTCAGGACTACTTGTAACCTTAAAGCAGTAAAATTTAACTTTTGATTTTCTACCCATTTGACTAAAACATTACAAAAATCTACCTTTTGAAAAACCCGAAAAATTTTCAAAAATTTTAAACTTTAAATCTAAATCCCTTTGAGTTCGCACCTAATTAAATAAAACGAAGACATGGCAAGTAGAAACACATCGATATTAAACATAACAAGTCGCTAAACCCTTTTCCATCCGTTTTCATGTTTGAATAATCTGAGCCTTTTCACAAGCATTATTATCATTATTTTTGCATGCTCTTTCGTTTGGTATATTGAGTGTTTATTCGAGCGAATTTTATGCATAATTAGAACTTGTATAACTTATACATATCAAGATCATGAACTAGTAGAAGTATGAAAATGATTGAGGCACCTAGGACTTTATTACCCTTATATATTATCCTTAAACTCTAAAATTACCAAAAATATTATCCGCCTAAATAGCCCTCTGAGCCTTAGCCTTTTCTTTTCGACTACCCACATTTATCACCCAACTAGCCTTTCGTAAACACTGGTTATTGGCTTAATGTATTTAAATGGAAAAATTATCTTATGTCGTCATTTCAAGTTTATTACCATTGAGTTAACTTTGGAAATAATCTGTTTCACTCAAAGGAATTGGAATATACAAGAAGGTGGATGTATTAGGAAGAAACAGCCGAATTATCTGCAATGAATTGATGGAAAAATTATTTCAAAGAAATTGAGGAAAAAAAATTATTGAAGAATTTAAAAAAAAAAAGTTGGTCTTTTACTAGTCAGACCTTAAAGAGCTGGACATGCATTCCTTTGATTTCAATTTGCTTTTCTGCCTTTATTTCGCAAAGCCTGAATTACCGCCCGAACTCCGAGAAAAGATTTTCAAAGCAACTAGTGATGTAAGAAAACGGTGGCGCAAGCAAGAACAACTTCCACCATTCTGCGGCTTGTCAAAAAGTGCTGCCAAAAGAAGAGTCAAAAGATACGGCAAATGTGTAAAGTGTGGCAACTGGAGCCACGATGAAAAGTGTAGCAAGAATCAAACTTTTTCCCAAAGTGAGTATACGCACCTGATCCAAATAGGAGCTGTTAGGCTACAAGCCGAAAGATCCATGCGCAAAGGCAGCAGGGTGTATTACGCAGTAAGGGAAGAGTTGAGAATGATAAGAGATCTTGGTCTTGGTAATCTGACCATAAACGAGCCCTCAGATTAGTTATACCCTCATGATCTGAGTACTGTAAAGGGACCTGTTAGTATTTCCATTTTCAGCTATGAGGCCGTAGCTATGTGTTTCACGATAGCTGCAGCCCATCAAACCCTTTAAAAAATCCCTAAAAATCCAAAAAGATTTTCATTTTCACCCTTTATTTTTGCTTTGGCCACATTACAACCCTTTAAAATCCTCTTGATTCATGCATACTACTTAGTTAATTGATGGAGACTTGATTTGCGTATAAGCTTATGACCATTGCATAATTCGATTTGAACTTGAGTGTTCAACTTAACTTACATTATCCATACATATATAACCCTAAGAGTTGAGTGAACATTGTGAGGAGTGATAGGTTATGCATAATTGAAGTTCTATTAGGCTTGTCATGGATTCCATCATAGAAAAAACACAAAAATAGAACAAGTAACTCAAGAGTTATCCCGGAGCTTCGACTTGTTTGGAGTTCCATTACCTTTGTAAAGTTTTTAGTTATGCGTCTGATTATGCATGAGTTTTCTTCAGGACAAGCAAAGTCTAAGTGTGGGGTATTATGATATCTCCTAAATTATACATGTTTTGCATGCATAATAATCCCCATATTATGGCACTAATTAATGAATATCCTTGCAATTGATACTTAAAACGTTAATATTTTGAAATTGCATGATATTCGGTGTGAAAATATAACCAAGACTAAAATCAATCAAAAACACCAAGAAATCAAGCCTTTTGGAAGATCATTCCCAAGCCTTGACCCCCACGAAGTAAAAACTGGACCACAGGAAGTCAACCAGCAGCTAAAAGACAAAACTGGGCAGCAAGAGAGGGATGTATGGTTGTGCATCCCAATGCACGGGCATGCATTGCCCTATCTTGCTCCCCAAGGCCTAGTACACTGTCCTGTGTACCCTGTTTGATTCCCGAGGTGTTTGCACGACCGTGCAATCCAATGCACGTCGTGCATTGCTCATTTTGAGGCCTATAAATAGATGGCTTATGTTCTTCATTAGACACACATCAACACACCCTATAACACCCATCCATACCTCAAGAACACGCCAGAGAGAGCTTATTTCATAGTTAGAGTAGAGAGTAGAGAGTAGTGAGTAGAGGGGCTCTTCCTCCTTGTTCTGCAATAGGGGAGCTGTAAGGCCCCAAAACCGGGTGACCTCACTTGTTGGATTTACTCATAAACATAGTCATTAATTACTGAACTTTTAATTAAAAACATTCAAACACAGCGGAAACATTCGACATTTAAGTATATTACAGCGGAAGTCTTAACATTCAAAACATTAACCATTGTCTAATCAAAACATAAGGTGGGATGTCAGTCACACGCCGGGCAGCCTTCACGCCTTCGCACGGCCCTTGCCTTTGTTACCTGAAATGTATACTAAAAGTCAGCTAACGCTGGTGAGTTCTAGTTTAATGCGATTAGATATAAACATTCTTATCTTTACTTTATAAGTATGAATTATTATAAGGTCATTCATATAAATACGTATTCATAACTTTTGCTTTTCTTTCATCCTTCTTTTCTTTATTTTTGTGATATACGCAGTAAATGACGGGTTGATCACCCATATGTGTATGACCAATAAATGGTAAAGAAAGTAAAGGTGAATGCATATCTATGTAATCACATAAGAATGTTGAAGAAGGAATGTAAAGAAAAGAAAAGGGTGAATGCATATATATATATGTAATCACAAAAATAAAGAAAAGAAAGATGAAAGAAAAGCAAAAGTTATGAATACGTATTTATATGAATGACCTTATAATAATTCATACTTATAAAGTAAAGATAAGAATGTTTATATCTAATCGCATTAAACTAGAACTCACCAGCGTTAGCTGACTTTTAGTATACATTTCAGGTAACAAAGGCAAGGGCCGTGCGAAGGCGTGAAGGCTGCCCGGCGTGTGACTGACATCCCACCTTATGTTTTGATTAGACAATGGTTAATGTTTTGAATGTTAAGACTTCCGCTGTAATATACTTAAATGTCGAATGTTTCCGCTGTGTTTGAATGTTTTTAATTAAAAGTTCAGTAATTAATGACTATGTTTATGAGTAAATCCAACAAGTGAGGTCACCCGGTTTTGGGGCCTTACAAGTTGGTATCAGAGCAATAGTTTGAGAGATTCAGACATCCCTAAATGTCTGGACTCAAACTGATAATGGGACCAACGCATGGATGTCAGTACGGGTAGCCAACGCCAACGCTAGCACGGTAAGTAAGTAATAAAGTTAATGCTCTTGCATAAGAATAGATACCATAACTTAGAACAAATAGATGTTAATGCCATGACTGATTTGAAGAGTTTTGAACCCGAAAGGCAATGTAAATTAGTAATCACAAACCGATCACTGTAATTAAGAATTTGCCTTGCTCGTACTGTTCGAAACTATGATCTGAAGAAATGACATTGATGTATTCCCTCTTTAACTATCAGGAAATTAAGAGCTATGGCTGGTGGAGGAAGAACAGGACCTCGTGGTGGTCGCACTGGCCGACGGGGTAGACCTCCGTTGAACCAAAGAATCGAAGAAGAAGAGAGTGTGCACGCAGAGCACACCGAAAGTGTGCACGAAACAGAAGTGACCCCAGTTAAGGACGACAGTCCAGGGTCGATACAGTTGGAACCTGAAGTCAGGGATGCAATTGCCCGTGAAGTTGTGCTCACTTTGAGGAAGGTATTGCCTGATCTACTATCCGAGGCAATCAAGAAAAGTAAAGAGGAAGATGAAGGGGACAAGGAAGAGAAAGTATATGATAGCGATGGGGATGAAATAAAGATAGGATCGAGCAACCGTGGGTGTACTTACAAAGGCTTTAAGGACGGAGACCCACCCAAGTTCAATGGGAGCAAGGATTCAGTGGTAACACTTGAATGGATTGAGAGAATGAATGCGGTAATCAACATCAGCGAGTGTCGACCAGACCAGGCTGTTAAATACGTTGCTCACTCTTTCACCAACGAAGCACTAAGTTGGTGGAGGAATATTCAGAGAACTAAGTCCCCAAATGCTATAAACAGAATGACATGGGACGTCTTGAAGAAGCTGATCATCCAAAAGTTCTGTCCACAGAACGAAATTGATGGAGTGGAAAATGAATTCCTAAACCTCAAGGCTGGAAACAAGACGCACCGCCATTACACTTCGAGATTCAATGAGCTAGCTCAACTAGTCCCCCACCTGGTAGAAACTGAAGACCGTTTGATCAAGTACTATGTTAAGGGGCTGCCACAACGGGTCCGTGTTCATGTAAAAGCTAACCTACCCTCGACCTTCGAGTCGGTAGTAAATCTGAGCGAAATCGTCTACGACGACTACGCCAATGAGGACCCGGCACCTGAGACACAAAAGAGAAAATGGGAGAACCCGTCCAGAGGCACCGGAAGAGGGAACGTAACAGCTGAAACTAAGAAGCCAAGATTTGATGAATATGAAACTTGCAAGAAATGTGGAAGGCAACATCTTGGCGAGTGTCGAGTCGGCACCACCACATGCTATAAGTGCGGGAAGCCGGGGCACTTCTCCCGGGAATGTATAAGAAACGTCAAGTGTCAAGTATGTGGACTTTTGGGACATCTGACAAAGAACTGCAGGAAGGCCGGCCAATCTGGTTCGGGAAAAGATAGGGAGCAAGAACCGCAAAAGGCAAGGACTCGTGCCTATGCCTTGACCGAGGAAGAAGCAAGAGGAAACCCTGATGTTGTGTCAGGTACGTTCCTAGTAAATGATGAAAATGCTGCTATTTTATTTGACTCTGGTGCTAGTAAAAGCTTCATATCAACTGCATTTAGTCGTAAGCTGGATTGCACTATCAACACCATAGTAAAGGCCTTTAGCGTACAAACTGCCGTGGGTAAAAATTCGGCAGTGTTCCAAGTTACATTGGATTTTATCATAGAAATAGAGGGTCATAAGTTTCCTTCTAGGTTGTTCCTTCTTACCTTAGGAGGATTCGATATAGTATTGGGTATGGATTGGCTAGCTGCCAATGAAGCTCAAATCATATGTAAACATAAAAGAATACACCTCAAAGCTCCAAACGGCAGTCCAATTACGGTTTATGGGGATTGGAATTACACTATGCCGAACGTCATCTCGATGATTAAGGCCGAAAGTTACATGAGGCGCGGTTGCGAAGCTTATCTGGCGTATGTTATTGATGATAGAATGGAAACGAAAGAACTCAAGAATGTACCCGTGGTGTGCAACTTTCTGGAAGTATTCCCTGAGGATCTACCTGGGTTACCACCCGATCGGGAAATAGAATTTCAGATTGATTTATTGCCAGGAGCTGAGCCCGTTGCCAAAGCCCCCTACCGATTGGCTCCGTCAGAAATGAAAGAATTGATGTCTCAACTAGAGGAACTAACAGAAAAAGGATTTATTAGACCGAGCATCTCACCATGGGGCACTCCGGTACTATTTGTAAAGAAGAAGGACGGCAGCATGCGCATGTGCATTGACTACCGCGAACTGAACAAGAGAACAGTAAAGAACAAATACCCACTGCCCAGGATAGACGACCTTTTTGATCAACTACAAGGTACGAGTTGGTTCTCAAAGATCGATCTTAGGTCGGGTTACCATCAGTTGAAAGTAAGAGAGGAAGACGTACCAAAGACCGCGTTTCGCACACGTTATGGGCATTATGAGTTTCTCGTGATGTCCTTCGGATTAACTAACGCAGCAGCAGCGTTCATGGATTTGATGAATAGAGTATGTCGACCCATGCTGGATCGATCTGTGATAGTTTTTATAGACGACATACTGGTATATTCGAAAAGCGAGGGTGATCACCACTGTCACCTAAGGGAGGTTCTGGAGGTGCTAAAGCAGGAAAAGTTGTACGCAAAATTCTCCAAATGCGCGTTCTGGCTTAGGGAAGTCCAATTCCTAGGTCATGTAATAAACCCAAACGGCATCATGGTGGATCCTGCAAAGATCGAGACAGTAAAGGAATGGAACATCCCAAAGACACCAACAGAGATACGAAGTTTTCTAGGATTGGCAGGCTACTATCAAAGGTTCATTCAAGATTTCTCAAGAATTGTCTCGCCACTAACCAAACTGACACGGAGGGAGGTAAAGTATGAATGGGGTCCAACCCAAAACAACGCGTTTGAGGAACTTTAGACACGACTAACTCAAGCTCCAGTCTTAACACTACCTGAGGGAAATGAAGACTTGGTAGTCTACTATGACGCTTCAGGGTAAGGTTTAGGGTGCGTACTCATGCAAAGAGGAAAGGTAATTGCTTATGCATCGCGGCAACTAAAGATTCACGAGGTTAACTACCCAACACACGATCTAGAACTAGCAGCAGTAGTTTTCGCGTTGAAAATATGGAGACACTATCTGTATGGAGTTAAATGCACCATTTACTCCGATCACAAAAGCCTGAAGTACTTTTTCGAACAAAAGGAATTAAACATGAGACAAAGAAGGTGGTTAGAGCTACTGAAAGACTATGACTGTGAAATATTGTACCATCCAGGAAAGGCAAACGTAGTGGCCGACGCTTTAAGTAGAAAGGAAGAATCGGCACCTATCCGAATCAAAGCGTGTCAGTTGATTATAACACCAGACTTAATGGGTGAAATATCAAAGGCACAAGATGAAGCATTGTTAGAAAGAAATGTGAAATGAGAAAGAATAATAGGACAACAAGGGAACTTAGATGCGAATGCATACGGAGTACGAACTAGGTTTGGCCGGATGTGGATACCTAAGATTGGTGAGCTTAGAGCCAAAATACTCGATGAGGCCCATAAGTCTCGCTATTCTATCCACCCCGGGACAAACAAAATGTATCAAGACTTGAAGAAAGAATACTGGTGGCCTGGCATGAAGAATGATGTGACAGGATACGTGAGCAAGTGCCTAACGTGTTCTCTAGTTAAGGCCGAGCACCAGAAACCATGCGGTAAAATGCAACCTTTACCAATACCGGAATGGAAGTGGGAAGAGATCACAATGGACTTCATTACCAAGCTACCGCGAACAGCTAAAGGCAATGATACCATTTGGGTGATCGTCGACCGTTTGACGAAAAGCGCTCACTTCTTGCCAATACGTGAGTCTTTTTCGTCAGAAAGACTAGCAGAAGTATTTATCAAGGAGATTGTGAGCAGACATGGTATGCCGCTGTCAATTGTGTCCGACAGGGATACTAGATTCACATCAAGGTTTTGGAAGAAATTCAATGAAGCAATGGGCACTAGACTGAACATCAGCACCGCTTACCACCCTCAAACCGATGGACAATCGGAAAGGACCATTCAGACCTTAGAGGACATGCTCCGGGCCTGTATCATTGACTTCGGTGGGAGTTGGGATAGCCATCTACCATCGGCAGAATTTTCATATAACAACAGCTATCACACAACTATTGGCATGCCACCATTTGAAATGTTGTATGGGAGGAAATGTAGGACCCCGGTTTGTTGGGGGGAAATTGGACAGAAGGATTTTGCAAGTCTCGAAGTGGTCAAAGCTACTTCTGAGAAATTTGATCAAATCAAGGCTCGAATGGAAGCCGCAAAAGACAGACAGAAATCATACGCGGATAAGAGAAGGAGGGATTTAGAGTTTCAAGTAGGGGACATGGTACTGTTGAAAGTATCACCATGGAAAGGAATCATCCGATTCAGGAAGCGTGGCAAACTAAGTCCAAGGTTTGTCGGACCTTTCAAGATTTTAGCAAGAGTGGGTCAAGTTGCTTACAGACTCGACCTACCCGTTGAGCTTAGTGGAATACACCCTACGTTTTACGTGTCGCACTTACGCAAGTGCCTAGCTGACGACACAGCTCACATACCTTACGACGAGATCGAAGTGGATAACAGTCTAAATTATGTAAAAGAACCAATAGCCATTCTTGACCGAGCTGAAAAACGACTACGCAATAAGTCGATACCGTTAGTCAAGATACAATGGAAGCACATAAAAGGGTCAGAAGCTACATGGGAAAAGGAAGACGAGATGAGGGGACTATACCCTCAATTGTTTAACGTATGAACAGTTTCGAGGACGAAACCTCTTTAAGGAGGGTAGACTGTCATTTACTGCGTATATCACAAAGATATACGCCCTTGAGCTGTCCGGTCCTAGAAACCGTCCGCCTTAACTTTTGGTCCGGCCACCCTTCGGCCGTCCGACATAATCGCTCGTCTGCCATAAGGCATCCGTTTCCCACTTGAACTAATTATACAGCCGAATTATTGACTTAGCGACTTACTCCACCGTAGTGGCCTTTATTTAGTCTACCTTTCTAGACTTACTGTTTCTGGCTGCATAATAGTCAAGTGGTCGTCCGTCTACCGTAGTAGTCGTTAGCTTCGTTTCCGTCCATAACGTATACATACATTCATAACATGCAATATATATATATTTATAAAGCAAGATTTCATTCATTTACGTTATGCCATTCTTTCATTCATTCTTTGTAAACATACGTTTCATTCTTTATTTAATATCCATACTTCCTTTTACATATGTATCTACACATATACCTTAATATATCACGTATGATCACATTGACATTCATATCGTTTATTCATTTAGTGTATACACTTCAGCCCCAAAACATTTATAAATCATTTGCACATAACACAGAAGGGGGCACATAGAACTCACCTGATGAGTAGTTTCTGTAATACACTAAGCTGGCTACTGAGCTTCACTAATGTCACTCACGATCTGTATAATAAAGTCATACACATAAGATGGTGCTCCTAGATGACACTAGACATTACTATACTTGATCTTAGTAGTTTCGATGGGTTTACTTATATCGAAACTTGATAGTTTCGATAGATTGCCTCTGTCGAAACTTGTAGTTTCGATAGGTAGTTTCGATAGATAGTTTCGATAGGTAGTTTCTGTCGAAACTTGTAGTTTCGATAGGTTGTTTCGATAGATAACCTATGTATTATCTTAGCTTCGGCTCGGGGGCTCATATCGAAACTATGGTAGTTTCGATTGGGTCTGCATATATCGAAACTGGGTAGTTTCGATAGGTCTGCACACATCGAAACTAAGTAGTTTCGATGGGTCTGCACATCGCCTTCCCCAAAAATCCGAATGTTCTGCATGCGAATCTGATCATGTCGATATCTAAGTTTTCTTTGATCAAAACGTTCGTTTTTCATTCTAGATGCTATACCTAAGTTCACTTTCGAGTTTCATCCGAAAAATCGTTATCTTTTAGCCAAAACCCGAAACTACCCAAAACGAACAAAAACTCATAATGTGATCGAATCATTACCTGGATTGGATTTCTGATTAAGAGGATATGATCACGAGAACAGCAGCAACGTTCTCCTCAATTCCCGTGTTGATCCGTCACTTTCTCTCTCTAGACCCGAGCTCTCCTTTCTCTCTCTAAAAGTTGCGTGCGTTGGGGAAATGAGCAGGGAAGAGGGCTGCCTTGCCTCTTATGCGCATGGGCTTCCCTCGGCCCATTGAAGCCGGGCCCAGGCCCGCTCCCTTTTTATTTAAATATTCCAACTAAATCACCGGTCTTGCTATATTTATTCGTTTTATTATTTTTGGGATGTTATAGGAGCATACGAAACTCAGCGTTATGATAGTTAGTATGGCCATTCGTGGCTAGACTCTTTGTATTTCTAGGGTGAAGATGAAGTTTGGTGCATGTTAATGTTTAACGTATTAATCCAAGTGATGTGTTTATGTCTTTAATCATTCGTCCTTAAAACCACTATTTTGGTGGGCTTTTATTATTGTGCAAATCCATCTTTATATTTGTGAGTGTTCTTGATTTTTAAAGTGTAAAACATTATTAATCAAACTTCTCTTGAAGATTGTACGTCTTTATACAAGTAGAGATTGATAAGCCAAGGTTTGGTCAACACTATTAATGTCGTACGTCTTTATATGAACTTAGTATGCGACCAAGAATTGGTGAACTCATGTTGGGAGCGGTACGTATTTATACTTGGTCCCATTGTTGCACCGCCTCCCGGTGAACAAAAAATAATCACTTATTTAACTAAAATACAAAGCATTTTACGTTCGATGTCTTAAACTAACCCGGCGATGACCATTCGAAGGGTTGAGGGTAACTGTTGTCCTTAACGGGAGGCACTACCACTTTTTAAATATTTTAATTTGCAAATCAAATGTCGTGAGGACGAGGATCTAGCGGTGACCCAGTCACAAGTTTGTAGTAGTCATATCACTGGATTAGTCGACTTAACATTATCACGTACCAAGCGGATTCAAATCCCGAAGCAATACTCTTCGTGACGTGATCATTTCCAAGATATTTACTTTCCTGCTATTTACTATTCTGTTCGTTACATTTCTGTTACACACTTCACGCACGTTTTTACTTTTATGCTATTTACTTTTCTGTCATTTACTATTCCGCTTCACTAGCACACAAAACCAACTCACTAATTAATCCGGCTAAATGATTACAAAAGTTCAACCGTGTCCATTGGTTCGATACTTGGTTCTTACCTAAATTATATTATGCTGCGATAGGTACACTTGCTTATTGTGTGTGTTTTTAAGTTAAAGTAATTATTATTTTATAAATTTCTTACCTGATCTAGTGAAACCATTTCTAAGACTAATATATATATATATATATATTTATATATATTTAATTTAATTATCACATGACACATCAAATTTTTATATACTAAAAACGACACATCAAAGATACGTCTAAAGGCGTACTTAAAGATTTTGCTTTTCATTTGCTTTCGTCTATTAAATAAGAAAAATACAAAAAGATTTTGTCGGTTCTTTTGAGTCTGCCTATAGTTGTTCAATTGAGTCTGCTTTAATTCTTTTTTGATTCAAGAAAATTACAAAAAGAGTCTGCTTTAAGTTTATTAGTGTCAAAAAAATACAAAAAGTGTCTTCTTTAAGTTTATTAATAAAAGAAAAGAACCAAAAAATTGTGTTTCTGCTTGAGTAGGGGGTTTGCAACTAAATGGGAAGTGATATGACTGTTCGTTTCTTAAGGCTAGGATCAACACATGTAAGGCATTAAATTGAAATGACTAGGATCTTTGTTGGATATGTTGATAGGCTCTGCATGTTATACACTTGAACTAAATTATCTTATGGCCTTAGTGGGGAAAATCTCATAGACTAGTGTAATTGTTCATCCCTGTTAAGAATTGAAAACTTAAACATAAAGGTTGATGAACTGTGGATAAACCATGATTTATTGGGATTGCACAAACCGAGATCCTTCACAAAAGGGTTGCGAGCTGACTTGTTACAATTATGTGCATATAGTATATGTATTTATAAATAAAAGACATGCAAGAGGTGAAAAGATACTCAATGAAAGTGCAAAGCTAATCTGCAAAGCAGAATTTTGAGCAAAAAGACACGCAATGTTATTTTTGTGCATTAGGAAAAAATATGAAGATATGTCTAAAGGCGTACATATAAATATAATTGTATATATTTTTCTTTTGGGCCATGGTGACTGATATAAAAGGTTTTTGACGAATTCAGGATACGTAAGTTCGTCGTGCTGTATTCCTGGGCAAAATTTTGATATTCCTAAAATCAGTTCGCAAACTCATGCTAGTTATGATCAATTAGTTATTAATTAGGTGTGCAAAACATCATGAGGAAGGGAAAGTTTACCTGTGTAAGGACCAAAAATATAATAGGCTGACACATCAAAGAATCACCGAGTTGTTTAGAAGTTCGGAGACTTTAGGGCCGGCAACATACTTGAAGTATGCGGCAGCATACTTCAAGTATGCGGTACAACATACTTGAAGTATGCGGTCCAGGCCCAGGCCCACCGAATACTTTATGTTTTAGTATAAATAGATGTGTTTGTAACAGTATTCTGGTGGGACGACTGAGACAGTCAGAGAGTGGGACGAGTCAGACAAGTGAGACAGTTAAAACGAGTTGTTAAATGATATTGTATGGTGTAATAAGTGTTTAATCAATATACGAATCGTTTTATATTTGAGTGTGTCTCGTCGTTATTGTTTCTACCTACAAGTCACGTGTCGAGTCTGTTTCTGCCAGGTTCAACACGCTGTTGAATCCGTTGATTGAAGATCCTCAGGATATCAGAACTTTAATATTGGTATCAGAGCCTTACCGCTCATTCGATGAAGCTTGCAACAGATTTCTTTGACTCGTGAGGTATCAACGTTACTGTTTTCGTTTGAATAAACTGACTTGTTTGTTTTGGAAGAGTTTCTAGAAAGATTCACAGGTATTAGACTTCTGTTCAGTCGTGTTTGTTGAAGAGTTTGATTGATCAAATTGATTTTTCTGCTGGTAAATCGAAGTTTTCGGTTCATTCTTCATTTGGGAAGATTGCGGTTTTCAAGTTTGCGGGTCTTGAAGTTTACGGTTTGTTAGGTTTGCAGTATTTCCTAATTTACAAATTTCTAAGTTTGCGGTTATCAAAGTATACGGTATTCAAAGTTTGCAGTATTTGAAGTATACGGTATTCGAAGTTTGCGGTTTTCAAAGTTTACAGTTTTCAAAGTTTGCGGTTTTTCAAAGTTTACGATTTTTCAAAGCACTCGTCATCGGGGGTTAATACTTTTTGTTACGTGAACTTGTGACATGGGAGAAAGTAGAAAGGAGATGTTGAAGAAAGAGTTTAATATGTTCAATCATGTTAGAGGTGAATATTTGGAGGCTTAGATTAACAGAGTCACGCACTTGATGACGGAGATGAAGAGTGCTGAAATAGAGTTGACAAAGGTAGAAATCAATAAAAGGCTACTCAACTCTTTACCAATAACCTGGAACTTCAACTGCACCACCATCAAGAGAACCAAGGGCATGTATCAAACATCCTTGAGTGAGCTGATTTCTATTTTGTACTCTTATGATATGGAAGATAAACAGTATCACCTTAATCATATGAGTCCAATAGATGTTTCTGAAATTGCTGGAGCCAGTACATCCACTTCATGTGAATAAAAGGCACTTATGAGCCAGCAAGACAGGAGTGATAAAGTTCAAGATTTGGAAGTGAAACAACATCATGCCTTCGTGGTTGAGGTCACCGACACTGAGGTAACCAAAGATCTTTGATCTGCTATTTGTATTGAGAAAGTTAATCGTTACAAAGATGATAACGATATCTTAAATCAAGAAATAACAAAGCTTAGATATTCCAACTCAGAACATAAACGATCAGAAAAGATTTTATAAAATTGAAGCAAGCAAAAATGATTTTTCATAACTTGAATTGGATTTTATCAATAAGGAATGTCTTTATCGTGATGCATTAAAACTGATAGACGACCTTAGCTTAAAATTAAATGATGTTGTGACTTAATTGGCAAACACCAAACTAACGATCGAGAAAATTGAACACTCTCGATCAGTGGTGTATAACATGATCGATTCCCAAGTTAGAAGAAAGGGGAATCCAGGGGTGGGTTATCATGCTGTGGAACATCCATTTAATGAAAATTTTTCATCTTTACCAAATGACTACCCTGAAAATGTTGAGATGGATTACGGTCTAGCATGTGAGCCTTCATCATCAAAGTAGTTAACTCCTGAGACTGCTAGTCCTGTGACCCCCTGTGTATTGATAATGATTCTAAGCCTTGTGCAGAAGAAGGTTTAGTAGAAGATTGGGATACCGATGACGAGGAAGAGAGTAAAGAAAAAGAACCTGAGAGTGTTACGAAGTTTGTCCCTAGAAAAACTAATGATATTTTTGGAAAAAGGAATCAAATTAAGTTTGTGAAGGGTGGTGAGTTTGAAAAAGAGGAAAATATCTTTAAAAAATGTAATCATGATTTTGTCAAAAACAAGGCTGCAAATTCTAGAAAGGTTAATCAAAGAAACTCAAAACCATATGTCAGTCAATTGAACCATAAACAATCTCCTCAAAAGTTTACAAAGAGTGAATTTATTCAAAGTTTGATAATCATCATAGAGTTTTTGAATAAAAATTTAGAAGAGAAAAGACAAATTGTATCAGGAGAAATCATAGAGAATATGATAGAGAGTCTGTTAGGAGAGATGATAGAAGAGATCACAGGCACACTGAGCATACAGGTTACTTGAAAAGGTCACCTCCTCAGTCATCATCATGGTTCAACAGATCAGGATATGCTCCTTATGCTAGGAATCATACATGCTACACATGTGGCAAAGCTTGTCACATTGCAAGAAATTACACACATCGTCCTTATGAGCCCTATTATTTGCAAAATCAGAGGGCTAGACAAAGGGAAAAGTATTATTCTAAGCCAATGAAGGTTGAAAAATCTAAGGCAATGAAGAATAAGCATCCTAAAGTTAAGCCTTCTGATGGTGATTGGAATGCTGCTAAGAACAAACAAAAGGTTTTTCGTGAAAACAAGCAATGTGAAAAACCTAAACAGGAAGAGAAACCAAAAGTTGGTACTCCTCAAGTAACTAAAAAGTTTGTTAAACCTACACCAATTTGGAAAACTAAATCAAAAGCAGTTGAATCACGAGTGTTAGAGAACAATAAGGATATGTGCGTACATGAAGTATCTTACATTGATGCTTTGGACTACCCAGGACCACTATGGCTTGGGTACCTATGTCTAACTCACTTGCTTGAAACATGCAGGAAAGGAGGACTGTCAACAACCTATGGTATGTTGATAGTGGTTGTTCCAGGCACATAATGCGGGACATCTCTCTACTACATGATATCAAACACTTTGATGGAGGGTATGTTTCCTTTGCATTAGATAAATGAGGTAAGATCAGCATGAAAGGTACGGTCACTAATGGTACTCTTTGCTTTGAGGATGACATTTATGTTTAAGATGTTTTTACAAAATCCTTTGATCTGACCAGACTCGATTTTCTGGTTCAGTGTTTCAAAATGTTCTACTTCGATTAACGAGTCACAAGTTCGGTCACCAAAAATATTTTTTTGTTTATTTTGTCTTTCTTAGGATATAATTTTGTTTTGTTTTGTTTTGTTTATTAGTTGTACAAAAGCAAAAGTTTTGGGGGAGAAAATTAAAAAAAAAAAAAATACCAAAAAGATTTTATCTTTGAGTCTTTTTATTTTTAAGTCCAAAAAAATACAAAAAAAGGTTTCATGTTTATGTCTTGTTTTATTACTATGAAAATTGAGAACTCTGTCAAATGGGAAATGATAGTACATCATTTTAGAAGTCTGATCATCATGTGTAAGGCCTGTAGTTGAAAAGATTAGGATCTTAGGGTGATATGTTGATAGGCTTTGCTAAAACTGTAAAGACAACATGATAGCGTTTCACTTAAACATAAAGGTCATTATCGAAGTGGGGAACATCTCATAGATTGGTAGAATAACTCTTTCCTGTTAATAATCGAACACTTAAACATAAAGCTTGATGAACTGTGGATGAACATACTATCTCTAGATTGCACAAACCGAGACCCTTCACAAAGGGGTTGCGAGCTGAGTTGATACAAGTCTGTATATATATATATATATATATATATATATATATATATATATATATATATATATATATATATATATATATATATATATATATATATATATATATATATATAGATAAAAGACATGCAATAGGTGAAAAGACACTCAATGATAGTATAAAGCAGAATTCTCAGCAAAAAGACACGCAATGTTAATGTCGTGCTATAGGAAAATTTCAAAAGATATGTCTAAAGATGTACATATAAGTATACTTGTAAATATTTTTCTTTTTGGGAATATGTGACTTGGAAGGAATCTCTTATCAGAGCATGTAAGTCCGTAGTGCTATGACCCTAAGCATTTACTGTTTTTGAACATGTAAGTCCGTCGTGCTATGTTTTTTAATCAAATTTGTCAGAGATTTCCTGAACAGCCCACAGACTCGTGCTAGTTATGCTCTTTTAGTTATTATTTAGGTGCTCAAAATATCATGAGGAAGGGAAGGTTTATCCGATAAGTTGTCGGGTCCATTCAGTTTATCAAAAACTCATCTAATTCAAATTATAATAAATGCAGGTTTTTGAGATGTGAGTGTGGGACCCACTAAGCCATGAATAATTACTACCCAGAAAACATGATAAATTCATTCACTGCTTGCTTGTCAATTAAGGTATAAAGGTTTCAGTTTAAAAGGATACTGTATATTGCAATCACCTAGACCTACCTAAGAAAATGAACGGCTAACAAGTATGCTTTGGTCTGCACTAGAATGATATGATCCCATAACAGAGTTTCTCTAAAAAATAACGCGTTTCAGTAAGTGTCGTATGTTGTCAAAAAAACAAAAAGATTTTGTGTTTTTAGCTTACTTTAAGTTATTTTTGTCTTTTGTTGGTTAAAATGACCGTTCTTGTTTGATTCAATAATCGTGAAAGAGAGGTTTTTATTAAAAAATTGGAAAGTTTCAAGGTTTTATGAGTTTGAGCATACTTGCATTTTGCGCATACTTGTATTTGAGTGAACTTTCAGGAGCAACAAGATAACATTCCTTATCCAAGGGATGATGAAGAACAGATCAACATTGTTGCACCAAGTGTCATCACTGCCGAAAAGCATGATATTTTCCAAGAAGAAAATGAAGAAGAAGATGTTGACTCTTTAGAAACCGAAAGTGACAGAGAGAAAGTACCGATCAACAAACATCATAAAGCGATATTACAAAAGAGAAAGGCTGTTGGCAATCCTCCTCCTAATAACTATTCTCAACATATTGATGATTTTAATGATGCTGGTTTTGATGTTTAGGCTGATCACACTCCAAAGAAAAGAACGAAAGCAAGTGAACAAAACAACAGCCTCCGCAAAGTCGTTCGTGAAGGTTTTGGGAATAGTACTGGAAAAGAAGTTATTGCAAGAGGTGGTGATCATTCAGTCGATTTTGAAATATTAAGACTGCTTTGAATGCATCAGCATAGGGGGAGATTGTAAGGACCAAAAATATAATAGGCTAACGCATCAAAGAATCACCGAGTTGTTCAGAAGTTCGGAGACTTCAGGGCCGGCAGCATACTTGAAGTTTGCAGTACAGCATACTTGAAGTATGTGGCCGAGGCCCAGGCCTACCAAATACTTTATGTTTTAGTATAAATAGATGTGTTTGTAACAATATTCTGGTGGGACGACTGAGACAATCAGAGAGTGGGACGAGTCAGACAAGTGAGACAGTTAAGAAGAGTTGTTAAACGATATTGTACTGTGTAATCAGTGTTTAATCAATATATGAATCGTTTGATATTTGAGTGTGTCTCGTCTTTATTGTTTCTACCTACAAGTCACGTGTCGAGTCTGTTTTCGCCAGGTTCAACACGCTGTTGAATCCGTTGATTGAAGATCCTTAGGATTTCGGACCTTTACAACCTAATAAGCTATGGGGTCCATTAAAGTTCATCAAGAATTCACATAATTCACAGTCATTAATTACAGGTTTATGAGATATGAGTGTGGGACCCATTAAATCATAAATAACTTTACCCAAAACATGATAATTTAAATCACAGTGCAAAACTTAGGTTTGACACTAAAGTATGAGTTTAAAAGGATTCAAATATTGGCAATCCACTTTACCTGTCTGAGTAAATACATGCTAAAAAATGTTCCTTGGTCTGCCTATAGAACGATATGATCCTATTGCAAACTTCCTAAAGGCTTTTTGTTACAAGTTTGTGTTAATATTTTTTAGTTTTATTTTTGTGTTTATTTTTAATTGCAATTTGTTTAGAAAATTCCAAAAAGATTTTATTTCAAATTTTATCTGTATTGGTACTTCAGTTTTAGTTTAATTTTTAGTTTTTCTATTTTACTTTTATTTTATGTTTTCAAAAATTAACCGTTCTTGGATTTAAAGACTTATCATCAAAAGAATTAAAATTTCAAAAGTCTGATAGTACGTGGATGTACTAGGTATTCGTGTGAATACTGGATCCATGTTGCATATAAATGCTTGCTTACACAATTTCTGAGAATTTGTAGGATTTGTTTCAAATTAAGGACCAGGGGTTGAAGAAGAATGAAATGTTGTCAATTGCTGACAAGCTTGAAGTACCACCACAACAAAATGTACTTGATTCAGAAGAACCTGATGTGTTTTCATCTTTTGACAATGAAAGTACACATGAAGAAGTACCTGTTAATCTGCTTGAAAGAGAAAGAATGAAAAAGAAAAGAGCTGCTGAGAATCCTTCTCTCACATCCTCTTTTAGCTAGATGATCAAGCAAATGCTGATTAGGATCTAACTCCAAGTGAAGAAGAAGTCACCCAAGTTTGAGAGTTCAGAAATGTTGAACCTTATCAACACCAACATCGACACCACAACAACAACCACAGATTTTGATGAAAATTGTGTATGAAGGAAGTGGTGATCACAGTGCTACGTTCGAATTATGAACATCATTTGATAGCATCAGCCTAGGGGGAGATTGTTGGGTCTATATTTGTGAGGCTGACGTATCAAATAAATAAAAGTATTGGTGTTACCGAATAGAAGGGTATTCGGGATGTGTAATCGTGAACTTGGTTCACGAATTGGGTCTTGGGCCGGCCATGGGCGAGAACATGTATACGTGGTCTTAGTAATGTTTAGGCTTAGTATAAATACATGTATTCATGACCTAAATTAGGTTAGACGTGAAGTTAGACGTTCGGAGAGGGTTAGCAGCTTTGGCATTTGTTCTTTGTAATTTTCGAGTGCAATATACGAGTTTTACATTGATATTTGTGTACTTGAATCACCATACTTGATAGTTTCCGCCTATTGAGTGTGAGAATTACTATCGTGTGTGTTTATTCGAAGATCCATTAGAGTTTGGGACTTACAGTAAAGAAACGGCTAAGTAAGAATTTACATGAGGTATTATAATACGTTTTACTCAGTAGTGTAAAGTATATTTAAAGTATGTTTTCATTAAACAAATTCTATATGAATAACATGAGAATGCAAGGTTACTTATTAAATGTTTTGAAAACTTGAACTCACCAGCGTTATCTGACTATTTTAGTATGAACGTCAGGTAGCAAAGGAAAGAAAAGGACATGAAGCTCTCAGATCTTGGTTAAGGATAAGGCGTGATGGTTGCCCGGCTACAAGACTGACATCCCTTTTTATGTTTAAGTTCTAAGATTATGTGTTAGACAATGTTTCAAACAAGTAAGACTTTCGCTGTATGTAACATAATGATGTACGTTTCCGCTATGTTTTAAAAAGTTTTAGTTTATCCAGCTTTTCATTACTTTGTTTATGAGTAAATCTAACAAGTGAGGCTTCGCGCGTTTGGGGCCTTACACGGGAAACTATTCAACGCTAGCGAAGCATCTGAGCATCCTTCCATTCTACACTTATCCAGAATATGCATACTAAAAAGTTTGATTTGCTGAGTGAGTTATGGTTTTACATAAAACATTAACTTCAAATATTATGCCATAACGTAAGCATTCAACTTCATTAATAAAAACCATTTGTAAACATGCTAAAACATAACATAACATAACATAAGTCAAACATATATATCGAATATGCGCATTCTCATAACCGTCAATTCCTCATATCCGTCAATTCCAACTTCCAGCACGGCTACCTATAGAGTAACACGTATCGACTTCCAGCACAGCTACTCTGTAGAGTAACACGAACCAACTTCCCGTACGGCGACTCCGTAGAGTGACACGTGCCAACCTCCGACACTAATGTGTTAAAATATCAGGGACACGTTAACCCCGAGATGACGTTTAACACCCCGAAATAACGATAAACAATAAAACAATATGGGAACGAATAAATGACATTATAAAAAATAACGGGCTCGTAGGTTAGGGTCTTGGGCTAGGCTTTGGAAGACGCAAGGGGAGGGAGGGAGGTAAAACCCTAGTCACCCTCCACTAGCACATTCACCATCTTAAACCTAGAGAGAGAGAGACTAGAGAGAGAAAGCTCCAAAGATCCACACTGAGACCTTCGTGTTGCTCTCGATCCTTGCTGGAACACCTCTGCAGGCTGGAGAAGAAGGATTAACGCGAAAACAGGTATCAAATCGTTCTCCGAATTGATTTCTGTTTTGAAAGTGGGTTTTAGGGTTTCAAAGTGGGTTTTCATAAAAGTTTGGATTTTTACGTTTAGATTAGCTTAAAAAGTATATATCTGGCTTCATGGAAGCTAGATATAAGTTTTGGACGTAAAAAGATCAAAACTTGGATCAAAAACGAAGAAATCAGCCAAGATCAAATGAATCGTCCGAAATCTCCATGAATGGTCTGAAAACTCTGATACATCCGAAAAGTATTTCGGACACCATAGATTTCGGACAGAACATTTCGGTCGAAAAGTATTTCGGAAAAAAAGGGATTTCGGACACATGTTTTCGAACGAAACAGTTTTCGGACAAAAGTTTTTGAACGAAAAAGCCATGTAATAGAAAATAGTTTTAACATAGGAGTTTTCGGTTGAAAAAAGATTTCGACCGAAATAGATTTTGGTCGAAAAAGATTTCGGACATAGAGGTTTTCGCATGAAATATGTAGGTTATAACCTTGTTCCATTCGTGACTCTTGAAACGGATTTGTTAGCATCCCACCTAGCTTGAAGTTTCATTACTAAGTGAGATACACCCAGTAGAAGTCAGGTGAGTTTTTATTGCCCTTTCTCCCTAACGGTTTTGGGCTGGCATGCATACTGTTAAAAAAATAGTTTTGAAAGTGAAAGTATATTTTTATAAGAATTATATGTTTCTATAAAAAATGAAAGAGAAAGAGTTAAAGCGTAAAGTACTATATTTGAAACGTGTTTTAAAGAAAGTAAAGAGCTAAAGTAAAGGAAGTTAAAGGAGTTGTGTCTCGATACAACTCGACAGTGACAGTGACAGTGACAAATGACATGTTAAATGCTTATGTGTTGATATATGTTATTTGTCTATGTGAAAGTTGACGTGATTGTATTCTATTTCGTGTAGTAGTGTAATTGCATTGCATAGTAGTTGCATAGTAGAAAGTCATGCATGCATGCTAAAGTAGAAGTCTTACCCTGAGGTGTGAGCAATGCTAAAAAAGTCTTACACTGACGTGTAAGCAATGCTAAAGGAGTCTTACCCTGAGGTTTAAGCAATGCTAAAGGAGTCTTGCACAGAAGTGCAAGCGAGAAAGAAAGTCCCACCATGGGGTGTAGGCAGCGCTAAAGTAAAAGTATTACCCTGAGGTGTAAGCGAGAAAGGGATCTGGTTCTCGGACCATGATCCATATGTGATAGTTAAAGTATGTTAAAGTCACTTGTCTTGTACAAGTGAAACGATAGTCAGACATGGTACAGGAGGACACCCTAGCGGGTTTCCTCAAAGTAAGTTTTATGAAAGACAGAAACGTAACAAGTTTTATAATTGTAACGTTAAAGTTTTAAAGTAAAGTTGAAGTATTTTAAAGATAGAGAAAGAAAAGCTTATTTTATTTTTATAAAATTAAGCTACCTAAAAGAAAGTTTTCAGTGTAAATTAAAGATAGAACTCACCAGCGTTAGCTGACTTTTAGTATGCATGAGAGGTAGGAAAGGTAAAGAGAAAATAAAGTAAAGGAGCCGTAAGGGCCGGATAGTATGGACATCGGGTTGCTGTGCTGAAGACTGGAATTTTCGTTCCCGATAGTTTATGTTTAAAACAATATCTTAATTGATTTGGAATTTATGAATGTTTTGAATTAAATACTTCCGGTGTAACAGATTCTTATTTCTGGTTTAAGAACTATGTTTGTTATGTTTTGTGCCAACTATGAGATGTACCCGGTTTGGGGTATTTCAAGTTGGTTTCAGAGCCAGGTTTGAGAGATTCAAACATTTGCGATAATGTCTGAAATTAAACTGAGAATGGGACAAAGGAAAGGAAGGAAAGGAATGTCAGTCAGAGCAGCCCATCCATGGAAAGATAGTAGACAGTCAATGTCCTAACATAGAACATAGACAATAATGCCTTAGTACATATAGTAGACAGTAAATGCTTTAACATAGATAGTACATAGTACATGCCTTAGCATAGACAGTAGATAGTAGATAGTATGTGCCTTACAGTAGAAACTCTGAACTTAAATGCAAATGTTACTCTGAAAGGAGATGTTCAAAACCCGAGTAATAAAGTAAATTAGTAATTTCATACCGCTCTCTGTAATTAGTAATTTATATTACTCAAGGAGTTCTAAATTATTACCTATCATGATAACACAAGCGTTATTTGTTCGCAATAGACACTAATGGCAAGAGGAAAGATAGGTAGTCGCACTGGGGGTCGTATTGGTTGTCGAGGCCGACCGCCAGGTAACCGAACTCGACATGAGGAAATTGAACAGTCCCGCAACGAGACCGAATCGGTGCACGAGAAGCATAATTACAGTGGGAACCATGTATCGGTACATGAAGATGCTCATAACGAGGATCTAGAGCTAGAACTAGTGGTGAAAGAAGCTATCGCGGCGGAAGTTACTTCAATCTTGAAGAAAGTCCTGCCGGAAGCACTAGGTGAGGCCCTTAAAGATTTTGGTATAGAGAGGAAAGAAAAGAAAGAGGAAAGCAATAAAAGAACTGAAGTAACTGACAGTGACGATTCTGAATATGAAATGGCAAGTCGAGGTTTTAATTATAAGTCCTTTCGGGGTGTGACCCGCCGAAGTATGATGGACAGAAAGATGTTGTTGCCACTTTTCGAGTGGATAGAGAGGATGAATGGTGTGATCAACATTAGTGAGTGTCATGAAGACCAAGCGGTCAAGTTTGGCGCTCATGGATTCACTAATGAGGCTTTGAGTTGGTGGAGGTGTATTGAGAGGAACAAGTCTTCTACTGATATGAAAAAGATGAAATGGGATGACATGAAAAAGCTGCTAATCACCAAGTGTTGCCCACATAACGAGGTTGACAGAGTTGAGAGGGAGTTTCTGGGGCTTTGTGCTAGTAGTATGACTCATCGCCAGTACACCCCCAAGTACCATGAGTTGGCTCGGTTGGTTCCACATCTAGTGGGTGCTGATGAGAAGAGGATCAAGTATTACATCAAGGGATTGCCACAAGGGTTCGTGTACACGTTAAAGCTAATGCTCCTACACGCTTTGAATCTGTGGTATCACTTGTTGGGATAGTATATGATGACTAAGAATCCGCTGACCCACTACATACTCAAAAGAAAGTGACGAATGTCATTATGCGGCCTACAAAAGAGTGGGTGGGACCAGAGATGAAGAAGCCGAGGATTGAGGATGGGATTGATTGTGCTAACTGTGGGAGGAAGCACTCTGGTGAGTACCGAGTTAGGTTGAATATCTGCTATAGGTGCGGGAAGACTGGGCAGTACTCCCGAGAGTGTCCGGGGGCACTGTCATGCTATAATTGTGGGACCCCTGGCCACATGGCCAAGGACTATCCAAAGCTACTGGCATCGAGAAAAGAAAAGAAGCTGAAAAGCCAAAGGCAAGGACCCGAGCGTATGCACTGACACAAGAGGAAGCTAGAGGTGATCCGGATGTGGTGTCAGGTACGTTCATCCTTGATCATACCTTTGTATTTGTATTGTTTGATTCCGGTGCCAGTAGGAGTTTTATATCATCCTCTATACATAGAAGAATGAAATGCAAAGTTACTAAGGTAGAACAGGCTTTCACTGTAGAGACTATTGTGGGTAAAACTTTCGCTGTAACAGATTCTAGTTTAAGAACTATGTTTATTATGTTTTGTGCCAACTATGAGATGTACCCGGTTTGGGGTGTTTCAAGTTGGTATCAGAGCCAGGTTCACACAAAGGGTTCATAACAAACATAGTTCTTAAACTGGAAATCAGAATCTGTTACAGCGGAAGTATTTAATTCAAAACATTCATAAATTCCAAGTCAATTAAGATATTGTTTGAAACATAAACTATCGGGAACGGAAATTTCAGTCTTCAGCACAGCAACCGATGTCCAAACTATCCAGCCCTTACGGCTCCTTTACTTTAATTTCTCTAGCTCTGTCATAAAATATGGTGTTTTACCAGCTGGTACGCTTTCACCCTAATAGGAGAATGATTCTCCTTATGGCTTAGGGCATCAACAACCACATTCGCCTTTCCTGGGTGGTATAGGATTTCACAGTCATAATCCTTTAGAATTTCCAACCACCGTCTTTGTCGCATATTCAAGTCTTTCTGCTCGAAGAAATACTTTCATCAAATTCTTTAGACTGAGCCTGGCCCCATTCGTACTTTACTTCTTTACGTGTCAACTTTGTCAGAGGCGAAGCTATTTTCTTGAAGTCCTGAAGGAACCTTCGATAGTAACCTGCCAATCCTAGAAAACTTCGAGTAAAGGTCGGCGGGTTCGGGATTTCCCATTCTTTCACTGTCTCTATATTAGCCGGGTCAACCATAATGCCATCTGCGTTGATAACGCGACCTAAGAATTGGACCTCCTTAAGCCAGAACACGCATTTGGAAAACTTGACATACAACTTTTTTTTATGTAGCGTCTCTAGTACCTCTCGAAGATGACAAGCATGATCGCCTTCACTCTTCGAATAAATATGTATGTCGTCTATAAATACTATCACAAAACTAACTTGCATCGGTCTGCACACCTGGTTCATCATACTCATGAATGCTGCTGGAGCATTTGTCAAGCCGAAAGACATCACGCGAAATTCGTAATGCCCATACCGCGTGCGAAACGCCGTCTTTGGTAAGTCCTCTTCTCTTACTTTTAACTGATGATATCACGACCGTAGATCGAGCTTGGAGAACCATTTCAAGCATTGAAGCTGGTCGAACAGATCATCGATCCGTGGTAGTGGATATTTGTTCTTTACTGTATGCTTGTTTAACTCTCTTTACTCGATGCACATTCTCATGGTACCATCTTTCTTCTTTACAAACAGGACCGGAGCATCTAACGGAGAAATGCTTGGCCTGATAAAACCTCTATCCAAAAGTTCTTCCAACTGTATCATTAGCTCTTTCATCTCAAGAGGCGCAAGTCAGTACGGTGCTTTAGCATCTATCTGGAACTCTGTCACCCGATCAGGTGGTAACCTAGGTAATTCCTCGCGAAACACCTCCGAAAAATTACGTACCACTGATACGTCTTTCAACTCTTTCATCTTTACATCATTGTCTATCATATAGGACAGGTAGGCCTCACATCTGAGCCCTATATACTTCTCTGCCTTTATCATCGATATGACGTTTGTTAACGAGCCGTCGCGATCCCCGTAAACCAAAACCTCGCTACCTTCTAGAGCTTTGAGCTGAACTATCTTTCGTCTGCATAATATTCGGGCTTCTTTGGCAGCTAACCAATCCATACCCAAAACTATATCAAACCCTCCCAAGGTCATAACATACAACCAAACTGGGAATCTATGGCCATGTATCTTTATCGTGAAATTATCTACTAGTTCTATTATTCTTGTAGTTTTACTTACAACATTATCTACAGTGAAAGCCTGTTCTACCTTAGTAAATTTGCATTTCATTCTTCTACATATAGAGGATGATATAAAACTCATATTGGCACCCGAATCAAACAATACAGAGGCAAAGGTGTGATCAAGGATGAATGTACATGACAACACGTCTAGATCACCTCTAGCTTCCTCTGATGTTAGTGCATATGCTTGGGCCCTTGGCTTGGCTTTTCGACTTCTTTTCCTTTCTTGACGCCAGTAGCTTTGGGTTTATGACAGTCCTTTGCCATGTGGCGAGTGTCCCACAGTTATAGCATGACTGTGCCCCCGGACACTCTCGGAGTAGTGCCCCGTCTTCCCGCACCTGTAGCAGATATTCAACCCAACTTGGCACTCACCAGAGTGCTTCCTCCCACACTTAGCACAATCAATCCCATCCTCAATCCTCATCTTCTTCGTCTCTAGTCCCGCCCACTCTTTTGCTGGCCGCTTAACGACATTAGTCACTTTCTTTTTAGTAGGTAGTGGGTCCACAGATTCGAAGTCATCATTTACTATCCCAGCAAGTGATACCACATATTGAAAAGCTTGTAGGAGCATTTGCTTTAATGTGCACACGAACCCTTTATGGCAATCCCTTGATGTAATACTTGATCCTCTTCTCCTCAGCATCCACCAGATGTAGAACCAACTGAGCTAACTCATGATACTTAGAGGTGTACTGGCGCTGAGTCATACTACCAGCACAGAGCCAAAGAAACTCCCTCTTAACTCTGTCAACCTCGTTTTGCGGACAGAACTTGGTGATTAGCAGCTTTTTCATGTAATACCATTTCATCTTTTTCATATTAGCAGAAGACTTTGTCGTATCAATAGACCTCCACCAACTCAAAGCCTCATTAGTGAATGAGTGAGTGGCAAACTTGACCGCTTGGTCATCATGACACTCACTAATGTTGATCACACCATTCATCCTCTTTATCCACTCGAAAGTGGCAACAACATCTTTCCGTCCATCATACTTCGGTGGGTCACACCCCCGAAAGGACTTATATTTGCAACCTCGAGTTGCCATTTCATATTCAGAATCGTCACAATCAATGACTTCAGTTCTTTTGCTGCTTTCCTCTTTCTTTTCTTTCCTCTATATACCAAACTCTTTAAGGGCCTCGCCCATTGCTTCCGGAAGGACTTTCTTTAAGATTGAAGTAACTTCCACCGCGATAACTTCTTTCACCACTGGTTCTGGCACTAGATCCTCGTTATGAGCATCGTCATGAACCGAGACATGGTTCCCACTGTCATTATGCTTCTCATGCACCGATTCGGTCTTGTTACGAGAGTGTTCACATTCCTCATGTCGTGTTCAGTTACCTGGCGGCCGGCCTCGACGACCAGTACGACCCCCGGTGTGACCACCTCTCTTTCCTCTAGAGATTAGTGTCTAATGCGAACAAAGAATGCTCGTGTTATCACGACAGGTAATAATTTAGAGCTCCTTGAGTTATGTAAATTACTAATTACAATGATCTGTTTAGATGTTGCCACTATCACCATTTTCTTCTTCATGTAGTCACCATTAACAACCTTGAACCACCACCATCTAGTCTGTTGGAACCTGAAAAACCTTTGCATTCCTGATATCTATAGGGGCTAGAGTGATATATTTTGTAAAACTAGGTTTTTGGTCAAGAGTGAGAGTCGCTATGTCGACTGTCAGATGACCAAAAACCTAGTAAATTAGCTCTTGATTCACACGTCGTTATTATAGTCATTTAGAGAGCCGGTAAGAGGTTTTGATTGTTATCTTTGTAATCCAGGTGCTAATTGTAATCGTTTCATTATGAATCTAATAGTATCAAGTGGTTTATGTTCTTGTTTATGTTGCTCTTCATCTTGTGTTTCTTATTTTCATGAACAATCACTTTATCTATAGTTGATTTGTTGATTGTTTCCTGACTAGAATCTTTCTAGCACAGGGACGTGTTTTCATGACCTACAATTTGGTATCAGAGCCTTCTGTGCACTTGATTTTAGTGTTTTTCATTGAGTTTTTGGGTTTTTTTGTTGAAATCTTAATTTCTTTGATTTCTGGTGTGATTTGTATCTAGTTCAGAAATTGATATTCAAATTCACTCAGAAACTTGTTTGTGAAGAGTTTGACAGATCTAAGTGTCATTTTGGTTTAGATCTGAGCATTCAATGATTGATTTTGTGTTATTTTGTGAAAAAGGGTATGTTGATGTTCTTGAGACGATTGTCCAGGGTCAACTCTCTTGCTTGAGTGTCTGTTGTATTTGTTGATCGACTGTTCCAGTCGATTGTCACATGTGTTGGCCGATTGTCCGGGGTCGACTGTCTGATATTCTCGTCGACTCTCTTAGTAAATGCAAGTTTACGACTCACTAGTGTGAGGCGCCAACTCTTCCGAGCCGACACTCTAAGTGAGATTGTTCTTGATCACCTAGTGGTAGTGCCGATTGTCTGGTTTCTCTAGCCGACTCTCACGAGCCGATCTGAGCCGACTCCTTAGCCGACTGTCTTACCTGATCCGAGCCGACTCTCTGTTTTTCTCAATCTTTGTGTTTGTTTAAGTTTGTTTCTTTCTAGATGGCTGTTACATCTTTTACCCAAGCTGATTTGGAGACCGGCTACATGTCTAGACCTCCCAAGCTCCTGTCCACCGATGGCTTTCCTAACTGGAAGAACCGCATGAAGGCGTACTTTTACGTGACTGACTTCGGTCAATGGATCTCGACCACCAATGGTCCACACTGTCCAATGATCATCGAAGAGGACGGTGTTGAAGCTCAAACTGATCCGGCAGCTTATACTGAGAATGATAAATTTCTGATCCTAAGGGATTACAAATCCTTTGGTGCCATCAACATGGATCTTCCAGCTGATATTATGAACATGTTTGAGGAGTACAAGACTGCTTAAACTCTGTGACAAGCATTGTGTGAATTCTTTGAGGGAAATTCTGATTTGAAAAAAGGAAAGAAAGATATGCTCCAAAAACATTACGATACCTTCAGGAGTATCAAAGGGGAAGGTCTATCTAAACACATCTCAAGGTTCATGGAAATTTCCAGCAAACTAAAGCTAGCCGAGGTGGTCATTAGAAATTCTGATCTGATCAAGAAGCTGCTAGAATCTTTACCTCAGGAATGGAGCATACAATGTATGTTGATCAAAAGACATTATGTGAATGAAGCATCCACTCTATCTGATTTGATCAACACCCTAAAGTCCTTTGAAATGGAAATCGAAAAGCGTCAAATAAATCAGACGGGGTACACCAAAGCCATGGCACCAACCAATGCAGCTTTTATAGCCCCAACCACCTCAAGCAGTGCTGCTACCTCATCTGGAGCTATTCCTACTATGGTTACCGCTCTTTCTTCCAAGCAGCATAGTTCATCAAGCAATGAATCCAAAAGTAATCAGAAAAGTACCGCTGTTCCAAACCCATCAAGTGAGTATATGGCTATGTTCGATTTGTTCGTCAACAATTATCAAGCTCTCATTTTGGTAGAATTGAAGGTCGGGGTGAGCCACATTGAATATGTTTTCCAAGTTGATCAAGATGACATGGAAGAGGTTGATCTACAGTGGCAAATGGCTATGCTGACTCTTAGGGCTAAGAGATTCATGGATAGAACAGGAAAGAAGTGTCTTGGTAGAAAGTCTGTAGGGTTTGACAAGTCTAAGCTGAGATATGACAAGGCTCTGATGGCTAATACTCCATCAACTCAGTTCATGGTTCACGGTATGGAAGTAAGTCTTGTGGAAAAGGAAAAGAATGAGGTGCTCAGAAAGATAATTGTCAACACTGACTCTATTGGACATGCTGCTCTCCTTAGACAGTTTGTCATTCAAGGGACAGAGAGTCAGGTCATTGATACTGAAGGAAGCATGAAAAAGAATGCCAACATCAAACTCATGGATGCAGTGAAGGTCAGTGATGAGAAGAAGGATACCTGCCCCAGTTCCAGCTCAACGGATCGAGTTATCTCTCCGACGAGTGCAAGTGAAGGAACTCAAGCCAATGGTGAGGGAAGCTCTAACCAAGAATGCATATGCAGGAAAACTACTGCTGAGCTGATTCCACCTAAAGTAAAATCTCGTCTCTGCTCCTCTGATTGTGTTGACATGATTGTTCACTATCGCACATTAAACAAACTCATTATTCTTGAAAAAGATGACGCTCTCGCTATGCTTAATCAAATCAAAAAGAGCGAGGTTACTCTCAAAGTCAGTTTGAACAAAGCGAATCAAGAAATCCAAACCCTGAAAGAGTTTGTGTATAGAAAAGAATTTTTGATCAACGATTTGCCTGAAAAACTAACTTCTTCTAGAAGCGAAACTGCTAAATTGCAAATTATTATTGACAAATGGAACGTAAGCAAAAAGTGTCACACCCCAACCGACGGCGGAATACGTCAGGGCGGGACATATAGACTGTTCAAAATCTCATGATCAACTAAATTGCATAAATTTATTGAATTGGTTTAAAAGTACAAATAAACATTTTTTTTCAAATAACAATGCTAACAAATAGTCCAATTTTCTTTATCATTAGGTCCAAAAGCTCCTATGTGATAAACTTGTACTTCAAACATTTCCATCTGAAACATGTTGAAAATGAGAGGATCAACTATAAATAGTTGGTCAACATACATAGGTTTAGAAATCCCAAGTAGTTTTCAAGTGTTGAATACAATTCATATGACATATGGTAAATAAGGCATTTTATGGAGAATCTATAGTCAAACTAGGTGTACAATCAAACCTTATGACTGAACGGCATAACCCGCAGGTTATCCTAATGTAGGGCATAACAACACATGTTATCCTGATGTAGTTCCGGTAACAATCACCCTACATGGGTTGGTTTGTCAAACACAATAGATCTATCAATGTTACTGTTGGCTTGTACAGAGTTAATGATTACACGAGTGTGCCATGTATATATAGTTCAACTTATAGCATTCAAGCACAAAAGCACAAATTACACAAGTAGTCATAATGTAGAATTGTATATTGTAATTGTAAATAGTTTTCAATGCAAATCATGTTTCACCCCAAAATGTATAAAAAAAAAAATAAAAAAAAAGGGGACTATGTAAAACTCACCTTGATAAGGAGTCTCAAACTTGAACTAGAGCGTGAGGACGAGGGAACCGGTCTAACGATGGCCTAAATAAATATGATATGTTTTTTAATATATAGGAACGATTAGAAGAAATAAAGACGGAACGGGACGATTTGGGAAGATAAGATTTGGAACGAATGACCGAATGAAAGGATATTAAAGATTCGAATGATAATAAGTAAATGTATAAAACAAGTTAAATGAAATAATGTCTTTTAACTTTATATTTATAAAAGAGACTTTAGGTGATATCGAATAACTATAAATTGTATATTTTAGATAATAAATCTTGTTAAGACAATTAGTATAAAATAATTATTATAATGGAATATTATAATATGTTGTAATTTGAAATGATAAATTAGTTATTCGAGTTATTGTTTATGAAAATCAATTTATTAAAAGAATCTTAATATTTGAGAAAGTAGTAATAATATGATTAAAATAATTATGAAATCCCATGATATTAATAACACTAAAACGTTATAACAATATATCATAAATCACGATGTTTTAAAGGTTTAGATCAAATATATTATTTGTGCAAGAAATAATAATAATAGTAATAATAATAATGATAATAATAATCATAATAATAATAGAAATAAAATGCTTAATAAAACTTGTTATATAAAATTGTATTGATATGGTAGATCAAGTCGTTTTTAATGGTTGAAGTAATATATATAATTAAACATGTATATATAAACCTCTTTCGTTTAAATGATACAATTAATTTATAAAATAATGGGGTTCATGATACACACTAACATTCGTCATATATTTACTTAGTGGTAACGAAAAGAAATACTTATTTAAAACATGGTCTAAATGTTTTTAAAAAAACAATAAAACCTATATATATAAATGCCCCTCTCTCTTTTTTTTATTTAAAAAGGATAATAATTATAATCCCTTGAATATCCATAATAAGAATTTCTTTATTAACCATGATTTGATTACTTAAGAAAATATTTAAGTGTGGGTGTGGGTGTGGTGTGTGCCAAAAATCAGCACAGGAAAAAAAAAGGACAGAAACAGCAGACCAGGCTCAAACCCATGACCTGTGGGTTGAAGGATAAGTGACAACCACATGGTCTAGGTTGGTATACTAATGAGGATTAGAAACAGATTAGCTTTATCATAAGGGTTTTAGAACCCTTCATTCCCAAACACTGTAATCGTAACAGATGCTCACTCCCAAAAACCCTAATTCCAAAACGAAGTTAGAACAGTAGCTAAAAGCGAGAGAAAAATTAGTACCTGGGGCAAACGACTTGGACCAGAACGAAAGAAGCCCAAGATTGATTTTGTCAGACCCGAGTCCTTCGTCGAGCGCCGATCAGAACAAGGACAAGGAAGACGACCTTTGATGTGATTTGGGTTTGTGATTGAATCTAGTATTTATAGGGTGTTTAATCATCGATGAGTAACGCGTTTACTGCTTGAATTGAACTGAATTTACGGGTTTTGAATTTCGAAATGGATTGGGTTGCTATAATGGTCTCGAGTCACACCGGTTCTCAAAAGTTTGAAATTTGATAATGACCTAGCAAATTTTTCGTCTTCATTGGATCGTGAACAAATTCAAACCATAAAGGAAGGATTTAAATCTCGGATTTACAGGTATTAAGCTTGAATAGAGACTGTTTGACCTTTTTGAGGTCAAAATTCGTTATTGATCAGATGGCGATGAGGAAGTTCAAAAAAGGAATTTAGGGGGGGGGGGGTTTCAAAGGCTATAAGAGAGGGTTTAAATACTAATGAGGGGATCCAACCTCCAAATTCTTTGATCATTTTCTATAGTTATGCTTATTTATATCATTAAAAGGAATTTAAAACTTATATATTATTCATTTCATTATTCTAAAATTTTAATTTTTATAAAACTTAAAAGTTTCATAATTTAATCATTTAATTTACCAATATATATAGGTATATATATATGTATATATGATATATGATCATGAAAAATATAAAATAAAGTTAAAAAATCTCAAAACTCCGTGTCGTTACACGTTTGAATAATTGATTTGGCACGATGTAAAGCACAAGTAGGTTACAAAAAGCTACAAGATACCATGTTGGATTGTCAGCAGACTCCAGGTTTTGTAAAAAGAGGGTTGGATACTTAGATTCAAACGACTTTGAGAGGAGGCTGTTTCACCCTCCCACCCATATTCATTATGACACGATTCCGTCTCCACATCCTAAAAATTATCTTGCAAAACTATTTATTTCTGCTACTAATGTAAATACTACATGTTTAAAAGGATAGGATGAGGACGTTAGGGATGATTATGGTGCTGGATTGGGCCACAAGGAATGCAATCGAGAATTTGTTTTATCTTCATTTTTAAATATAAAGAATCCAGAGTCATGTAATTCGGACTCTCTTGATAGCAGCAGTGAATCTTGTTCTAGGATAATTAATTCTAACTCTGATTGTAATGAACACAGTAGCTGTAATGATTTTATTTCTATGAATGGTGTTTGTTTTAATGACTCTGTTAATACTGTTTCAAGAAATCAGTTTGAAAGGTTTATGACAGAATAAATTCCAGTCTTCACCCCAACATCAACAAGTCTAAATGATAGTCAAAGTGACTCAGACTATTTGTCTACAAGAGATAGTGAAGAAAGTGCATATGATTCGGACAGATTTGTTGAGACATCCACGAAATCATACAATGAATGATCCGGAAACAAAAGCTTCTATGGCTTGCTTATTTTCGAAAGCATCTGATTCTGAATCACTGCTCTGGCATCGTCGACTTGGTCATGTAAATTTTAAAAACATAAATCGTTTGGTCAAACAAGACCTTGTGAGAGGTTTGCCCTCCAAGGACTACAATTTTTCAGAAAAATGCATTGCTTGTGCTAAAAGCAAACAGCACAAGAAGTCGCATAAGTCCAAAGCAGTGAATTTCATTTATGTTCCTCTTCCATTACTTCACATGTACCTCTTTGGTCCTATCAGTGTTAAAAGCATCTCTAAAAACTCTTATTGTTTGGTTGTGACTTATGATTTCTCAAGATAATTTCTTAGCTTCCAAGGATGAAACTGCTGAAGTGTTGAAGAGTCTTATTCTCAGAATCGAAAAGACCTGCAAGCGTTTGGTTATTTCTATCAGAAGCGACAATGGCACCGAATTCAAAAATCATGTCTTGAATGAATTTTGCGAAAGAAAGGGAATTTCTTGACAATTTAGTGCTGCAAGAACTCCACCGCAAAATGGAGTGGCTGAAAGAAAGAACCGAACATTGATCGAGGTTGCTAGAACAATGCTGATAGATTCAAAGCTGCCGATCATCTTTTGGGCCGAAGCAGTTAACACTGCTAATTATGTCCTGAATCGAGCTCTAGTGGTCAAGGCTCACAACAAGACTACTTATGAGCTGTTTCATGGAAGGAAGCCCCTAATTAATTTCTTCAGAGAATTTGGATGTTCATGTACTCTATTTAACATGGCTGAGAATCTTGCAAAGTTTGGAGCAGGTGGTGACGAATGTTACTTCATCGGATACTCGTCATCTCAAAAGACCTACCATGTCTACAATAAAAGGACAAAGATCGTGAAGGAATCTTATTACATTGATTGGCAAGAAGCTAATAGTACAAATACTGGAACTGGTCCTGACCGGTTCTACGATGCGGATATTATCTTTAATAATTTCATTCCTCCTGCACCACTCGTCCCTGAACCATCTCCATCCACTGAACCTTCATTCAATCCATCCATCCAAGCAGAAGATGAATGTATTCCTTTCTCAAGAAGAATTATACCTATTATTGCCAATACGCTAACCGTTTCTGTTAACAGTATAGTAACTTCTTCTCACTCTGAGGTTGTCGAAACTGCTCCCGTTAATTCTTTTGGAGATGTCAGTTCTGGTCAAACAGCTCCCATAAATTCCAATGTTGTTCATCTCACCCAGGACCTGTCAAATGATCCCTATGTCGACTCTGACAGTGATTCTGATAATAATGATGGGCCGGTTAACATTCCTAATGAAAATTTAACGAACCTTTCTGCTCAAGTTGAAGTCATTGACGGGCCATCTTTCAAAACATTGACTAATCATCCTTTGGAGAATGTGATTAGGCCAATCACTAAAAGTGATAGAAGTTATTCAACTCCCTTTAACAAGACCATGTGCTTGTTTTATCTCACAAGATATTACTAAGAATATCTCCATGGCCTTGAAGGACTCGAGCTGGATAGATGCCACGCACGAAGAGCTGGCTTAGTTCAGGAAGTTGAATGTCTGGAATCTGGTTGACCTTCTAAAGAATAAGACCCAATTAGTACTCGTTGGGTCTTTTGGAACAAGTCTGATGAAAGAAACGTCGTAATCAAGAATAAGCAAGGTTGGTTGTGCAAGGCTTTGCCCAAGAAGAGGGCATTGATTATGAAGAAGTATTTGCTCATGTGGCTCGTTTGGAGGCAATAAGGATTTTCCTGCCTTATGCGTGTTTCAAGAACTTTAAGGTCTATCAAATGGACGTTAAAAGTGCATTATTATATGGGAAGGTCAAGGAGGAAGTCTATGTGTACCAGCCTCCGGGATTTGAAGATCTAGATTTTCCGAGTCGGGTCTACGGGTTAGACAATGCTCTGTACGGACTTCATCAAGCTCCAAGGGCTTGGTACGATACTCTGTCATCTTATCTTCTATAAAATAGCTTTGAACGAGGGAAGATTGATATGACCTTATTCAAGAAGAAGATCGGAAAGGATATTATGCTGGTGCAGATTTATCTGGACGCATAATCTTCGGGTCAACCAATGAGAAGCTTTGAGGAGAATTTGAGGACGTTATGAAGGCCAAATTTGAAATGATCAAAATGGGTGAGCTCACGTTCTTTCTTGGATTGGAAGTGAAGCAAAAACATGACAGAACATTGATTCATCAAGCCAAATATGTCAAGATATGCTCAAAAAGTTCCAGATGACTGACTCTAAGGCAGCATCCACACCTTTTGCTGCTCAAACTCCCATCTCCGCCGATATAGAAGGAAAACCTGTTGACGGGCACAATTATCGTTCAATGATAGGCTTTATACTGTATCTCGTCGCCATTCGTCCTGATATCATGTTCGTTTTTTGCTATTACGCCCGTTATCAGACAAATCCTAAGGAATCCCATGAAATTACAGTTAAAAGAATCTTCCGCTACTTAAAAGGCTCGCCCAAGTTAGGGCTTTGGTATCCAAAAGCCAATAGCTTTGATTTGGTGGCTTTCTCTGATATTAATCATGGTGGATGTCAGCTTGATAGAAAGTCTATGTCAGGAGGATGTCAATACTTGAAAAACTTTTTGGTGTCGTGGCAATGAAAGAAAGAAACTTCAGTCTCCATTTCGTCTACAGAAGCTGAGTATATCGCTGCTTCCGGTTGCTGCTCTCAAATCCTCTGGATGTAGCATCAAATAATGGATTTTGGTATCAACTTGAAGTAGACTCCGGTGTTCATTGACAATGAAGCTTGTGAGAAAATCGTAAAGAACCCGATCTATCATTCAAAAACAAAGCACATTGGCGTGCGGGTTCATGCCATTCGGGATGCTTTTGAGAAAGAGTATATTCGAGTCCTTTCGGTGAACACCAATGATCAGAAAGCTGATATTTTCACGAAGGCATTTGATAAATCCAAGTTTCTTGATCTGTGTAGAAATTGGGTTTGTTGAATTTTGAGTAACATCTTCTATCCCTCATGCATAGTGTATATATCTTGTTCTTTTTCTTTCAAAAATCCAAAAATATTTTCTTAACCAAAACGTTTTGATGTTCGAGTTGCAAAAATATTGTTTTCTATTTTAGAAATTTTCATTTAAAGAGGTTGTCTATAAATAAATTTTCGAGGGAAAGTGTCTGTGAATAGAAAAGAAAAAGAAAATGGTTTCTTTATTATATTGTATAAATGAGTTTCATTACTGCTTTTGCATAACTGCTATTGTGGGAAATGATAGTTGGACTGAAATACTTGATCACTATTTGAATAGGATCAAAAGGAGGAAGCGATTATACTAAATGACATGTTGGTAGGCTAAACATTCAAACAACTAAACTGCAATTCATTGACAAAAGATAATGACTACTGAAACGTGGATACCCATCTTTTCCAAGTCTGCATATAACCATAGTCCCATCACAAAGGGGTTGCGAGTCCTTATTATATATATATAGCAAGATTGAATAAGAGATGGCATACGGGAATAGTATATGAAATCACACAGGCAACTGGAGATGAGCGTGGTTAATACTTCATACAAGAGGAAAACTACTCAGCTGATGAGTCAGCTATACATTTTTAAAATAGCCTAATGAGGAGACGATTATAGCCTCTGAGCTCAAATATGGAAAGCAGATTCCTTTTTTTCAGGTTTTGCATAGCTTACCAAGCGTCCGGCTCAAAATAAAAACAAAAATACACGCAATGTTGTGCATTAGGTTAATAAAAGACATGCAATGACGTGCAAATCCAAGCAAAAGACACCAATGATGTGCACTCTAGTACTGAATTTGTCAATATTGAGCAAAAGACACGCAATGTCAATGTCGTGCATTAGGAACAAAAATCAAAAAGATACACAATGTTTGTGTGTACATATATATATTATATATTTTCTTTTTGGGTTCCTGTGATTGTGAAGAGATTTTCTTGACAAAAACAAGGCTTGTAAGTCTGATGTGCAAGTAAGTCCAATCTTATTTCTTAAATCAGGACACATAAGTCCGTCGTGTTATGTCCCTGAAGCAAAACTTTAAAGATCCCCTGAACTGTTCACGGACCCGTGCTATTTGTGCTCAGTTAGCTATCTTAGGATTCTCGTTTATCAACTTCTCTGATTATGCGTTGGCATAGACCTAAAGCTCTCATCATCGCACTCAAAAGACCATGAAGATGGGTAGGTTATACCGGACAAGTGTGGGGAACACTGTCTTCATCTTAATTTCACCAAAACATGATAAATGTTTGCTAGTTGTATATTGAAAGAATGGTGCATGGGCTTCAGAGGAAAAACATACCAACAGTCGTTCGTAGGCCGCGAACATCCATATGCAATAAGAAAAGGTTGTGTGACAAGTTATGTCGGTATGATTCCACATGATCAGGTTTGCACGTTCAATATCTTAGTTTTTAAAAGAGTTATGATTTTAGCCTCGTATTTTGTCTCTTCACTTAAGCAAAAGGATTGTTAGTGCATATATATTCTTGTACAAAGTTTTATGAGTCGTTTATTCAAAAATTGATTCATTTTGGTCAAAAGTTTTTTTAATTCTCGGCCTAGCCACTCTTTGGGCCGACCGTCAAGAGTCGGCCCCACAAAACTTTCTGAGTATATTTTTTTCTAAAAAGGGGGAACACTATTCACTGTTTTGAAACCCTAGAATCCTTCACATGCGATTTTTCTCAGAACTCACCATATCATTCTTCAAGCTTTAAGCTCGTATTTGTAACGATTTAGTTGATTTTAAGGTGATTCTTTAACTCATATTACTTTTGTGAATGAAATAACATCTAAAACAGGGTCTGGATATGTAACATCAATGAATTTCTAGTATAAATTTTTACCTTTTATTTCAATAATGACAGTTCTTTCCAATCTCGTAGTTGATCAACTTAATATGTCACATTAATTGCTATTTCAACGCGCACCAATTCGAAGTTCAACTATTCATTTACATATTATTTTCAGTCATATATAGCACATATATATATCTGAATATACTTTATTATAATAAATATACCCAAACAAAAATAAATCTTATGGATATTTTTCTATCGTGCAATTTCAACGTCATGATCTATGATATTTATAAATATATGTGCAAAAATATATATAATTATTCATATTTAAAATGATACAATTTGTAACTTACATGAAAAATAAAATAAAAAAATTTTCAGCTATTAATCAAGGAAAGTGTAATTATAAGTTGAATTATTGTGTTTTAATTAAAAAGGTTTCTATAAAGTTAAAAATGTATAATTAAAAATGTTATTTCTATAGTTTAGGGACCTAGTTGTTTTTCTATCAAAATGCAAGGGGGAAAAGTGAAACATTTCAAAAACCCTCTCTTTCCTTGTTGCCCCTCGATTTTCCGGCCAAGAATCCGGCCACCGCCACCTTTTTCCGGCGACGTGAAATAAGCCTCAGTTCTTATCGATTTGATTTCCATTTGACTCGTAATCACAATTCGAGAATCATACAATCTTATACACGCATTCACAGACTATAAATCGTCCTTAAATCAAGTTAATCAGGACCCCAAATCTCGGAATTTCCAAAATTAAGAAATGCTTGTTTACCCTATAAACACTTACAAATTCAGTCGTTTCTTATCACAGCACACTCGATAATCCCTACCTCTACTCGAAATCATCCCTCTTTTGATCTCCGAACCACCGTCGTCACTACACCGTATTCCGGCGAGGCACCGGCATTGAATCGAACACCAACTGAGGTAATTTTTATACCAACTGACTCGTTTTTCAGTTCTCATCTAAAGCCCTAAGGTGTAACCTTCGATCGATGCTTAATTCTTTCTATTTGGGAGTTAGGGTTACACCAAATCGTTTGGTGGGGAAGATGGGTCACGGGATTCTTAAGTTTAAAAAAATAATGTCTCTGTTCCTTGACAAGGTTTTAGCCTTGAGCAATTGGTTAATAACAAACATCCCCTTGGCAGAGGTCATGGGTTCAAACCCGCCTCTGCCTATTTTTCATCATGGTATATTTTTTTTTGGGGTTTAAGACCTTGACATTCACACCCATATATATAAACCTTTATATATACAATCATATTCATGTATTTCTTTTAAAATAGGGGTTTAAGATCCATATCTCTTTTTATATAAACAATTAATGTTGTAAACGAATTCATTTATGGTTTTGTCAAGAATTTATGATTAATACCCTTTCAGATAAATAAATATACATATATATATATATATATATATACATATATTTATTTATATCAATGTTTGAGTTTCCTAATTAAAACAAGCGTTTAACGAACCATATTTAAGCATTCTTATTTATACGCGAGTCTTATTTTGTTACTAATATATATCTTCTCAAACGTGATGAACATAATTATAAACCCGACTTCATTAACTATTTCATTTTTATAAAATCCCTTTTATAAAATAATAAGACCTTAAAAATTAATAACTTTGTCTAGTTAAAATAATTACTTTAACAAATTATTTACTGGAAACCTTTAAATTTATAAAACATTTTGAGACATAAATGAGGTTATGCACACATTAATAAATTAAACTTATAAAACGTCATGATCTATAATAGGCGATTAAGAATTCATTTTTATTTGCAATTAATAAAATAAACGTTGCTAATTGTTTTAATCATATAGTTATCATATTATTAATAGTTATTCAATCCTTTAAATTAAATTTTCATAGATAATAATATTACTTTCGAGTAACTTATTTATGATGATATTTTAATACATTATTACATCAAGATTGCATTTGTCTTAATAAGTTAATTATTTCATTAAGATTACAATTAATATATTCGACATCAAGTTTTCTTTTATAAATAAAAATTATAAAACATCATTTTGTTAAAACCGCATTCATTTCCTCAATCGCTCATCCACTCCAAATCCTTTAGTCTAAATCGTTCCATTCCTATTCCTTTTTAATCGTTTCTATATTAAAAATTGTATAAACATTTATTTTAGGGCGTCGTTAGACCGATTCACTCGCCCTCGCGACCTGGTTCAAGTTTTAGTCATTGAATATCAAGGTGAGTTTACATAGCCCATTTTTCATTTTGTGCATTTTGGGGTGAAACATGATTTACATTGAAAACTATTTGCAATACAATATACAATTCTACACAATGACTATTTGTGTAATTTGTGCTTTTATGCTTGAATGCTATGAGTTGAACTACATATACATGACATACACGTGCAATCATTAACTCTATACAAGCCAACGGTAACATTCATAGATCTATTGTGTCTTACAAACCCACCTAGGTAGGGTGATTGTTACCGACACTACATCAGGATAACATGTGTTGTTATTACATTAGGATAACCTGCGGGTTATGCCCTTCAGTCACAAGGTTTGATTGTACACCTAGTTTCGACTATAAATTCTTCATAAAATGCCTTATTTACCATATGTCATATGAATTGTTTACAACACCTGAAAACTACTTGAGATTTCTAAACCTATGTATGCTCACCAACTATTTATAGTTGACCCTCTCATTTTAAACATGTTTCAGGTGGATATGTTGATGTACAAGTTTTTCACATAGGAGCTTATGGACCTAGTGACAAATAAAATTGATGTATTGTTAGCTTCTGATGTTTGAACAAAATGTATTTGTACCTGTAATTCAATTAAATAAAGTTATGAAATTTAGTTTGATCATGAGCTTTTGAACAGTCTCCATGTCCCGCTCCAACATGTTCCACCGTTGGTTAGAGTGTGACAGATTGGTATCAAAGACTTGGTTATAGGGAAGGTTATTTGACACCTTTGACCTATACTATAACCTCAGGACACCCATATTGTGCCATTCTCTATGTACATAACATTAGTCACCTTACTACATGCAACATGATTACTACTTTGTGTGATTATCTTACATGATATTCTAAGTATTACATCGCATGATACAATACATGATAGTTTATGTGCTACACTATTTGATGACTCACATGCTTATAAACATTGTTATCCATGTAATATCTTCTTTACCACACTGTTTGATTACATGCTACCTATTTGATCCCATCCTAAGTCTTATCACACACTTATTCACACCTAATCTTTTATGCACCCTCATTCTTGCACACATGTCACCATCATCAGTTGCGAACAAAAAATTAAACTCTTGAGCCTAAAGCCTATTAAGATTTTAAAATCCCGTCAAAGTTTTGAGTTCTGAAAACTAGTAAAGAACATGTGCAATCCGGATGGGTGAATGCCTGTACTTTGGGTCTTCTGTCTAAGAAAGTATTTCATATAAATCCAAATCAACCGAAGGATCCGTATGCTTTCCTAGGAATTCACGAAGTGAGTGTTCACCTATAGGCTAAAGCATGTCTTCTTGAATGTGTAAGAATTTGAATCACTTTGATTTGTCAAGGTATCCATTGATCATGTTATCAAATGGGTACAATCTAAACACCATCGTTTTGTTTATCACAATTTAGTACACATACATAAGCCTTCTTTGCAAACTAATCATTTTATCATTTGATTTAAATAACATCGTTATTTTGTTCAAATAAAACGTTTATCAAACCTTTAGATAGTATCTGAAATATAAATTTTCTATAAACATTTTCACCTTGTAAGAAAACTTAATACAACTTGTTTTATAAGAACATTATTTTTAATTAATAATTAATTATGACTTTTCTCGTTAAATTAATTATTAAAAATTATTAAACATTAGCTAAATTATTAAATAATCTAGGCATTATTTTCTCTTAAAAATAGTCTCCATATAATAATTAAAAAAAAATTAATAAAAAGGTTTTCATTAAATCATCAATATAGTTAAATATGCAACTATTTTTCACCAGTTTATTCACAAACAAAAATAAATTACAACTACTTGTTTATTTACATACAAAGAGCACAAATTAGTTATTCGTAAGCACAATGCTCTAAATATCTACACAACCTTCTCATTATCTTACTCTTTCAGAAATGCACGATTGTACTAGGCACTGCAATGAGATGAATCATTTCGCGTAGGCATTAGCCATCCTTATAAACCTCAACAATATTTAAAAGTTAAATTTCAACTAACCACGTTATACATGAACTCCAAACAACACGCTTGTCTGCAACACTCGACTACCTGCAAAATTTAATAGTTTACATTACTCATGAGATCCTAATAACTTACATATGAACATTCACATAATACATGAAACTTAGTTGCTTGCAATATACACTGATCACATATGTCACACCCCAACCGACGGCGGAATACGTCAGGGTGGGACATGTAGACTGTTCATGAGCACAAGGTTGACTAAATTGAAATATATTAATCATTCAAATTCATTACATAGATTCAAAACAAACCAAAATCAAACCAAGTACATAAAATGCAATACATCAATCCTTTATTAAAATTAACTAGGTCCAAAACTTATGTGTAGCAAGTCTTGATCAAAATCACACTTTAGCACCTTAAACATGAATAAAATAAGGTCAACTAAAAAGTTGGTGAGCATACATAGGTTTGTACGTAGATAGTGAATAGATGTGAATAAACAAATCCTTACATAACATGATAAAATAAGGCATTTATGGGGAGTAACTAATGTGTAACCAAAGTACAATCAAACCTTTGTAACTAGTATGCAAATTGTGTTGTCAGTAACAATCACCCCAATCTAGGTGGGTTTGTCAGACTCAATAGATCTATCATTATTAACCGTCGGCTTGAATGGTTAATGATTGCACATAAATTGCATACAACAGTTAACACACCTAGCACTCAAACATAAAGCTCAAATTTTGCATACATGAATGTAAAGAGGATTTGTGGTTGTGTAGTTTATGTAATTGTAAACAATTGTGTGTATAGAGTTCATGTTTCACCCCAAAAAAAAGTGTAAAGTGTAAAAGGGGCTATGTAATACTCACCTGAATTAAAGGTGTAGCTAGCACGAGAGACTAGGTAACAACGTGATCCTTGGAACGCACAACGTTAACCTAGAGTGTAATGTATATTGAATTAATAGTGCGTACAATAAGCTTTGTCTAAGCTTAGGATTGAATTGGAAGTGTGTACAGAGAGTTGGAGTTGTAGTATGTAAAGGAGTGTAGGTAATTGTAGTTTATACTTGACTGAAAAGAATTAAAATGGATAGTTTTAAAATAATTGAATTAGGGTTTGGGTTGGATAACTAAATAACATTAATAATTGTTATTTATTTAGTTATAAAAATAGTGCGTGTATTATATAAAATATAAATTTAAATAAACAATTTCTACTTTATTTATTTATTTATAAAGATGCGTCATAAGTTGTGTAAATAATATAGTTATGTATAAAGTTTAATAATATACCTTTAACTTTTGAGTGTAGGTTATAATAAATAATGTTATTTATTTATTTTATCATTTAGAAACAAGTTTTTGATTGTTTTAAATAAAGTTAGCACTTTATAACCTTTATAAAAACAATATTTCTTTTTATTTGGAAATTAATTTAAACATCTAAAAGTTTGTTTTAAACCTTTAATTTACACTATAAACCATAAAATTCATAATAAAATGAACTTATATTGAAATTTAATAAATTTGGTTTTATTCTGTTAAAAATATTGTATGGTTTATAAAAATAATTTTTATATAAATTTTTGAGCTTCATAACGGTTTTAAAAAAAATTAAACAGACCACCGGGACTCAAACCCGGGTCTATAGGGTGTGGGCCGGGTGAACCAACCGCTGGACCAAGGGCCAGATCCTTGTAATTTACGCGTTTTGATTTGTTATTAACATGAAAAATCAAGAGGGCTGGCCTGGGTTTTAAGTTTCGCGCAAAACGGCCAGGTTGGTGGGTTTCGAACCCACGCCACCTGGTTCGGCGGCGCAGTGACTTACCGGCCGGACCAGGTGGTTTCGCTGATGGATTTAGGATTCCAAATGAATAAAACGTGAAATAACAAACCCAAATTCGAATACCCATTAACCCGCCATGACCTTAGTCCCAATCGGTCTCGATACCCTCTGCCATCATGAATTGGCAGAGGGGTTTCGATAACCCTGTGATTACGAATCGAATGGTGCCATTCTTACTTGATATGATTGGGGCACGAATGCGGACGGCTACGGGCTTGCTCCGACTGTTCTTCATGTTCGATAGGATTTCAGAGGCGAAATGTGGTTCGATTAAGGGCCGGGAGGGTTTGAGTGAGTGTTTACAAGAGTGAGGGGGAGGTTTAATTTGATTAATTTCGTTCGTAATAGACAATTTGGTTTCAAATTGACCGTGAGGGTTGCGGTCTGATTACGCGTAAATTCACCCGATTAGGAGTGAATTGGGGTTTGATACAAGTCCAGGTACACTCAGGATTGACTGGTGCGTGATTTCTGGGATTGATTACACGTCAATTACATGAATTGATTAGAGATTGATATGGCTTTGACCATGCGAAGTCAAACTCTTTTGAATTTGAATTGGCCACGTGTTTGATCGAATTGAGTTATTGATTGGGTCTGGATTGGGCCGATTATCGATTGTACGTGATAGGGAAAGCCTGAAATCGACGGTTTAGTTGATTCATGCTGTTGGGTTTGTGGAATTCGGCCCTGATTGACTTTTAAAAGTCAAACAGGTCGACTTACTTGGATTTGGCAACATTTTTAGTTTGAAAGTTGAGGGTTCAAACTTGAGGGTTCAAATAGTTAAAGGTTTAACCCCAAAGTGTTCAAACGGTTAGGGTTTAATCCATTGTGTAGCATTATTTATAAATTACGTGTTTATACATGCGTATGTACTCGTAAAAAGGATATATATATACATACATATGTCATATCCTAGGATAAATGTGAATTGAAATCTGTGAATTCGTATAGATAATTAGGGTTTAGTTGTTTGCACGAATGATTTTAACAACGTTGCACTAGAATTGGATTTTGAAATGTGTTACACTGGATTGGAAATAAAGGTAGTAAAATCAGAAATGTTACAAGATAATACATGAAAGTTAGTTGCTTGCAATATACACTGATCACATATCACCAAAAGCTTAGGTGCTTGCAATATACATAATATTACACTGGTCACATAATACATGAAACTTGTTTGTTTGCAATGTACATTATACTGGATTGATCACATAATATATGAAACTTATTTGTTTACAAAATAAATGATATTAAATTGTTTATTCTATACAATATACATAATAGTATATTGTTTGAATTATACATGAAGCTTGTTGGTGTACAAAATACATAAATACTAAATTGTTCACCTTATACATAAAACTCATTTGTTTACTATATACATGGAACTAAACTGTTCACAGTATATACATGCAACATGTTTGCTTACAATGTACATAACATTAGATCACACATGGAAACTTGAGTTCTTACATTATACATGGAATTAGATTGTTTACATTGTTGCAATTGATTAAGTAAATCATACATAAGGCATGATTATTCATCTTATCCATGAAAGCTACTCGGGGTTTGACGTATTCTTGTTCAAACACGAGGAAGCTATGGAACCCTAAATTATGTCACGTTATTACTCTTTAGTACCTGATTGACTCTACTATCTATGGACATAGTTGCTTGTTAGCAACACATACGTGAAAACAATAGTTACGAATTAATTGATTTTGTGTTACCCCCTGACCCACAGAATGGGATGAACTATACGGACCATGCGATGATTTGGATAATTATGGTTGCACACGTAATTATAAAAATCAGCGTATGGAAAACATAGTAAATTATGTCGTGGGTTATGACCTAAAACCTATCGTGATATATAGCAACGAAACTAATGAGATATGACAAGGGCATGGTGGATACGCCGACGGTACTTCCTATATATAAGTGTTCTATCATATTATCAGAAGTAACGTTGTTCGTGTCACGTGAAGTTTTGACCTTGACCAATGTTTGTGAAATCTGTTGTCTAGTAACGTATGTTGATCATATTAGAGTACATCTTAAACAAGTTTTGATCATCAATTCTCATTGTTCTCATTTCGTTTGACGCATTTCATTTTTGGAGTCCAAAGTATTCTTTGACAATTTCCTTCTTAATTCTTAATCATCATTCATACCTAACCTTTAGACACAGACCTGAACCATGTTATCAATCGTACACCTCAAACCAGTTCTTTAGAGTTCATTGAGAATCCAAACGTAGCTCAGGGTTTATTTGAGAAACGTGAGGATCAAATGAAGCTTAAGTACCTTAATTTTTTTTTCTCCTGATTCAATAGCCTCCATCAGTTGAAATTTTGGGACGAAATTCCCTCAACATGGGGATATTGTAATATCCATGAATTTCTAGTATAAATTTTTACCTTGTATTTCAATAATGACAGTTTATTCCAATCCCGTAGTTGATTAACTCAATACGTCACATTAATTGATGTTTCAACACGCACCAAATCGAAGTTCAACTATTCATTTACATATTATTTTAAGTCATATATAGCGCATATATATATATATATATATATATATATATATATATATATATATATATATATATATGAATATACTTTATTATAGTAAATATACCCAAATAAAAATAAATCTTATGGATATTTTTCTATCATGCAATTTCATCTTTATATATATATATATATATATGTGTGTGTAATTATTTATAAATATATGTGCAAAATATATATAATTATTCATATTTAAAATGATACAATTTGTAACTTACATGAAAAATAAAATAAAATTTTTTTCAGCTATTATTCAAGGAAAGTGTAATTATAAGTTGAATTCTTGTGTTTTAATTAAAGAGGTTTCTATAAAGTTAAAAATGTATAATTAAAAATGTTATTTCTATAGTTTAGGGACCTAGTTGTTTTTCTATCAAAATGCAAGGGGAAAAAGTGAAAAATTTCAAAAACCCTCTCCTCTTTCCCTGTTGCCCCTCGTTTTTCCGGCCAAGAACCCGGCCACCGCCACCTTTTTCCGACAACGTGAAATAAGCCTCAATTCTTACCGATTTGATTTCCATTTGACTCGTAATCACAATCCGAGAATTATACAATCTTATACACGCATTCATATACTGTAAATCGTCCTTAAATCAAGTTAATCAGGACCCCAAATCTCGGAATTTCCAAAATAAGAAACGCGTGTTTACCCCTATAAACACTTACGAATTCGGTCGTTTCTGATCACACCACACTCGATAATCCCAACCTCCACTCGAAATCGTCCCTCTTATGATCTCCGAACTACCGCCGTCGCTGCAACGTATTCCGACGAGGCCACCGGCATTGAATCGAACACCAACTGAGGTAATTTTTATACCAACTGACTCGTTTTTCAATTTTAAAAACATAATGTCTCTGATCCTTGACAAGGTTTTATCCTTGAGCAATTGGTTAAGAACAAACATCACCTTTGCAGAGATCACGGGTTCAAACCCGCCTCTGCCTATTTTTCATCATGGTATATTTTTTTTGGGTTTAAGACCTTGACATTCACACCCATATATATAAACCTTTATATATATAATCATATACATGTATTTCTTTTAAAATATGAGTTTAAGATCCATATCTCTTTTTATATAAACAATTAATGTTGTAAACAAATCCATTTATGGTTTTGTCAAGAATTTATGATTAATATCCTTTCAGATAAATAAATATACATATATTTATTTATATCTGTAGGGCCCCATTCCCGGGTAACCTCACTTGTTGGATTTACTCATAAACATAGTCATAAATACTGATCTTAAATTTAAAACATTCAAAAGTAGCGGAAGCAAACATCCTTCGAATTACATGACATAACAGCGGAAGTCTTAACAATTAAATACATGACATTGTCTTATCATATATAAATGTGGGATGTCAGTCTTGTGCCGGGTAACCTTCAGGCCATCGCACATCCCTTCCTTCCTTTACCTGAAATGTTTACTAAAAGTCAGCTAACGCTGGTGAGTTCTAGTTTAAAGACAATCATACATAATATTTATCTTATCAAGAGTATTATATATATATAAATATATATTATACATAACATTCGAGCCTTTACATATTATTTACTTTACTGTTCTCACATAACATTCATATTAAGTATATACATATATACATACATACTTACTTGGGGAAAACACTTATTGGCCAAAATCTTAAGGGAGATCAACCCATCACACTTGTCGCGAATGTCACAAAGACATCGCAGTGAGAACTACCATCGTAGCCCTTTTCATTAACCGTCCGGCTCTAGAAAACCGTCCGTCGAAACTTAAATCCGTCCGGCAACCTTTGTCCGTCCGCTCTTAAACCGTCCTACCGTCGTAGTCCGTTCTTTTGTCCGTCTGTCCTAGGGCATCCATTTCCCACGCGAACATTATGTATGCAACCGTTCTACTTGAGTTAAGGCATTTGCTTCGACCGTCCATTAGTGCCTTTTTATACGTCCTAGCTTGCGAAGGAACGTTTTTGTCCCGGTTGCAAAATAGTCACGTGGTCGTCCGTTTACAGAAGTAGCCGTTGTCATAGAAGGATTCATAACGTTTACATACATTCATAACATGCAATATATATATATATATAATATAAAGCAAGATTTCATTCATTTACGTTGTGTCCTTCTTTCATTCATTCTTTATAATCATACATTTCATTATTTGTTCATAATTCATTTTCATATATAAGTATATATATATATTTGTATATCATGTATGATCACATTGACATTCATAGCATTTATTCATTTAGTGTATACACTTCAGCCCCAAAACATTTAAAATGATTTGCACATAACATAAAAGGGGGCACATAGAATTCACCTGATAAGCTAGTCTTGGTTGTCCTAAACAAAGGTCCAACAATGTCACGTATGATCTGAATTAGGTAGTTAAATACACATCAGACCCAATCCCGACTCTAACAGTTTAATCATTCTAAACATACTGACTTTACTTACTAGTCTGCTGCTTGCGCACTTAGTAAGTGCGAAGGACCTTGCTCATGCGTACTTGACAAGTACGCAGAACATTCTTCTTGCGTACTTGATAAGTACGCAGGATCTTCCTCATGCATACTTGATAAGTACGCATGACATCCTTCTTGCGTACTTGATAAGTACGTAAGACCTGCTTCCTGGACAAGTCCGAAATTCTTGCATGTTAATCTGATCATGCCAATCTTACAATTTTCTTTGATCAAAAGGTGCGGTTTTCATCCTAGATGCTGCTTATTTTCAAGTTTCATCCATAAAAACGTTTCCTATTTAGCTAAAACCCGAGAAACCCTAAAACGAAGAAAAACTCAGTTTAAGGTCGAATCGTTACCTGGATTGTGATTCTGATTCGGAGGTTTTGCTCACGAGCTCAGTAGTAACGTGCTCCTTCAATTTCGGGTCGATCTGTCAACTTTCTCTCTCTAGACCCGAGCTCTCCTTTCTCTCTCTAGATTGCAAGTGTTGGTGAAAATGAGAGTCTAAGCCTGCCTTGACCCTTATATACCTAGACTTCCCTCGGCCCGTTGGAGCCGAGCCTAAGCCCATCCGTTTTTCTTTTGTTTTATGACGATTAAGTCTCTATCGCGTTATTATTTACTAAATTACTATTTTTGGGGTGTTACAAGTCTACCCTCCTTAAAGAGGTTTCGTCCTCGAAACCGCTTATACGTTAAACAATTTAGGGTATAGTCCCCTCATCTCGTCTTCTTTTTCCCATGTAGCTTCTGACCCTTTTTTGTGCTTCCATTGTACTTTGACTAAAGGAATCGACTTATTGCGTAGTCATTTCTCAGCTCGGTCAAGGATGGCTATCGGTTCCTCTACATAATTTAGACTGTTATCCACTTCGATCTCGTCGTAAGGTATGTGAGCTGTGCCATCAGCTAGGCACTTGACCCAAGCTAGGCACTTCGATCCCGTCGTAAGGTATGTGCGACACGTGGAATGTAAGGTGTATTCCACTAAGCTCAGCGGGTAGGTCGAGTCTGTAAGCAACTTGACCCAATCTCGCTAAAATCTTGAAAGGTCCGACAAACCTTGGGCTAAGTTTGCCACGTTTTCTGAATCGAATGATTCCTCTCCATGGTGATACCTTTAACAGTACCATGTCCCCCACTTGAAACTCTAAATCCCTTCTTCTCTTATCAGCGTATGATTTCTGTCTGTCTTTTGCGGCTTTCATTCGAGCCTTGATTTGATCAAACTTCTCGGAAGTAGCTTTGACCACTTCGAGACTTGCAAAATCCTTTTGTCCAATTTACCCCCAACAAACCGGGGTCCTACATCTCCTCCCATACAACATCTCAAATGGCGGCATGTCAATAGTTGAGTGATAGCTGTTATTATATGAAAATTCTGCCAATGGTAGATGGCTGTCCCAGCTCCCACCGAAGTCAATGATACAGGCCCGGAGCATTTCCTCCAAGGTCTGAATGGTCCTTTCAGATTGTCCATCGGTTTGGGGGTGGTAAGCGGTGCTGATATTCAGTCTAGTGCCCATTGCTTCATTGAATTTCTTCCAAAACCTTGACGTGAATCTAGTATCCCTGTCGGACACAATCGACAGCGGCATACCATGTCTGCTCACAACTTCCTTAATAAATATTTCTGCTAGTCTTTCCGATGAAGAAGTCTCACGTATTGGCAAGAAGTGAGCACTTTTCGTCAAGCGGTCGACGATCACCCAAATGGTATCATTGCCTTTAGCTGTTCGCGGTAGCTTGGTAATGAAGTCTATCATGATCTCTTCCCACTTCCATTCCGGTATTGGTAAAGGTTGCATTTTACCGCATGGTTTCTGGTGCTCGACCTTAACTAGTGAACATGTTAGGCACTTGTTCACGTACTCGGTCACATCATTCTTCATGCCAGGCCACCAGTACTCTTTCTTCAAGTCTTGATACATTTTGTTTGTCCCGAGGTGGATAGAATAGCGAGACTTATGGGCCTCATCGAGTATTTTGGCTCTAAGTTCGCCAATCTTAAGTATCCACATCCGGCCAAACCTAGTTCGTACACCATGTGCATTTGCATCTAAATTCCCTTGTTGTCCTACTATTCTTTCCCGTTTAATATTTCTTTCTAATAGTGCTTCATCATGTGCCTTTGATATTTCACCTATCAAATCTGGCGTTATAATTAGCTGACACGCTTTGATTCGGATAGGTGCCGATTCTTCCTTTCTACTTAAAGCGTCAGCCACTACGTTTGCCTTGCCTGGATGGTACAATATCTCACAATCATAGTCTTTCAGTAGCTCTAACCATCTCCTTTGTCTCATGTTTAATTCCTTTTGTTCGAAAAAGTACTTCAGGCTTTTGTGATCAGAGTAAATGGTGCATTTAACTCCATACAGATAGCGCCTCCATATTTTCAACGCGAAAACTACTGCCGCTAACTCTAGATCGTGTGTTGGGTAGTTAACCTCGTGAATCTTTAGTTGTCGCGAGGCGTAAGCAATTACCTTTCCTCGTTGCATAAGTACGCAACCTAAACCCTGACCCGAAGCGTCAGAGTAGACTACTAAGTCTTCATTTCCCTCAGGTAGTGCCAAGACTGGAGCTTGGGTTAATCGTGCCTTAAGTTCCTCAAACGCGTTGTTTTGGGTTGGACCCCATTCATATTTCACTTCCTTCCATGTCAACTTAGTTAGTGGCGAGGCTATTCTTGAAAAATCTTGAATGAACCTTCGATAGTAGCCTGCCAATCCCAGAAAGCTTCGTATCTCTGTTGGTGTCTTTGGGACGTTTCATTCCTTTACTGTCTCGATCTTTGCAGGATCAATCATAATGCCGTTTGGGTTTATTACATGACCTAGGAATTGGACTTCCCTAAGCCAGAATGCGCATTTGGAGAATTTTGCGTATAAGTTTTCCTGCTTTAGCACCTCCAGAACCTCTCTTAGGTGGAAGTGGTGATCACCCTCGCTTTTCGAATATACCAGTATGTCATCTATAAAAACTATCACTGATCGATCCAACATGGGTCGACATACTCTATTCATCAAATCCATGAACGCTGCTGGTGCGTTGGTCAATCCGAAGGACATCACGAAAAACTCATAATGCCCATAACGCGTGCGAAACGCGGTCTTTGGTACGTCTTCTTCTCTTACTTTCAACTGATGGTAACCCGACCTAAGATCGATCTTTGAGAACCAACTTGCACCTTGCAGTTGATCAAAAAGGTCGTCTATTCTAGGAAGTGGGTATTTGTTCTTTACTGTCCTCTTGTTCAACTCGCGGTAGTCAATGCACATGCGCATGCTGCCGTCCTTCTTCTTTACAAATAGTACCGGAGCGCCCCACGGTGAGATGCTCGTTCTAATAAATCCTTTTTCTGTTAGTTCCTCTAGTTGAGACATCAATTCTTTCATTTATGACGGAGCCAATCGGTAGGGGGCTTTGGCAACGGGCTCAGCTCCTGGCAGTAAGTCAATCTGAAATTCTATTTCCCGATTAGGTGGTAACCCAGGTAGATCCTTAGGGAATACTTCCGGAAAGCTGCACACCACGGGTACATTCTTGAGTTCATTCATTTTCATTCTATCATCAATAACATATGCCAGATAAGCTTCACAACCGCGCCTCATGTAACTTTCGGCCTTGATCATCGAGATGATGTTCGACATCGTGCAATTCCAATCCCCATAAACCGTAATTGGGCTGCCGCTTGGAGCTTTGAGGTGTATCCTCTTACGTTTACATATGATTTGAGCTTCATTGGCAGCTAGCCAATCCATACCCAATACTATATCGAATCCTCCTAATGTGAGAAGGAACAATCTAGAAGGGAACTTATGACCCTCTATTTCTATGATGTAATCCTCTGTTACTTGAAATACTGCCGAATTTTTACCAACGGCAGTTTGTACGCTAAAGGCCTTTACTATGGTGTTGATAGTGCAACCTAGTTTACGACTAAATGCATTGGATATAAAACTTTTACTAGCACCAGATTCAAATAGAATAGCAACATGTTCATCATTAACTAGGAACGTACCTGACACAACATCAGGGTTTCCCCTTGCTTCCTCCTCAGTTAGGGCGTAGACTCGAGTCCTAGTCTGCGGTTGTTCCTTTTCAGCTTCCTTTTCCTTCCCTGAACCGGATTGTCTGGTTTTCCTGCAATCCCTATTCTGGTGTCCATATCTTCCACAACTTTGGCACTTGACGCCCTTCAAACAATCTCGGAAGTAGTGCCCCGGCCTCCCGCACTTATAACACATGGTGGTGCCGATTCGACACTCGCCAAGATGTTGCCTTCCACATTTCTTGCATGTTTCATATTCATCCGACATTGGTTTCTTAGTTTCAGTTGCTACATTCCCTTTTCCGGTGCCTCTAGACGGGTTCTCCCACTTTCTCTTTTGTGTCTCAGGTGCCAGGTCCTCATTGGCATAATCGTCGTAGACGATTCCAGACAGGTTGACTACCGACTCGAAGGTCGATGGTAGATTAGCTTTTACATGAACACGGACCCTTTGAGGTAGGCCCTTCACATAGTACTTAATCATTCGTTCTTCCGTCTCCACCAGGTGGAGTACCATTTGAGCTAGTTCATTGAAACTGGAAGTATACTGGCGGTGCGTCTTGCTACCAGCCTTGAAGTTTAGGAATTCATTTTCTACTCGATCAATTTCATTCTGGGGACAGAACTTTTGGACTATCAGCTTCTTCAGATCTTCCCATGTCATTCTGGCCAGAGCGTTTGGCGACTTTGTCCTCTGAATGTTCCTCCACCAACTTAGTGCCTCATTGGTGAAAGAATGGGCAACATACTTAACAGCTTGGTCCGGTCGACACTCGCTGATGTTGACTACAACGTTCATCCTCTCAATCCATTCGAATGTAGCCACTGAATCCCTGTTCCCATCAAACTTGGGTGGGTCTCCATCCTTGAAACCTTTATAAGTACACCCACGGTTGCTTGAAACCTTTATAAGCATCCCTGACCTCTGGTTCTAACTGTAGAGGCCCTTGACTGTTGTTCCCAGTTGGGGTCACCTCTGTTTCGTGCACACTCTCAGTGTGTTCTGCGTGCACACTCTCTTCCTCTTCATGTATTTGATTCAATGGAGGTCTACCGACTCGGCCAGTACGACCGCCTCGGCGTCCTGTTCTTCCTCCAACAGCCATAGTTCCTAGTTTCCTGATAGTTATAAAGGGAATACATCAATGCCATTCCTTCATATCATAGTTTAGAACAGTACGAGCAAGGTAAATTTTTAATTACAATGACCAGTTTGTGATTACTAATTTACATTTCTTTTCGGGTTCAAAACTCTTCAATTCGGTTGTGACATTGACATTTATTTGTTCTAAGTTAAGGTATCTATTCTTATCCAAGTGTATCAACTCTAGTACTTACTTACCGTGCTGACGTTGGCGTTGGTTACCCATACTGACATCCGTGCATTGGTCTCATAATCAGCTTGAGTCCAGACATTTAAGGATGTCTGAATCTCTCAAACTATTGCTCTGATACCAACTTGTAAGGCCCTATTCCCGGGTAACCTCACTTGTTGGATTTACTCATAAACATAATCATAAATACTGAGCTTAAATTTAAAACATTCAAAAGTAGCGGAAGCAAACATCATTCGAATTACATGACATAACATCGGAAGTCTTAACAATTAAATACATAACATTGTCTTAACATATATAAATGTGGGATGTCAGTCTTGTGCCGGGTAACCTTCATGCCATCGCACATCCCTTCCTTCCTTTACCTGAAATGTATAATAAAAGTCAGCTAACGCTGGTGAGTTCTAGTTTAAAGACAATCATACATAATATTTATCTTATCAAGAGTATTATATATATATATATATATAAATATATATTATACTTAACATTCGAGCCTTTACATATTCTTTACTTTACTGTTCTCACATAACATTCATATTAAGTATATACATATGTACATACATACTTACTTGGGGAGAACACTTATTGGCCATAATCTTAAGGGAGATCAACCCATCACACTTGTCGCTAATGTCACAAAGACATCGCAGTGAGAACTACCGTCGTAGCCCTTTTCATTAATCGTCCGGCTCTAGAAAACCGTCCGTCGAAACTTAAATCCGTCCGGCAACCTTTGTCCGTCCGCTCTTAAACCGTCCTACCATCGTAGTCCGTTCTTTTGTCCGTCTGCCCTAGGGCATCCGTTTCCCACGCGACCATTACGTATGCAACCGTTCTACTTGAGTTAAGGCATTTGCTTCGACCATCCATTAGTGCCTTTTTATACGTCCTAGCTTGCGAAGGAACGTTTTTGTCCCGGTTGCAAAATAGTCACGTGGTCGTCCGTTTACAGAAGTAGCCGTTGTCATAGAAGGGTTCATAACGTTTACATACATTCATAACATGCAATATATATATAATATAAAGCAAGATTTCATTCATTTATGTTATGTCCTTCTTTCATTCATTCTTTATAATCATTCGTTTCATTCTTTGTTCATAATTCATTTTCATATATAAGTATATATATATATTTGTATATCACGTATGATCACATTGACATTCATAGCATTTATTCATTTACTGTATACACTTCAGCCCCAAAACATTTAAAATGATTTGCACATAACATAGAAGGGGGCACATAGAACTCACCTGATAAGCTAGTCTTGGTTGTCCTAAACAAAGGTCCAACAATGTCGTGTACGATCTGAAATAGGTAGTTAAATACACATCAGACCCAATCCCGACTCTAACGGTTTGATCATTCTAAACATACTGACTTTACTTACTGGTCTACTGCCTGCGCACTTAGTAAGTGCGCAGGACCTTGCTCATGCGTACTTGACACGTACGCAGAACATTCTTCTTGCGTCCTTGATAAGTACACAGGATCTTCCTAATGCATACTTGATAAGTACGCAAGACCTGCTTCCTGGACAAGTCCGAAATTCTTGCATGTTAATCTGATCATGCCAATCTTACAATTTTCTTTGATCAAAAGGTGCGGTTTTGATCCTAGATGCTAGTTCTAAGCTTATTTTCAAGTTTCATCCATAAAAACGTCTCCTATTTAGCTAAAACCCGAGAAACCCCAAAACGAAGAAAAACTCAGTTTAAGGTCGAATCGTTACCTGGATTGTGATTCTGATTCGGAGGTTTTGCTCACGAGCTTAGTAGTAACGTGCTCCTTCAATTTCGGGTCGATCCGTCAACTTTCTCTCTCTAGACCCGAGCTCTCCTTTCTCTCTCTAGATAGCAAGTGTTGGTGAAAATGAGAATCTAAGCCTACCTTGACCCTTATATACCTGGGCTTCCCTCGGCCCGTTGGAGCCGAGCCCAAGCCCATCCGTTTTTCTTTTGTTTTATGACAATTAAGTCTCTATCGCGTTATTATTTACTAAATTACTATTTTTTGGGTGTTTCAATATCTATGTTTGCGTTTCCTAATTAACACAAGCGTTTAACGAACGGTATTTGAGCATTCTTATTTATACGCGAGTCTTATTTTGTTACTAATATATATCTTCTCAAACGTGATGAACGTAATTATAAACCCGACTTCATTAACTATTTCATTTTTATAAAATCCCTTTTATAAAACGATGAGACCTTAAAAATTAATAACTTTGTCTAATTAAAATAATTACTTTAACGAATTATTTACTGAAAACCTTTAAATTTATAAAACATTTTGAGACATAAATGAGGTTATGCATACATTAATAAATTAAACTTTTAAAACGTCATGATCTATAATAGGCGATTAATAATTCATTTTTATTTGCAATTAATAAAATAATTGTTGCTAATTGTTTTAATCATATAGTTATCATATTATTAGTAGTTATTCAATCCTTTAAATTAAATTTTCATAGATAATAATATTACTTTCGTGTAACTTATTTATGATGATATTTTAATACATTATTACATCAAGATTGCTTTTGTCTTAATAAGTTAATTATTTTATTAAGATTATAGTCAAATATATTCGACATCAAGTTTTCTTTTATAAATAAAAATTATAAAATATCATTTTGTTAAAACTTCATTCGTTTCCTCAATCACTCGTCCACTCTAAATCCTTTAGTCCAAATCGTTTCATTCCTATTCCCTTTTAATCATTTCTATATTAAAAATTGTATAAACATTTACTTTAGGGCATCGTTACCTGGTTCAATTTTTAGTCATACAATATCAAGGTGAGTTTACATAGCCCCTTTTTCATTTTGTGCATTTTGGGGTGAAACATGATTTACATTGAATACTATTTGCAATACAATATACAATTCTACACTATGCCTATTTATGTAATTTGTGCTTTTATGCTTGAATGCTATGAGTTGAGCTACATATACATGACATACATGTGCAATCATTAACTCTGTACAAGCCAACGGTAACATTGATAGATCTATTATGTTTGACAAACCCACCCAGGTAGGGTGATTGTTACCGACACTACATCAGGATAACATGTGTTGTTATTCCCTACATTAGGATAACCTACGGGTTATGCCCTTCAGTCACAAGGTTTGATTGTACACCTAGTTTCGACTATAGATTCTCCATAAAATTCCTTATTTACCATATGTCATATGAATTGTATACAACACTTGAAAACTACTTGAGATTTCTGAACCTATGTATGCTCACCAACTATTTATAGTTGACCCTCTCATTTTAAACATGTTTTAGGTGGATATGTTGATGTACAAGTTTATCACATAGGAGCTTATGGACTTAGTGACAAATAAAATTGATGTATTGTTAGCTTCTGATGTTTGAACAAAATGTATTTGTACCTGTAATTCAATTAAATAAAGTTATGAAATTTAGTTTGATCATGAGCTTTTAAACAGTCTCCATGTCCCGCTCCAACATGTTCCGCCGTTGGTTGGGGTGTGACAGGATAGTGCTTTAGTCATCAACATTGGAAGATCTGAAATCTTTTGAACCTGCAACTCATTTGCCGACTATCTCCCTGAAGAAGATGACAAGAGTCGGTTGTATTCATCTCATTTCCTTCATATTTTATGATCGAATCTTGTTTTTACTCTCATTTGTAGACTAATATTCTTGTTAAACGCAAGTTCAAATTGTCCCCGAATCTTAAAGAGTCACCCTAAGGGGGCCGATTTTCCAAAGCAATTCCTTGCAAACCTGCGGACTATCTTCATGAGCAGACGACTGTCATTTGTTTCGGACAAAACTTTCATCTATCAAGGAAAACTCCTGATACAAGGCCATCGAATCTCTCTTAATTCTCTGGTGGATCATTCATATGGCCCGACTGTTCCTTTTGAGCAAACTATCATCAGCCGACTGTCGACGTGATAATCGATAACGATCAAAATTTTCGGAATACCTTATCTTATATTCTCAAACATTTAATAAATAGTTGACGTACATTTATTATGTGCACAGGTAATGGAGGCAGAAGAACTTACTAGTGACCATCGCCACAACATAGCTATCAGCTTTCCTAATCCCATTCCTAAAGAATTCACCACCGTAATCAACTGGTTACTACAAAGCAGGATATCATATGCATCTCATGGAACGATACAGTGTACAGAGATCTCATCATAGAATTATGGGAAAATGCAGAAGCTTCATTAAACTCTATTACCAACGAACTTCTTATCAGATCCACTATTACTGGGCAAAAGGTGGTTGTCTTTGAAAACACTGTCAGGTAGGCTCTAAGGTTGGGTGATACCTCCCTTGAAGTATACACCATCGACAAAAATGAAATTGACAAAAGTTTTGTTCAGGAACTCGGTTATGAAGGACCGTTTAGGAAAAGTTAAATCATGAAGCATGGTTTATCTAAAGATTGGAAAACAATCATGTACGTCTTCATTCAGTCAATGTCACACAAAAAGGGAGGATACGATGCCCTTGGATTGAAATGGGGAGGAATCATGCTAAAAGTCTGTAACAAAGAAACCTACAATGTCTCTCGTCACATATTCGACTATATGTGTTGCAATGTAACAAAGAACAAATGGTTGTTGTACCCACGTTTTGTCCAAATGATTCTAAATCACTCTCTAAAGAAACCTTCCCCAAAAGGAATCCCAATGACGCTTTCCAAACTTGATTCCTGCTTCTATATCGATCTTCTAAGAAATCACCAAAGTTTCTCTAGAAAGATGACTCCTCTATTCAAGAAAATGCATGAGAAGGAAGTCATTCCTAAAATTCAAAGTTCATGTGAGGAAAGCTACAACACCTTGAAAAGAAGGATCGAGGGCAAAGCTGCACTTGATAAAGAAAAAGCATCTGAAAAGGAAACCAAGAAAGAAGCTGCAAAAAGAAAAGCTAAGGGAAAGGCTATTGAAATTTCTGATGGAAAGAAGAAGAAAAGGGCTTTAGCACCTAGCTAGGGAGAAGTATTGATGAGGTTAGCAAGATTGGCCTATCAGAGAGAAAAAGAAGAACCCATCAATATGACTCTATCACACCATTCCTTACTGGTCAAGTTATTGAGGCGGATTTTCTAGCAAGTTTCACTCTTGCTGCATTAAGGCATCCTCCGCCTATGCAAATAGATGGAACTTCTGGAACCCAACACTCTCCCACAAAGAATCAAACTCTCCCTCCTACCGGCAATCCAAAACAGTCAACCTCTGCCGCCAGAAAAGGCGTTGTGAAACCAAGAAAATTTACTCCTCATCCTCCTCCTCAAAAGAAGCTAACAGACCTAGAGGGTCTTAAGTTTGAAATCCAAGCGTTGAGAAAATCACATGAAAAACAAAGAAAGGAGATACAGGAAATAAAGCTTCGTTGGAATAAACAGAATATGTGGAATGAGGTCCACAAGAAGAATATGAGAGGCGTTGCCAAAGCAATGGCAGTGATCAGGAAGGTTGCTGATAACATTCTAAAGGAACTGAATTGCTTAAGGGCAAGAAACAATGAGGAACCATTGACATTCAACCGTATATTTGAAATTGCCAGCAATGAAGAAGAGAATGGATCAGAAGATGAAAGTGAGTCAGAGGAATTCTGAGGAGGAGAGGCCCACGGAAGAATAATAGAATCAGGAGTGCAACGGTTTCGAGGGAAATTGTTGGAACCTGAAAAACCATTGCATTCCCGATATCTACAGGGGCTAGTGTGATATATTTTGTAAAACTAGGTTTTTGGTCAAGAGTCACTAGAGAGTCGCTATGTCAGTTGTTAGCCGACTATCTAAGAGTCGGCTATCTTCATGGCGACTCTCTCTATGTTTCTATAAATAGATGACCAAAAACCTAGTAAATTAGCTCTTGATTCACACGTCGTTATTATAGTCATTTAGAGAGCCGGTAAGAGGTTTTGATTGTTATCTTTGTAATCCAGGTGCTAATTGTAATCGTTTGATTATGGATCTAATAGAATCAAGTGGTTTATGTTCTTGTTTGTGTTGCTTTTCACCTTGTGTTTCTTATTTTCATCAACAACCAGCTTATCTATAGCTGATTTGTTGATTGTTTCCTGACTAGAATCATTCTAGCACAGGGACCATGTTATCAGGATCTACATAGTCCGTACCACCACCACCGTTCCGGACACAGACCACTATTCGTACTTCCGTTTCCAATGACATCGTCATACATCTTACCACCATAGCCATCCTCACGTTTTGCCCGACCTATCACCATCTTCGTGAGCTTTTACCCAACCACCAACCCATCATCGGCACCACCGTTACCCACGTTGCGTCTACTACCATTTTCTCCACCGGAAGACCCATGCGACCGCCATCACTACTATAAACTGTTAACAACCACCATCCTTGTCGCCGTGAGCCTCCACCCAGCCTTACCACCTCCACCAATGAGCCGTACACGCTCCCATTACCAGTGATATCACGTTATCGTTCTCTCTGTCTCGCTCACTCTTTCACCTGCTGATTATGCCGCCACTGCCTTACCTGACACAAACCACCACCACAACCACATTGTCGGTCGTTAGCCACCACCACCACCTTCCACCTGCTTCCTTCTTTTTTGCGCGATCCCGACCTAGACAGACCTTCCTCGTGGTCATCCCGGTGTCACAAACAGCCTTCATCGCTCTCCCTGTAGGTCGAGTGCCCGATCGAAGGCCATGGTCAGTTTTTTTGTCTTAATGGAGGTGGTCTCTAATGGCAGTCGTGAAGGAGGAGAAGAAATGAACCCCGAATGGAGATGGCGGCTGGTTAACTAGAATAGATTATTAAGTTTAATACAATTTTCATATTGCCCCCCTTTTCTTTGAACAAATTATCCTTTTCAGCTTTTTAATTTAATTAACTGTTAAACTACTATGTCATACTTTCGTTCTTTGACAACTTTAGTCTTAAGCGATATCTCGTTCTTAATTAATAGGGAGAATTTGGGATGTTACAAGTCTACCCTCCTTATAAGAATTCCGTCCTCGAAATTCGGTGTTTCCCGTAACATAGTTAAACTTTGCACCTCATGACTAGGTTGCCACTCAGGTTCCTGTGAACTCATGTGCTCTACTTCACGAAAGTGAGATGGATATTTAATGTCATATGTGAACTGCATGTAATTAGGGTTTACATGTCACTACTACCTCTTCTTTCTTGTAATGAACACCTCAAATGAATAATATTACCTACTTTACTTTTATCCACATCTCGTGAGTGGACTTAACTTGAATCCACCAAGTACTTGCGTGGATTTGTCATGCTGAGCGGACCATGAGCCTTCTTCATCCCCTTAGGAGTGTCACTTTGGTATCTTAGTATCTTGTTTTAAACTGTCTACTTTGTGCCCTAGGCAGTTGTTATCAATCTCCTTATAAGTCGCTTCGGTTATTACGTGTACCTCATAAATTATCCATGGTGCATTCGCCCACGAAGGCCATACCATGTCGTTCCCGAATGATTCATGCCGTATTGTTCCCGAAGGAGTTCTACTATCTTGTTCCTGAAGGAACCATGTCAGTTCGTTCCCGAAGGAACCATGTCATTTCGTCCCCGAAGGAACCGTTTCGTTTCGCTCCCGAAGCAACCATATCGTTGCGTTCCTGAAGGAACCATATTGTTTCGTTCCCGAAGGAACCATATCGTTGCGTTCCCGAAGGACCCATATTGTTTCATTCCCAAAGGAACCATGTCGTTGTGTTCCCGAAGGAACCATATTGTTTCGTTCCAGAAGGAACCATATGAATCATCACTCTATCATATTCAACTTGTCGGGAAGGTATTCTTTCAGACGGAACACTAGGTATACGATCTTATCACTCATATTCATGTAAACGTAACTCCCTTTTTGTCTTTCTTTAAAACATACTTGTCATGGTTTCACATTTCTCATCATTAGTTCGTTACGTACTACTCTTTCTTCATATCATTGAATGATCGTAAGGTTTGGCACCCTTTGTGACCAAAATATACATTTTCTAACCTTTCGTGATCGTTAATATTTTCCGTATGTGATTCTTTTAGAATTACATTCATAGGTTTGTTACAATTAGATAACATGTGTAGTGATACTCGATCACTCCTTTCCTTTCTGGTATCAGCTTTTCAATTTCAACAGTCTCATGTGCTATTGACTAGACTTAATCGTTGTAGAGTGTTTCCTGACTCGTCTTGAGTCCTTGCTGGTACTCATGCCTTACTTCACACCATTTGGCTTGCCTTTCACATTCATCCTGAACAACAATCCTTAGGTTGGATCTGGTTTCATTTGGTTTTGCCTACATTTTCTAACCTTTCGTGATCGTTAATATTTTCCGTATGTGATTCTTTTAGAATTACATTCATAGGTTTGTTACAATTAGATAACATGTGTAGTGATACTCGATCATTCCTTTCCTTTCTGGTATCAGCTTTTCAATTTCAACAGTCTCATGTGCTATTGACTAGACTTAATCGTTGTAGAGTATTTCCTAACTCGTCTTGAGTCCTTGCTGGTACTCATGCCTTACTTCACACCATTTGACTTGCCTTTCACATTCATTCTGAACAACAATCCTTAGGTTGGATCTGGTTTCATTTGGTTTTGCCTACATTTTCTAACCTTTCGTGATCGTTAATATTTTCCGTATGTGATTCTTTTAGAATTACATTCATAGGTTTGTTACAATTAGATAACATGTGTAGTAATACTCGATCATTCCTTTCCTTTCTGGTATCAACTTTTCAATTTCAACAGTCTCATGTGCTATTGACTAGACTTAATCGTTGTAGAGTGTTTCCTGACTCGTCTTGAGTCCTTGCTGGTACTCATGCCTTACTTCACACCATTTGGCTTGCCTTTCACATTCGTCCTGAACAACAATCCTTAGGTTGGATCTGGTTTCATTTGGTTTTGCCTGCACGCCCTAATTAACATCGCGGTTCCAGTCATTTGTTGTTGTTGGTATATATATCTTCTCGTTTCAGTGAATACTCATAGTAGTTCATCTGGGGTTGTTTTCTGCATGGAGAGATTTCATTTGTGCATTCATGAATTTCTTGAACGTATACTCGTGTGGGTACTTCCTGCATACTCATGCATACTCCGACAGTAGACCAATGTTTATTCATCATATCGCGTTTGTATTAAGCATAGACGATTCTTGTTCAGAAGCAGTTTTCTAAACGTATGTTCGTCTGACATATGTAGTACTCACATCTTGTACTAACATGTAATCCTTGGTAGCTTCTTTCTCCATTCGAACCAAACAAGTGTTGAGTTCCTCAAATTCTACTTAATCGTCTCACCATTCGCGGGTTGCCAGGCGAAGCAATCTTCCCACTGGGCTTGGTAGGCTCTCTTATCATCCTCATACTTATTCCCTTCTTTTGAAATCTTTCCATTTCTTGTCTTTGCTTGATTTAATACTTTCATCACTGTTGCATTAGGTTCTAGACCAGGTTTTCGTTAATCTTTCTAAACTTGTTCCTTGGTTCTCAACTTTAGCAAACTTCATTTAAAGTCTCACTCCTTCTCGTTCCACCTTTGGTATGTCGTTGTTGCCATCATTCATCTTACTAATTTGCTATGATCATCATTACCCATGTGACTAATCGCATAGTCATGGTTGGAGTGATTCAATTGTTTCGGTGACATGTGTATTAATCCACACGATAAGGTTCATCAGTATGCACGAGCACCTGTATTTCACAATTACGTGGATCCTGACGTAATCGCCAACTTACCGTACTCGTGAATTCCTGACTCGTCTTATCATGCTTCATAATGTGAATTTCTTCTAAAAACAGCGTGTATTCCATGTATCCTTCTTCCCTTTCTGAACTCCTAGTTGACGGGAGTCGTTCATGACTATTCTTTACTCATCCACTCGGACCATTGATAATTCATCATCTTTCCTTCGTTGTGGTTTATCGAACTTCTACTCGTTGTTTGAAATTCACCTCCCGTGGGTCGCACCGTTCTTATAATTTGTGAGTCATTCGTAGTATTATGCTAACATATCTTTCGCTCTCAGTGACGAGTACATACGGCGGATGACAACTCAAGACACACTTAAACAACAAAAGATTAATAACAGTAGCTACGTGTTATTAACCATTTACTGCACTCATGTGTTCAAATCGTCTACCATCGTATGTGCTACGTGTAACTATTCATGTTGATAGTGACGTTGATATCTAAGGCATGTGTTCTACGGTAAGGCATCTACCCTAAGCTACATGTATTAACCTTGCTACATACTTACTATTTTGGCGTTGGCGTTGGCTACCCGTACTGACATCCTTGAGTTGGTCCCATTATCAGCTTGAGTCCAGACATTGAAGGATGTCTGAATCTCTCAAACTATTACTATGATACCAACTTTTCAGTCCCCAAACCTGAGAGACCTCACTTGTTGGATTTACTTATAAACATAGTGATGAAAACTGAATAAATTATATCATTTAAAACATTACGGAAGCCTGCATCATTCTATTACATAAACAATGGAAGTCTTAAACATTAAACATTGTCTTATCATTGAATCAGTTAAATAGGATGTCAGTCTTGCGTCAGGTAGCCTTCTTGCCTTTGCCCGTCTGTTCCTCATGTTACCTGAAGTGCATACTAAACGTCAGCTAATGCTGGTGAGTTCTAGTTTTAGAGCAAGTAGGTGTAAACATTATTTCTTGTCATACTTTCATAATTGTAAATATATATATATATATATATGTATATATTTACCATTTCAATTCTTTCGCGTTCATTCATGTGTGAGTACGTATATTGATACATACATTCTTACATTCATTTTTACCTTCATTGGTCTTACATATAAGGGGGATCAGCCCGTCATTGATCACGTGAGTCACAAAGACAAACGTCACGGTCTACCATCGTAATCCGCCATACTTACAACCATCCGGCAACTAGTGTACATCCGTCATTATTTTCTTACAACCTTCCGGCAAACCTTCGGACGTCCGTCATATCTTACAACCGTCCTACCGTAGTAATCCGTCATATCTTACAACCGTCCTACCTTCGTAGTCCGTCATATTTTTTTGTCTGCCCTAAGGCACCCGTTTCCCACCCGAACTATTTATACAGTCGTGCATCGATTGTATACATTATTTCTTGTCATACTTTCATAATTATAAATATATATATATGTATATATTTACCATTTCAATTCTTTCGCGTTCATTCATGTGTGAGTACGTATATTGATACATACATTCTTACATTCATTTGCACATTCATTGGTCTTACATATAAGGGGATCAGCCCGTCATTGATCACGTGAGTCACAAGACAAACGTCACGGTCTACCGTCGTAGTCCGCCATACTTACAACCGTCCGGCAACTAGTGTTCATCCGGCAAACCTTCGGACGTCCGTCATATCTTACAACCGTCCTACCGTAGTAGCCCGTCAGATCTTACAACCGTCCTACCGTAGTAGTCTGTCATATCTTACAACCGTCCTACCGTCGTAGTCCGTCATATTTTTTTTGTCTGCCCTAAGGCACCCGTTTCCCACCGGAACTATTTATACAGTCGTGCATCGATTGAGAGACTGACTATACCGTAGTAGCCTTAGCTTAATCTACCTTTCTAAACTGTTAATTTTTGTTGCATAATAGTCGAGTGGTCGTCCGTCTACCGAAGTAGCCGTTATCATCTTTTCCGTCCGTAACGTTTATTCATACATGACAAGCAATATATACATGGATATAAAGCAAGATTTCATTCTTATAAGTTATGTCATACTTTTCATACTTAGCAAATAATATATACATGGATATAAAACAAGATTTCATTCTTATACGTTAAGTCATACTTTTCATATTTAGCAAGCAATATATACATGGATATAAAACATCAGAACTCATTTATGTCCTAAGTCTTGTAGGAAAGTCGACCGAACGGTCGACCAGGACAGTCGGCCCAGACAGTCGACAGTCGGCTCGGACAGTCAACAGTCGGCCCGGACAGTCGGCCTAGACAGTCTACGGTCAGCGCCGACAGTCAACAGTCGGCTCGGACAGTCGATAGTCCACCCGACTTTTGCCACAACGTGCGTTCCGGAATTTTACTCCATAGTCATTAACCAAGGGTTTAATAAATGTACCCATCATCATCATCATAGATCCATCAGCATGTAACCATCATCATGGCATTATCATCATCATGTAACCATCGTCATTATCATGTACTCATCATCCCATAGAATCATCATCATCATCATCATGAAATCATCAACCACCTCCATCACCAAAACAACAATGATCTGTTTAGATGTTGCCACTATCACCATTGTCTTGTTCATGTAGTCATCGTTAACAACCGTGAACCACCACCATCTAGTCCGTACCACCACCACCTTTACCGGAGACGGACCACTATTCGTACTTTCGTTTCCATCGGCATACATCTTACCACCACTGCCATCCTCACGTTCTGCCCGGCCCATCACCATCTCCGTGAGCTTTTACCCAACCACCAACCCATCATCTGCACCAACGTTACCCACCTTGCGTCTACTACCGTTTTCTCCACCGGAAGACCCATGCGACCACCATCACTACCATAACCTGTTAACAACCACCATCCTTGTCGTCGTGAGCCTCCACCTAGCCTTACCACCTCCGTCGGCGAGCCCCCCATTGCCGGTGATGTCATGTTATCGTTCCCTCTATCTTGCTCTCTCTTTCACCTGCTGATTACGCCGCCACTACCTTACCTGAGACAAACCACCACCACAACCGCATTGCCGGCCGTTAGCCACCACCACCTTCCGTCGGCTTCCTTCTATTTTGCGCGATCCCGACCTGGACAGACCTTCCTCGTGGTCGTCCCGATGTCACAAACAGTCTTCATCGCTCTCCCTGTAGGTCAAGTGCCCGATCGAAGGCCATGGTCTGTTTTTTTTTTGGTTTTTAATGGAGGTGGCCTCTAATGGCAGTCGTGAAGAATGAGAATAAATGAAAGCCGAATGGAGATGGCGGCTGGTTAACTAGAATAGATTATTAGGTTTAATACAATTTTCATATTTCTCCCCTTTTCTTTGAACAAATTATCCTTTTCAACTTTTTTATTTAATTAACTGTTAAACTACCGTGCCATACTTTCGTTCTTTGACAACTTTAGTCTTAAATAATATCTCGTTCTTAATTAATAGAGAGAATTTGGGATGTTACACGCTGCATTATCCTGTGGACTGAATTCGGTGCTTTTCTCAAATCTCTCACACAAGCAATGCTATTGTTGAACGGATCAGGATGTGCAGGTAAGATAACAGGTCAAATAGATTCGGGTCAAAATGTGTCATTTTAGTGCCGGATGAAAGCGATTGGGTGTGCTTGGCCTGGAACTTATTCTAAATTTTTATAATTAGTTAATGTTTTTAATATAGTTTTTATGACTTCTATAGTGTAACATCCCAAATCTGACTTCTATCTCTTCTCAGTTCTCTAGAGAAGGTAGGGATTACTTGAACTTACCCATCACTTCATCATTCTATTTTCAGGGGATTCCTAAAGAGTAGGAGTGCTTACTGATAGGCTAACTTCACTCCTTTCACATTTAAAGTAGCTACGGACACCCGACTTTCTGCTTTCTCACAAGATCTAAGTCACTAGTAGTATAGTCGGTCCTCTAAGCAAAGGTTACCTAAATAGCTTCTTCTAACCACTTTCTGGTTCTCTTTCATCGATTGATATGGGAATAGCAAGCAACCCCTCCACTTCTATTATAGGGAATCAGACTCTATAGCGCCGCTTCTTTTTCTTTTCACTTCTTTTCTATCACTTTTGCATTTTCTTAACTTTAGTGTGAAACCTGCCTAAGTAAAGAAATTTGAGGTAAGAACATAGATAAGAAAAGGATGCGAAGGCTACTGACTATAGAGAGTAAGGATGCTTTAGCTACTTCCTATATATAGGAAGGATGTGAAAGCTACTAACTTATATTAGAGTTTGCTTCCTTTAGCTGACTTGTCATAGATCGAGAGAATTGCTATAAAGTGAAGACAGAAACCACGCAAAGGTGTACTAGTACCAAAAGTGAGTAGACAAGAAGGCTGTTATTGGGGGGACCCTACTTTGAGACTCTATTACCTATAAGATATCAGTAAGACGTGATATGAGGAAGTTAATGAAAAAGTAAAGCATAGTCCTAAGGTACAGGATCAGAGGAGTCAAAGAGGAAATGCCCTACCGGGGAGGTGGCAGGCTATCATTATAAAAATAATCTGAGTTAGAATTATTTCAGTTAAATTCTATGATTTGACCTATTTGAGATAAAAGATAACTCGAATTGACTTGTATATAAATAACTCTATGTTATTTACGGATCTCGATGCAAGTAAATATCAAGTAAGTTCTTAATTCCTGAATTGTTTCACATTTATTTTCACAAGTAATTTTGATGACCATTCTTTCTGATTTTAAAAATGTTTCCTATTAATACAGAACATTCATATATTGCATAAAGACATAAACATCATTATCCTCACCTCTCAATCTTGATTTTTTGTGCAAGTACCTTTACTTAACAATTGGAATTGGATTTTCTGTTCAATTGGGTTTATTTTTGTGAACTTGGTTCTTGATTCTTTACTAACTGTTTGAATTATTGATTGCCATTTAAAATATTTATTTTAATAAATTATGACGACTTGTAAATTACTTGAAAGAAAACGGAGTTCAACAGGGTTTATGGCTGAACTTGAAGTTGTAGCAGAAGGAGATACAGAGCTAAATATCAATGATGCAAAAAGGCAGTAAACATCCTGATGCAAAAAGTTGGCTTGCTGCTTTGACTTTTGATGGGTCCATAACTAAAAATAGAAGGTGCATCAAGTGCTATTATCTACATGTATTTAGCAAGTAGTAAATATATTAACTTCTTTTACTCCAGTTTAAATGTTAAAATTGTATGTGGTTTCTTTATTCATCTTTCTGTACCGAAATTCATCCCATTTGCTTGAACACAATCTTAATCATGTTTAGATTATGAAGTGGTTAGACCCAAATAGTCAGCAATATTCAACATTCCCTGCATTCTTTAAATTTAACTTGCTAGTGTATTTTTTCATTGAATTCAATATGGTAAAGTGCTACAGTATTGAGCAAATCTTCACTAAACACACCCGCATTGCCGGTGTTCATAGACCACACCGATGCTACTAATAAGAAAACTAACAGAAGTACTATACAATATATCACGAGAAGATTGAGAAATTACAGAAAATAAGTACCGCGTTGAAAATTGTTGTCGCCGCCGCATCGTGTGGGTTTACTACTAGTGTGTGTGTGTGTATATATATATATATATATATGTGTGTGTGTGTGTGTGTGTATATATATATGGGGAGGTTCAAATAAGAAGTGGTTTTTCGCTAAGAAACCTAAGAAATGACAAAAACCTTAAGAAACTATATCAAACGAACTCCGATTGAGCTCATTTCAGCTGCGTTGGAACTATCTCGTCGAACTCTACCATCTTAGCTTTTAGGGTTTAGATTTTAGGGTTTTAGCCTTATGGTTTAGATTTTAGGGTTTAGGTTTTTTTTAGGGGGTGGGGATGGGGGGTTTAGGTTTTTGGGGGAGTGGGGTGGGGGGTTTATGAAACGCCCCAAACGGGTACAACTCATAGTTAGCACAAAACATAACAAACATAGTTCTTAAACCGGAAATCAGAATCTATTACAGCGAAAGTCTTTAAATTAAAACATTCAACAAACAATTATGTAAATCGTTGTCTATACATGAACTATCAGGAATGAAAATGTCAGTCTTCAATGTTGCAGCCCGACGTCCATGCTATCCAGCCCTCACGGCTATCTTACTTTTCTTTTGCTTTGCCTTTCCTACCTGTCATGCATACTAAAAGTCAGCTAACGCTGGTGAGTTCTATCTTTACTTTAAACTATAAAACCTTCTTTTTGGTAGCTAGTTTTATAAAAATAAAATAAGCTTTACTTTCTCTTTCATTGAAAACACTTTAACTTTACTTTAAAACTTTACAACATTACAATTATAAAACTGTTACGTTCTGTCTATTATTAAAACTTAAGCTTTGAGGAAACCTGTTAGGGTGTCCTTCTGTACTTTGTCTGTCTATCGTTTCACTTGTACAGTACAAGTGACTTTATCATACTTTAACTATCACATATGGATCACGGTCTGAGGATCAAATCCCTTTCTCTCTTACACCTCTAGGTAAGACTTTTACTGTAGCGCTGCCCCCACCTCAGGGTGGGACTTTCCTTCTCGCTTGCACGTCAGTGCAAGACTCCTTTAGCATTTCCCACACCTCATGGTAGGACTTTCTCGCTTACACCGAAGTGTAAGACTCCTTTAGCGTTGCTTACACCGAAGTGTAAGACTCCTTTAGAATTTCTTACACCGAAGTGTAAGACTCCTTTAGCATTGCTCACACCGAAGTGTAAGACTCCTTTAGCATTGCTCACACCGAAGTGTAAGACTTCTATTTTAGCATGTCTGCAGGACTTTCTACTATGCAGCTACTATGCAATGCGATTACACTCTTACACAAAATAGAAATATAATCACATAACTTTCAAATAGACAAATAGCACACGTTAACACATAAGCATATAACATGGTATCTGTCACTGTCACTGTCATTGTCACTATCGAGATGTACCGAAGTACAACTCCTTTATCGTTCTTTACTTTAACTCATTGTTATCTTTCAAAAACTTGTTTAAAAGATAATGCTATACTCATTAACTCTTTATCTTTCATTTTATAAAAATATATAATTCTTATAAAATATTCTTTAACTTTGAAAACTATCTCTTTAACAGTATGCATGCCAGCCCAAAACCATTTAGGAAAAAGGGCAATAAGAACTCACCTGACTTCTACTGTGTCTATCTCACTTAGCACTGAAACTTCAAGCTAGGTGGGATGCTAATATATCTGTTTCAAGAGTCACGAATGAAACAAGGTTATAACCTACATATCTCATCCGAAAACTCCTATGTCCAAAATATTTTTTGGTAGAAATCTATTTCGACCAAAAACTCTAGTGTTAGAACTATTTTCTATTAATGGCGTTTTCATTCGAAAACTTTTGTCCGAGAACTGTTTTGCTTGAAAACATCTGTCCGAAATCCTTTTCTATCCAAAATACTTTTCGTCCGAAATGTTCCGTCTGAGATACTTTTCGACCGAAAAGTTCTGTCCGAAATCTATGGTGTTCCGAAATACTTTTCGGACGTATCTGAGTTTTCGGACCATTCATAGAGATTTCGGACGATTCATCTGTTCTTGATCAAACACTCCGTTTTTAATCCAATTTCCAATCTTTTTACGTCCAAAACTTATATCTAGCTTCCATGAAGGTAGATATATACTTTATAGAGCAAATCCAACGTAAAAATACCGACTTTGATTGAAAACTTGTTATAAACCCTAAAACCAACTTTGAAATCTAAAAATCGATTCTGGGATATATTTGGTACTTGTTATGGCTTGATTCCTTCCTCTTCGATCCTCTGTAACGTGCAGTAATGATCCCGAGCTCAAACGAGAAGGTCTCGGGTGAGCTATGGAGCTTTCTCTCTCTACTCTCTCTCTCTCTCTCTAGCAATGATAATGAAGATGAAGTGGGGGAAGTGGAGAAGGTGGCTAAGGTTTAACCCTTCCCCCTCCCCTTGCACCCCCATTCGGCCCAGCCCAAGGCTCGCTCTCGTTAACCCGTTACGTTTTTGTATTTCCCCGAATCTCGTTCGTATATTCGTTCTCTATTATTATTTATTATTATTATTTTCAGGATGTTACAAGTCTACCCCCCTTTTGAAAGGTTTCGTCCTCGAAACCTGTCATAATTCGAAAAGATGGGGATACGAATCCTTCTTTTTCTGTCTCGGTTTCCCAAGTAGTTTTCGACCCTTTACGATGCTTCCATTGTACCCTGACTAACTGAATCGCTTAATTAAGTAACCTCTTTTCTTTCCTGTCTAGTATGGCGACGGGTTCCTCGATATAATTGAGGCTATTATCTGCCTCGATGTCGTCAAGTGGCACGAGTGCTGATTCGCCAGCTAGACACTTACGTAAGTGTGACACGTGGAAAGTTAGGTGGATTTCACTAAAATCATCAGGCAGTTCCAACCGGTAAGCAACTTCACTAACCCGTGCCAGTATCTTGAAAGGTCCGACGAATCTTGGACTTAACTTTTTTCTCTTTCTGAATCGTATAATCCCTTTCCAGGGAGATACCTTCAATAATACTTGATCCCCAATATTGAATTCGATCGGTCTCAGCCTCTTATCCGCATAGGACTTTTGACGGTCCTGTGCTGCTTTCATTCTGGCCTTGATCTGGTCAAATTTTTCATAGGTTGTTGTGACTACCTCTAAACTTCCCAGCTCTTTCTGTCCTATCCCACCCCAGCAGACAGGGGTTCGACATTTCCTACCATAAAACATCTCGTACGGCAGCATACCAATAGTGGTGTGGTAGCTGTTGTAGGAGGAGAATTCCGCCAATGGTAGGTGACTATCCCAACTGCCACCGAAGTCTATAATGCATGCGCGAAGCATATCCTCCAACGTTTGGATGGTCCTTTCTGACTGACCATCCGTCTATGGGTGATAAGTCGTGCTGATGTTCAATCTCGTACCCATTGACTCATGAAATCTTTTCTAGAACGTCAATGTAAATTGTGTGTCCCGGTCAGATACAATAGATAATGGCACGCCATGTCGAGACACAATTTCATTGATAAATACTTCTGCCAACTTCTCAGAAGAATACATTTCACTAATTGGCAAGAAATGTGCACTCTTTGTTAGACGATCCACTATAACCCAAATCGTATCATGGCCTTTAGCTGTGCGGTGCAGCATTGTAATAAAGTCCATAGTGATACGCTCCTACTTCCATTCAGGTATTTCCAGAGGCTAGATTTTCCCGTATGGTTTCTGATGCTCTGCTTTAGCTTGTGAGCAAGTCAGACACTTGCTTACATATCCAATCACATCATTCTTCATGTTAGGCCACTAATACTCTTTCTTCAAATCCTGGTACATTTTCATGGTTCCTGGGTGGATGGAATATCGAGACTTATGGGCCTCGTTGAGTACTTTGGCCCTAAGCTATCCACCCTTCGGTACCGACATATGACCACATCTGGTCCTCACTCCATGAGTGTTTATCTCCAACTTTACATATTGACCGACCATTCTCTCTTTCTTTATGTTCTCCTCCTTTAACACTTTTGTCTTTTCTTTCTCTAACTCTGTTATAAAATCTGGTGTTATTACTAACTAGTACGCTTTCACACTAATAGGGGAATGAGTCTCCTTACAGCTTAGGGTGTCAGCGACCACATTCGCCTTTCCCGGGTGGTATAGGATTTCGCAGTCATAATCTTTTAGCAGTTCCAACCACCACCTTTGCCTCATATTCAGGTCGTTCTGCTCGAAGAAATACTTCAAGATTTTGTGATCCGAATAAATTGTGCATTTCACTCCGTAGAGATAATGCCTCCAAATCTTTAACACAAAAACAACTGTCGCGAGCTCCAAATCGTGAGTCGGGTAGCTAACTTTGTGAATCTTTAGCTGTCGTGACGCATACCCGATCACCTTTCCTCTCTGCATTAATACACACCATAACCCTTGTCCCGAGGCGTCTGAGTATACCACCAGGTCCTCGTTTCTGTTGGGTAGTGCTAACATTGGGGCTTGGGTCAATTTCTTCTTTAATTCTTCAAATGTTTTAGATTGGGCATGAACCCATTCGTACTTTACTTCTTTGCGTGTCAACTTTGTTAGTGACGAAGCTATTCTCGAGAAGTCCTGAATGAACCTTCGATAGTAACCTGCCAATCTCAGAAAACTCCAAATCTCGGTTGGCGTGTTTAGGATTTCCCATTCCTGCACTGCCTCTATCTTAGCCGGGTCAACCATAATGTCGTCTACGTTGATAACGTGACCTAAGAGTTGGACTTCCTTAAGCCAGAACGCACATTTAGAGAACTTGGCGTACAACTTTTCTTTCTGTAGCGCCTCTAGTACCTCTCGAAGATGACAAGCATGATCGCCTTCACTCTTCGAATAAATGAGTATGTCGTCTATAAACACTATCATCGCTCTGTCCTGCATCGGTCTACACACCTGGTTCATCATACTCATGAATGTTGTAGGAGCATTCATCAAGTCGAAAGACATCACGCGAAATTCTTAATGCCCATTCCACGTGCGAAACGCTGTCTTTGGTATGTCCTCTTCCCTTACCTTTAACTGATGATATCCCTACCGCAGATCGATCTTGGAAAACCATCTGGTGCCTTGTAGTTGGTCGAACAGATCATCGATCCTTGGTAGAGGATATTTGTTCTTTACGGTACGTTTGTTCAACTCCCTCTAGTTGATGCACATTCTCATGGCACCATCTTTTTTCTTTACAAATAGAACCGGAGCACCCCATGGAGAAATGCTTCGTCTGATAAAACCTCTATGCAAAATTTCTTCCAACTGTATCATTTGCTCTTTCATCTCCAGAGGCGCAAGTCGGTACGGTGCTTTAGCCACGGGCCGGGCACCTGGCACTAAGTCTATCTAGAACTCTATCTCCCGGTCAGGTGGTAACCTAGGAAGTTCCTCGGGAAACACCTCCAGAAAATTACACACCACTAGTACGTCTTTCAACTCTTTCACTTTTACATCATTGTCTATCACATAGGCCAAGTAGGCCTCGCATCCACGCCCTATGTACTTCTCTGCCTTTATCATCGATATGACGTTCGTTAATGAACCGTCGCGATCCCCGTAAACCAAAATCTCGCTACCGTCTGGAGATTTGAGCTGAACTATCTTTCGTTTGCATACTATCTGAGCTTCGTTAGTAGCTAACCAATCCATACCGAAAACTATATCAAACCCTCCCAAGGTCATAACATACAACCTAACTGGGAATCTATGGCTTTATCGCGCAATTATCTACTAGTTTATTTACCACCAAGGGTCTTGCCCACCGCAGTTTCCACATTAAAGGTCCGTTCTACCTTAGTGACTTTACATTGCATTCTTTTATACTTTGATGACGATATGAAACTCCTACTGGCACCAGAATCAAATAATATTGAAACATAAGTGTTGTCAAGTATAAACATACATGACACCACATCAAGGTTTTCTCTGGCTTCCTCTTGTGTCAGTGCATATGCTCGAGTCCTTGCCTTCGACTTTTCGGCCTCCTTTCCTTTCTCGGTGCCAGCAGCTTTGGGTTTTCCACAGTCCTTGTCCATGTGACCAGGTGATATGCCCTAAATTATACATGTTTTGCATGCATAATAATCCCCATATTATGGTACTAATTGACTAATAACCTTGCAAATGATACTTAAAGCGTTTATATTTTACAATTGCAGGTTATTCGATGCCCCAAGATAAACAGAGCAAAAACAAGCTTAAAACATAAAGAAATCAAGCTTTTGGAGGACCAAACCCGAGCATTGACACCCAAGAAGTCAAACTAGGTCAAAGGAGTCAACACAAGCAGCTAAACGACAAAACAGCAGGCAATAAGGGGATGCACGGCCGTGCATCCCATTGCACGACCGTGCAATGCCCAACTTGCTCTCCAAGGGTCTAGTACACTGTCCCGTGTACCCTGTTTGATTCCCGAGGTGTTTGCATGCTCGTGCAATCCAATGCACGGCTGTGCATTGCTCATTTTGAGGCCTATAAATAGATGGCTTGGGTTCTTTTTTCCACACACCTCAATACACCATTCCATACCTCATGATAGCGAGAATAGTTCCTTTCTAGTAGTAGTGAGTAGAGGGGCTCTTCCTCCTTGTTCCACAATAGGGCAGCCTACGAAACTCAGTGTTACGCTAGGTAGTATGGCGATTCGTGGCTAAACTTCTTGTATTACTAGGGTGAAGATGAAGTTTGGTGCATGTTAATGTTTGACGTATTAATCTAGTGATATGTTTATATCTTTAATTATAAGTCCTTAAAACCACCTTTTGGTGGACTTTTATTATTGTCTAAATCCGTCTTTATATTTGTGAGTGTTCTTGATTTTAAAGCGTAAGATCATAAAACCTTTTTAATCAAACCTCTTTTGAAACTTCTACGTTTTTATACAAGAAGAGATTGATAAGCCAAGGCTTGGTCAACATTATTAAGGTCGTACGTCTTTATAAGAACTTATTGTGCGACCAAGAATTGGTGAACTCATGTTGGGAACAGTACGTCTTTATACTTGGTCCCATTGTTACATCGCCCCCTGTGAGCAAAATATAATCACCTATTTAACCTTAATACAAAGCATTTATGTTCAATATCTCAAACCAACCCGGAGATGACCATTCGAAAGGTTGAGGGTAACTGTTGTCCTTAGCGGGAAGCACTACTATTTTAATTTCAATATTTTAAGTCGTGATTAAAATGTCGTGAGGACGAGGCTCTAGCGGTGACCCGGGTCACAAGTTTGTAGTAGTCATATCACTGGATTAGTCAACTTAACATTATCACGTACCAAGCGGATTCGAATCTCAAAGCAATACTCTTCGCGACCTGATCATTTCCAAGATATTTACTTTTTTGCTATTTACTATTTTGTTCATTACATTTCTGTTACACACATCACGCACGTTTTTACTTTTCTTTCATTTACTTTTCTGCTTCTCACAAGCACACAAAACTCACTCACCAATTAATCCGGCTATATAACAAAAGTTGAGTATTGGAACTCGATCGTGTCCATTGGTTCGATACTTGGTTCTTACCTATTACGCTTCGATAGGTACACTTGTCTATTGTGTGTGTTTTAAGTTAAAGTATTTATCATTTTATAAATTTAAAACTTGATCTCGTGAAACCAATATCTCTTAATATTAGTATATTTTTATATTAATATTTACTTATAAACAACACGCATCAAGTTTTTTGCCCTAAATTATACATGTTTTGCATGCATAATAATCCCCATATTATGGTACTAATTGACTAATAGCCTTACAAATGAAACTTAAAGCGTTTATATTTTGCAATTGCAGGTTATTCGGTGCCCCAAGATAAACAAAGCAAAAACCAGCTTAAAACATGAAGAAATCAAGCTTTTAGAGGACCAAACCCGAGCATTGACCCCCAAGAAGTCAAACCAGGTCTAAGGAAGTCAACACAAGCAGCTAAAAGACAAAACAGGAGGCAAGAAGGGGATGTACGACCGTGCATCCCATTGCACGATCGTGCAATGCCCAACTTGCTCTCCAAGGGTCTAGTACACTGTCCCGTGTGTCCTGTTTGATTCCCAAGGTTTTTGCACGCCCGTGTAGTCCAATGCATGGTCGTGCATTGCTCATTTTGAGGACTATAAACAGATGGCTTGGGTTCTTCATTCCACACACCTCAATACACCATTCCATACCTCAAGATAGAGAGAATAGTTCGTTTCTAGTAGTATTAGAGTAGTAGTAGTGAGTAGAGAGGCTCTTCCTCCTTGTTCCACAACTGGGGAGCCTACGAAACTCAGTGTTACGCTAGCTAGTATGGCCATTCATGGCTAAACTTCTTATATTGCTAGGGTGAAGATGAAGTTTGGTGCATGTTAATGTTTGACGTATTAATCTAGTGGTATGTTTATGTCTTTAATTATTTGTCCTTAAAACCACCATTTGGTGGGCTTTTATTATTGTTTAAATCCGTCTTTATAATTGTAAGTGTTCTTGATTTGAAAGCGTAAGATCGTAAAACCTTTTTAATAAAACTTCTTTTGAAACTTCTACGTCTTTATACAAGCAGAGATTGATAAGCCAATGCTTGGTCAACGTTATTAAGGTCGTACATCTTTATAAGAATTTATTATGCGACCAAGAATCGGTGAACTCATGTTGGGAACGGTACGTCTTTATACTTGGTCCCATTGTTACACTTCCCCCCGGTGAGTAAAATATAATTACCTATTTAACCTTAATACCAAGCATTTACGTTCAATGTCTCAAACCAACCCGAAGATGACCATTCGAAAGGTTGAGGGTAACTGTTGTCCTTAACGGGAAGCACTACTATTTAAATTTAAATATTTTAATTCGTGAATCAAATGTCGTGAGGAAGAGTCTCTAGCGGTGACCCGTGTCACAAGTTTGTTGTAGTCATATCACTGGATTAGTCAACTTAACATTATCACGTACCAAGCGGATTCGAATCTCAAAGCAATACTCTTCGCGACCTGATCATTTCCAAGATATTTACTTTCTTGCTATTTACTATTTTGTTCATTACATTTCTGTTACACACATCACGCACGTTTTTACTTTTCTGTTATTTGCTTTATCGTTATTTACTTTTCTGTCATTTACTTTTCTGCTTCTCACAAGCACACAAAACTCACTCACCAATTAATCCGGCTATATAACAAAAGTTGAGTATTGGAACTCGACCGTGTCCATTGGTTCGATACTTGTTCTTACCTATTACGCTTCGATAGGTACACTTGTCTATTGTGTGTGTTTTAAGTTAAAGTATTTATCATTTTATAAATTTAAAACTTGATCTCGTGAAACCAATATCTCTTAATATTAGTATATTATTATATTAATATTTACTTATAAACAACACGCATCAAGTTTATTATACATATTTTGCATGCATAATAATCCCCATATTATGGTACTAATTAACTAATAACCTTACAAATGAAACTTAAAGTGTTTATATTTTGCAATTGCAGGTTATTCGGTGCCCCAAGATAAACAGAGCAAAAACCAGCTTAAAACATGAAGAAATCAAGCTTTTGTAGGACCAAACCCGAGCATTGACCCCCAAGAAGTCAAACCAGGTCTAAGGAAGTCAACACAAGCAGCTAAAAGACAAAACAGGAGGCAAAAAGGGGATGCACGACCGTGCATCCCATTGCACGACCGTGCAATGCCCAACTTGCTTTCCAAGGGTCTAGTACACTGTCCCATGTGTCCTGTTTGATTCCCAAGGTTTTTACACGCCCGTGCAATCCAATGCACGGTCGTGCATTGCTCATTTTGAGGACTATAAATAGATGGCTTGGGTTCTTCATTCCACACACCTCAATACACCATTTCATACCTCAAGATAGAGAGAATAGTTCGTTTCTAGTAGTATTAGAGTAGTAGTAGTGAGTAGAGGGGCTCTTCCTCCTTGTTTCACAACAGGGGAGCCTACGAAACTCAGTGTTACGCTAGCTAGTATGGCCATTCGTGGCTAAACTTTTTGTATTGCTAGGGTGAAGATGAAGTTTGGTGCATGTTAATGTTTGACGTATTAATCTAGTGGTATGTTTATGTCTTTAATTATTCGTCCTTAAAACCACCATTTGGTGGGCTTTTATTATTGTCTAAATCCGTCTTTATAATTGTAAGTGTTCTTGATTTGAAAGCGTAAGATCTTAAAACCTTTTTAATCAAACTTATTTTGAAACTTCTAAGTTTTTATACAAGAAGAGATTGATAAGCCAAGGCTTGGTCAACTTTATTAAGGTCGTACGTCTTTATAAGAACTTATTATGCGACCAAGAATTGGTGAACTCATGTTGGGAACGGTACGTGTTTATACTTGGTCCCATTGTTACACCGCCCCCCTGTGAGCAAAATATAATCACCTATTTAACCTTAATACAAAGCATTTACGTTCAATATCTCAAACCAACCCGGAGATGACCATTCGAAAGGTTAAGGATAACTGTTGTCCTTAACGGGAAGCACTGCTATTTTAATTTCAATATTTTAAGTCGTGATTCAAATGTCATGAGGACGAGGCTCTAGCGGTGACCCGGGTCACAAGTTTGTAGTAGTCATATCACTGGATTAGTCAACTTAACATTATCACGTATCAAGCGGATTCGAATCCCAAAGCAATACTCTTCGCGACCTGATCATTTCCAAGATATTTACTTTCTTGCTATTTACTATTTTGTTCATTACATTTCTGTTACACACATCACGCACGTTTTTACTTTTCTGTTATTTGCGTTATCGTTATTTACTTTTCTGTCATTTACTTTTCTGCTTCTCACAAGCACACAAAACTCACTCACTAATTAATCCGGCTAAACGATAACAAAAGTTGAGTATTGGAACTCGACCGTGTCCATTGGTTCGATACTTGGTTCTTACTTAAACTATATTACGCTGTGATAGGTACACTTCCCTATTGTGTGTGTTTTAAGTTAAAGTAATTATAATTTTATAAATTTAAAACCTGATCTCATGAAATCAATATCTCTAAATATTAGTATATTAATATTTATTTATAAACAACACGCATCACCAGGTATCCCGCAGTTATAACAAGACTGTGCCCAGGACTCTCTCGAGAGTAGTGTCTGGTCTTTCCACACCTATAGCAAATATTCAACCCAACTCAGCACTCGCCAGAGTGCTTCCTGCCACACTTAGCACAATCAACCCCATCCTCAATCCTGTGCTTCTTCGACTCCGGGCCTGCCCACTCTTTAGCTCCCCGTTTAACGGCATTAGTCACTTTCTTCTCAGTAGGCAATAGGTCCGTGGATTCGAAGTCACCATAAACTATTCCAGTAAGTGATACCACAGATTCAAAGCTCGTATGAGCATTAGCTTTAACGTACACACAGACCCTCTGTGGTAGTCCCTTGATGTAATACTTGATCCACTTTTCCTCAGTATCCACCAGATGTGGTACCAACTGAGCCAACTCTTGGTATTTGGAGGTGTACTGGCGATGAATCATACTGCTATCACAGAGCCCCAGAAATTCTCCCTCAACCCTGTCAATCTCGTTCTGCGGGCAGAACTTAGTGATTAGCAGCTTTTTTATGTCATCCCATTTCATCTTTTTCATCTCAGTAGAAGACTTGATTCTTTCGATCGATCTCCACCAACTCAACGCCTCATTAGTGAATGAGTGAGCGGCAAACTTGACCGCTTGGTCATCATGACACTCACTAATGTTGATCACCCTGTTCATCCTCTTTATCCACTCGAAAGTGGAAAGAGCATATTTCTGTCCATCATACTTTGGCGGGTCACACCCCCGAATGGACTTATAATTGCAACCATTGCCATTTCATAAGCAGAATCGTCACTATCAGTGACTTCAGTTTTCTTGCTGCTTTCCTCTTTCCTCTCTTTCTTCCCTATATCAAACTCTTTAAAGGCCTCGCCCAGTGCATCCGGTAGAACTTTCTTCAAGATTGAAGTAACCTCTACTGCGATAGCTTCCTTCACAATCGGTTCCAACTCAAGCGCCTCGTTATGGGAATCGTCATGAACCGACACATGGTTCCCACTGTCATTATGCTCCACGTGCATGGATTCAGTCTCGTTGCGGGAGTGTTCACTTTCCTCATGACGGTTTCGGTTACCGGGCAGTCGGCCTTTACGACCTGTACGACCCCAGTGCGACCACCTCTCTTTCCTCTAGCCATTAGTGTCTACTGCGAACAAAGAACGCTCGTGTTATCATGATAGGTAATAATTTAGAACACCTCGAGTAAGGTAAATTATTAATTACAAAGATCGGTATGAAATTACTAATTTACTCCTACTACTCGGGTTCTGAACATTTCCTATCAAGGTAACCTTCGCATTTAAGTTCAGAGCTTCTACTGTTAGGCATTACTATCTACTGTCTACTGTGTATGCTAAGGCACGTACTATGTACTATTTATGCTAAATCATTTACTGTCTACTATCCACTGTCTATTCTAAAGCATGTACGATGTACTAGCTATGCTAAATCGTTTACTGTCTACTGTCTGTGCTAAGGCATTATTGTAATATCTGTACTTTTCCGTTTACAATTTCCGGCCATTTGGCATTTATTGTAAACCCTAATTATCCATATTTAATAGTATGTGAAAATTCTTAAATGAATTTCTTAAACTATGTGGCTAAAAACCATACTCAAACTATGTCTTAGGGCTAATATTCATGGTATTTGAATAAAGTCCCTAAACTAGATAAGAAAATAAATCTCATAAATTATCCAAGTGTAAACAAAAAAAAACTGTACTTATTTAATTTGGAAAATCCTAATTGTGTAAATTAAAATGATTTTTATAAAATTATAATGAATGTTTAAGAAATAATAAGATTTATTCCTAAATAAATCAAATAAATAAAGTTCAATTAAATAAATACTTTTAAAATAAGGTTTTATAAAAATATGTCTTTTTATATCATTTTTAAAGTAAATTAGTTAAACCCCTTGATCCATTGAACCCCTTGGAACCATTTGAACCTTTCAATTTGAACCCTTTTGACCCTAAACCCATTTCATAAGCATATTTGACTTTGAAAAGTCAAACCGAGTCAAACCTAGCCAAGTTCAGTTTCAATTCGCGGATTAAACCGTGTTTAAGGGCCTGCGATCGTGCATAAGCGTTACAAGATCGGTTTCTAATGATTATAACGAACCAATTAAATCGAAATCAAGCACATTAACTCATAAAACCTTTCCCCTAACCGTTTCAATCAAGTGCAAATCAAATCGTGCGTTTCAAATGAAATTGGGACATATACTCCCGTAATACACCTTCGCGACACCTTTTACAAACTTTCTGAACACCCAAACACGTCCCTGTACGTCCCCAAAGCCTCGTTGGGTTCAAGAATCGCCGAACCTTTTCCCCCTGTCGTTCTCCTTTGATTCACAACCATTACAGGTAAGAGTTATACCACTAGACTCGTTTTGATCTAAGGAGTAAAAGCCCTATGGTCTCGTGGCTAAACGAGAACCAATCGGACTGAATTTGGGTTAGGGTTGGGGCCGGCTGTTTTGGGGAAGAAGATGAGTTCGGGTTGGATGATAAAAAGAAAATGCATCAGACCATTGTCAAGGCATTTGCCCAGATCCAATGGTTAAGACGCATGTCGCGTAGGAACAAGGTCGCGGGTTCGAAACCAGCCCCGCACCTTTTTCCCTTTTTATGCATCCCTGAACCCGGATTCATTACCATACTCGTTTAATACATTTCGGACTAAGTCTATGACAACTACTGGACCACTGGCCCAGTGGTTTGTTCCTTTGGCCAATACCGAACCCACCCGGGTTCGAGTCCCACTAACCATTTTCTTTTTAAAATCTTTTTTTAAACACCTATTTCATTCATAACCAATTCATACTTTATCAGAAAATTACAAATAAATAGTCCAAATTTTTGTAATAAAATTCTCTACTGTTTTATAAAATAAAAACAGAAAACTTTCTGAGTTTATAAAATTATTTATTTAAAAGTATAATTTTAAAACTTGGATTATTTATTTAATATTAGCAAACTTATTCCAAAAATCCTACAAAAATTAAAGAAACTTAATTTATATATTCTTAACGAAATATTAAGTTTCTGGAACTTTTAGACATTTTTACTAATTTTCACAAATTTAACTTGTAATTAAATCAATAGATTTATTGATTTAATTAAACTAAAAATAAATGAATTTTATAAAAATTCACTATTTAACAGAAAATGTTCATATGATTTATATATAAATTATATTTATTTTTTTTTTCACTACTTTCATTAATACATTTAGTTAATAAAAGGATTTATTAATTAAATTTTCTAAATGAGTAATTAAATAAATAATTACTTAAAACATATTTAAATTACTAAACATAATAATTTAGTAATTTAAATACTTACATCTTCATACCTTAAACTATAACCTAATTACATTTTCAAACCTTAAACTTTCCAAAACCCTAATTTTTCCCAAATTCGAGAACACGAACGAACCTTAGCTTATTTCCTTTAAACTAAATGACTAAACTACAACTATAATAGGTTAATTGTGACCTACTTTGGATTATATCTTTGGATCAAACTTAGCTTGGAAACTACTTACAAATCCAATGTGAGTTTTCATGCCCCTCTTTATACATTTTATCACTTTTGGGGTGAAACATGTTCCTATATAATTACACTTACACTATTGACAAATCTCACAACTTGAAACAAATTCCCTTATGTTAGACTTGTTTAATTGCATTATGTGGCTTATTTGTTGATTACACTAGTTCATATTATTAACTGTTTCGACAGCCTATGAATGGAATTAGTGGTACCATGTGGGTTAGCTACCCCATGCATTTCTTTGATCTAGGATGCATGTAATGAATTCTGAAACTGAAAAACTGTTAACTATATGTTGGACAATCTGAATTGGATAAATCTTAAAAGGAAGGTTTAATTTGGACTGTGTGTATATACAATAAGACTATAATGTATTACTTGTCTTAGCATGGAATTTGTACTTTATCTAAACTACTATATCTATATCTACCATGATTGCTCACCAACAATTCATTTTGTTGATAACTCTTATTTTAAACATGTTTCAGGTGCACCAAGTTCAAGCAATGCTTGATTTATGTTCAACACTTAGGCTTCGACTTAGAAATTTGAAATCTGATTTTATCTTGTTTGGAACTATGTTTTGTCTTGTTTATTTGAACTATTTGTAGCCTTTGAGGCACTTTTAATATTATTGAATAAAATTATGAAATTTTAATAGTTCCAAGTGCTACGAGCAATCTGGTCACAACTTGGGTCATACTCCGACGTGTTCCGCCGCCCGGTTGGGGTGTGACAGATTGGTATCAGAGCCTTGGTTATAGGGATTTAGGTTATTAGAAATCTTTAACCTAGACTATAACTTTAGGACCCTCTTTTAGTCTTGCATGATTAGGAACTTATGTGTTTATTTGTCAAATTCTAAATCTTTAACACAAATCTTACAAATCCTCAAAATTCTAAGACTTTACCTTATATTTCCATCAATATTCTTTTATATGAAATTCTTCAATGTTTTAAAATATTTTATAAAACCCCCTAGACTTTGTAAGTCTATCCAAAATCTCGTTAAGGTTTAAGACTTTGACAATGTTCAGAAACTCGTGCAATCTGGAAGGGTGAATGCCTGTATTCTGAGTTTCCTGTCTAGGCAAGCGTATTCGTACAAATCCAAATTACTGGACCTGTTACGCTTACCTGGGGATTCTCGGGATGAGTGTTCACTTATAGGCTAAAGCATGACTTTCTCAAATATTGTTGAAATCTTATTAACCTTGATATGTCCTAAGTAATTGTGAGGTAAAACCCAACCAACACAATTACTAACTATGTGTTTAAACTTAAGCCTATCTTTACTTTCAAAGCTTAACTCTTGAATATTATTATTCATCTCAAACTTGCATTTTACTTTATTTTCTTATAGAATGTCTGATCCCGTTGATACAAATCCGGCACTCACACAACAAATTGTTGATCGGATTGCTGCAATACTACCAGCTCTGTTTCAACATCGTGATCAAAGCTCTTCTAATAACAACAACAACAATGCTTGCAACTTCAAATACTTTAATTCGTGTTCACCACCAAAGTTTTCGGGTCATGAAGGAGCCACTGGACTACTCCAATGGTTTGAGGGCATTGAGAACACCTTCCTTAATGCTGGTGTTCCCGAGGCACTCAAGGTTCAATATGGCTCAAGCGTCTTTCAAAAGCGTGCACTAACTTGGTGGAACGGCGAGAAAACTACTCGCACCGTTCTTGTTGCTATGGCTCTTCCTTGGGCTGAATTCAAGGAACTCATGATCAATGAGTTCTGTCCTCGAAACGAAATGATGAAGATCGAGGAGGAATTTTGGACTCTCTCCCAAGATAGTGGTGACAATTCTGCTTATGTCACTCGTTTTTATGAGCTTTGTCTACTCGTTCCTCACCTAGTCGACACCTTGGCTAGGAAGATTGAGAAATTCTGCAAGGGACTCCCAATTCAAATCAGGAGTGCTGTTCTTAGTAGTAGACCTGCTACTATCGAAGAAGCTGTTCGTCTTTCAGCCACACTTACCGACACTTATGTCGATGCGGGAATCCTTCACCACAAAGGAGGGAAGAAACCTGCTGTGGTTGCTGCTGTGACTTCTAAACCTGAACCTACTGGTAGAAACAGGAAGAGAAAGTCCAACCATAAACAAAATTATGGGACTGTTACACCTGCTCAACCTGTGAGCCAAGTAGCACCTGCTACTACTACTACTACCTTCAGTCCAACCAAGAAGGCTTATTCGGGGAGTTATCCTCAATGTGATATTTGCAAGTCTCACCATCTTCCCAATGCACCGTATTGGGTTTGCACAAAGTGCAAAAGGTTGGGACATACTCAAGATCGTTGCCGAACCCCAAGCAACACTCAATCTCAAGTGCAAGGCCATAACGTGATACAAAACACACCATCCTTAACTGTTAAGGCTTGTTTCCAATGTGGAGATCCAAGTCACTTCAAGGATAAGTGTCCATTACTGGCCAATGCAATAAAAGCTTCAATCTCTGCTTCCAAAGGCCGAGTCTACACCATTACTGCTAGTCAAGCTCAAGCCGATAACGATGTTGTCAATGGTACGTATCTGATCAATAATCAATATGCTACTATTTTGTTTGATTCTGGTGCGGATAAAAGTTTCGTGTCCTTTGACTTTGAACCAATGCTTGCTAAGACTAGAACCCAACTAGACAAAACTTATAATGTAGAAGTAGCTAACGGGAAATCCGTTAAAGTTGACTCAATTATTGCAAACAATCAACTACAACTTAACGAACATACTTTCTCTATTGACTTAACTCCTATGCAACTTGGGAGTTTCGACGTGATCGTCGGCATGGATTGGTTATCCAAACATCGTGCTGAGATCGTTTGTGCCGACAAATTCATAAAGATTCCTCTGTCGTCTTGTGAAGTACTACACGTGTATGGAGAGAAACAACCCAAAGGCTTAAAACTGATGACTATAACAAAAGCTCAGAAGTACCTCAACAAGAATTATCCAGCTTTTCTAGCTCATGTTGTGAAAGAGAAGGTCAAGGGTAAACTCATGGCTGATATTCCTGTGATTAAGGACTTTGCTGAAGTATTTCCGGAAGACCTACCGGGAATTGCCCCTACACGACAAGTCGAGTTTCGTATCGACCTTGTGCCTGGTGCAACCCCTGTGGCAAGAGCACCATATCGTCTTGCACCATCTGAAATGCAAGAACTTGCTAGTCAACTTCAAGAACTCTCTGATAAAGGATTCATACGTCCTAGTTCCTCACCATGGGGAGCACCTGTCTTATTCGTCAAGAAGAAAGATGGATCTTTTAGGATGTGTATCGACTATCGGGAACTCAACAAATTGACTGTCAAGAATCGATACCCACTTCCAAGGATTGACGATTTATTTGATCAACTCCAAGGAGCTTCTATTTTCTCAAAGATTGATCTTCGTTCGGGTTATCACCAACTACGTGTTAAGGAGGAAGACATTCCCAAAACAGCTTTTAGAACTCGCTATGGACACTACGAGTTTGTTGTCATGCCATTCGGTTTGACTAACGCACCTGCCGTGTTCATGGATTTGATGAATCGTGTTTGTCGACCTTATTTGGATAAATTCGTCATTGTCTTCATTGACGATATTCTTATCTACTCAAAATCTAAGCAAGAACATGAAGAACATCTTCGCTTAGTACTTGATCTTCTTAAACAGGAACAACTTTATGCTAAATTCTCCAAATGTGAATTCTGGCTAAAGGAAGTCCAATTCCTAGGTCATGTTATTAACGAGGCTGGGATTCATGTTGATCCTGCTAAAATTGAAGCTGTAAAGAATTGGATTGCTCCTAAAACACCAACAGAAATCCGTTCTTTTCTTGGACTAGCAGGATATTATCGACGCTTTATTTCTAACTTTTCCAAGATTGCTGTTCCTCTCACTGCCCTAACTCATAAGGGTAGGATCTTTGAATGGGGACAAGAGCAAGAAGAAGCGTTCCAAACTCTTAAAGAAAAATTGTGCCATGCTCCAGTCCTATCTCTTCCCGATGGCAGCGACGACTTCGTTGTTTTCTGTGATGCTTCAAAGCAAGGACTTGGATGCGTGCTCATGCAAAGGGGGTAAGGTGATTGCTTATGCCTCAAGACAACTTAAGGTTCATGAAGATAACTACACCACTCACGACCTCGAACTTGGTGCGGTCGTGTTTGCTCTCAAGATTTGGAGACATTATCTCTATGGAACCAAATGTGAAATCTTTACCGATCACAAGAGTTTGCAACATATATTCAACCAAAAAGACTTAAACATGAGACAACGTCGTTGGATGGAACTGTTAAATGATTATGATTGCGAAATCAAATATCATCCAGGGAAAGCTAACGTGGTGGCTGATGCGTTAAGTCGGAAAGAATATCCTAACATATGTTGTGCTCTTATTCAATCGGATATCGAGACCAAAATTCTTAAAGCTCAACAAAAGGTTCTTTCCGAGGACAACATGCAAAAAGAATTGGGTTGTGGAGTTGAAAAACAATTGGAGACTCGACCCAATGGGTTACTACACTTCTTAAACCGCTCATGGGTTCCGGATCGGGATGATCTTCGTACTTTAATTTTTGACGAGTCTCACAAAACTCGTTATTCTATACACCCAGGAGCCGATAAAATGTACAAAGGCCTTCGCCAACACTATTGGTGGCCCGGCATGAAGAAAGATGTTGCCGTGTACGTTTCAAAATGTCTTACTTGTTCTAAGGTCAAGATTGAACATCAACGACCTTCGGGTTTGCTTGAACAACCCGAGATTCCAATGTGGAAATGGGAGTGTATTTCCATGGATTTTATCACCAAACTTCCAAGAACACCTCAAGGATTTGATAGCATTTGGGTAATCGTGGACCGACTCACGAAATCAGCTCATTTTCTCGCAATTCGAGATGATTGGGGAGCTGAGAAGTTGGCTCAAGTTTATTTGGATGAGATCGTTCGTCTACATGGTGTTCCTCTTAATATCATATCTGATCGTGATAGTCGTTTCACTTCCCGTTTTTAGGGATCTCTACAATCGTTCATGGGTACTCAATTGAATTTGAGTACAGCTTACCATCCCCAAACTGATGGTCAAACGGAAAGAACGATTCAAACTCTTGAAGATATGTTACGTGCTTGCGTCCTTGACTTTGGAGGCAATTGGGACAAATATCTTCCACTAGCTGAGTTTTCGTATAACAACAGCTACCATGCTAGTATCGAGATGGCACCTTTCAAGGCTTTATATGGTCGCCATTGTCGTTCTCCTCTTGGCTGGGATGAGGTCGGTGAAGCACAAATCACTGGTCCCGCTCTAGTCCAAGACACCACTGATCGAATCATCCAAGTTCGCGACAATCTTCGTTTGGCTCGGGAGAGACAAAAGAAGAATGCTGATATTCGTAGAAGACCTCTTGAATTCCAAGTTGGTGACATGGTTCTTTTAAAGGTATCACCTTGGAAAGGCGTTGTCCGATTTGGGAAGAAAGGGAAATTCTCACCGCGATACGTTGGACCTTTCAAAATCATCAAACGTATCGGGAAGGTTGCTTACGAGTTGGAATTACCCGACGAGCTTAGCAATGTACATCCCACGTTTCATGTATCTAACCTCAAGAAGTGTCTTGCCGAGGGAAACCTCCAAGTTCCTCTTGACGAATTTCACATTGACGAGTCGATGCACTTCGTGGAAAAGCCTATTGAAATCATGGATCGAGAGATCAAACAACTTAAAAGAAGCCGAATTCCGATTGTGAAAGTACGTTGGCAATCTAAACGAGGACCCGAGTTCACTTGGGAACGTGAAGATCAAATGAAGGCCAAGTACCCACACCTGTTCACAAACTCCACTACTTAATTTCGGGACGAAATTTCCTAAAGTAGGGGAGACTGTAATATCTGTACTTTTCCGTTTACAATTTCCGGCCATTTGGCATTTATTGTAAACCCTAATTATCCATATTTAATAGTATGTGAAAATTCTTAAATGAATTTCTTAAACTATGTGGCTAAAAACCATACTCAAACTATGTCTTAGGGCTAATATTCATGGTATTTGAATAAAGTCCCTAAACTAGATAAGAAAATAAATCTCATAAATTATCCAAGTGTAAACAAAAAAAAAACTGTACTTATTTAATTTGGAAAATCCTAATTGTGTAAATTAAAATGATTTTTATAAAATTATAATGAATGTTTAAGAAATAATAAGATTTATTCCTAAATAAATCAAATAAATAAAGTTCAATTAAATAAATACTTTTAAAATAAGGTTTTATAAAAATATGTCTTTTTATATCATTTTTAAAGTAAATTAGTTAAACCCCTTGATCCATTGAATCCCTTGGAACCATTTGAACCTTTCAATTTGAACCCTTTTGACCCTAAACCCATTTCATAAGCATATTTGACTTTGAAAAGTCAAACCGAGTCAAACCTAGCCAAGTTCAGTTTCAATTCGCGGATTAAACCGTGTTTAAGGGCCTGCGATCGTGCATAAGCGTTACAAGATCGGTTTCTAATGATTATAACGAACCAATTAAATCGAAATCAAGCACATTAACTCATAAAACCTTTCCCCTAACCGTTTCAATCAAGTGCAAATCAAATCGTGCGTTTCAAATGAAATTGGGACATATACTCCCGTAATACACCTTCGCGACACCTTTTACAAACTTTCTGAACACCCAAACACGTCCCTGTACGTCCCCAAAGCCTCGTTGGGTTCAAGAATCGCCGAACCTTTTCCCCCTGTCGTTCTCCTTTGATTCACAACCATTACAGGTAAGAGTTATACCACTAGACTCGTTTTGATCTAAGGAGTAAAAGCCCTATGGTCTCGTGGCTAAACGAGAACCAATCGGACTGAATTTGGGTTAGGGTTGGGGCCGGCTGTTTTGGGGAAGAAGATGAGTTCGGGTTGGATGATAAAAAGAAAATGCATCAGACCATTGTCAAGGCATTTGCCCAGATCCAATGGTTAAGACGCATGTCGCGTAGGAACAAGGTCGCGGGTTCGAAACCAGCCCCGCACCTTTTTCCCTTTTTATGCATCCCTGAACCCGGATTCATTACCATACTCGTTTAATACATTTCGGACTAAGTCTATGACAACTACTGGACCACTGGCCCAGTGGTTTGTTCCTTTGGCCAATACCGAACCCACCCGGGTTCGAGTCCCACTAACCATTTTCTTTTTAAAATCTTTTTTTAAACACCTATTTCATTCATAACCAATTCATACTTTATCAGAAAATTACAAATAAATAGTCCAAATTTTTGTAATAAAATTCTCTACTGTTTTATAAAATAAAAACAGAAAACTTTCTGAGTTTATAAAATTATTTATTTAAAAGTATAATTTTAAAACTTGGATTATTTATTTAATATTAGCAAACTTATTCCAAAAATCCTACAAAAATTAAAGAAACTTAATTTATATATTCTTAACGAAATATTAAGTTTCTGGAACTTTTAGACATTTTTACTAATTTTCACAAATTTAACTTGTAATTAAATCAATAGATTTATTGATTTAATTAAACTAAAAATAAATGAATTTTATAAAAATTCACTATTTAACAGAAAATGTTCATATGATTTATATATAAATTATATTTATTTTTTTTTTCACTACTTTCATTAATACATTTAGTTAATAAAAGGATTTATTAATTAAATTTTCTAAATGAGTAATTAAATAAATAATTACTTAAAACATATTTAAATTACTAAACATAATAATTTAGTAATTTAAATACTTACATCTTCATACCTTAAACTATAACCTAATTACATTTTCAAACCTTAAACTTTCCAAAACCCTAATTTTTCCCAAATTCGAGAACACGAACGAACCTTAGCTTATTTCCTTTAAACTAAATGACTAAACTACAACTATAATAGGTTAATTGTGACCTACTTTGGATTATATCTTTGGATCAAACTTAGCTTGGAAACTACTTACAAATCCAATGTGAGTTTTCATGCCCCTCTTTATACATTTTATCACTTTTGGGGTGAAACATGTTCCTATATAATTACACTTACACTATTGACAAATCTCACAACTTGAAACAAATTCCCTTATGTTAGACTTGTTTAATTGCATTATGTGGCTTATTTGTTGATTACACTAGTTCATATTATTAACTGTTTCGACAGCCTATGAATGGAATTAGTGGTACCATGTGGGTTAGCTACCCCATGCATTTCTTTGATCTAGGATGCATGTAATGAATTCTGAAACTGAAAAACTGTTAACTATATGTTGGACAATCTGAATTGGATAAATCTTAAAAGGAAGGTTTAATTTGGACTGTGTGTATATACAATAAGACTATAATGTATTACTTGTCTTAGCATGGAATTTGTACTTTATCTAAACTACTATATCTATATCTACCATGATTGCTCACCAACAATTCATTTTGTTGATAACTCTTATTTTAAACATGTTTCAGGTGCACCAAGTTCAAGCAACGCTTGATTTATGTTCAACACTTAGGCTTGGACTTAGAAATTTGAAATCTGATTTTATCTTGTTTGGAACTATGTTTTGTCTTGTTTATTTGAACTATTTGTAGCCTTTGAGGCACTTTTAATATTATTGAATAAAATTATGAAATTTTAATAGTTCCAAGTGCTACGAGCAATCTGGTCACAACTTGGGTCATACTCCGACGTGTTCCGCCGCCCGGTTGGGGTGTGACAATTATTGTCTATGTTCTATGTTAGGACATTGACTATCTTCTATCTACTATCTTTCCATGGACGGGCTGCTCTGACTGACATTCATTTCCTTCTTTTCCTTTGTCCCATTCTCAGTTTAAGTTCAGACATTATTGTAAATGTCTGAATCTCAGAAACTACGGCTCTGATACCAACTTGAAACGTCCCAAACTGGTACATCTCATAGTTGGCACAAAACATAACAAAGATAATTCTTAAACCAAAAATCAGAATCTATTACAGCGGAAGTCTTTAAATTAAGACATTCAACAAATGATAGTGTAAATCATTGTCTATATCATGAACTATCAGCATTGGAAATGTCAGTCTTCAATGCTGCAGCCCGACGTCTATGCTATCCAGCCCTCACCACTCTCTTACTTTTCTTTCGCTTTGCGTTCCTACCTGTCATGCATACTAAAATTCAGCTAACGATGGTGAGTTCTATCTTTACTTTAAACTATAAAACCTTCTTTTTGGTAGCTAGTTTTATAAAAATAAAATAAGCTTTACTTTCTCTTTCATTGAAAACACTTTAACTTTACTTTAAAAGTTTACAACGTTACAATTATAAAACTATTACGTTATGTCTATTACTAAAACTTTAGCTTTGAGGAAACCCGTTAGGGTGTCCTTCTGTACTATGTCTGTCTATCGTTTCACTTGTACAGGACAAGTGACTTTATCAAACTTTAACTATCACATATGGATCATGGTCCGAGGACCAGATCCCTTTTCTCGCTTACACATCCGTGTAAGACTTTTACTTTCGCACTGCCCACACCTCAGGATGGGACTTTCTTTCTCGCTTGCACGTCAGTGCAAAACATCTTTAGCATTGCCCACACCTCAGGGTAGGACTTGCTCGCTTACACCAAAGTGTAAGACTCCTTTAGCATTGCTTACACCGAAGTATAAGACTCCTTTAGCATTGCTTACACCGAAGTGTAAGACTCCTTTAGCATTGCTCACACCGAAGTGTAAGACTTCTACTTTAGCATGTCTGCAGTACTTTCTACTATGCAATGCAATTACACTATTACACAAAATAGAAATATAATCACATAACTTTCAAATAGACAAATAGCACACGTAAAAACAAAAGCATATAACATGGTCACTGTCACTGTCACTGTCACTGTCACTGTCACTGTCACTGTTGAGTTGTACCGAAGTACAACTCCTTTATTGTTCTTTACTTTAACTCATTGTTATCTTTCAAAAACTTGTTTAAAAGATAATGATATACTCTTTAACTATTTATCTTTCATTTTATAAAAATATATAATTCTTATAAAATATTCTTTAACTTTGAAAACTATCTCTTTAACAGTATGCATGCCAGCCCAAAACCATTTAGGAAAAACTATATCTTTAACAATAAGAACTCACCTGACTTCTACTGTGTCTATCTCACTTAGCACTAAAACTTCAAGCTAGGTGGGATGCTAATATATCTGTTTCAAGAGTCACAAATGGAACAAGGTTATAACCTACATATCTCATCCAAAAACTCCTATGTCTGAAATATTTTTCGGTCGAAATCTATTTCGACCGAAAACTCTAGTGTTAGAACTATTTTCTATTAATGGATTTTTCGTTCGAAAACTTTTGTCCGAGAACTATTTTGCTCGAAAACATCTGTTCGAAATCCTTTTCTGTCCAAAATACTTTTCGTCTGAAATGTTCCGTTCGAGATGCTTTTCGACCGAAAAGTTCTGTCCGAAATCTATTGTGTTCCAAAATACTTTTCGGACATATCCGAGTTTTCAGACCATTCATAGAGATTTCGGACGATTCATCTGTTCTTGATTAAACACTCCGTTTTTTTATCCAAGTTCAAATCTTTTTACGTGCAAAACTTATATCTAGCTTCCATGAAGCTAGATATATACTTTTTAGAGCAAATCCAACGTAAAAATACCGACTTTGATTGAAAACTTGTTATAAACCCTAAAACCCACTTTGAAATCTAAAAATCGATTCTGGGATCTATTTGGTACCTGTTATGACTTGATTCCTTCCTCTTCGATCCTCTGTAACGTGCAGCAATGATCCCGTGCTCAAACGAGAAGGTCTCGGGTGAGCTATAGAGATTTCTCTCTCTACTCTCTCTCTCTCTAGCAATGATAATGAAGATGAAGTGGGGGAAGTGGAAAAGGTGGCTAAGGTTTAACCCTTCCCCCTCTCCTTGCCCCCCCCCCCCCCCCGGCCGCCCGCCCCAAGGCTCGCTCCCGTTAGCCCGTTACATTTTTGTTATTCCCCGAATCTCGTTCGTATATTCGTTCTCTATTATTATTTATTATTATTATTTTCGAGATGTTACAGTTTAGGTTTTTTGGGGTGGTGGTTTAAGGCTTTTCGGGGTGGGGTTAGAGGGGGGTTTAGGTTTTTGGGGGTACGGGTGGATGGGAGTTTAGGTTTTTAGGGGCGGGTTAGGGTTTGATTAGACGATTCCAACGTCGCTGGAATGAGCTCAATCGGAGTTCGTTTGACCTATTTCTTAGGTTTTCTTAGCGAAAAACCATTTATTAGTGGAACCTTACCATATATATATATATAAAGTACTTAAGATTTTTTAGGCCCCAAGGGGCGTCAAGGGGGTAAGGCTTCGGGTTCAACGGGTAAATCGGGTATACGACCACAAGGGTCACGGGTAGGGACCGGTGGTAAGGGGTTCGGTACATATACCCGTATGGTTTGCTTGAAGAAGTCGTTGGACAACGTTTACATTTAAAAAAAAATTCTTTAAGGTACTTAATTAGTGCTGTGCTCCTACCACTTACGATACTTAGGGTTAGATTTAGGTAAAAATGAGGTGACATTCTCTTATTAAGTATTTTATTAGAGTAATTTTTTTTTATTAAGGTATCGCCCTCACTAGCCTATTTATAAATCATGAAATCATGGTAAATGCTACTTAAGATCTAAAAGTTCATAAAGTAGTGAAGTATTAATTAGAAGCATTACTTTAATATATATTATAGAAAAAAACACTAATACATTTTCTTTTAGAATGCTTCATTTTCAATGTTGAAAAAAAGAACAATTATCTTAGCCTTATCGGAAAAAAAAGGAACATTTATCTTAGACTCATCACAATATTGGACAATGTACATTAAAAGACAAATCTGACAATCATGTCATTTAGTTTACTACCACTTATGCTAAGAAAAGTCATATCATATCAGGCAACTAGTGTTATAACCTCGCGTTGCGGCGGGGGCGTATAGCTGCGAAAAAAATTAACGCCGAGACGCTGTCACGAACTTACGTGTTGAAAGAGACGTTGATAACATGTAACACTTTATATAAGAGAAGCGAAACCCAGACGTTTCTGATAACATTCGAAATTTTATATAAAAAATACGAAACACCACGTTGCGAATGGAGCATAAACGGTTTAAAAAGCCGAACAGTTTAAGAAACGTTTAAAACAACCGGTCGACTTAAAAATGACGTTACGAAAATTTACGTTGAGACGTAAATAAAAATAGGCACGCTACAACGTTAAACTCGAAATTTTATAAAATATCAAGTTTTAAATATTGTAAGAGTAAAACAAAAATAACTATGAAAAAATAGAAATCTTGAAGCAGCTTTGACGAATCCTACTTTTGTGCTTTGATAACTTGTACATTATTACGCGCAACTCCGTTTCGAACGAAATTTACATCGAAACGTAGATAAAAATACGCACGTCACAATGGTGTATTCAAAATTTTATAAAACATCATATTTTAAAAATTATATGGAAAAAGTAAAATAACTTTAAACGTATTTATAATAATAAAATATTCTACCACGAAAAGACGAAAAAAGAAAAAGAAGTGTTTATATAGCGAAACTTGAGGGGTTTAATATGTAACTTTTTTAGGGGGATTATTCTAAATTAAGAAAATCTTGTATAAACTGCTTGTACGTAAAGTTTTAACGCTTTGCGTTTTGCCTTTTAAAGTTTACTAATAATAGACTTACGACTAACTCCAACAACAGCTTGGAAGCTTTCCATTCTTAATTATTAAAATAATAATAATCATAATTTTAATAAGACAAACTACATTTTATGAAGAATTTCATATATATCCATACAAATTTGCTAAATATCATATATAACCTAACCAAACTTTAAATTTCAAATATATCCCTCTCTAATAAATTTTAATTTAATAACAAGTTTACCATTCTCAAAAATATTATTTTAACCCTCTTTTATAGTTTTAGGTCGTAAAATAAATAAAAAATCATCCATGATTAGTCTCTAAATAAACCATACGTCGCCATTCATCAGTAATTCTTTTGCTACAATAGGTTCATCCGGTTCATTTACTTAAGTTCATCAAAATATTTTTTAAAGGTGGTCTCATCAAATTTCAGACAAAGGTAAGTAGTGATTCTTAAAAAAAATATTGAAAATTGATTGATACAAGTTAAAACAAAATCATATTGAGAAACGATCACTTGTGTAATCCATTTTGATTTAGTGAGAATATCTTTGATATTTAAAATACTTAAGGGTATAATGGTCCTATTAGGAGTTATTTTTAATAAAATATATGAAAATAAATAAATATGATATTTTAAGTATTAGAGAGTGGTATATTTGATATTTAAAGTTTGGTTAGAATATATATGATATTTAGTAAGTTTGTAGGGATATATATGAAATTTTTTCCAGATTGTGATAATTTAAATTATGACTCATTAACTGATAATAATCTAAACTAAAAGTTTGATTGGTGATAATCTCAACTTTCACTTTTATTATCGAGGGTAAATCTATTATGATTATGCTACTGAGACTGTTATTAACTACAAAAGTGAAAGTTCGGATTATCATCAGCCAAACTGTTAGTTTAAATTATTATCAGCCAATAAATCATAGTTTAGATTATTAAAAACCAATTTACCTTTTAATAAAAATAATCCATAAAAACCTTTTAGGAACAAGAAAGAAGTACGGAATCAGAGATGATGACTATAGTGGACAAAAGAGGTTAAAAATTGATGACCATGAGTTGTTGGAAAAATCCAGAAACTCATTTCTGGCCACACATTTATTTTCCTTTATTTTTATTTATTTTTAATCCTAAAAGGTCATTTTGATCATTTTATCTTTCTTAAAACCCTAAATATATAACACACGTCTCTCTCTCTATTCAAACAACTTGCCTCTTCTCTGTCTCTACATCTGCACCCTCTCTGAGAACAAGAAACGCTCTCTAAGGGTGTTAGGGGCGGTCTACTCGATCACAATCGAGTAGGAAAATGGCTTCTGGGTAAATGGGGTACACCGCCCCTAACAAATCGAGTTGGGCCGAGTAGAGGTACCCGAGTACTTGGAACGAGTATATTTACTCGATGGTTGGGGCTACTAGCCGTTGGTGGGGGTGGGCGGGGTGGGTTGGGTGCTTTAAAAAAACAATACTAATTTTTTACCTATATATACCCATATTCCACACACATATATTTTATCTATCATCTATATATCTTTCATCTCATCTATATAATTTTACATTCTACAAAAAATGGAAGGGTCATCCAAAAAATCAACAAAACCTAGAAAATTTAGGCCAAAAGTTCAATCTCAACCGCGACTCGAACGAACCCAAGCCGCTCCCCAACGAACCCAACCACCTCCTCAATGTGAAATTGCCGCAAAGTATGGATGGCAATGCACCTTTTAGATTTTTAAATTTTATTATCTAGCTTTTATTTATTTTGTAGGTTTTTTTATTTTTAATTGTATTATGTTAATTTTTATTTTAATGAAATTGTCTTTTTTTTAAATTAAATGTTTATTTATAGAAAAAAGTTGGTGAGTAAATGAGTAAATGAGTAGGGTGTTTCCAATAAAATATGAGTAAATGAGTAGTTTTGAGGTGGCAGAATTCTATTGGCCAGTTTTGGTGAGTAAATAGGTATTGGGGTTAATGGCCCCAACACCCTAAGAACAAGAACAGATTTGGGTGTTCCGAGTCTCCGACCCCTCAAGTCGCCACTTCCAAAATCGAGTTCTTGATCGATTTTAGAACAAGAACAGATCTGACTTTCAACATCGAGTTCTAGAATCGCCCCACCTCAAGCCGCCACTTCCGGTCTAACACCGATCTGGGTGTTCCGAACCTCCGACCCCTCTCTGGTACTACCTAACGCCAATCTGGATGTTCCAACCACTCTTGTGAACCCTTCAGTCACCACGAAGCACCACCCCCATCGACCACCTCCCCTCTTTCCCGCCGTCAACAACTATTTTGAGGTTATTTTTTTACTTAAATCTCTAAATTATTGAACTAGTGATGGTTTATCTATATTTTAAGTCGATCGATCGAGAGATTTTGGATTACGATGGTTCAAGAAAAAGCCCCTCACTGTTTAAGGGAATTGTTACACTTTCGTTTTTTGGTTTGAAATCTACTTTGTTACACTTCTGCATTTCACATATGCTTTCTTATTATATTGATACGTGCATTTAACTATTACACAAAATTCATAGTAGCACACCGGCCATCTAACTTTTTAGAGATAGGTGAGGAAACTAACCTTTTAAGTCAATTATAAAAAATTAATTAAATTATGTTAATGTAATAATCGTTCCTATTCAGCCGACGATAGACAAAAGAGGCCTCAAAATTATGAAATCAAATCAAATTAAACATCATAGGTATGTGATTCTAGATTCTAAAACTTCATGTTATGAAATTCAAAAAATTTTGATAGAAATTTCACTAATCAAAGGTTGAAATAAACATTTGACAGAAATTCCACTGTATTTTTGAGTTTATGTTTTGGATTATGGATGCAATCTGTTAGAAAATTGTGAATTGAATTGTAATATATGCAGAAACAAGAAATATGTATTCTTGTTTGTTTTTATCTTTTTGTTCTTTATTTTAACAAGAAATCTTTTTTTCTTTATTCTACCAAGATTATGGATGCAATCAGGATTTTTTTTTCTAGTTTGGGTTTATTTTGTTTCTGTTTTTGGGTTGAGATCTAGATCTTGATAAGTTTATTTTGTTTTCGTTTTGGGTTTATTGTTGTTTCTTTTTTTGGATTGAAACCCGTTGAGTTGTTTGTGTTTTGATTTTGATTATGGTGGCGGGAGACAGGTTCTCGTGGTGTTCCAGATTAGATCAACGGCTGCTACTCGATTTGGAAACCGACAGTTCAGATAGGAGTTGTTGGCGGCGGACCTGTCCAGCTCAGCTCCGGCAGACCTGTCCAGCTCAGATCGGAGTTGTTGGCGGCCGACGCTTTGTAAACCGACAGCTTCGACTTCCAGCTCTAGTATGAATTTTTTTGGGTTGTTTTCCTATTTATATTTGATTAAATGTTTTGTTTGTTGTTTAATTTTTATGTATACTAGTATGAAAACAAGATAAATATCGTTAAAAAATAATTTCTTTTTATGTAAACTCAATTCACCATACAATGATGAATTTTTGAATAAAAATTAATATATTTGTTAACATAGACTATTTTAAGTTTATTGCATTGAAAAAGTAAAATTTCATATATATAATTATAATTGATTTAAAAATAAATATATTTTAGTACGATTAAATTATTAATGTTGTGTTACAAAAAAAGGTTAAGAGGGGTACTACGTGTTACTGGTACGGGAGGTTAGGTGTTGTGTTGGCATATAGCCACATGTAGCTTCTAACATACACCTAAATTGTAATATCTTAAAAATAAAACAACAGTTATAATAACGTTTTAGATTACGAGAACGAGCCAAATAAATGAGCGAGACACGATGGGCCGGGCGTGCATGAGGATGGCAAACAAGTGAGATGAGCCTCCTTATAAATAGTCAAACCCTCCTCATTCTCTCATTTACACATTCTAGAGAGAGAAATCGTAGAGAGAGAAAGTTGGTTGATCGACCCGAGATTGAAGGAGAGTGTTACTACTGAGCTCATGAGCAAGACCTCCGAATCAGAAGCTCAATTCAGGTAACAACTCGATCTAGATCTGAGTTTTTAGTTTATGTTGGGTTTTCGGGTTTTGGATAAAAAGGTAACGTTTTTACGTATGAAACTTGAAAATAAACATAGATCTAGCATCTAGAAGGAAAAACGAATGTTTTGAACATAGAAAGTCGGGATCTTGACATGATCAGATCTGCATGCAAGAACTTAGAGTTCTTGGGGAAGAAGACTGCCCGACAGGCGAACTTATCAAGTTTGCCCGGCAATGATTGGGGCGAACTTATCAAGTTCGCCTGGGGCATAAAGTAAGCGAACATATGGTGGCGAACGTAGTGACTTCACTGGGTTGCATCAAGCAAACTTACTAAGTTCGCTCGGCATGGATCAGGCGAACTTATCAAGTTCGTTTGTATGTTCGCCAGGATTGGTAAGGGACGAACTTGACTTAAGTTCGCCTAATTCAGTATGGTTAAACCGTTAGAGTCGGGTAGGATCTGATATGTATTTAACTACATACTCAATTCAGATCGTGCGTGACGTTGTTGGGCCTTCGATTAGGGCAACGAGACTAGCTTATCAGGTGAGTTATAGAAGCCCTCTTTAAATGTTTTGAATAATATTTTTGGGCTGGTGTGCATACGTAACGATGTGACTATTTTATAAAACGATGTTTATGAATGATGTATGTGACGTTTTATAAAATGATGTTTATGAACGATGCTTTGGAATGAAAGGTTATAAAAGAAGTGTTTATGAAATATTTTTCCAAAAGAAGTATACGAAGTCTTTATGAATGAATGAATGATTTTTAATAAAACGTACGAATGCTTTAACTGAAGTTTTGAAGTAAAAGAAGTGAATGTTTACAAAAGTCACAAACGAACGAATCTGCCATTATTCCTTAGGGAATGAAGGTTATGGGTATGTGAAGTATGTTATGGGCCTTTACCTTTTAAGGGCCTTTGTGGCTGGCCAACTGTTGTACATCTGGGAAGATGACGGTCACCAAGGGGATTATCGTGATCCTTGAATTTGGTACGATTTTTACCTTGCGGGGTAGTCGTGCTTGAAGTTTGGTATTGTGCCTTACGGGGTGTAGTGCTTGAAGTTTGGTACTTGTGCCTTACAGGGTGCAGTGCTTGAAGTTTGGTACGTGTCATCCTTGTGATGCTGTGCCTAAAGTTCGATCGAAGAGCCTAAGTGTCAGGCCCTAGGTTTCTCCACCCGAAGGACAGTACGGTGTTGAAGGGCCTAGTGGTGGCGATCTTAGGGTTATTCTGCCTGTATGTGACGTTTGGATTTGACGGTTACGAGAAGGCGCATATTCGATATGTTCGTTGAATTATGTGTTATGTTATATTATTACATGATTTTCGTACGCTTTTATTAATGAAGTTAAATGATATGTTTTTTGCGAATATTTGAAGTTAATGTTTTATGAAAAGCTAGAACTCGCCAGCGTAGCTGACTTTTTAGTATGTACATTCAGGTTAAGGCAGGTTATGAGGATGGACGGTGACGCTTGGCTAGCGAGAAGAGTTACCCGGCTGATCATGAAGACTAGCATCCCGTTATGTTTTAGTTATGATGTGTTTATGTCTTAGACAATGTTTACGCTTCCACATGTTTAAACAATGTTGACGTTATGTTTGAATGAAATTTTCCGCTGCGTTATTTGATATTCAAGTTTAACAACTGTTTGTGAATAAGTAAATCCAACACGTGAGGCCTACTGGGTTTGGGGCCTTACAAGTTGATATCAGAGCAATAGTTTGAGATATTTGGACACTATCAGTGTCTGAACTTGAACTGTGAATGGGACCGAAAGAGGATGCCAGTATGGGTAACTCGAGCCACAGCATCATGTATGAAGGCAGTAAATATATTTACATATATAGTATGCATTAGAAGTGATAGGATAGGACTTGTGTTCTGATGGAATCACAAAGGTGGTCAAATAGAAGTCAAAAGGTAGTGTAATGGTTAATTGCAGATGGCAAGTGTATATTAACATCTTATAGTACTTGTTGAATTCTATTCGTTAACTAGCGTGATGACATTGGATTCCTTGTCTTCTAGAACGAAATGGAAAGGAGAGGAAACAGAAGGCGTGGTGGGGGCCATACCGGTGGTCGTAACGGTGGGTGCGGCAGGACCCCTACGCGCCAAGAGTACATCGAAGAAGGAAGTGTCCACACTAAACCGATAGTTAGTGTGCATGGAACGGAGCCGACTCATGTCAAAGAACAACATTTCATTTCGAACCGGAAGTGAGAGCAGCTCTAGTGCGCGAGTTCACTGAGTTGATGAAGGCTTCTTTGCCAGGACTATTGGCAGAAGCATTAGAGAAGGTTAGCGAAGCGGGCGGGTCTAATACGGCAGTTGGTACCCCGAACACTAAGGCAGTTAACGCACCACTTACCCGTGGTTGCGACTATAAGTCCTTTAAGGCATGTTACCCGCCGGTCCTGACTGGAAAGAAGGATGCGGTGGCTACCTTTGACTGGGTGATCCGTATGGAAGCCACCATTCGTCTGAGCGAATGCCGCTCAAACCAGGTTGTGAAGTTTGCTGCTAACTCCTTGAGGGAGGAAGGATCTCATTGGTGGGAAGGTGTGCATCAAGTCAAAGGGGACGAGGTTGTTGACGTAATGATTTGGAATGATCTGAAGATTCTGGTGATCAAGAATTTTTGTCCAAGGAATGAGATCGATAAGGTAGAGAGGGAATTTCTGGGGATTAAGGTCGAAAGAATGACTCACAGACAGTATACCACACGGTTCAATGAGCTGGCACGTCTGGTGCCACATCTTGTCACGATTGAGGAAAGAAAGATTGTCTGCTACATTCAAGGGCTGGCGGACCAGGTCCGCATCTATTTTAAGGCAAACGCCCCTACTACCTATGATTCGGTAGTAGAACTGAGCGGCGTGGTATTTTGATGATCTGGCGCTGAATGTCATTTCCATTGACGAGCCCAAGAAGAAGCTGACCTTTCCTGCCAAACGATCGGGTGGTAAGTTATCTGGGCTCGAGACAAACAGGCAGGATAGGCAAATACAGTTGTTTGTGGAAAATGTGGAGGAAAGCATACAAGTGAATGCTGATCGGGATCAAACCTGTACTTTAAGTGAGGCAAGACCAGACACTATTCCAGTGAATGCCCGCAAGGCTTCAAATGCTACAACTGTGGGGAGAGTGGTCATATGAGCCGGGAATGCACCAAGCCTAGGATGGGTGAAGCCGGGAAAGGGAAAGGCCCGGAGAAGAAAGAAGAGAGGCTCCGAGCGAAGACTCGAGCATATGAACTAACATAAGAACAGGCCAGGGTGGACCCCGACATGGCGTCAGGTATGTTCATCCTTGACAACACTTTTGTTTCTGTGTTATTTGATTCGGGTTCCAGTAAGATTTTTATATCTACGACTTTTTGTAAACCAGAGAAATACACTGTCAGTAAGCTAGAAAGGGCCTTTAGCGTAGAAACAACTGATGTAGTTGAAAATTCCACGATAAAAATAGAAGGCCATAGATTCCCCTTCAGGTTGTTTGTTATGGTTTTGGGTAGGTTCGATGTCGTATTAGGTATGGATTGGCTAACTACCAATGAAGCAGAAATTATATGCATACAAAAGATAATCCGACTCAAGGCTCTGGATGGTAGCGAAGTCGAGGTTTTTGTAGAACGTGACTCCCCAATGCCTAATGTCATCTCGATGATTAAGGCAGCAGATTACATGAGGCGCGGATGTGAGGCTTATCTGGTGTAAGTAATTGACAAATGTAAGGAGGTGAAGGAACTGGACGATGTACCCGTGGTACGCGAGTACCCGTGGTACGCGAGTACCCGAAGGTGTTTCCAGAGGATTTTCCTGGGATACCACCCGACTGAGAGAATGAGTTCTGAATCGACTTAGTACCAGATGCCCAGCCCGTGGCCAAGGCTCCATATCGACTAGCACCAGTGGGGATGAAAGAACTAATGGCGCAACTAGACGAATTACTTGAGAAAGGATTTATCCAACCAAGCATCTCGCCTTGGGGTGCTCCGGTGTTGTTTGTGAAGAAGAAGGATGGTTCGATGAGAATGTGCATTGATTATCGTGAGTTGAACAAACGTACAGTGAAGAACAAGTACCTATTACCAAGGATCGATGACCTGTTCGATCAATTACAGGGCGCAAGTTGGTTCTCAAAAATCGACCTTCGATCCGGGTACCATCAGCTGAAGGTGAGAGAAGAAGACATACCGAAAACCGTGTTTCGCAAGCGTTATGGACATTTCGAGTTCCGCGTAATGTCATTCGGATTCACGAATGCCCCTGCGGCGTTCATGGATTTGATGAATAGGGTGTGTCGACCGATGTTGGACCAATCGGTAATAGTGTTCATCGATGATATCCTCATTTATTCCAAGAATGAGGGTAATCACGCATGTCACTTGAAGGAGGTGTTGGAAGCTTTGGAGAAAGAGAAACTGTATGCTAAGTTCTCCAAATGCGCGTTCTGAATTAGAAAAGTCCAATCCCTAGGTCACGTCATTAATCTGAACGGCATTATGGTGTACCCAGCAAAGATAATAACGGTGAGAGATTGGGAAATTCCTAAGACTCCAACTGAAATCCGTAGTTCCGTAGGGTTGGCAGGCTACCATCGGAGATTCATTCAGGATTTCTCTAAAATAGCTTCGCCGTTAACAAAGTTGACACGGAAGGAGGTAAAGTACGAATGGGGTTCGACCCAGGAAGAGGCATTTAAGGAGCTGAAAGAGAAGCTAACCCAAGCTCCAGTCTTGGCCCTTCCCGAGGGTAATGAAGACTTGGTAGTATACTCTGACGATTTGGTTCAGGGATTAGGGTGTGTGCTGATGCAACGTGGGAGAGTGATCGCATATGCATCGCGGTAGTTGAAAGTTCATGAAGTCAATTATCCAACTCGTGACTTGGAATTTGTTGTCGTTGTGTTTTCATTGAAAATCTGGAGGCACTACCTTTACGGGGTAAAGTTTACCATATACTCTGACCATAAAAGTTTGAAGTACTTCTTCGAACAAAAGGAGCTGAATATGAGGAAGAGGCGATGGTTAGAGCTTTTAAAGGATTACGATTGCAAAATCATATACCATCCTGGAAAGGCAAACGTGGTGGCTGACGCTCTAAGCCGAAAGGATGTGCCTGCTCCTATTAGAGTGAAAGCTTGCCAGTTGGTGGTAACATCAGATGTGATGAGGGAAATAGAAAGAGCTTAAGATGAAGCACTTGAGGAAGAAAACATAAAGAAGGAAAGGATGGTTGGCCAACAGGACAAGTTGGAATATAACACCCTTGGTGTTAGGACATATTTTGGACGGGTATGGATACCTATGAGTGGCGAGCTTAGAACCAAAATCTTGGATGAGGCTCATATGTATCGGTACTCTATCCATCCCGGTACCAACAAAATGTACCAAGATCTGAGGAAGGAATACTGGTGGCCTGGAATGAAATATGAGGTGACAAAATACGTAAGCAAGTGCTTGACTTGCTCACAAGTGAAGGCCGAACACAAGAAACCGTATGAGAAGATTCAACCTCTTGAAATACAGGAATGAAAGTGGGAACACATTACCATGGACTTCATAACCAACTACCTCGCACAGCTAAAGGTCATGCCACCATTTGGGTAATTGTGGACCGATTAACGAAGAGTGCTCATTTCCTACCTATTCGCGAGACGTTCTCGTCGGAAAGGTTAGCGGAAGTATTTATTAACGAAGTAGTAGCATGGCATGGGATGCCTTTGACGATTGTATCTGACCGGGACACACGATTCACATCGAGGTTCTGGAAAAGATTTCACGAGGCGATGGGCACGAGACTTAATATTAGAACGGCATACCACCCGTAAACGGATGGTTAGTCTGAAAGGACCATTCAGACACTGGAGGATATGCTCCTACAACAACAACAGTCATCACACGACGATAGGCATGCCGCCTTAAGAAATGTTGTATGGGAGAAGATGCAGGACCCCAGTTTGTTGGGGTGAGATTGGACAGAAGGAATTAGGAAGCCTTGAAGTCGTACGAGAAATGTCGAAAAGGTTTGATCAAATCAAAGCACGAATGAAGGCAGCACAAGATCGTTAGAAATCCTATGCGGATAAACGACAAAGGCCTATTGAGTTTGATGTTGGCGACAGACTAATGTTGAAAGTGTCGTCTTGGAAGGGAATCATACGATTCAGAAAGAGAGGAAAGTTAAGTCCGAGGTTTGTCGGACCATTCAGGATAATGGCACGGGTTGGTGAAGTCGCTTATCGGTTAGAGTTACCTGATGAGTTAAGTGGGATTCATCCTACCTTCCATGTATCACACTTTCGAAAGTGTTTGGCGGATGAATCGGTTCACGTACCACCTACTGACATCGAGGTCGACAATAGCCTTAACTACATCGAAGAACCTGTGGCCATCTTAGGTCGGAAGGAGAAACGTTTACGTAATAAAGTTATCCAATTGGTTAAAGTCCAATGGAAACATCGAAAGGGATCGGAAGCCACTTGGAAAACGGAGATGAATATAAGGGAGTCGTACCCTCAACTGTTTGACTTATGATAGGTTTCGAGGACGAAACCTATTGTAAGGGGGTAAACTTCTAACATCCCATAAATAAAACAACAGTTATAATAACGGGTTAGAATGCGAGAACGAGTCGAATAAACGAGCGAGACACGATGGGCCGGGCGCGCAAGATGATGGCAAACAAGGGAGATGAGCCTCCCTATAAATAGCCAAACCCTCCTCATTCTCTCATTTGCACATTCTAGAGAGAGAAACCGTTGAGAGAGAAAGTTGGCGGATCAACCCGAGATTGAAGGAGAGTGTTACTACTGAGCTCGTTAGCAAGACCTCCGAATCAGAAGCTCTATTCAGGTAACAACTCGATCTAGATCTTAGTTTTTAGTTTATGTTGGGTTTTCGGGTTTTGGATTAAAAGGTAACGTTTTTACGTATGAAACTTGAAAATAAACATAGATCTAGCATCTAGAAGGAAAAACGAACGTTTTGAACGTAGAAAGTCGGGATCTTGACGTGATCAGATCTGCATGCAAGAACTTAGGGTTCTTGGGGAAGAAGACTGCCCGATAGGCGAATTTATCAAGTTCGCCTGGCAATGATTGGGGAGAACTTATCAAGTTCCTTGACAAGTTCTCCTGAGGCATAAAGTAAGCGAACATATGGTGGCGAACGTAGTGACTTCACTTGGTTGCATCAAGCGAACTTAAGTAAGCAAACTTACTAAGTTTGCTAGGCATGGATCAGGCGAACTTGATAAGTTTGCCTGTATGTTCGCCAGGATTGGTAAGGGGCGAACTTGACTTAAGTTCGACTAATTCAGTATGGTTAAACCGTTAGAGTCGGGTAGGATCTGATGTGTATTTAACTACTCAATTCAGATCGTGCGTGACGTTGTTGGGCCTTCGATTAGGGCAACGAGACTAGCTTATCAGGTGAGTTCTAGAAGCCATCTTTTAAATGTTTTGAATAATATTTTTGGGCTGGTGTGCATACGTAACGATGTGACTATTTTATAAAACGATGTTAATGAATGATGTATGTGACGTTTTATAAAATGATGTTTATGAACGATGTTTTGGAAGGAAAGGTTATGAAAGAAGTGTTTATGAAATATTTTGTCAAAAGAAGTTTACGAAGTGTTTATGAATAAATGAATGATTTTTAATAAAACGTACGAATGCTTTAACTGAAGTTTTGAAGTAAAAGAAATGAATGTTTACGAAAGTCACAAACGAGCGAATCTGTCATTATTCCTTAGGGAATGAAGGTTATGGGTATGGGAAGTATGTTATGGGCCTTTACCTTTTTAGGGCCTTTGTGGTTGGCCAACTGTTGTATAACTGGGGTGATGACGATCACCAAGGGGATTATCGTGATCCTTGAAGTTGGTACGATTTTTACCTTGCGGGGTAGTCGTGCTTGAAGTTTGGTATTGTGCCTTACGAGGTGCAATGCTTAAAATTTGGTACTTGTGCCATACGGGGTGCAGTGCTTGAAGTTTGGTACTTGTCATCCTTGTGATGTCGTGCTTGAAGTTCGGTCGAATAGCCTAAGTGTCGGGCCCTAGGTTTCTCCGCCCGAAAGACAGTACGGTGTTGAAGGGCCTAGTGGTGGCGATCTTAGGGTTATTCTGCCCGTATGTGACGTTTGGATTTGACGGTTATGAGAAGGCGCAGATTCAATATGTTCGTTGACTTATGGGTTATGTTATGTGTTATGTTATGTTATTGCATGATTTTCGTACGCTTTTATTAATGAAGTTAAATGATATGTTTTTGGCAAATATTTGAAGTTAATGTTTTATGAAAAGCTAGAACTCACTAGCATAGCTGAATTTTTAGTATGCACATTCAGGTTAAGGCAGGTTATGAGGATGGACGGTGATGCTTGGCTAGCGAGAAGAGTTACCCGGTTGATCATGAAGACTGGCATCCCGTTATACTTTAGTTACGATGTATTTATGTTTTAGACAATGTTTACGCTTTCGCATGTTTAAACAATGTTGACGTTATGTTTGAATGAAATTTTTCGCTGTGTTATTTGATATTCAAGTTTAAGAATTGTTTGTGAATAAGTAAATCCAACACGTGAGGCCTCCCGGGTTTGGGGACTTACATATATGAACTTTGTAAAGGAAGTAGATGAACACGCATACGTGGTTTGACGAGTATAATTTGAAGTATAAAATGATTTTACACAAGTGTACACAGATCCGGAGAGAGTTAAAAATTAGTTTTCAAGGGTTTAACATTCTTTTATACAAGTGTAAACTGAATTCACTTGTGTATTTCATGTGCATAGTGGATCTATAACATTGCCATTCACATTCATAGCATGTTCTGTTATCATACAGTGGATCTGTAACACTAATTGTGATTCATTTGAAACTTACAAGAACCATATAGAAATTTTCTAGCTATGTAATATTTAGCCAAGTGAAAGGAAAATCAATGTTTCCGGAAAAGTATTTGGTGGAGACTCAAGAACTTGGGGTTATGAGGGTTGACAAGCAGATCAACAAGCACATGGGTTCAAGACGGTGTAAAATACAGGATTTTACACATGTGTATTTAATTCATTTACACACGTGTAAACTGAATTTACACATGTGTAAACTGAATTTACACATGTGTATTTGATTTTATTTAGTTGAATTTACACATGTGTATTTGATTTTGAGTATTTGGATGTAGTTTTTTTTTCTGATTTGTGTATATGGGTTTTACACAGTGTAAAAAGCAATTCTTCATTCGTTCTTTATGTTTATGTTATAAATTGAATTTACACATGTTTATTTGATTTATACACAAGTGTAAATGGACCTAGAGAGAGTGAAAATCATATTTTAGGGTTTTTTACACATGTGTAAAAAAACATGTTCTTGATTTGTAAATATTGATTTTTAAAGATAATAATATGTAAAGTCAGTTTACACTTGTTTTTACATGTGTGTAAAAAAACTGTTATTTATTTTGGGTTTTTATGATAATGAATACAATTAATATGTTCTAGATTTTTTATTTAAAAGAAAGAAGAAAAAAGTGTAATTACCTTTCTACCCTTATAATTAATCTAGTCCACACATTTTTTTCCAATTTAAATAAAAAAAACTCATATTTAATTAGAGCTACTAAATTAAATATATGAAAATTGAATGTGTGGCCTAAAATGGGTTTATGGGCTTTCACAACAACTCAGGGTTTACAACCGATACGTCTCATTAATATATATATATATATATATATATATATATATATATTTATATATATATTGGGTTAGATTCATAAGAGAACTCATTTTAATGAAAAAATTAAATAACCATTAAAAAGAGAATGGGTGGAATTTTAAAAAGTAAGGGTAAAATTAGAACTTAAAATATATAAATCTTCAAACATTTCTATATTTTGCCTACGTTGTTATTTTTTTTTTAAATTGCACCATTAAATCAAGAATTTATTTATCTTTCATTTGAGTATAAATAACGTTATAAAAAATAAGAATTAACACGATTTTTTTTCTTCTTATTTTCAATACTGCATATGTGTAGTATCACCCCAAAACCCTAACCCACCCCTAAAAACCTAAACCCCTACCCCCACCCCACCCCACCACCAAAAAACCTAACCCCCCCCCCCCCCCCACACTCACACTCACACCACCCCACCACCAAAAAAACCTAACCCCCCCCTACACACACCACCCCCACCCAAAACTAAACCCCCCATACCCACCCCAAAAACCTCCACCCCCACCCAGAAACCTAAACCCACCCACCCCTACCCTCAAAAACCTAACCCTAAAAGCTAAACCCAAAAAGTTAACCATAAAAGCTAAACTAAACCATAAAGCTAAACAGGACATTTTTTATGTTTTTTTTTAACGAGGACGACGTGAGAAACATGGTCTCCGAACCACTTTTTTAGTTTTTGATTTATATTTTGAGTTATATTTTTTTTTAATTATTGTTTTTCCTTTTAATGAGGAGTTCTCTAGTTCTCTCATTAAAATAAGGTCTCTCATAAACTTCTCCCTATATATAATATCAGCTAATAAATCATAGTTTAGATTATTAAAAACCAATTTACCTTTTTAATAAAAATAATCCATAAAAACCTTTTAGGAACAAGAAAGAAGTGCGGAATCAGAGATGATGACCATAGTGAAGAAGAGGTTCAAAATTGATGATTATTAAAATAATAATTATTTGAATCAGATTTCAACAATTCATAATAAGGCCTTGGTTCCCTTGGAATGAGTAAACCATATATATATATATATATATATATATATATATATATATATGGGACGGTTATAATGAAAACCCTGACTTACATATGTAATTTTTTTTAAAATGGGTAAAATCATTTTTTGATTTTGTGGATAGATTCTATATCTAATTTAATCACTTTTTGTAAAAAAAACAAAAAAGCTTCGAGAGGTTTTTTTTTAAATAGTTTTTTGAAAACTTACATATGTAAAAAGTGACGTATTGCTTATGTAAGCAGGAAAAAACGTAATTTTTTTTATTTTTTACATGTTTTTTATTTTTTAAACCCTTCGGCGTTTCTTTTATTTTTTTTGCGACTAAGCATTTTTTATACAAATAATTAATCCCAATTTTTTTTAAAAAAATTCTAATTTTTTTATAGGGTTTCTAGGGTTTCCTCTAATTTTTTTATATGGTTTCTAGGGTTTCCTCAACTTAAGTGTGTTTTCATTCTATACTTTCTCTATATATATATATGGGAAGAATCATAAGAAAACTTATTCTTCATGAATAAACCAAAAAACTACTTATTAAAGAAAAAAAAAATCATAACTCAAAATATAAATCAAAAACTAAAAAACCGGTTCGGAGACCATGTTTCCCACGTCGTCCTCGTTAAAAAAAAACAAAAAAAACCCGAAAAATAGTGGGGTTAGCTTTTAGGTTTAGTTTAGCTTTTAGGTTATGTTTTTGGAGGGGGGGGTGGATGGGGCGTTTAGGTTTTTGGGGGGTGGGTCAGGTGGGGTTAGGGTTAGGGTTTTGGGTGGGGGGTTTAGGTTTTTTGGGGTGGGTTAGGTTTTTGGAATGTACTACACATATGCAATACATTTAATAAGGAGTTTTTTTATTTTTCTCATGAAAATGAGTTTTCTCATGAACTCAACCCTATATATATATATTGAAAACCTTATTTAGTCCATGCTATCTAGCCCTCACGACTCTCTTACTTTTCTTTCGCTTTGCCTTTCCTACCTGTTATGCATACTAAAAGTCAGCTAACGCTGGTGAGTTCTATCTTTACTTTAAACTTTAAAACCTTCTTTTTGGTAGCTAGTTTTATAAAAATAAAATAAGCTTTACTTTTTCTTTCTTTGAAAACACTTTAACTTTACTTTAAAACTTTACAACGTTACAATTATAAAATTGTTACGTTCTGTCTGTTATTAAAACTTTAGGTATGAGGAAACCCGTTAAGGTGTCCTTCTGTACTCTGTCTGTCTATCGTTTCACTTGTACAGGACAAGTGACTTTATCATACTTTAACTAACACATATGGATCATGGTCCGAGGACCGGATCCCTTTCTCGCTTACACCTCCAGGTAAGACTTTTACTTTAGTGCTGCCCGGGTGGGACTTTATTTCTCGCTTGCACATCAGTGCAAGACTCCTTTAGCATTTCCCACACCTCAGGGTAGGACTTTCTCGCTTACACCAACGTTTAAGACTCCTTTAGCATTGCTTACACCAAAGTATAAGACTCCTTTAGCATTGCTTACACCGAAGTGTAAGACTCCTTTAGCATTGCTCACACCGAAGTGTAAGACTTCTACTTTAGCATGCCTGCAGGACTTTCTACTATGCAACTACTATGCAATGCAATTACACTATTACACAAAATAGAAATATAATCACATAACTTTCAAACAGACAAATAGCACACATTAACACATAAGCATATAACATGGTATCTGTCACTGTCACTGCACTATCGAGTTGTACCGAAGTACAGCTCCTTTATTGTTCTTTACTTTAACTCATTGTTATATTTCAAAAACTTGTTTAAAAGATAATGCTATACTCTTTAACTCTTTATCTTTCATTTTATAAAAATATATAATTCTTATAAAATATTTTTTAACTTTGAAAACTTTATCTTTAACAGTATGCATGCCAGCCCAAAACCATTTAGAAAAAAGTGCAATAAGAACTCACCTAACTTCTCCCATGTCTATCTCATTTAACACTAAAACTTTAAGCTAGGTGGGATGCTAATATATCTGTTTCAAGAGTCACAAATGGAACAAGGTTATAACCTATATATCTCATCCGAAAACTCCTATGTCTGAAATTTTTTTCGGTCGAAATCTTTTTTCTCTAGTGTTATTAATGGCTTTTTCGTTCGAAAACTTTTGTCCGAGAACTATTTTGTTCGAAAACATCTGATCGAAATCCTTTTATGTCCAAAATACTTTTCGTCTGAAATGTTCTGACCGGGATACTTTTCGACCGAAACGTTCTGTCCGAAATCTATGGTGTTCCGAAATATTTTTCGGACGTATCCGAGTTTTCGGACCATTCATAAAGATTTCGGACGATTCATCTGTTCTTGATCAAACACTCTGTTTTTTATCCAAGTTTCAATCTTTTTACGTCCAAAACTTATATCTAGCTTCCATGAAGCTAGATATATACTTTTTAGAGCAAATTCAACGTAAAAATGCCGACTTTGATTGAAAACTTATTATAAACCATAAAACCCATTTTGAAATCTAAAAATGAGGTGACACTTTCTTATTAAGTATTTTATTAGAGTAAAAATTTTTTTTTGTTAAGGTAACGCCCCCACTACCCTATTTATAAATCATGAAATCATGGTAAATGCTACTTAAGATCTGAAAGTCTTAAAGTAGTGAAGTATTAATTAGAAGCATCACTTTAATATATATTATAGAAAAAACACTAACACATTTTCTTTTAAAATGTTTCATTTTTAATGTTGAGCTCCTCTATTTCTTGTTTTTGAAAAAAGGAACAATTATCTTAGCCTTATCGAAAAAAAAAAGAACAATTAAATTATCACAATATTGGATAATGTACATTAAGAGTCAAATATGACAATCATGTCATTTAGTTTACCTACCACCTATGCTAAGAAAAGTCATACACACATTAGGCGACTAGTGTTATGACCCCCGCGTTGCGAAGGGACGCATAGCTGTGAAAAAAATTAACGTCGAGACGTTGCCACGAACTTGCGTGTGGAAAGAGACGTTGATAACATGTAACACTTTATATACGAGAAGCAAAACCCAGACGTTGCTGACAACATTCGAAATTTTATATAAAAAATACGAAACACCACGTTGCGAATGGAGCATAAACGGTTTAAAAGCCGAACAGTTTAAAAAAACGTTTAAAACAACCCGTCGACTTAAAAATGACATTACAAAAATTCACGTCGAGACGTAAATAAAAATAAGCACGCCGCAACGTCAAACTCAAAATTTTATAAAATATCATATTTTAAATGTTGTAAGAGGAAAAAAAACTATGAAAAGGTAGAAAACTTGAAGCAGCTTTGACGAATCATAAGTTTGTGCTTTGATAACTTGTACATTATTACGCGCAACTCCGTTTTAAAAGTTATATAAAAAACAAAATAACTTTAAAAGTAATTATAATAATAAAATATTTTAGCACGCAATGACGAAAAAAGAAAAAAAAGTGCTAATAATAGACTTACGGCTAACTCCAACAACCGCTTGGAAGCTTTCCATTCTTAATTATTAAAATAATAATAATCGTAATTTTAATAAGACAAATTATATTTTAGAGAGAATTTCATATATATATATACAAATTTACTAAATATTATATATATCCTAACCAAACTTTAAATATTAAATATATCCCTTTCTAATAAATTTTAATTTAATAACAAGTTTACCCTTCAAAAATATTATTTTAACCCTCTTTTATATTTTTAGGTCGTAAAATAAATAAAAAGCATCCATGATTATTCTCTGAATAAACCATACGTCGCCGTTCATTAACAATTCTTTTGCTACAGTATCCGGTTCATTTACTTAAGTTCCTCAAAATATTCCTTAAAGATGGTCTCATCAAATTCCAGATAAATGTAACTAGTGATTCTTAAAAAAAATATTAAAAATTGATTGATACAAGTTGAAACAAAATCACATTGAGAAACGATCACCATTGTAATCCATTTTGTTTTAGTAGAGGATATCTTTGATATTTAAAATACTTAAGGGTATAATGGTCCTATTAGGAGTTATTTTTAATAAAATATATGAAAATAAATAAATATGATATTTTAAGTATTAGAGAGTGATATATTTGATATTTAAAGTTTGGTTAGGATATATATGATATTTAGTAAGTTTGTAGGGATATATATAAAATTCTCCCTAGATTGTAATAATTTAAATTATGACTTATTAGCTGATAATAATCTAAACTAACAGTTTAACTGGTGATTGAGGGTAAATCTATGATAATTAACTCACTTTTATTATTGAGGGTAAATCTATGATAATTATGCTACTAAGACTGTTATTAACTACAAAAGTGAAAGTTGGGATTATTATCAGCCAAACTATTAGTTTGAATTATTATCAGCCAATAAATCATAGTTTAGATTATTAAAAATTATTTTACCTTTTAATAAAAATAATTCATAAAAACCTTTCAGGAACAAAAAAGAAGTACGGAATCAAAGATTATGACTATAGTGGACAAAAGAGGTTTAAAATTGATGACTATTAAAATAATAATTATTTGAATCAGATTTCAACGATACATGATAAGACCTTGGTTGCCATGGAATGAGTAATATATATATATATATATATATATATATATATAGAAACAAATTGGACCGGTAGCTTATCGATTAAGACTATCAGAAGAAATGAATGACGTACACGGTTTATTTCATTTGTCAAACTTATACAAGTGTGTGGCCGATGAAAGTTTAATAATGCCACTAAAATATGTTAAGGTTAATGAGAAGTTGAAATTTATCGAACAACCAATTCAGATAGAAGATCGAAAAATCAAGAAAATAAAAATAAAAACTTTGGCAATTGTGAAAATCAAGTGAAACTCCACATGTGATTTAGAATACATATGGGAATTGTAGTCAGAAATGAGAAAAAATTATCCACACTTGTGCAACAAATCTCGAGGATGAGAATTAAATAAAGGCGGGGAGGATGTAATACCCCGGATATTTTTATAACGCTCGAACTCGTAATCATAAACGAGTAAAATGACTACTCGAAATTTGAGATTTAGACGAGCTTTTAGTGCAATAAGAGACCGTTTAATAATAATAATATAAAATATTATTATTTTTGAAACTTGCTCCGTTTTTAATGAAACTTAGGTCGACTTGTACCGAAAAATAAGCTCGTCCCAACGACGTATTCATAATTTTATAAAACGTCATATTTTTTAAAGTTATAAGAGAAAAACGAGCTAAGTAGCTAAATTAATTAGAATAATAAAATAATAATAAAAATATAACATCTAACATTCAAATTTGTGTGTAGTACGTCAACATGACGTGTTCAAAGTTTCCATCCCAGATCGACGAATTTAAGAAAATTGAGGAGCTTCTCTTCCCTATAAATATAACTATATAAGTTCGTTTAGAATTTAAGTGTTTTTGGGAATACTATTATAAAGAGAATCCTAAGATTTTAATACCCCTTTATGTGTTGTTAATAATTATTTTGGAGCACGACTAGAAAGACTCTATATTAAATTGTCGTAGATAGTTTTCAGGTACATTCTTGTTTAAGTTTATGTCTAGTTAATTATTAGTTATTTTTATTATTATTAGGCTTTAGGATTATTATTAGGTTAGATATTGGGTAGCCTAGTTTTAGTTAGACATGTACTGCTTAACCAAGTCAGCGTTAGCCAATATCAACCAGAATAATAATAGACCTTAGGGTTATTATTAAGGTAGATATTATGTAGCCTAGCTTTTGTTAGGCATAGACTGATCATCCATGCCTAACCAATACAGCGTTAGCCAAAATCAACCAAAATAATAATTATTTAGGTGTACCCTAACCTAACATAGGGTTACTGTATCAGGACCCTGAAATCTTTGAGATAAGAGACGAATCGCTGTTTTCAATTAGGAACTCAACTTTAAGGTGCATACATTTATAATCTTTTTAAAATTATACAAAGTTTTCATACTTTCAAAATGGCATGAACCCGGTTAAATATATCTAATACATAAAGGTAACTTACGGGAAGCCTCTTGCCATTTATTGTACGTATGGTTTGATCAAATTAATATACATACCATGGTGCGGCTATGGTACGGCTAGCTTCATTCTTGTGGAAGGATTATAGCGTAGCCGGAGATACACCGAAAGTTATATCCACTTGAATTTCAGTTGCTAGTATATAACCATGGTGCGGATATGGTATGGCTAGCTTCATTCTTATGGAAGGATTATATCGCAGCCGGAGATACACCGGAAGTTATATCCACTTGAATTTCAGTTGCTAGTTTATGAAGTGGTAGTGTATGTGTATGTTACCATGCAAATTATGATTAAATAGATTTAACTGTTTCATGTGACAAAATGTTTTAGGTGTAAATGTAATTCACCAACTTTTGTTGACGTATATTTTCAAAGTGTTTTCAGGCAGTTATGAATAGCCTTGATAATAATGTAGTGGTTTAGGGAGGATATACTCGTAGACTCCACAATACATTACTCAATTTTGAACCAGCTGGTGGTGACTACAGTACATAGAAGCATGGCTCCCGTAGCTCGGGATATTATTAAACAATATTGTAATCCGAAGTATTAAACAATATCGTAAATTATTAGGGGTGTTTAATTCCCCATGTTTTATGAAAATGACAGTTACTCGACTACAAAAGTCGAGAATTTTAATAAAACTCAGAACCATGAAATTTCCGCTATGAAAACAAAATGATTGTTGAAAACAGGTACAAATCTGAGTCGCACGCCCGGGGTGTCTTTTCTCAGGGTGTGACAGGTTGGTATCAGAGCTACAGGTTTCAGCGAATTAAATACTTAAGATAGTATCTAAGCTTTAACCTTGATGATACCTCATGTTTTAGTTAGATGCTTGACATAGTATTTAAGCTTTAACTAGATTGAGAAAGAATGCCTTCTAAGAAAGTTAGTTAGATACTTGTACGGAGATACTCTTATCTAAGACTAAAAATATAAGAAATTGCAGTATGTCGAGTGGTGATAGTTATAATAGCTATTATGATATCAATCATTCTATTAAACAAGAACTGATAGAAAATCTCTATGGAACTCGGGCGACGTTAATAAAAATTTCCAATAATGACGACCCAAGTACCATCTTTCTTCAAAGAACGTGATACAACATATATGTACACGAAGATGCGGATCTGAGTGGTCAGGACATAATGAAGATTCAGAATTGAGTAACGGTCAAGTAGATATTCTTCCACCAAGAGTAAGTGAAGTGAATCAGGCTGGCCCCAGTAGGGCTACGCAATCAAGAATACGGGTGGTATAGCCAACCGAAACAATATCCATGCCCTCAACTCAAGGGATGGAAGAAGAATATCAGAACTAACCTTGCGTTGGGGAGGACTCTCATAAAAAGCCACGTTACTACTCTGATCCAAATATAATTTCGGTTTCTGAATATCCGGAAGATTATGCTCTTTATAATTCTAATTCCTCCCTTGTACTTCGAAATCCTTATATATTCCCTGAATCGGGAAGTTTTATGGACTATGATCCATATGAAGATTATCTGAATAAAGTTCCTTCTCTGGAGTCATACGATCCCTTTCAAAATGTATACAATGATATTGTGAAGGGGATTCGAGATCCTCCTCCATAATATTATTATCCTTCAATCTATTCTAGCTCACTTATCAAATGTCTTGACCGTGTATTACGAGAGACAGATGAGGAAAAAAAAGATCTGACAAAAGAAAAGAAAAAGAGAGATGACAAGAGAGGAACTTTGGAAGAATGAGGAGGAAGGAACTAGGAAAAGAAATGATGAAAGACTAACTTAGTTATTCTATAGTCTTTCTGTTTCCATTGAATATTTTGTACTCCTTTCGTATGATAAAAATATTTTCTATTATATAGAATGCCTGGAAAAGACAAAGGACTGAGTATTCGTAGATATGTAAGTGACAAATGAACCCGGTACAAATACAGAAAGTACCATAGAAAATTTTGGAATTTTTAAAGAATTAGAAACTATGAACAATCTATACGTATACCTTCCATGTACTTTCATTAACTATAAGAATTAGAAACTACGAACAATCTCTACGGATGGAAGTCGTAACTATACTTTTATAAACTCTTATAGCTATTATGAAGAATTATTAGAAATTCTTTACGAGAATGTTCGTATACTCGAAGGAGAAGAAAGGGAGAATTCTAAGTAGCCCTATGTATCTTATCATCCTTAAGAACTAATAAGTTCAATTAAGAACTCAACTTTAAGATGAATACATTTATAGTCTTTTTAAAATCATAAAAAGTTTTCATACAATCAAAATGGCATGAACCCGGTTAAATATATCTAATACATAAAGGTAACTTACGCAAAGCCTGTTGCCATTTATTGTACGTATGGTTTGATCAAATTAATATACATACCATGGTGCGGCTATGGTACGGCTAGCTTCATTCTTGTGGAAGGATTATAATGTAGCCGGAGATACACCGGGAGTTATATCCAATTGAATTTCAGTTGCTAGTATATAACCATGGTGCGGCTATGGTATGGCTAGCTACATTCTTGTGGAAGGATTATAGCGCAGCCGGAGATACACCGGAAGTTATATCAACTTGAATTTCAGTTGCTAGTGTATGTGTATGTTACCATGCAAATTATGATTAAATAGATTTAACTGTTTCATGTGACCAAAAGTTTTGGGTCTTGTAAATGTAATTCACCAACTTTTGTTTACGTATATTTTCAAAAAAATTTCACGTAGTCATGAATAGCCTTGATAACAAGGTAGTGGTTTAGGGAAGATATACCTCTAGACTCCACAATACATTACTCAATTTTGAACCGGCTGGTGGTGACTACAGTACATAGAAGCATGGATCCCGTGGCTCGGGATATTATTAAACAATATTGTAATCCGAGGTATAAAACTTTGAATTTTTAGAATAATGATCGTAAATTATTAGGGGTGTTTAATTCCCCATGTTTTATGAAAATGGCAGTTACCCGACTACAAAAATCGAGAATTTTAATAAAACTCAGAACCATGAAATTTCCTCTATGAAAACAAAATGATTGTTGAAAACAGGTACAAATCAGAGTCGCACGCCCGGGGTGTCTTTTCTCGGGGTGTGACAGGTTGGTATCAGAGCTACAGGTTTCAGCGAATTAAATACTTAAGATAATATCTAAGCTTTAACCTTGATGATACCTCATGTTTTAGTTAGATGCTTGACATATTATTTAAGCTTTAACTAGATTGAGAAAGAATGCCTTCTAAGAAAGTTAGTTAGATACTTGTACGTAGATACTCGTATCTAAGACTAAATATATAAGAAATTGTAGTATGTCGAGTGGTGATAGTTATAATAGCTATTATGATATCAATCATTCTATTAAACAAGAACCGATAGAAAATCTCTATGGAACCCGGGCGACGTTAATAAAAATTTTCAATAATGACGACCCAAGTACCATCTTTCTTCAAAGAACGTGATACAACATATATGTACACGAAGATGCGGATCTGAGTGGTCAGGACATAACGAAGATTCAGAATTGAGTAACGATCAAATAGATATTCCTCCACCAAGGGTAAGTGAAGTGAATCAGGCTGGGCCCAATAGGGCTACGCAGTCAAGAATACGGGTGGTATAGCCAACCGAAACAATATCCATGCCCTCAGCTGAACGGATGGAAGAAGAATATCAGAACTAACCTTGCGTTGGGGAGGACTCTCATAAAAAGCCACGTTTCTACTCTGATCCAAATATAATTTCGGTTTCTGAATATCCGAAAGATTATGCTCTTTATAATTATAATTCCTCCCTTGTACTAAGAAATCCTTATATATTCCCTGAATCGGGAAGTTTTATGGACTACGATCCATATAAAGATTATCTTAATAAAGTTCCTTCTTTTGAGTCACACGATCCCCATTAAAATGTATACAATGATATTGTGAAGGGGATTCGAGATCCTCCTCCATAATATTATTATCCTTCAATCTATTCTAGCTCACTCATCAAATGTCATGACCGTGTCTTACGAGAGACAGATGAGAAAAAAAAAGATCTGACAAAAGAAAATAAAAAGAGAAAGATGACCGGAGAGCAACTAGGAAAAGAAATGATGAAAGACTAACTTAGTTATTCTATAGTTTTTCTGTTTGCATTTAATATTTTGTACTCCTTTCGTATAATAAAAATATTTTCTTTTATATAGAATGCCTGGAAAAGACAAAGGACTGAGTATTCGTAGATATGTAAGTGACAAATGAACCTGGTACAGATACAGAAAGTACTAGCGAAAATTTTGGAATTTTTAAAGAATTAGAAACTACTAACAATCTATACGTATACCTTCCATGTGCTTTCATTAAGCCTATACGGGTGGAAGTCATAACTATACTTTTATAAACCCTTATAGCTATTATGAAGAATTACTAGAAATTCTTTACGAGAATGTTCGTATACTCGAATGAGAAGAAAGGGCGAATTCTAATTACCCTATGTATCTTATCATCTGTAAGAACTAATAAGTATTCCTACTCCCCGTGTTAAGAAAGAAACACAAGTAGAGGAACAGATAAGGACTTTGCGAAATAGAATGGTTGAACTCGAAGAAAGAATGACGGAAGTAGAAGCCAGTAAGAGTAAACCAAAATTACAAGCAAGAACAGTAAAAGAAAACATTGAAGAATTATAGAAATCCTTAAGAAGATAGGTGATATTATAGCAAGGAACCTTATAAAGATGACATGTGAACAAGTTAGAATTAAGTCATCCAAGAATAAAAACATTACGAACTGATAAACAGTGTGTAATTAAGAGACGCAAGAACTAAATAGGAAATGAAACAAAAATATACTTTAGATAAGTAATGACCTTAAGTTTTAATTGTTAAAATGAATTGGACAAGTCGGATTTAAAGAAAGTCAAGCTAAACCTTTTGAAGACAGTCACATTAAGAAAGAAGAATGCTTTGACCAATTAGTCAGAGGAGATAATGAATTCCTAAGAATGAATAATCTCGATGCAGTTACTAGCAATTTAAGAAGGAATTCGGGAAGATATGCTCCGAACCCATGATATAAACCTCTAAAGTAGATAGAATGACCATCTACATCATATAAATTTTTATAAGTTATCATACAAAGTAGTAAGGCAATATCATTTGGAGTACTGTACAATAGGAAGTACAGAAAACCTACATGTTAATTTGAAATCAGAAAGAACTCAATTATCATGACCTAAGGGATAAAGGAAATTACCAAGTTGGTTTTTATAAACCTGAGAAACGATTAAAGATGGCTTGTGATCAATAAAAGGATTATACTTACACAAAGAAGAAGTGGTTGAAATTATACGTCAAGGACAAACCATTATTAAAAGTATCACTTTGAAAAGGTGTAGTTCAAATGAAGATAAATGAAGTTCATATTTAGATCCTAGCAAATCAATCATCCTTGACACATAAGTAAAAGATAGACAAACCAATTGCAAATCGAATATTGCAATTAAAAGTTTAATTTTATGAATGAAAGTTCAAATTCTAGGACCGAGACAAAGATGTATGTAACATGATAACAATACTATAAGATACCAATAAAGGTAGCATGAATAATTTCAAAAGGGTTGAAACCCTTGTAATTAACAAAGCCTATTTAGGCAACGAAATACCTGTTTTGATCTCTTGGTTGTAAATGAATAAGAAAGGTTGAGATATGAACAAATAAGTATGAAACATAATGGAAGATAATAAGAATACGGTTGGTTAATAAAAGAGTGATAACATTCTAGATCTTGTTATTATTCATTTATTTAACAAACTGCTTTCATATTATTAACCATTATACGAATAATAGTATGTTCTGTATGTGGATTTTAGACGATCTAAGAATAAATAAAAAGTTAAAATTAGTAAACCAACCCTATAGATTTAAGATCAACAAATAAAGAGATTGAAAAACAAAAGACAAATACAAACCCAAACAGGTTTCTGATTAAACGTAGAAACTGGAGTAAGAAATGAAAATGGAGATACCCACAAACGGATGGACAGAGTGAGAGAACAATTGAGACATTAGAAGATATGCTCAGGGCATGTTTGATAGACTTGGGAAGTAGCTAGGAGGATCATTTACCTCTCATGGAGTTTTCATACAATAATAGTTATCACACTAGTATTCAGGCAGCACCATTTGAAGCCTTGTACGGACGAAAATGTAGGACTCCGGTGTGCTGGTCTGAAGTTAGAGAAGCTCAATTGTCTGGACCTGAGATTGTCCAAGAAACAACTTACAAAATTTTACAGATTTGTGAAAGATTAAAAGCCGTTAGAAATCGACAGAAAAGTTATGCCGATATGAAAAGGAAGCCGTTAGAATTCAGAGTAGGTGATAAAGTATTATTGAAAGTTTCACCTTAAAAATGTGTGGTCCGATTTGGAAAGAAGAGAAATTAAGTCCAAGTTTTGTGAGACCTTTTGAAATTCTGGAACAAATTGGACCGGTAGCTTATAGATTAAGACTACCAGAAGAAATGAGTGACGTACACGATGTATTTCATTTGTCAAACTTACACAAGTGTGTGGCCGATGAAAGTTTAATAAGGCCACTAAAATATGTTGAGCTTAATAAGAAGTTGAAATTTATTGAACAACCAATTCAGATAGAAGATCGACAAATCAAGAAACTGAAAATAAAGACTTTGGCAATTGTGAAAATCAAGTGGAACTCCACATGTGATTCAGAATACACATGGGAATTGGAGTCAGAAATGAGAAAGAATTATCCACACTTGTGCAACAAATCTCGAGGACGAGATTTAAATAAAGGTGGGGAGGATGTAATACCCTAGATATTTTTATAACGCTCGACCTCGTAATCATAAACGAGTAAAATGACTAATCGAAATTTGAGATTTAGACGAGCTTTTAGTGCAATAAGAGACCGTTTAATAATAATAATATAATAAAATATTATTATTTTTAAAACTTGCTCCGTTTTTAACGAAACTTAGGTCGACTTGTAGCGAAAAATAAGTTCGTCTCAACGACGTATTCATAATTTTATAAAACGCCATATTTTTAAAAATTATAAAAGAAAAACGAAATAAAAAGCTAAATTAATTAGAATAACAAAATAATAATAAAAATATAACATCTAACATTCAAATTTGTGTATAGTAGTAAACATGACGTGTTCAAAGTTTCCATCCCACATCGACTCATATAAAAAAATTGAGGAGCTTCCATTCCCTATGAATAGAACTATATAGGTTCGTTTAGAATATAAGTTTTCTTAGAAATACTCTATTATAAACAGAATCTTAAATTTTTAATACCTCTTTAGGTGTTGTTAATAGTTATTTTGGAGTACGAGTAGAGAGACTCTAAATCAAATTATCGTAGATAGTTTTCAGATACATTATCGTTTAAGTTTATGTCTAGTTAATTATTAGTTATTTTTATTATTATTAGGCTTTAAGATTATTATCAGGGTAGATATTGGGTAGCCTATCTTTAGTTAGCCATGGACTGATCATACATGCCTAACCAAGGCAGCGTTAGCCAATATCAACCAAAATAATAATTAGTTAGGTGTACCCTAACCTAACATACGGTTACTGTATCAGGACCCAGAAATATTCGAGATAAGAGACAAAGCGCTGCTTTCAATTAGAAACTCAACTTTAAGGTGAATACATTTATAGTCTTTTTAAAATCATACAAAGTTTTTATACTTTCAAAATGGCATGAACCCGGTTAAATATATCTAATACATAAAGGTAACTTACGGGAGGCATCTTTCCATTTATTGTATGTATGTTTTGATCAAATTGATATACATACCATGGTGCGGGTATGGTACGGCTAGCTTCATTCTTGTGGAAGGATTATATCGTAGCCGGAGATACACCGAAAGTTATATCCACTTGAATTTCAGTTGCTAGTATATGACCATGGTGCGGCTATGGTATGGCTAGCTTCATTCTTGTGGAAGGATTATAGCGCAGCCGGAGATACAACGAAAGTTATATCCACTTGAATTTCAGTTGCTAGTGTATGAGGTGGTAGTGTATGTGTATGTAATTATGATTAAATAGATTTAACTGTTTCATGTGACAAAATGTTTTGGGTCTTGTAAATGTAATTCACCAACTTTTGTTGACGTATATTTTCAAAATGTTTTCAGGTATTCATGAATAGCCTTGATAAAAAGGTAGTGGTTTAGGGAGGATATACCCCTAGACTCCAGAATACATTACTTAGTTTTGAACCAGCTGGTGGTGACTACAGTACATAAAAGCATGGCTCCCGTGGCTCGGGATATTATTAAACAATATTGTAATCCGAAGTATAAAACTTTGAATTTTCAAAATAATGATTGTAAATTATTAGGGGTGTTTAATTCCCCATGTTTTATGAAAATGACAGTTACTCGACTACAAAAGTCGAGAATTTTCATAAAACTCAGAACCATGAAATTTTCGCTGTGCAAATAAAATGATTGCTGAAAACAGATACCAATCTGAGTCGCACGCCCGAGGTGTCTTTTCTCGGAGTGTGTCAGGAATATTGAATATATATATATATATATAAAGGTATATATATGTATATATATATGTATATATATATATATATGTATATATATAAAGAGAGAGAGAGGGAGAGAGAAGGGGTGGAATTTTAAATAGTAAGGGTAAAATTAGAACTTAAAATATATAAATCTTTAAACACTTTTATATTTTGCATACATTATTATTTTTTTTAAAAATTACACCATTAAATCAAGAATTTCTTTGTTTTTCATTTGAGTATAAATAACGTTATAAAAAATAAGAATTAACTCGTGTTTTTTTTCCTTCTTATTTTCAATATTGCATATGTGTAGTATCACCCCAAAAACCTAACCCACCCCCAAAAACCTAACCCACCCCCAAAAACCTAAACCCCGACCCCACCCCCATCCAAAAACCTAACCCCACCCCACCCACCCACCCCCACCTCACCCCGCCACCAAAAAACCTAACCCCCCCACCCAAAACTTGTAAACTATAACTTCTAAAATAGCGGAAGCGTACATCATTCTGTTACATAAACAGCGGAAGTCTTAACATATAAAAGAAACATTTTTCCTAACACATAAGCATTTAAACATGATGTCAGTCTTGTGTCAGGTAGTCTTCATGTCTTTGCCCGTCCTTTCTTCTTATTACCTGAAGTGCATACTAAAAGTCAGCTAACGCTGGTGAGTTCTAGTTTAAAACAATTAGGTATAAACATCATTTCTTTTATAAGTATATATATAAATACATACATAAATACACATTAACACATTCTTTGCTTTTCTTTATCATTCATATGCGAGTACATTAAATATGTATTCACCTTTAATTTCATTAAACATCCATTGGTCATACACATAAGGGTGACCAGACCAACATTAATTTTTGCGTAAGTCACGAAGACAGACTCCCGTTCTACCGTCGTAGTCCGTCCTCCATAAAATCCGGCAAACCTTCGGCCATCTTATATGCTATATCATCCGGCAAACCTTCGGTCTTCCGTATTAACCGTACTACCGTCGTAGTCCGTCCTATTCGCCCGTCTGCCCTAAGGCATCTGTTTTCTACGCGAACTATTATTTATGCAACCGTTCTTCCTTTATAAGGCAATTTCTTCGACCGTCCATTAATGCCTTTCGTACGTCCTAGCTGATGAAGGAACGTACTTGTCCCGGTTGCAAAATAGTCACGTGGTCGTCCGTCTACCGAAGTAGCCGTTATCATCAAAGCGTCCATACGTTTACATACATTCATAACATGCAATATATAAAATATAAAACAAGATTTCATTCATTTACGTTATTACGTTATGTCATTCGTTCATTCATTCTCTGTAAACATACGTGTCATTCTTTGTTCATTATATATATATATATATATATGACGTATGATCACATTGGCATTCATAACATTTATTCATTTAATATATACACTTAAGCCCCAAAACATGTAAAATAATTTGCACATAACATAAAGGGGGCACATAGAACTCACCTGATTAGTAGTTTCTGAAATAAACTCAGTTGGTTATTGAGCATCACTATTGTCAACCACAACTGTATAATAAGGTCATCCGCATAAGGTAGTGTTCCATATTGACACTAAACATTTCCATGCTTGGACCTAGTAGTTTCGATAAGTAGTTATATCGAAACTATGGTAGTTTCGGGTCATGGTTCATATCGAAACTATTTGTTCAATAGAAACTATTTGTTTAATAGAAACTAGTTTATTCAATAGAAACTAGTTTATTCAATAGAAACTAGTTTGTTCAATAGAAACTACTTTGTTCAATAGAAATTATTTGTTCAACAGAAACTACTTTGTTCAACAGAAAATAGTTTGTTCAATAGAAACTATTTTATTCAATAGAAACTACTTTGTTCAATAGAAACTATTTATTCAATAGAAAGTACGGTTTTGCATGAAATGCTTGGTTTTTTTTCCAAACAGTTTAAGATTAAAACTTTTTACGTTCAAAACGTTCCTTACACTTTCGTGTTACTAGATCTATAATTAGTTTCTCAATCCATACGTAAAAACCTTTCATTTTTTATCAAAATAGTCCAAAAACCCTTAAACATACAAAAATTCATTTTTCAAACACAATTTCAGATCTGAACCTTTAAATACGTAAAGCTTCCAACTTTAATCGTTCAAAAGACTTGAAATCATCTTATATCTATAAATCCTCCACAACTTGTTGCTAAAAATATAAACTTTACGCAAAGTTATTACCTTTGTGAGATTTGCTGACATGCATACGAGTAGCTCAAAACCATATCAAACGGTGTCCGATTGAGGCGATTCAGGTGTAGACTGTTCATGAGCACAAGGTTGACTAAATTGAAATATCTTAATCATTCAAATTCATTGCATAGTTTCAAAACAAACCAAAATCAAACCAAGTACATAAAGTGAAATACATCAATCCTTTATTAAAATTAACTAGGTCCAAAACTTATGTGTTGCAAGTCTTGATCAAATCACACATTAGCACCTGAAACATGAATAAAATAAAGTCAACTAAAAAGTTGGTGAGCATACATAGGTTTGTACATAGATAGTGTATAGATGTGAATAAACAAATCCTTACATAACATGATAAAATAAGGCATTTATAGGGAGCAACTATTGTGTAACCAAAGTACAATCAAACCTTTGTAACTAGCATGCAAATTGTGTAGTCGGTAACAATCACCCCAATCTGGGTGGGTTTGTCAGACTCAATAGATCTATCATTGTTAACCGTCGGCTTGTATAGTTAATAATTGCACATAAATTGCACACAAAAGTTAACACACCTAGCACTCAAACATAAAGCTCAAATTTGCACACATGAATGTAAAGAGGATTTGTGTTTGTATAGTTTGTGTAAATGTAACAATTGTATGTATAGTGTTCATGTTTCACCCCAAAAAGTGTAAAAGTATGAAAATGGGCTATGTAATACTCACTTGAATCAAAGGTGTAGCTAGCACGAGAGACTAGATAGCAAAGTGATCCTTCCAACTCACAACGTTAACCTAGAGTGGAAGTGTATGAACTTGAATTAACATTGTGCATTATGTCTATAGTAGAGTCTAGGGTGTCAACGGGAGTGAGTGTAGGGACTTGTACAAAGAGTTTGTGTCATTGCTATGTAAGAGGATGTGTATATGTTGGTAAAAGTATAGGTTAAAAGTATATGAAAAAAAAAATATTTGTCTTATGGTTTATGTTTAAATAATTTAAATTAATATTTTTTTGTTATTTATTTATTTATTTAAAAAATAGTGGGTCTTTAAAGGTATGTGATAAAAATAAATATATTTTTATTTATTTATTTATTTATAATAATGCGTCAAAATATATGGTAAACATTCATACCAGTTAAAACCCCTAATGAATTTGTTAAGGTAATAGATATATATATGTATATATATATATATAAAAGTATAAATAAATAAATTATTCCTATTTATTTATTTATTATAAAATAGAGTGTCTCTAAAAGAGACATGGGCAAGGTAAATATATATGAGTCAATATACATTATGTAAATTAGATTTGTTTAAACAAAATTTAAATCTTATATAGATAAAAAAATGATTTATAAAGTAGGTTTTCATTATTTTTATTTTTTTTAAACAGTAAGCTATTAATTTGTAAATAAAACCATCTTACAAATGTATTTTATAAAATCTTTACAAAACTTTATAAAATAGATATTTTAAATGCTTTATTTTGTAATTTAATAATTTAAAATAAACTTTAAACCATTTAAATAAAAGAGATAGTTGTTTTATGTTTAAAATTACAATTTATTGCATTAATCTGTTCTAAATTATGCTGGGCTTATAACATAACTTTTACACGAAAATTTGGGTTTTTTAAAACTGTTTAAAAAAAAAGAAACAGTCCACCCGGTTCGAACCCGGGTGGCTATTGTGAAGGTCAACTGGCGCAACCACTGGACTAGAGGAACTAGCCTTGAGATTTATCCGGCCAAAAATCATTTTAACATGGACAGGGGAGGAGGCCAGGTTCAGTAGCTTGAGAAAGAGAAAGAAAAAAAAGGAAAGAAAAGGTGCAGGGCTGTATTGAACCCGTGACCTTATCTCTACAAGGCATGTGAATTAATCGGTGTAACTGGCATTTGCCTTGGTTAAGAACCGGTTGGAACTATTAAAACCCAGAAACCCACTCCCCTTCGTCCTTTGGAATACTCGAAACCCTAGCCATGAAATCGACCCAGTGAGTATTCGATTGAGGTTCCGACCATGGGGCTTTTGATTAAGGGGTCAGAGCGATTCTAAAGGACATAAGAGTTACCTGTTTTGGGGAAATAACGAAGGAGAACGGCTGGAAATCTCGGTGTCGGAGTTCTTCGAGCTCGACGGAGTTCCAGAGGTGAATGCCGAGTTTGTAATTGCTGAGAAAGTTTGCAAAAAGGTTTTGTGAAGATGTGTGAATAATCCAAACTGATCAATTTCGCTTAATTTGCTTGATTTGATTCGGAAGAGTAGGGAAACAGCTGTAACGTGGGTTACGTGTGAATTAAACAGAAATTTGATGAATTGGGTCGCGATTAGTGTCCCAATTCATACTAGTAATGACTGATCGTGATTTACGGACATCAATGGGTTTGAATTTCCTGATTTTGAATTCAATTTGGCTTCGTTTGACTCTGTAAAGTCAAACCCATTTGAAATTCGAATTATGTCGCGAAATTTGTTAACTTGATTTGAAAACTATGTTGGAAAGTGTCGGGAATCGTTCAAGCATAACAGGGCAAGTCCATTTAATATAGATTTGACCGATTTCAAGGTTGAATTGCAAGATTTCATCTCTGTTGACTTTCAAAAGTCAAAGAGGGGTGTTTAAGGGTTCAAAACTCTTGAATGGGTTCGATTTGAGGTGAATGGGTCCAAAATTAAAGGGTTCGAGACCATTTGTATATATTTAGAAGATGTATAATCATGGTTTAAAACTCACATGTTCTATTTTGGGTATAACAAAATACTTGTTTATATGCATTTATATATATGCATGAGTTATGTAAAGAAAAGAAAATAAATGGTATATAAATGCAAGGTTCGGAAATTTGTATGTTAAAATAATTATTGTGACATATTATGTTTGAACAAGGATGGAATCTCATGTGCTTATTATTGTACCTAAAATGACTAAAGAAAGGAAAAAAAATAAAAAATAAAATTATGGTCTGAAAATCATGAATGTTACACGAAAATTCCTTGAAATGCGGGAAACAACACCGCGGTGAATGTTTGGCAGGCTCTACGATATGCTACCGATGTGGGAAGGCTGGGCACTACTCGAAAGATTGTAGGGGTAATGCCAAGTGCCAAAAACGTGGCGTGTTTGGGCATGCAACTAAGGATTGTAGGAAGACCGGACCATCTGGTTCGAGAAAAAAAAAGGGACAGGAACCGCCAAAAGCCAGGACTCGGGCTTATGCCCTAACTGAGGAGGAAGCCAGAGGAAACCCTGATGTCGTGTCAGGTACGTTCCTAGTTAATGATGAACGTGCTGTTATTTTATTTGACTCTGATGCAAGCAAAAGCTTCATATCAAATGATTTTAGTCGCAAACTAAACTGCACAATCACAAACCTCGTAATGGCCTTTAGCGTAGAAACTACTGTTGGTAGAAACTCAGTAGTCATCCGAATGACTGACGATTGCATGATAGAAATAGAGGGCCATAAGTTTCCTTCTAGATTGTACCTTCTAATCGTAGGAGGGTTTGACATAGTGTTGGGCATGGATTGCTTAGCTGCCAACGAAGCACAAATCGTATGTAAGGGAAAGATGATACATCTCAAAGCCACCAACGGCAGTCCAATTACGGTTTATGGAGATTGGAATTGTGCGATGCCGAACGTCATCTCGATTATCAAGGCAGAGAGTTACATGAGGCGCGGTTGCGAAGCTTACCCGGCGTATGTTATTGATGATAGAATGAAAACAAAGGAACTCAAAGATGTACCTATGGTGTGGAACTTTCCGGAAATGTTCCCTGAGGACCTTCCTGGCTTGCCACCCGATCGAGAAATAGAATTTCAAATTGACTTACTGCCAGGAGCTGAGCCCGTTGCCAAAGCACCCTACCGATTGGCTCCATCAGAAATGAAAGAACTAATGTCCCAATTGGACGAATTAACAGAAAAATGATTTATCAGACCAAGCATCTCACCATGGGGTGCTCCAGTATTATTTGTAAAGAAAAAGGACGGCAGCATGCGCATGTGCATTGACTACCGTGAATTGAACAAGAGGACAGTAAAGAACAAATACCCACTGCCTAGAATAGACGACCTTTTTGACCAGTTACAAGGCGCAAGTTGGTTCTGAAAGATTGATCTTAGGTCGGGATACCATCAACTAAAAGTAAGGGAGTAGGATGTACCGACAACCGCGTTTCGCACGCGTTATGGACTTTATGAATTCCTTGTGATGTCCTTCGGGTTAACCAACTGACCAGCAACATTTGTGGACTTAATGAACAGAGTGTGTCGACCAATGTTGGATCGGTCAGTTATAGTCTTCATAGACGACATTCTCATCTACTCAAAGAACGAAGGTGATCACCATTGTTACCTAAGAGAAGTATTAGAGGTTCTGAAGGAGGAAAAGTTGTATGCAAAATTCTCCAAATGCGCATTATGGATCAGAGAAGTCCAACTCCTAGGTCACATCATAAACCCAGATGGTATTATGGTGGATCATGCAAAGATCGAGACGGTAAAAGAATGGAACATCCCCAAAACGCCAACAGAAATACGAAGTTTTCTAGGATTGGCAGGCTACTATCGAAGATTCATTCAGGATTTCTCGAGAATAGCCTCGCCGCTGACAAAGCTGACACGTAAGGAAGTAAAGTATGAATGGGGTCCAACCCAAAACAACACGTTCGAAGAATTGAAGACATGACTAACCCAAGCTCCAATCTTGACCTTACCTAAGGGAAACGAAGACTTGGTAGTCTACTCTGACGCTTCAGGTCAAGGATTGGGTTGTATACTTATGTAACGAGGAAAAGTAATTGCTTATGCCTCGCGACAGTTAAAGGTTCACGAAGTTAACTACCCGACTCACGACCTAGAGTTGGCGGCGGTAGTTTTCGCATTAAAGATATGGAGGCACTATTTGTACGGAATTAAATGCACCATTTACTCCGACCACAAGAGCCTGAAATACTTTTTCGAGTAAAAGGAATTAAACATGAGACAAAGAAGGTGGTTGGAGCTACTAAAAGACTACGACTGTGAAATATTGTATCATCGAGGCAAGGCAAACGTAGTGGCTGACGCCTTAAGCAGGAAAGAAGAATCAACACCTATCCGAATCAAAGTGTGTCAGTTGATCATAACACCGGATATAATGAATGAAATAGCGAAAGCGCAAGATGAAACATTGTTGGAGAGAAATGTGAAACGGGAAAGAATAGTAGGACAACAAGGTAATCTGGAAACCAATGTGTATGGTGTACGAACTCGTTATGGCCGGATGTGTATACCTAAGATTTGTGGACTCAGGGACAGAATCCTTGATGAGGCCCATAAGTCTTGCTACTCTATCCAACCTGGGACGAACAAAATGTACCAAGATCTAAAGAAAGAATACTGTGGCCTGGCATGAAGAACGATGTAACCGAATATGTGAGCAAGTGCCTAACTTGTTCACTAGTCAAGGCCGAGCACCAGAAGCCATGTGGTAAAATGCAACCCTTGCCGATACCGGAATGGAGGGAAGAGATCACTATGGACTTCATTACCAAGCTACCGCGAACAGCTAAAGGTAATGATACCATTTGGGTAATCGTTAACCGCTTGACGAAAAGTGCTCACTTCTTACCAATACGTGAGGCTTTCTCGTCTGAAAAGTTAGCAGAGACATTCATCAAGGAGATCGTAAGAATACATGGCATGCCATTAACGATCGTGTCAGACAGGGAAACTCGATTCACATCAAGGTTTTGGAAGAATATCAACGAATCGATGGGCACTAGACTAAACATCAGCACAACTTACCACCCTCAAACCGATGGTCAATCGGAAAGGACCATTCAGACCTTGAAGGACATGCTCCGGGCCTGTATCATTTATTTCGGGGGGAGCTGGGACAACCATTTGCCTTTGGCAGAGTTTGCATATAACAACAGCTATCATTCGACCATTGGCATGCTGCCATTTGAGATGTTGTATGGAATAAGATGTCGAACCCCAATCTGTTGGGGGGAGATTGGACAGAAAGACTTCGCAAGTCTCGATGTGGTCAAAACTACTTTCGGTAAATTTGACCATATCAAGGCACGCATGAAAGCCGCTAAAGATAGACAAAAATCCTATGCCGATAAGAGGAGAAGAGATTTAGAGTTTCGAGTAAGGGACATGGTACTATTAAAAGTATCACCTTGGAAAGGGATTATCCGATTTAGAAAGCGTGGCAAACTAAGTCCAAGGTTTGTCGGACCTTTCAAAATCTTAGCAAGAGTTGGGAAGGTTGCTTACAGGTTTGACCTACCCGACGAGTTTAGTGGGATTCACCCTACATTCCACGTGTCGCACTTACGCAAGTGCCTTTCCGATGACACAGCTCACGTACCTTATGACGAGATTGAGGTAGATAACAACCTAAACTATGTAGAGGAACCGGTAGCTATCCTTGACCGAGCCGAAAAACGACTACGCAATAAGTCAATTCCTTTAGTTAAAGTACAATGGAAACATAGAAGAGGTTCAGAAGCTACGTGAGAGAAAGAGGACGAAATGAAGGGACTGTATCCGCAGTTGTTTAACTAGTAAAGAGTTTCGAGGACGAAACCCCTTTAAGGGGGTAGACTTGTAACATCCTGAAATAATTGAAAGAAATAAAAGGAGAACAAGGCGGGCTTAGCCAAGAGTCGGCCCATGGGCCCGAGATAAAAAGGGAAAACCCTTATTAATCAACAGCCATCAACCTTTTCCCCTCACTTCCTTACTTTGCGCAAGTTTCTAGAGGGAGAGAAAGGAGAGCACGGGTTTATAAAGAGAAAGCTCGGGTTTCAGCTCAAAAGCTCGGAATTCGACCGTCATCATCATAGCAACACAAAGCCACGAAGACCAGACTCTGACAGGTAAGCTTCATCGCTAGATCTGAGTTTTTATACATTTATGAGTTTCGAATAAAATGGCTAAAAATGCGGGTTTTTACGTATGAAACTTGAAACAAACCACATATTTGGGTTCATGGAGGAAAATGAAACATTTTGAACGTAAAAAGTTGAGAGCTTGATCAACTTGAAATCGGAGACTAGATCTAGGGTTTCTTGTTGGGGAAGAAGACTGATGCATCAAAACTACTAGTTTCGATATAGGTAAATCCATCGAAACTACCTAGTTTTGATATATGCAGACCCACTGAAACTACTAAGATTTTACATAAGTTACTTATCGAAACTACCATAGTTTCGATATAAACCCATGACCCGAAACTACCATAGTTTCGATGTGATTCATCCATCGAAACTACTAGGTTCAAGAATAGTAATGTCTAGTATTATCTAGGAGTACTACCTTATGTGTATGACTTCATTATATATATTGTGAGTGACCTTAGTAACGCTCAGTAACCGGCTAAGTGTATTACAGAAACCACACATCAGGTGAGTTCTATGTGCCCCCTACGTGTTACGTGCAAATAAATTTAAATGATTTTGGGGCTGAAGTGTATACATGATATGAATGAATGTTTTGTTATGTGTTATATGACAATGCATGATAATTATATGTATGACATATATGTTTATGAACAAAGAAACATAACAAGTATGTTATGAATTATGAATGAAAGTACGATACAACACAAAAGTATGAAATAGTGCTTTATATATATACTATATACTGCATGTTATGAATGTATGTGAATATTATGGACGCTTCGATGTTAACAGCTACTACGGTAGACGGACGACCATGTAACTATCATGCAACCGGGACATATACGTTCCTTCATCAACTAGGACGTATGAAAGGCAATCAATGGACGGTCGAAGCAAATGCCTTATCAATGATAAGTAGAACGGTTGCATGAATAGTAGTTCGCATGGGAAACGGATGCCTTCGGGCAGACGGGCGAAAGGACGGACTACGATGGCAGGCATAGTAGACGGACGGCCAAAGGTTGCCGGACGGTAATGAAGAACGGACTACTTCGGTAGACACTGTATGAATTACGGCCTACGACGTTAGGACGGAGCGTCTGTCTTTGTGACTTACGCAATCAATGACAGGTTGATCACCCCTATGTGTATGACCAATGAATGTTCAATGTATGCATATGCACCTACTTGCGTGTATAGTCAATGTATGTTCACTGAAACAATGTTGTAAGTGTGTGTGTATATATATATATATATATATATATATATATATATATATATGAACCAATGATACGAATGAATGACTAACCTTATACCTAATGCTTTAAGCTATTTTAATATACATTTCAGGTAACAAGAGGAAGGGTCGTGCGAAGGCGTGATGGCTATCCGGCATGAGACTGACATCCCATTTTAATTTATGTTAAGACAATGTTTATGTTTTAAATGTTAAGACTTCCGCTGTTATGTACTTGAATGATGAATGCTTCCGTTGCGTCTTGAATATTTTAAATGTTATAATTCGGTATCATTGGCTATGCTTATGAGTAAGTCCAACGAGTGAGGTTTTCCTAAAAGAGGGGCCTTACATGTTGACCCGAACCCATTTGACCCGTTACCAACCCATTTGACTAGGTTATTTTACTGATCAAGATATAAATCTCTTACAATTCTAACAGTGAGCTTCAAAGGCACAAATAAAATCCTAACCTGAAACGACAACAAATTATTGTATCTGAACGTCAATAAGTATAAGTGACCATGGATAACCCTATATGAACAACAATGTCAGTAATTGACCATCAATCACCCTAATATGTTGTTAATGACCCTAAGCAACGACCATTAACCTTAATGGCCATAGACAACTCTATATGAACAATAATGACAATAATTGACCATCAATCACCCTAGTAGTCCAGTGATGACCAAATTACCCTAAATAATCATTACTTATCCTAATTGAATATTATTGGCTCTAATCAACCATCATTAACCTTAATGGACGTTCATTTACTTTAGAACATCAATTAATGAACATGATTGATCCTAATTGATCAAATTAACTCTAGTAATCCACAGATGACTAAATTAACCCTAAATGATCATTACTGATCCTAATTGATTGTTAATGGCCCTAATCGACTGCCATTAACCTTAATGGACCATCGTTTATCTTAGAACAACAATTAATGTCTATGATTGACCCTAATTGATCATTACTGGTCCTAAATTCACTTTTAATGACCCTAATTGATCGTCATTAACCTTAATTTACCATCATTTGCCCTAAACGAACAATTAATGACCATGATTGATCCTAAATGACCAAATTTTACCCTAGTAGTCCACGGATGAGCAAATTAACCCTAAATGATCATTTCTAGACGTGGCATTTATGACCTATTCAACAAGAAATGGATTGACTTGGGTAAAAAAGTTTTAGTTGTGGTTCAAGTTGGGTCTACTCAAGTTATGCAGCGGGTCAAGTTGGGTCTACTCAAGTTATGTAACGAGTAATAACGGGTCACCCTTTTAAAACTTGTTAACTTAAAATGCGTACAAAATGGGTGAGCACCACCCAGTACCATAATGTGTCACCACCATGTACTAGTTGCTGTCACAACCATCACCACCACCCGACGTTGCCACTCGTGCCACCGCTCCAACCACCGCTTCAGCCACCCTGTTTTCACCGCTACCGCTATCGCCGTCACCGCCATCACCACCACCCAACGTCGCCACTCCCACCACCTCTGCAACCACCATGTTTTCACCGCTACCGTCGCCTCCAACCACCATATGATTTTTACGTTTAAATAAACAAATTATTTCAGTTACAAATTTTAGTTAAGGTAAAACCTATTTAATACTAAATAATATATTTTATTTAAATATAAAGCATTATATTTGCTATAATACGAACTTGATGTATATATTTTTTATGATCTTGAAATAATTAATTAAATATAAAGCATTATATTTGCTATAAATTTTTTATGTATCTCAAAAAATTATATATTTAATTTTTAATTACTTTTCCCCCCTAATTCTATATAAACAAATTTGAACTCCCCCCCCCCCCAAATTTTCGTTTTCCCTAAATCCCCCCCCCCCCCCCCAATTAATTAAAAATTTTGGCCAGACCTTCAATACCTAAAAAATTTCGATCTTGATTAATACCTCCCCAATTCAAGAATTTTCAAAGTGTGCAGGTCATCACTCATCAATAATGTAAGTTCAATTCATTCTTCTCAATCCTTCATTCAGTTCGTTGTTTTCAAGTTGAAAGTTTCAATTGTCGTGCCACTGGTGTGCAGGTTAGCAAATTGCTAATTCGCTGTTGGACAATCAGTTAGATTTCGGATTATATCATCTAGGGTTAATCTCTTTAATTCATTTTGATTACTTGCTAATTCGGTGTATGATTCTTTTATTCTGATAGATTTCGGATTATATCATCTAGGGTTAGATTTCGCTGTATGATTCGCTGTATGATTACTTGCTAATTCGCTGCATATATTAATTCATAGACAATCCACAGAATTTTAATTTGGTTCAGTGATCTGGTTATTATGCCTCTGTTTAAACTTCTTTTTATTATTGTAGACCAGCTTGGTGCTATCTTTCCCTTGTTCGTGTTGGTGGCTTGTTTGTTGCAACAGAATGTATATGTTGTCCCAAATCCAAACAATTATTAGTTAGCTTTTTTAAATCTTTGACTTTCCCGGTTCATGTTATTGTTTTGTAGACTTTTAGCAGGCATAATGGCATACGAAAGCAAACAAAATCATATCTTACAAAGACAAATGAATGATTATGAGAAAAGTTGACTCTTGAAGGTTCAAGATAACAAAAAGAAAATACAAGAATTGTGATTGAAAAGGATAGCAGATTCTTTGACAAGTTTGGTGGATAGTTAAAAGATGAAGAAAAATAAAGTTCAACCAAGATACATTAATAATGCTAGAGATGAACTATATATCCCTGATAATAACGATGATGATAGTGAAGAAGATAATGAAGAAGTTGATACAAATATTATAATATCCAAAAGGGTAAATATATTATGAACTTTTTTGTTTATTTTACTTTGTAATGATGATGTTTTCTAATGAACATGGTATTTATTTTAGCAAAATCGTCTAGAGTATATTGCCCCCCAAACAATGAATAGGATTGCTTATTTAGCAAAGAAGAATCGAGTGACTGCTTCAAGGGTTTCCCAAAAGTTTCCACCTAATTCAAATGAAGCAAAAAAGAATCAATGTGGATCAAAGATTACAATACGTGAACTAATCTCCAAAGTGCAAAAGGAGGTATTGAATAAAAAAGAGGGAACAAAGGAACGATTGCTTCTTGTTGATGAGAATGATGACGAGGAAGATGGAATGTATGAAGGTATTATTTTGTTGAACTTAAAAAATATTTAATCAAAATATTTTTTATATTAATTTACTCATTTATGCTTTTACATGTTAATGGATTAGATATGAAACAATATGGTTTGGAAAATGATGATATTATGAGATCTGAAGGTACGTATTTTTAGTGATTAAGTACATCTTAATTTGTTTATTGTTTGTATATTTTTATTATTGACATTTATTGACGGTAATTTATTTCAAATGACAAGATGTGGATGATCAAGACAAAGAGTTTGAAGACATGGAAGATATGACAATAGCAAATAATGAAAACGATATACAAGTGAATGACAACAACGAGGAATTGGAAAATGAGGACGATGTCCATGACATCGAATTTGAACAACTACATCAGTCGGAATTGGAAAAAGCAACAGGTTTGATTTAACTATTTATATAATGTATTTAGCTTGTTATTGATTATATATATATATTTATATATGTATGCATGTATATATATATTAATATATATATATATATATAAATTTTGAAATGTATATCGAAGTACAGGAGTTTGTAATACAAATAAAAGAGGACCAACAGTGCTGCATGATGTGCATATGCGGAAGGTTGACGAGCACGAGGTAATTATATGTAATGAATTTGGCCAACCCGTTGGACCAGTAATAGAGGGGAAGGATGTAGTAGGAAAATTCTTTCCATTTTTAGGTACCATAGCTCGTAATCATAGTTATGCATCATTGATCCATAGTTCATGGCAGAAGGTGTCATTTAAAGAAAAGATTTGGGAGTATGTCTTGGTAAGGTTTTTAGTAGTTTTATTTCATTTATTTGTTACGTTTTCTTTTATAACTAAATGCTAACTTTTTTAAAGGAAAAATACGACATTCCTGATGCTTCTAAAAGATGGGTTTTAAAGAGTATTGGACAATCATATAAGGTACACAAATGTCGTTTTAAGAAAAACACTTCTATCAATTTAAGGCCAACAAGACAAGGTGGAAGAACCGACCTAACAACATTCTAGAAGATGATTTCTCACAATTGTTGCGTTTATGTTGTAATAAAGATGTGGCGGTATTTTTCTTAACAATTTCTCTATTAATAGTATTTGTTGTTATTAAAGAGTTTTCTATTAGCTAAGTTGTATATATTAATGTGTGTATAGAAACGCTGTTTACGAGCCAAGGAATCACGCATGTCTCAAAAAAACATGCACACAACCGGTCCAAAAAGTTTTGCTAGGATTCGTGAAAAGATGGTAATATATTCTTGTTTTGCTCGTGATTTGTGTCTTTTTTGTTGTTCAATATGCTAATATTTTTTATTCATGTTTATGTTATTATGGATACAGAAAAATGATGACCCAAACCAAGAATTACCTACTTTAACCCAGTTGTTTGAACGTACACGTAAAAGGACGGATGGACGTTCATATGTTGATACATATAATGACACGTCAATGAAAATTGTAAGTTCTTTCTACTTTTAAACTTATGTAACTATCCATGTTTCATGAGTGCTAGTATACATAAGATTAATATGTTTTTGATGAAATCTCCAATCAACCACTCACCCACAAACTAGAATTGAGTTTCTTTTGTCTATGCTCTTCCATATATTACTTGTTCAATGAATTGTATATATATATATATAAAATTGTTTTGATAATTTTCTTAATATTTTTTTAGACAACATTATAGGAACAAATGAAAAACTACAAGCCTACAGAGGATGGCAACGCTATAGTAGATCCTTTTCTGGCTATAATGAACAAAGAGAACAATGGATATCACCGACTTTATGGTGAAGGCGTTACAAAGATGTTGATAAAAAAAGTATAAAGTGCTTGCACATCATACATGATTCCGGAGGGGCTGATGGAATCATTCAAGGCAAACGTTGAAGTTGAGAAAAACCAGTTACTGGAAATGCGCAAAGAGTTTGAAGAGGATAGTGAAAGAAAAAAAACGGAGCTCGAAGCTATGAAGAAAGATATTGTTAGCCAGCGACAAAACTTGGAAGCTAGGATGCAAAAGATTATGAAACAACTACCACTTGGAGATCAAGATCAATAGAATGTTTTCATTTCCCTTAATTATTATTGTAATTGACACTTTGTGTTTACTATATTATTATCTGAGTTTGGACAAACATGTTAAAGTAAACCATTTGAATTCATATTAATTAATAGCAAATAAAATTTATATTACAAAGTTGCATTTGGGTGTAAAAAGGTTGCATTAACTATAACTAAAATTCATAAAAATGTTGCAATACTTTAACAAAAGGTTGCATTTTTTATAGAAAAATGTTGCATTTTTGTAACTAAACTATAATAAAGGTTGCATTTAAGTATAGAAAAAGTTGCATTTGATTGTAGAAACGGTTGCATCCTTGTAACTAAACAAATATAAAAGTTGTGTTTGAGTATTAAAAAAGTTGCATTTCAATGTAAAAAAAGTTGCATTAGAATATAAAAAGGTTGCGTAGTAAAAAGGTTGTATTTGAATAGTAAATGCAACACCTTCAAAAAAGGTTGCATTAGGCCTTGAAAAAGTTGCATTAGGTCTAATGCAACTGCTTCTAATGTAGCCTCAATAAAAAGGTTGCATTAGGCCTAATGCAACCTTTATTTTACCAGGGTTGCAAGAGCTTCATTTTCTTGTAGTGAGTGTCTCTTTGGTATCCTAGTATTTTGTCTAAATTGTCCACTTCGTGCGCTAGGAAATTGTTATCAGGTTCCTTCTAAGTCGCTTTGGTTATTACGTGTACCTCATAAATTATCCTTGGTGCATTCGCCGTCCAAAGAACGTACGAGGTCGTTCCCGAATGAATCATACCATATTGTTCCCGAGTGAGTCCTACTATCTCGTTCCCGTGGGAACAATATTAGTTTGTTCCCGAAGGAACCATATCCTTTTGTCCCCATAGGAACCATTTCGTTGCGTTCCCGAAGGAACCATATTGTTTTGTTCCCTAAAGAACCATATGAAGCATTTCTTTATGATACTCAAACTTGTTGGGAAGGTATTCATTCAGACGGAACACTAGGTATACAATCTTTACATTCATATTCCTGTACGCATAACTACCTCCTTGTCTTTCTTTAAATCATACTCGTCATGGTTTCTATTATTCCCTCTTTATATCATTGAATGGTCTTAAGGATAGGCATCCCTCGTGACCAAACTGTACATTTTTTTTAACTTTTCGTGATCATTAACATTTTCTTCCGTATGGGATCCTTTTAGAACTACGTTCATAGGTTTCGTTATAGAGGACACGTGTGGTGGTACTCGATCATTCCTTTCCTTTCTGGTCTCCTTGAGTTGAGTTCCTCATTGGCTTTTCAATTTCAGCCGTCTCACGTGCTATTTACTTGACTTAATCATTGTAGAGTATATTCCGACTCGTCTTGAGTCCTTACAGGTACTCATGCCTTACACTATGGGGCTTACCTTTCATATTCATCCTGAACAACAATCCTTAGGTTGGATCTGGTTTCACTTGATTTTGCCTGCACATCTTAATTAACATCGTGGTTCCTGTCACTTGTTGTCGTTGGTATATCTATCTTCTCGTTTCAATGGATACTCATAGTAGTTTATCTAGGGTTGTCTTCTGCATGGAGAGATGCCATTTGTGCATTCGTGTACTCATCTCTTCTTTGGACATATAGTTGTGTGGTTATTTCCTTCATACTTATTCATTCGTCGACCGTAGGTTAATGTTCATTCATCATATCGCGTTTCTGTTAAGCCTCGACAGCTTTTGTTTAGAAGCAGTTCTCTAAACGTATGTTCGTCTGATGTAAATAGTACTTACATCTTGTACTAACGTGTAATCCTTACTTTCTCCACAAGTACTGAGTTCCTCAATTTCTACTTAATCGATCTCGTCGTTCGCGGGTTGCCATGCGTAGCTGTCTTCTCACTGGGCTTGATAGGCTCTCTTATCATTCTCATAATAATTCTTTTTCTAGTGCAATCTTTCCATTTCTTTGTCTTTGTTTGCTTTACTACTTCATTACTTGTTGCATCGGGTTCCAGACCAGGTTTCGTCGATCTTTCTAAACTTGTTCTTTAGAGTTACTCAACTTCAGTAACTTCATTTAAAGTCTCATTCTTTCTCTTTCCACCTTTGGTATGTCCTTGTTGCCATCATTCGTCTTGCTAATTCATTACAATCATCATTATTTAAGTGACTAATCTCATAGTCATGATTGGAGTGATTTATTTGTTTTTGGTGACATGTGTATTAATCCACACGATAAGGTTTATCAGTATGCACGAGCACCTGTAAATTCACAATTACGTGGATCCTGACGTAATCGCCAACTTGCCTTACTCGTGAATTCCTGACTCTTCTTATCATGCTTCATAAAGTGAATGTCTTCTATGAACAATGCCTAGTCCATGCATCCTTCTTCCCTTTCTGAACTCCTAGTTGATCGGAGTCGCTCATGACTGTTCGTTACTAGTCTACTTGGACCGTTAATAATCCGTCGTCTTTCTTTCGTTGTGGTCTATCGAACTTCTACTCGTTGTTTGTGATTCACTTCACATGGATCGCATCGTTCTTATAATTCGTGAGTCTTTTATAGTACTATGCTAACACCTCTTTCACTCTCTGTGAGTAATACATACGGCGGATGACAAATCGAGGCACACTTATACAACAAAAGCTTAATAACAGCAGCTACGTGTTATTAAACATTTATTGTACTTATGTGTTCAAATCGTCTACCATCGTATATACTATGTGTAACTATTCATATTAGTAGTGACATTGATATTTAAGGCATGTGCTCTATGTTAAGGCATCTATTCTAAGCTACAGGTGTCAAACTTGTAACTTACTTACAGTGTTGGCATTGGCGTTGGCTACCCGGACTGACATCCTTGCGTTGGTCCTATTTTCAGCTTGAGTCTAGACATTTAGGGATGTCTGAATCTCTCAAACTATTGCTCTGATACCAACTTGTAAGGCCCCTTTCACAGGTGACCTCACTTGTTGGATTTACTCATAAACATAGTAGTGAAAACTGAATAAACTATAACTTCTAAAACATAGCGGAAACGTACATCATTCTGTTACATAAACAACGGAAGTCTTAACATATAAAAGAAACATTTTTCTAGCACATAAGCATTTAAACAGGATGCCAGTCTTGTGTCAAGTAGCCTTCATGCCTTTGCCTGTCCTTTCTTCTTATTACCTGAAGTGCATACTAAAAGTCAGCTAATGCTGGTGAGTTCTAGTTTAAAGCAATTAGGTATAAGCATCATTTCTTTTATAACTATATATATAAATACATACATAAATACACATTAACACATTCTTTGCTTTCCTTTATCGTTCATATGAGAGTACATTAAATATGTATTCACCTTTACTTTCATTAAACATTCATTGGTCATACACATAAGGGTGATCAGCCCAACATTCATTTTTGCGTAAGTCACGAAGACAGACGCCCATCCTACCGTCATAGTCCGTCCTCCACAACATCTGGCAAACCTTTGGCCATCTGTTATGCTATATCGTCCGGCAAACCTTCGGCCGTCCGTCTTAACCGTACTACCGTCGTAGTCCATCCTATTCGCCCGTCTGCCCTAAGGCATCCGTTTCCCACGCGAACTATTATTTATGCAACCGTTCTTCCTTTATAAGGCAATTTCTTCGACCGTCCATTAATGCCTTTCGTACGTCCTAGCTAATGAAGGAACGTACTTGTCCCGGTTGTAAAATAGTCACGTGATCGTCCGTCTACCGAAGTAGCCGTTATCATCGAAGCGTCCATACGTTTACATACATTCATAACATGCAATATATAAAATATAAAGCAAGATTTCATTCATCTACGTTATGTCATTTGTTCATTCATTCTCTGTAAACATACGTTTCATTCTTTGTTCATTATATATATATATATATATATCACGTATGATCACATTGACATTCATAACATTTATTCATTTAATGTATACACTTCAGCCCCAAAACATTTAAAATGATTTGCACATAACATAAAGGGGGCACATAGAACTCACCTGATAAGTAGTTTCTGAAATACACTCAGTTGGTTATTGAGCGTCACTAATGTCAACCACAATTTGTATAATAAGGTCATCCACATAAGGTAGTGTTCCTTATTGACACTAAACATTTCAATGCTTGGACCTAGTAGTTTCGATCAGTAGTTATATCGAAACTATGGTAGTTTCGGGTCATGGTTCATATCGAAACTATTTGTTCAATAGAACTATTTGTTTAATAGAAACTAGTTTGTTCAACATAAACTACTTTGTTCAATAGAAACTACTTTGTTTAATAGAAAATATTTGTTCAATAATATAATCGTTCATGCTTATTCGCGTTTTTTTTTTAAAACGGGATGTTACAACACTAAACCCCACACACCCACCCCTAAAAACCTAAACCCCCACCCACCCCCACCCAGAAACCTAAACCCACCCATAAAAAAAAACGCCACCCAAAATCCTAAACCCACCCACCCCTACCCTAAAAAACCTAACCCTAAAAGCTAAAACAAAAAACTTAACCATAAAAGCTAAACTAAACCAAAAAACTAAACCATAAAGCTAAACCGGACATTTTTTTGAACGAGGACGACGTGGGAAACATGGTCTCCGAACCACTTTTTTAGTTTTTGATTTATATTTTAAGTTATGATTTTTTTAATTATTTTTTCCCTTTAATGAGGAGTTCTCTAGTTCTCTCATTAAAATGAGTTCTCTCATGAATTTCTCCATATATATATATATATGTATATATATGTATATGATGATTATTTTACTAAGACTGTTATTAACCACAAAAGTGAAAGTTAAGATTATTATTAACAAACTGTTACTTTAAATTATTATCAGCTAATAAATTATAGTTTATATTATTAAAAATTAATTTACCTTTTAATAAAAATATTCCATAAAAACCTTTCAGGAACAAGAAAGAAGTGCGGATTCAGAGATGATGACTATAGTGAAGAAAAGAGGTTCAAAATTGATGATTATTAAAATAATAATTATTTGAATCAGATTTCAACAATTCATGATAAGACCTTGGTTCCTTAGAGCATTTACATCAGTGTCCCCATATGTGTTGTGAGTGGATTCTGCATATTTTATGGATTGGTTTAAAGTGGTTGTGAGTGAAGGAGAGAGAAAATGTACAATTTTTTTGTATATTTGGGGAAAACACTGTTCACCCCTATTAATTTTTTAATATTTTTTAAAGTGGTTGTGAGTGGAGGAGAGATAAAAAGTAATGATAAAGGTATAAAAAAGTATTATTTAATTGAAAATAAGAGAAAAAAGTTAGTGATTTTTAGTGTAATTATAGAGATGGGGATGGAGAATCTGATGGGAATGCTCTTAGAATGAGTAAACCATATACTTGGGGACCTTTTTGTAGCCGCTAATGCCAGAATGGGCGCAAAGGCTTTTTATGGTCTGACCTTTACTAACCTCATCTTAAAATAATACTCTGTACTTGTAAAATATCCTATCGTCTAAAATTTTTAAATATTTTTAATAATATACTATAACTATAACTATGATTTTTTTTAGATTTATTTTAAGTTTAATAAAGATCCTTAAAATATATGGTATCAGAGCCAAGTGCTCTTAAAATAAAAAATTTTGTTCAAGTTTGACTATGCACATCAACACTTACTCATATTCATTCAAAATGAATATTCTGAAGAGCAACGATACTGTTAAAAACAGTATTGAAGAGGAATATGAAATTCCTCATAATCTTGATTTATTAAATAAATGGACTATTCCAAAAATGGAACATAAACTAATTTATAAATTAGGAACTTTTGAAAAATTAGGATTGAAACAAGTTGTAAAAACAAGTGAATAAACATTTTCTTTAAATAAAGAAGACATGGTAATTAAACTATTGTCAAATAAAGATTTAAATAAATATAAGAAGGATTATAAATTCCTTCATATAGGTTTAGTGCAGATAGCATTCAAACCTTTGACCTTAGAAGGTCTTCCAGAAAGCTTTGTAGCAGCTCTAAGAGATGCTAGAAATCTTGACTGGAAACAATCTCTAATAGGGATTGTCCAAACTAGACTGGCTCATGGACCAGTCTATTTTAATGTTTATCCAAATTTACAATTATCTTTATCAGATGTTAATATATCAGACGCTTTAACTTTAAACGTTAAAACTCATGGTTATAACTATGCTCCAAGTTCAGAGGTTATCTGTATCTGTTATAGAATATATTATAAACCTTTATACACTTTAAATTCTCAGTGTAGAATGGTCGATAAACCATTAAATGAAACAATAGTACTAGAAACTAATTTTGGTAAGTCCAATATAACTACCGGAAGAAAGATAAAATGGGAAGAAATTAACTTTCCAGAAAACTGGATCCTTGATAAGGCTACAACCTCTCAACAATATGTTGACAATAATCCTTTAGAAATTATACAATCTGAAGAAGGAACTGTCCAAATCCAATTTGAACAGATAAGAAATACTTCTTCTATACCTAGATCTTTATCTTCTAGGTCTTTGTCCTCTCGACAACATATATCTCCTATGGGATATACTGTTAGAAGCCCTTCTAGAGCTTCAACTTCTAGAGTTAGGGAAACTTTCCCTGCAACAGAAACATTTAATAGATTAAGGATAAATCCTGACAATATAGTCCAAGGAGTCCAAGTAGATCCGGAATTAACCGAATCAGAAGTTGAATTTGTTTAATGGATTTTAAAGAAAAAATAAATTTTAATCCAGGATCTCCTATAAGAAAAGAGATCAATAAAGAATTCTAATTACCTAAATGAGAATTGTTTAGAAATTGGTTTTTTAATAATTTTAAAGAAAATGATGTAAATTTCTTTAAAGAAGAATATTATAAAGATTTAATTATAAAAGATGAGATTATACCATTTATTTTTTGGTTTATAGAAAAATATACGGGAAGCATTATTTCCGTTATTAAAAGAGAGTTCATTATTAAAGGAGAAAAATTAATTTCTAATGTTTTTCCTCCTACTCAATCTTTTAAAATTGAAAAGGATAATGAAGTAAGTTATTATCAAACCTTTCAAAAATTGTTAGAAGGAGATATCTTACCTATCACGATTTCTCATACAAATGATTTAATTAAACAACAGAATTATACAAATTTATATTTAATAATCCTAGGAGAACAAATCCAGGATTTGTCTACTAAGATGGATAGAATAATATCCTACTTGAAAGAGAAAAGCATATCTGCTAAGCCAGCTTCTCTTCAAGAAAAAATTGCTACTCCTAGTATACAACTTCCTCCGGAAGTTACAGATTTTAAATTAAAATCTAAGGATATTCTAATAGCAACTTTAAATGAGACAATGGACGCTCTAAAGAGTCTTAAGATAAGTACTCTAACATAATTCTCTGAGGAAAATTACCAAGAGGAAATTAGGGATCAAATTTTTAAACTTTCTAAATGGGCAGATAAGCCTACTCAGAGAAAATATTATTATCCTAGACCTACCCCACAAGATGTCCTTATAGAAGAACAAGAGTATATAGTAAATAACTCTTATAGTGGGAAAATGATCTATGAATGGAACATAGATGGTCAATCAGAAGGACAAATATATAATACTGTCCATAGAATGCTTATGTATAGTACAATTTGTAAAAATAATAATAACTCAGTAAAAACCATAGCTAACATGATAGTATCAGGTTTTACTGGTCAACTTAAAGGTTGGTGGGACAATTATTTATCCCAACCAGATAAGGATAAAATCCTTAATAGCATTAAACAAGAAGAAGGTGCTAGTACCAGCAATACCGAAAGTAATGTTGTATACACCCTAATAGTAAATATTATAGAACACTTTACTGGAAGATGGTCTGAAGATTCTGAAAATATTAGAACTCTTCTCCAGAATTTAAGATGTAGAACTCTGACATCTTTTAGATGGTATAAGGATACCTTCTTATGTAGAGTCATGGAACTCCCCGAGGCTAATAGTTCTCATTGGAAATCAAAGTTTATAGATGGCCTTCCTCATTTATTTGCTGAGAGAATAAAAGGCAAGTTAAGAGTAAATGGTGTCATAAATTATGACAGTTATACTTATGGAAAACTCATAGGCACCTGTGTTCAAGAAGGAATAAGCCTATGCAATCAGATAAAACTTAATCAACAGATTAAGAAGCATTCTTTAAATGAAAGAAAACAATTAGGAAATTTCTGTGGCCAATTTGGCATATAAAATAAACCTGATAGGTCTATAGAAACCAGGAAAGAAAATTCTTCCCCTAAGAAGCATTACAAGAGGAAGAAATATAGGAAAGAAGAAAAACCTTATAAAAGGAAAAAATATAAGGAAAGAAAAGAATTTCCTAATGATTTTAAAAAAATTATAAAGTGCAGAAAATGTGGCAAATTAGGCCACAAGGCAAAAACTTTTTGGGTTCGAAAGAAACTTAACAAAATTGAAGATAGAGAATTAAGAGATAAGATTAATGAAGTCTTATTACATGACAGTCTTGAAGAAACTGATTCTGAGCAATTTTCCTCAGAAGAAGAAAAACTAAATATTTTAAAATATGAAAGTTTTGATTCCTCTGAATCAGAGGAAGATCATTGTCCAGCAAACTGTAAAAAAATTTGCTGCAAAAACTCTTCTGAAATGCTAGAAGAAGAACTTTATCAAATTATTTCTCAATTCCAAAATATGGAAATAAATGTTTTAAGTAACGAGATTTTAGATCTCTTAAAAGTCATAACTGATCCCCAAATAAAAGAAAAATTGATTTTTGAATACCTAAATCAACAAAGGAATGAGGAAGCTTCTTCCTCAAATAATCTTCAACATGATTTAAAACATTTTTCTTTAGTTGAATTAAAAAGACAACTAGCTCAAAGAAATCAAACTTCTAGACCTGTTAATATACAGGATTTAAAAATTGAAATTGATAACCTAAAAGTTGATATCAAAATTCTTCAAAAGAATAATAAGAACCTAGAAGAAAGAATTTTTAAGCTTGAGATTCCTCAGAATAAACCCTCTGAAGAAATCCCTAATAATAGTCAAGGAGGATTTTTAGAAAGTATTGTAGATATTATAACTACACAAAAATGGAATATTAAAATAAAACTTCTCATAGAAGATAGTTTTTTTATAAATGTTACAGCACTAGTTGATAGTGGTGCTGATCTAAACTGTATCCAGGAAGGAATTATTCCAACTAAATACTTTCATAAAACCTCCCATAACTTAAGTTTTGCGGGAGGAGAAAAATTAAAAATTGAATATAAGATACCGCAGGCTCATATTTGTCACAATGAAACCTGTATTCCTACTAGTTTTATTATAGCAAAAACCTTACTAGTCAAGTTATACTTGGAACCCCTTTTGTAAACAAAATATTTCCTTTAAAAAATATTGATAATAAAGGGATAACTGGATTTTTCCGGAATAAAGAAATATATTTTCCATTTATTACAAATCGTTTTTCAAGGACTTTAAATAATGTAAAAGAATCTCTTTTACAAGCAAAAATAAATCAAATTGATTTCTTACAAAAAGAAATATTTTCTTTAAATATCCAGGACAGAATAAATAATCCGAAATTACAGGATAAAATCAAAATAATTAATAATCAATTTACGTTACAAATATGTAATGATCATCCAAATGCTTTTTGGGATAGAAAGAAACATATTGTTTCTCTTCCCTATGAAGATGATTTTAATGATAGTAAAATCACGACTAAGGCTAGACCTTGTCAGATGAATTCCGAATATATGGAATTATGCAAACAAGAGATCAAATCTCTTCTTGACAAAAATTTAATCAGAAGATCAAAATCCTCGTGGTCTTGTACAGCTTTTTATGTTAATAAACATTCTGAGAAAGAAAGATGTATTCTTAGATTAGTTATAAACTACAAACCTCTTAATAAAAATTTAAAATGGATTAGGTATCCTATACATAATAAAAAAGATTTACTAGACAAATTGTATAATGCCATAATATTTTCAAAATTTGACTTAAAATATGGATACTGGCAAATTCAGATAAATGAAAAAGATAGGTATAAAACTGCTTTTGCAGTACCTACAGGCCATTATGAATGGAATGTTATGTCTTTTGGGTTGAAAAATGCCCCGTCAGAATTCCAAAATATTATGAATGATATCTTTATTCCTTTTAGTGACTTCATAATAGTCTACATAGATGATATCCTTGTATTTTCTAAAGATATTGAAACTCATTTTAAACATCTTGACATATTCATAATAGTCTACATAGATTATTATGAAGTCACTAAAAGGAATAAAGATATCATTCATAATAGTACCAGACTTCCTTTTAGTGACTTCATAATAGTCTACATAGATTATAATTATAAAAAACGGTCTAGTTATTTCCAGACAAAAAATGATGTTATTTCAAACTAAAATAAGATTTTTAGGTCACAATATTGAGACAGGAAATATTATTCCTATTAACAGAAACATTGAATTTGGGTCAAAATTTCTAGATGAAATTTTTGACAAAACTCAACTTCAAAGATTCTTAGGAAGTTTAAATTATATTCTTCCCTATTATAAAAATCTAACAGAAGATACTGCCATTTTATATGAAAGGTTAAAAAAGAATCCTCAACCTTGGTCAGAAAATCATACTAAGGCCATTTGAAAGATTAAGCAAAAGGTCCAAAATCTTTCTTGCTTAATGATAACAAACCCAGAATGGGGAAATATTATTGAAATAGATGCCTCTGATATAGGCTATGGAGGAATCTTAAAACAAATTTCTCCATTAAACAAACAAGAAAGTCTGGTACGATTCCATTCAGGAAAATGGAATAATAGCCAGAAGAACTATGCTACTATTACAAAGGAAATTCTAGCAATAGTAAAATGTGTTTTAAAATTTCAAGATGATTTATATAATCAAAAATTTATTATAAAAACAGATTGCCAAACGGCTAAATTTATGTTCGCTAAGGACTTCAAACATGATGTTTCAAAACAAATGTTTGCTAGATGGCAGTCTCATTTAGCCCCTTTTGATTTCGAAATTATTTATAAAAAGGGTAGTGATAATAGTCTTCCTGATTTTCTTATCAGAGAATACTTGAATTAATGGCTCATTCTAGAGGACCAATTAAAAGAACTCTCCTAGAAATTCAGGAGATGATAGAAGAACGCACTCTTCAGATTAATAATCAAGAAGTAACGAAAGAAGACATCCTTGAAAATAATTTTTTAACTTCACAGACAAAAAGAAAAATGATTGAAAACATTAATATTTATATTTCTTTTTGTAGATTTAAAATTTATTTATTAGAACAACAAAAGAAAATTATCTCATGTGGATGACTTTTTCAGACATGATTCCTTGGGAGCAAGGAAAAAGAGGCAGAGGAAGATCTTCTTCCTACAGAGGTAGAGGAGGATACAATCCTCATCCAAGGGTTATATCCCAAATTGGAAGTCAAAGGCTCATAGCCGAAAACATTGCTTCATCATCTGGTTCTTCAAAATCAGAAGACATCCTTTATAAGGAATTCTTGGCTTATAAAGCCTCTCAAGAAAAGTCTAATAAAGACTCATCTTCTACATCATATGCAAAAACTGTTTCAAATGAAGCAGAAGAAGATATCTCTAATTGGACAAAGAACCCAGAAAAAGAAGTAATACCTCATTTAGAGAAAAAAGATATAAAATGGAAAAATGATCCATGGCTGTTAATAAACAGATACATGGACACAAGATTCTATCCTACTGAGGTTTATAAACCCAGGTATTTTTATGAGCAAATTCTTAAGAAAGAGAATTGTGAAATAGAGCATTATCATGTTGGACAGCCTGAAGTTTATAATTTCAGCAAGATCGTAATTAAACAGGTTATACCTGTAGAAACCTGGGGAACTTCTCCAATGAAAGAAAGGGAATTAATACATCCTCAAACAAAGACTCCCATAAAGTATAATTATTGGGATTATAAAAATGCCTTTTATAAAGCATTTCTTTATGAGAATCCAAAGCAGAAACATTCATGGTTTATAAAAATCTGCTCTCATGTTTACAAGCAGGACATTCCTGTTTGGTTTTACAACTGGTGGCTATATTTTGGTCCTTCAGTTAATATTCTCCCAGATTTATTCAAAACCCTTTATAAACAATGGGCAGAAGTTTCTCCAGCTCTTATAAAAGCCCAGCAGGAGGACAATTTTATAAAAAATTTTCCTACTTTACATTTTTATATTCAGTTCAGTATCCCATGGATCTGGAAATGGACTCCTGAGGTTGACTATGGAAACCATAATATCCTTTGTATCCAAAGAGTCTTCTATACAAAATTCTGGAAAAAAAATGACTCTTACAAATATTGATGGCATCATAGAAAGCCATGACACTATAAAAATGACCGAGAAGACAATTGAAGATTATCAAGAACAAATAAACAGTCTTCCCCAGAAAGAGGCTCCTAGTCCTTTCAAACACATAATAAGAAAGATTCAAACTCTTAAAGGTACTGATGAAATCAGTAACAAAGAGATTATGGATTTCTATCTATCCGAGATGAAGAAGGATATGTTAAAGAATTTCAGAAAAGAAGGAGCATCTCCTTCAACGATGTCCACTTCCTCACAAGCTGCAGAAGATGAAGATAATAATCTTACAGAAGAAGCTCAGTCCAACAATGAAGACGACCCAATAGACAAAGATTATATCAATAATATTCTAATAGGATATAAAAAAGATTTCCAGCCAGAAGAATCTTCTGGAAAACAAAAATCCAAAAAACAATAGGACTCACAGTCACGTGAAGAAAGACTCCAATAATTTGAGGAGTGGCCGACAAGATAATACGCTCTGGACTCATAATTGCCAGCTACTATTCTTTTTTGAGAAAAATAGCAAAATAATTGCTATTACTATTTACTTTTTGACAAATGTGTCTTGTAGGCCCCATATGGGACCATTGTGTGTTTTTTTTTTATATTTTCCCTGTCTATATAAGGGGACTCTTATGTATTGTAAAGAAGTATCCCGGAGAACATCTCCACTACTCTCTCTCTCTCTCTTGTACACAGTTATTAAATAATATTTGAAGTTTGAAGTTAGAAGCTTGGTGAAACGCCCCCAGAATTACTGGTAAAATTTTAATTTATTTAATTTCTTATTTCATGATCGCCTCTTTCAGAGGCTAAGTCTTTAAGTGTTGATATGCCATGATAACTTGAACATAAAAAAAAGTATAAAATTGAAAATGTTTTTAAATAGAATTTAGACAGGTTAATAACATAGTATAATTATAAGGTGGTGGTTGAATTCTTGGGGACCTTTTTGTAGCCGCTAATGTCAGAATGGGCGCAAAGGCTTTTTATGGTCTGACCTTTACTAACCTCATCTTAAAATAATACCCTGTACTTGTAAAATATCCTATGGTCTAAAATTTTTAAATATTTTTAATCTTCTACTATAACTATAACTATGATTTTTTTTAGATTTATTTTAAGTTTAATAAAGATCCTTAAAAGATATGGTATATATATATATATATATATAGAGGAGGGATCAAGAGAAAACCACAAAGTTAGGCGAAAACCGAGAAAACCACTAAAACAATGTGTAATACTATGAGTTACGTATACGTAACCGCAATTTTTTTGAATTTTTTTGTTTTCTGTTTACGTATACGTAACACTATGGGTTACGTATACGTAAGCCAATAATTAAATGATTTTTTGGTAAAAATTTGTAATATTACATTGATACTCTTATAAAAAAAATAAAAATAAAATAAAATAAAAAATAAATATTATTATATTATTGGTTAAAATTGTTTTTTTAGTGGTTTTCTTGGTTTTCGCCTAACTATTGGTTTTCTCTTGAACCCACCCCTGTATATATATATATATATATATATATATATATATATATATATATATATATATATATATATATATATATATATATATATATTGAAAACCTTATTTAGTCATGTAAACTATAGAAACCCATCTTGTGGTCCTTAAGTTGCCACCGACACATTTTTGACTATTCCAAAGAAAATGCTTCAAGGGCATTTTCGTAATCTTCCACTTTCATCTTCTTTAACTCATTAACTCCTTTTACACATCCAACCATCTTTGTACTTTTCATTTTATACATGATTTGACATCATATTTTGTTTTTTTAGGTTTTTTTACATATTTCCCCCTATTAAACTTATAAATTACATATATCCCTAACCCTTAACTTTAATTACATATTTTTTAATTAACTTAAAATTACTTAATTGCCTCTCACAAATATTTAGGAATGTAATATATGTAAATAGTACTTTAATTGGTTAATTAATGGTAAATGGTAATAAAATAAATTATTTTAAATGAATTGGATAAATATGCAATTAAATTTTAGATTAGGTAAATATGTAATAAAGGAACTTAGAAAGGGGATATATGTAAATGCCCATTTTTTTTAAATCAACACAAGATCTAGTTCAAGCATACCTTTCCTATAAAATGGATTATGGTTTTAATAATTTTATTTTCATTTAAAATGGTTTTTATATTCAACAATTTTTCTAGTTCAAACATATAATTACTTTTTTGTTGTTTATTTATTTATGTAATTTTTACATTTTCAAATTTAATTTTGCCGTAGGATTTTTAACTTAAACTTTCAAATTGTTAAATTTGCAAATCAATTTTATTTATTTTCATTTTAATTTTTTTTATTTTCACTAACTTTTCATTATTATATATTTATTTCAATCTTTTTTTTATAATCACTAAATTTATCCTTTCACCCTACAGCCTACACCATCGTTTTCTATCTTCTAACTTTGACTTTGATTTTAAATAATATTACTTTTTCTTTAGGTTATATATTCTTTAAGTGCTCGCTTGTACATATCTAACTTTAATGGTTTCATATGTAATTTCTAAAGATATATATTTTTTTGAATTACAAATATGAGTGCAAATGATGAAGTGAGATTCTTAAGGTTGTACTCTTCATCTACTTTTTTTTTATGAAATATGATTTTTTTGCACCTTTTTTACGTTCCTTCAAATTCATTAAATAATTCCAAACACTTATTATCTTCTTTTTACATTGTCCCTTTTTATTTATTATTTTATTCCCTTATCTTCACTAAATGCTTCTTATATTTTCAAGTTATATCTCATCAAACTCATTTTCCTTTTTACTTTGATTATTTCTCTTCATTAACTGATACACATTTTTCCAAGCCTTCTTGTTTCACTCCATTCCTCAATCATTTACTACTTTGTATTCGAAATGCTTCATTAAATGCTACACCCTTTTCCAAAACTTCTAGTTTCACTTCAAGAATTCTAGTTCGATCGCAATGTACATGTCGTTTTCCATTACTCCTCTTCTTTCATTACTCCATATTTAACTAATGCCTAAAGCATTCTAGTTTCCCTCTATTTTTCTCTTTAATTCATTTAACATTCACCAACATCATTTCTATCTTAGTACCAACTAATCTATACTAATAAATAAATGTTTAAATTGGACACTTGTCACTTTCTCATACATTCTCATATTGTTTTTCTCGCCTCTCTCTCCTAATTAATACACATGTATCTTATTAAATAATAATGATATTATAAATATATTATTAAATAAAAATACTAATTATGTTAAATAAGAATATATATAATAGGAATCAAAATATAATTAATTAAAGAAAAATACTAATTTGTTATATACACACATTTCCACTTGAGGACGGTCATAATAGTCTGACAAGTTACGACGTATTTACAAATTTATAAGTTATATCGTTTTCAATATACAACTCGTGTAATACACGGGATTCTAACCTAGTGTTTAATAGTCCCATATCCCTTACATCATTTAATGGTCTACATCACATCATTTATTGGCTCCAAGATTTCGTTTAGTTTGTACATTCTGGCATCAAAATAAGGTAATATAACAAATTATTGGATCACACCTTTTTTTCCCTTCTGGCTTCTCATTGATGGTGTTTCAAAATCTGTGTTTATAAAGAAATTTTTAATTATCAGAAATTAAATATCATTTAATAGCAAACATAATTTTCCTAGAGTTTTCCTTGCTTTATTGACCTCGTGCTGCTTATATTTCTTACATACTTTTTTTTAGGTAGTCCTATCGATGATGATCACTTCTTTCCCTGACCATTAAACAAAATATCTCAGTTATTATACATATGTAACTAACAACTAATTCATATGTAACAGATTATTTTTATAGTTAACAAAAAAAAAAAACTAGCATGTTAATACATAATAATACACTAATTTACACATGTAAATTGTATCAATTATAATCATCTGATTAAATAGGGTTACATATATAACACCTGTGTTTTCGTTTCTTTAGTTAGATTTTTGGAAATATTCTTATGTAGCTAACAACAAAACTAGCTTGTTACTACATTTTAATAAACAATATACATATGTAACTTAAAAAAATGCATATGTAACATAACCCTTTTTACTTAACAATAATACACTATTTTACACATGTAACATTTATCAATACTAATCATCTAATTAAATAGTGTTTCATGTTTCAAACACACATGTTTTTTGTTTCTTTAGTGCGATGACCGGTGAATCTAGATCAATGTCATCAACTTCTGTATAACAATTAAATAACAATATGGTTATTTCAATCATGGTCGTTTCTAATTAAGATAAATAAATCAATAACTACCTCTATTTTTTGACTTCAGATCAATTTTTTAGTTAACACAAAAAAAACTAGCATGTTACTACATAATAATACACTAATTTACACATGTAACATGTATCATTTGTAATCATCTGATTAAATACGGTTACATATATAACACATGTGTTTTTGTTTCTTTACTTAGATGTCTGGTAATATTCTTATGTAACAAACACATGTGTAACATATCAGTTTTTTTACCAAACAATACACAAAACTAGCTTGTTTCTACATAATAATAAACAATATACATATGAAACTTAAAAAAATGCATATGTAACATAACCCTTTTTTTATTTTACAATAGAATAACCCTTTTTGTTACTACATCATAATTCACTATTTTACACACGTAACATTTATCAATTCTAATCATCTAATTAAATTAAGTTTCATTTTTCAAACACACCCGTTTTTTGTTTCTTTAGTGAGATGACCGGTGAATCTAGATCACTGTCATCAACTTCTGTATAACAAGTAAATAACAATATGGTTATTTCAATCATGGTCGTTTCTAATTAAGATAAATAAATCAATAACTACCTCTATTTTTCTTCCTTCTTTTTTTCTTGTTGTGTTTAACCCTTTCATCAGTTTCAACATCTATTTGATCTTCATATGTATTTTTAAACCTACTTAAGGCTTTTTTTTTGCTAGATGACCACTCTTCCTACCTGCAACAAAATAATATTTACATTGAAATTATTCAAAAATTATATTTTATAATAAACAATATCTGATTATATTTTTTCATACTGTAAGGCCCCAAACCTAGGAGGCCTCACTTGTTGGATTTACTCATTCACAAACAGTTCTTAAACTTTAATATCAAATAACGCAGCGAAAAATTTCATTCAAGCATAGTCATAATCATTGTTCAACATGCGAAAGCGTAACATTGTCTAAAACATAAACACATCATAACTAAAACATAACGGGATGTCAGTCTTCATGATCAGCCAGGTAACTCTCCTTACTTGCCAAGTATCACCGTTCCTCCTCCATACATGTCCTTAACTTGAATGTGCATACTAAAAGTTAGCTACGCTGGTGAGTTCTAGCTTTAACATAAAACATTAACTTCAAATATTTTCCCAAAGACATAACATTTAAACTTCATTAATAAAAGCGTATGTAAAGCATGCAATAACATAACATAACACATAAGTCAACAAACATATCGAATCTGTGCCTTCTCGTAACCGTCAATTCCAAACTTCAAGTATTGCATCCCAAGGACGACACGTACCAAACTTCAAAGAGTAGTTGTACCTAAATTCCAGCACGATACTCCGAAGAGTAGTCGTACCTAACTTCCAGCATGATTACCCCGTAAGGTAAATCGTACCTACTTCAAGGATCACGGTAATCCCCATGGTGACCGTCATTACCTCAGTTGTACAACACTTGGCAAGCTACAAAGGACCCTAAAAGGTAAAGGCCCATAACATACATCTCATACCCATAACCTCAATTCCCTAAGGAATAATGGCAGATTCGTTCGTTTGTGACTTTCATAAACCTTCACTTCTTTACTTCAAAACTTTAGTTAAAACATTCATACGTTTTATTAAAAATCATTCATTCGTAAACACATCGTAAACCTTGTTTGGCAAAACATTTCATAAACACATCGTTCGTAACATTTCCTTTCAAATCATCGTTCATAAGCATCGTTTCATAAAAACATCATAACATCATTTTATAAAACATCGTTTTATAAAAACCGTCACATCATTATGTATGCACACCAGCCCGAAAATATTATTTAAAACATTTAAAGAAAGACTTCTAGAACTCACATGAGATGAACACGGTCAAAGGTCTCTAAAAGATCTTCTAACCTGTACGTACACATCCTACTCTTAGCTTCACATACAACTCATTAAATTTCATCCCTTCATATCGTGAACCTTAAAAGTACCCGACTCATTCCCGTGAACCTAGGAGTACACGGCTCCCACCCGTTAACTTAGGTGTTCACGGTTCAAGTTGGGGGGCTTACCCGTGAACTTAGGCCCGATAATCCCAGCCGTGATCCCTACTCGGGATCCCAGTTGTCACACCCCGACCGATGGCGGAATCATCGGGGCGGGACATGTAGACTGTTCATAAGCACAAGGTTGACTAAATTGAAATATATTAATTGTCAAATTCCATTACAAACATTCAAACAAAACAAATTCCAGGAAAAGAAACATAATTGAAATACATAAGTTCTTTATTTATTTTAACTAAGTCCAAGCCTATATGTAGCACATCTTGATCAATCTCACATATTAGGACCTGAAACATGAATAAAATAAAGTCAACTAAAAAGTTGATGAGTATAACACAGGTTTGTATATAGATAGCATATAGTTGTAAAACAAATCCTTAAATAACATGATAAATAAGGCATTTATGGGGAGCAGCTATTGTGTAACCAAGTACAATCAAACCTTTGTAACTAGCATGGAAAATTGTGTTGTCGGTATCAATCACCCCAATCTGGGTGGGTTTGTCAGACTCAATAGATCTATCATTGAAAACCGTCGGCTTGAATAGTTAATGATTGCACATAATCGCATACAAAAGTTAGCACAACTAGCACTCGGGCATAAAGCTCAAATTGCACACATGAATGTAAATAGGATTTGTATTTTTGTTGTTTGTGTAAATGTAAACATGTAATTTGATAGAGTTCATGTTTCACCCCAAAAATGTAAAAGAGTAAAAGGGGCTATGAAATACTTACTTGGTTTAAAGGCGTAGCTAACAAAGATAGTAGATAGAATAAGGATCCTTGAAATGCACAAGTTAACCTAGTGTGTAATGCGTATTGTATCAATAGTGTGCACAAAAGTTTAAGTTTAAAGTTGAATTTGAATTTGTGTATAAGGCCATTGAATTGTACTTAAAAGTATTGAATAAAATATAAGGTTTCGAAATAAACATTTTTGAAGCATTTTGTTTAAGGTTTGAGTTTGAATAATTGATTAAGTAAATTGAATAATTATCGTTTGTGAAAATATTGTAAGTGTTAAATGTAATTAAGTGTAAATAAATAAATGTCTTTGTTTAAATATAAAGTAAATAAATAATCATTATTTTATTTATTTATTTATAAAATGTAACTTAACCATTTAAATACTTTTTAAATGAAAGGTTTAGCAATAATTGTAAATTTAATTTTTTAAAAACTTTAAATAAATAATTTTCTATTTATTCCAAGATTAAATATTTGATCTTTCTAAATAGGATTAAATGCATTTTTATAAAAATCAACTATTTTTATTTTGTAATCTAATCAAAAATATTTATTGTTTTAAAAATATATAAAATTATAATTCTGCCAAAAATTTAACTCACACACGACCGTGCCTGGGAAGGGCACGATCGTGCTCGAACCACGGGCGCGACCATGCTAGTCAGGGCGCGACCGTGTTGATCAAACAGAGGGCTAACTAAATCATTAGGCACGACCGTGCCTTGGCTCCGCAAGATCGTGTATATGATTCTGAGACACGACTGAGATTAGCCAAAGGGCATGACTGGGTCTGAACAGGAGGACACAACCGCGCTGGTAACCAGCACGACCGCGTCTCATGAGGCACGACCGCGCTAGGTGATTAGCGCGACCGCGTCTGTTCCAAATCAGGAACGATTTGACTAATTCTTAAAATAACAGGGTTGGAAATCATAGGGCTTTCACCCAATAGATTATTACGAGTCATTTTGTATAGATTAATTGATTTTAAAACGTTTTTAGGACCGGATTCGATTAAACTATTTTGAACGAAAACTAGATTCGGGTTTGAGATGATTTCCATATTAGAAGCCCAAATTAGGATGGGGCTTTTGATCTATAGACTAACTCGAATGAAAATATGGTTTCAATTACCCGGAAAGACGATGAATCAATAGCGTACGGTAGAAGAGAGTTCCGGCGACGACGGGTTTGGCTTCCGGCGTCTTCTGATGCGATTCCGGCTATATCGACGTGTCCAGAAGCTTTAGAGATGATCGAGTGATGCGTATGGAGGGTTTGATTGAGAGAATTTCGAATTGAAATGGAGAATCGGTGGTTTCAAGAATGTTTTGACGGTTTTGTGGTTTAATCGAATGATATTGAGTCAATTGCTGTAATTGGTAGTCTTAATATTTTTGTTAATGGTAATGAAGTGATTATCCGTTACGAAATCAAACGATTCGGTGATTGAAACTGCATTTACGTTTCAACTGGTAATAGGCGCGACCGTGCCCAAACGAGGCGCGACCGTGCCAAGGCACCGGGCGCAACCGTTCCGAAGCAAGGCGCGCGACCGTGCCATAGCACTTGGCGCGACCGTGCCTATTAGGGTTTCTTGCTACTTTTCAATATCAGACCTTGTAACTTAGTCTTTTTCCATATTTTTATAATTAGATACTTATGTATTGTTTTAATAGGATATAACCGAGTAAAATTTGCGGATTTGCATTGAAATATAGTATTAAATCGATGGTACGAAAAGAAACAAAACAGTGCACTAGAATTGTGTTTGAAATGCATTACATTGAATTGAAAATACGGATACTAAAAATTAGAAATGTTACAGTCTCCCCATGTTGAGGGAATTTCGTCCCGAAATTTAGCTAGAAGAAGCTATGGCATCAGTGAAAAGATGGGGGTACTTGAGTTTCATTTGGTCCTCTCGTTTCCAAGTAAACTCAGGACCACGCTTAGATTCCCAGCGAACCTTGACAATAGGAATACGGCTTCGCTTGAGCTGCTTGATTTCACGATCCATGATTTCTACCGGTCTCTCAACGAAGTGCATCGTTTCGTCAATGTGCACGTCGTCAAGAGGTATGTGAAGATTTTCATTAGCAAGGCATTTCTTCAGATTTGACACATGAAATGTAGGATGCACGTTACCAAGTGGTGGAGGTAACTCGAGTTTGTAAGCCACTTTCCCAATCCTTTCAAGGATCTTGAATGGGCCCACATAGCGAGGTGATAATTTACCTTTCTTTCCAAAGCGGATCACACCCTTCCACGGAGACACCTTTAGAAGAACAAGGTCACCGACTTGGAATTCCAAGGGTTTTCGTCGTTTGTCGGCATAACTCTTTTGCCGACTTCTCGTTGTTCGAATGTTGTCACGGATTTGAATAATCTTGTCGGATGTTTCTTAAATTAGCTCGGGACCGGTGATTTGTGCTTCACCAATCTCGTTCCAACAGATAGGAGAACGACACTTGCGACCATAGAGAGCTTCAAATGGAGCCATGTTGATACTTGTGTGGTAGCTATTGTTGTAAGAGAACTCGATGAGGGGTAAATGTGAATCCCAATTGCCACCAAAATCAATTACACAAGCTCTAAGCATATCCTCAAGAGTTTGGATTGTTCGCTCGGTCTGACCATCAGTTTGAGGATGGTAGGCCGTGCTCAAATCCAATCGTGTACCAAGTGCAATTTGGAGAGATTTCCAAAAGCGAGAGGTGAACCGAGCATCTCTATCGGAGATTATGTTTAAGGGAACACCGTGACGGTTCACAATTTCATCAATGTAAATTCGGGCTAGTTTCTCAACCCGATAGTCTTCACGGATGGGCAAGAAATGAGCAGATTTGGTGAGACGATCAATGATCACCCAAATGCTATCATAACCACTCGAGGTGCGAGGGAGTTTGGTAATAAAATCCATGGCTAAGTTCTCCCATTTCCACACGTGAATTTCCGGTTGTTCGAGTAAACCAGAAGGACGTTGATGTTCGGCTTTGACTTTGGAGCAAGTTAAACATTTAGCAACATAGAGAGCAATGTCTTTCTTCATACCGGGCCACCAATATTGTTGGCGAAGATCTTGGTACATTTTATCCGCACCAGGATGAATAGAATAACGAGTCTTATGAGCCTCGTTCATAAGAAACGTACGGAGATCATCGCGATCGGGAACCCAAATACGGTTCAAGTAATAAAGTAAGCCATTGGGTTTTGATTCAAGTTGAAGTTCAACACCGCACGACATTTTCTCATACATGTTACCCTCGGTGACTGAGACATGTTGAGCTTCTAAGATGCGGTTTTGAATGTCGGTTTGAATTCGAACACATTGAAGCATGACATGGTCCTTTCGACTCAAAGCGTCGGCTACAACATTCGTTTTGCCGGGATGGTAACGAATCTCGCAGTCATAGTCGTTAAGGAGTTCGACCCAACGTCGTTGCCTCATATTGAGTTCCTTTTGGTTGAAGATGTGTTGAAGACTTGTGTGGTCGGTGAACACCACACACTTTGTGCCATAAAGGTAATGTCTCCAAATCTTCAATGTGAATACGACCGCACCCAACTCGAGATCGTGCGTCGTATAATTCTTCTCGTGAATCTTGAGTTGTCGTGATGTGTAGGCGATTACTTTGCCTCGTTGCATGAGGATGCAACCAAGACCTTGGTTGGAAGCATCACAGTAGACAACTAGATCATCATTCCCATCAGGGAGAGTCAAAATAGGAGCATTGCACAACTTTTTCTTGAGAGTTTGGAAAGCTTCTTCTTGTTTTGGTCCCCATTCATAAGTTTTACCCTTGTGGGTCAAGGCGGTAAGAGGGACAGCAATCTTAGAGAAGTTTGAAATGAATCGACGATAATATCCCGCAAGACCAAGAAATGAACGAACTTCGGTGAGAGTCTTCGGGGCATTCCAATTCTTAACCGTTTCGATCTTTGCAGGATCAACATGAATACCCTTGTCGTTGATGATATGACCAAGAAATTGAACTTCCTTTAGCCAAAATTCGCATTTGGAGAACTTGGCATATAGTTGTTCCTTTCTCAAGAGATCCAAAACCAAACTAAGATGTTGCTCATGGTCGGCTTTAGTCTTGGAATAGATTAAGATATCGTCAATGAAGACGATCACGAATTTATCAAGGTACGGTTTGCACACACGATTCATGAGGTCCATGAAAACTGCGGGTGCATTGGTTAGCCCAAAAGGCATGACCATGAACTCATAGTGACCATACCTTGTTCGGAAGGTAGTCTTTGGAATATCATTTTCTTGTACACGGAGTTGGTGATAACCGGATCGAAGATCAATCTTCGAGAAGCAAGTAGAACCTTGGAGTTGATCAAAGAGGTCATCAATTCTAGGTAAAGGGTAACGGTTCTTGATGGTAAGCTTGTTAAGTTCGCGGTAGTCAATACACATGCGGAATGATCCATCTTTCTTTTTAAAGAACAAGACGGGTGCACCCCACGGTGAATGACTTGGACGAATGAATCCCTTGTCGGAGAGCTCTTGAAGTTGACTTGCAAGTTCTTGCATTTTAGAAGGTGCAAGACGGTAAGGAGCTCTAGCCACGGGGTTAGCTCCGGGCACAAGATCAATGCAAAATTCTACTTGTCGAACGGGTGGAAGACCGGATAAATCTTCGGGGAAACACTTCGGGAAAATCTCGGATAATGGGGATGTCTTGAATACTCTTCTTTTTGACATCTTTTTGAACGATATGGGCCAAAAAGGCCACGTACTTCTTTCGTAAGTACTTTTGGGCAGTAGTGCATGACATTAATTTAAGCCCTTTGTAAGGCTTTTCACCAAAGACTCTTAGTGTTCCTCCCGATGGTAGAGGTATTCGAAAACACTTCTCGAAACAGATGACTTCGGCATGATGATTTGATAGCCAATCCATGCCTATGATGATATCAAAACTTCCTAATGGCATTGGTACAAGATTGATTGGAAATGTATGTTCATTAAGTTCTAGAGAACAGTCATAGATAATAGACTCGATTGTAAGTGAATCACCATTTGCTATTTCGACAGTGAAGGTTTTCTCTAATTGAGATCGTGTCTTGGCAAGTAAAGGTTCAAAGTTAAGTGACACAAAACTCTTATCGGCACCGGTATCTAATAAAATGGAGGCATATTAACTATTTACAAGGAACGTACCATTGACCACGTCATTGTCGGCTTGAGCTTCGTTGGCGTTTATGTTGAAAGCACGCCCACGAGCTCCACCTTGTCTAGCATTGGCAAATCTTGGGCATTGATCACGGAAATGGTTCGGGTTGCCACATTCATAACATGCACGCCCATTTACAATAGCGGGAGTACCTTGATTAGTCACTTGGGTGTTGGTTTGGTTTGGTGGGTTAACTTGGCCCGTAAGAGCTTTGGCCCTACAAACATTGACCGTATGGCCATATCTCCCACAATGAGTACAAAGGCGACATGTGATGCTTTGGGGATGATGATAGTTGCAGGTAGCACAGAGTGGGTAGATCCCAACATATGGCTTTTTGGCTGGTGCTTGAACCATAGGTGCAGCTTGGTTAACAGGAATAGCAGGAGTGACCACAGCAAAATTTCTAGCCTTTCTCTTCTTATTATGCCGGGAGGGTTCAGTTATGGCTTCTTTGTTGTGGGTGGAAGGAGTTGCAGTGTCGGAGACTTTCTTGGTGCCCTTTTTAGTAAGAGTCCCCGCCTTCACATGATTATCGGTTAAGGTAGCGGATAAGCGGATAGCATCCTCAAGTGTTGCGGGATTCCTTCCTAGGACAGTATCTTGAATTTGCCTAGGTAGTCCCCCAATATACTTTCCAATGCAGCGGGACAAAGGTGTGACCATGTGGGGCACAAGAAGACTCAACTCATGGAACCGAGTTGTATACGCCAAGTTTTCACCACTATCTTGGGCAAGATCCCAAAATTCGGCTTCAAGTTTCTTTACTTCATTTCGAGGACAGAATTCCTCGGTCATTAGCCTTTTAACCTCATCCCAAGGTAAGGCCATTGCCACATCCACACCTCTATTTCTCTTCTCCCTATTCCACCATGTGAGTGCCCGTTTTTGTAGGACACTTGTGGCATGACGAACACGAAGGTTGTAGGGACAGTCACTATTGAGAAAGGTATTCTCAATACTTTTGAACCATTGAAGAAGTCCCGTAGCTCCTTCAGTACCATAAAACTTGAGGGGATTACATGAGTTGAAATGCTTGAAGGTGCATTGAGATGGGTTGGCACCACCATTTCCACCATTTGCCCCATGGTTACCATTGGCGGCACCATTAGCTTGAGTGAGTTGAGTTACGAGTTGTGTAAGGATGGTAGCAATGTCGGTGTTGGTGTTGGCCACGGGAGCACGACGAGGAGGCATTCTACAGATTTGCACAACACAAGAAAATATGTAAGAACTTATGAGAATTGCTTGTATTAAAAAGGACAAGATAATGAAATAAAATAGTTAATCATAGTTTGGATTGTACTCAAATAGTAATATAATCACTTGAATACTATGACACATTAAGGTTAATTAAACTCATATAATTTTCAAGGAGACATACTTTAGCCTATAAGTAAACACTCATCCCGGGAATTCCCAAGAAAGCATACGGGTCCCTCGGTTGATTGGGATTTATGCGAAATGCTTTCCTAGACAGAAAACCCAGAATACAGGTGTCACCCTTCCAGATTGCACGTGTCCTCAAATAATTAACAAAGTTTAAAGCCTTAACGAGAAAATAAAGAAATTTTATAGATTTAGTTCCATGGAGTTTCCACATGCTAAGATGATAATGATAAATAAGTAGGCAAGAAGGTTATGAGGTTTAGGTTAAGGGTAGGGATATTGTTTATTAGATTTATTATTTAAGTATAGTCTAATAAATCATGAATTTTTAATAAGTATGATATGAAAAATAAAATAACAAATAATCATAAAGAACATGTAACACATAGCATGTAACACAGAACATGTAGCACATAATCATATAAACATGAAGCATGGCATAAGTGGGTGTCCTAAAGTTATAGTCTAGGTCAAGGTGTCTAATAACCTAATTCCCTCTAACCAAGGCTCTGATACCAATCTGTCACACCCCGACCGATGGCGGAATCATCGGAGCGGGACATGTAGACTGTTCATAAGCACAAGGTTGACTAAATTGAAATATATTAATTGTCAAATTCCATTACAAACATTCAAACAAAACAAATTCTAGGAAAAGAAACATAATTGAAATACATAAGTTCTTTATTTATTTTAACTAAGTCCAAGCCTATATGTAGCACATCTTGATCAATCTCACATATTAGGACCTGAAACATGAATAAAATAAAGTCAACTAAAAAGTTGATGAGTATAACACAGATTTGTATATAGATAGCATATAGTTGTAAAACAAATCCTTACATAACATGATAAATAAGGCATTTATGGGGAGCAGCTATTGTGTAACCAAGTACAATCAAACCTTTGTAACTAGCATGCAAAATTGTGTTGTCGGTATCAATCACCCCAATCTGGGTGGGTTTGTCAGACTCAATAGATCTATCATTGAAAACCGTCGGCTTGAATAGTTAATGATTGCACATAATCGCATACAAAAGTTAGCACAACTAGCACTCGGGCATAAAGCTCGAATTGCACACATGAATGTAAATAGGATTTGTATTTTTGTTGTTTGTGTAAATGTAAACATGTAATTTGATAGAGTTCATGTTTCACCCCAAAAATGTAAAAGAGTAAAAGGGGCTATGAAATACTCACTTGGTTTGAAGGCGTAGCTAACAAAGATACTAGATAGAATAAGGATCCTTGAAATGCACAAGTTAACCTAGTGTGTAATGCGTATTGTATCAATAGTGTGCACAAAAGTTTAAGTTTAAAGTTGAATTTGAATTTGTGTATAAGGCCATTGAATTGTACTTAAAAGTATTGAATAACATATAACGTTTAGAAATAAACATTTTTGAAGCATTTTGTTTAAGGTTTGAGTTTGAATAATTGATTAAGTAAATTAAATAATTATCGTTTGTGAAAATATTGTAAGTGTTAAATGTAATTAAGTGTAAATAAATAAATGTCATTGTTTAAATATAAAGTAAATAAATAATCATTATTTTATTTATTTATTTATAAAATGTAACTTAACCATTTAAATACTTTTTAAATGAAAGGTTTAGCAATAATTGTAAATTTAATTTTTTATAAACTTTAAATAAATAATTTTCTATTTATTCCAAGATTAAATATTTGATCTTTCTAAATAGGATTAAATGCATTTTTATAAAAATCAACTATTTTTATTTTGTAATCTAATCAGAAATATTTATTGTTTTAAAAATATATAAAATTATAATTCTGCCAAAAATTTAACTCACACACGACCGTGCCTGGGAAGGGCACTATCGTGCTCGAACCACGGGCGCGACCATGTTGATCAAACAGAGGGCTAACTAAATCATTAGGCACGACCGTGCCTTGGCTCGGCAAGATCGTGTCTATGATTCTGAGACACGACTGAGATTAGACAAAGGGCATGACTAGGTCTGAACAGGAGGACACGACCGCGCTGGTAACCAGCACGACCGCGTCTCATGAGGCACGACCGCGCTAGATGATTAGCGCGACCGCGTCTGTTCCAAATCAGGAACGATTTGACTAATTCTTAAATAACAGGGTTGAAAATCATAGGGCTTTCACCCAATAGATTATTACGAGTCATTTTGTATAGATTAATTGAATTTAAAACGTGTTTAGGACCGGATTCGATTAAACTATTTTGAACGAAAACTAGATTCGGGTTTGAGATGATTTCCATATTAGAAGCCTAAATTAGGATGGGGCTTTTGATCTATAGACTAACTCGAATGAAAATATGGTTTCAATTACCCGGAAAGACGATGAATCAATAGCGTACGGTAGAAGAGAGTTCCGGCGACGACGGGTTTGGCTTCCGGCGTCTTCTGATGCGATTCCGGCTATATCGACGTGTCCAGAAGCTTTAGAGATGATCGAGTGATGCGTATGGAGGGTTTGATTGAGAGAATTTTGAATTGAAATGGAGAATCGGTGGTTTCGAGAATGTTTTGACGGTTTTGTGGTTTAATCGAATGATATTGAGTCAATTGCTGTAATTGGTAGTCTTAATATTTTTGTTAATGGTAATGAAGTGATTATCCGTTACGAAATCAAACGATTCGGTGATTGAAACTGCATTTACGTTTCAACTGATACTAGGCGCGACCGTGCCCAAACGAGGCGCGACCGTGCCCAAACGAGGCGCGACCGTGCCAAGGCACCGGGCGCAACCGTTCCGAAGCAAGGCGCGCGACCGTGCCATAGCACTTGGCGCGACCGTGCCAGAACGAGGCGAGACCGTGCCTATTAGGGTTTCTTGCTACTTTTCAATATCAGACCTTGTAACTTAGTCTTTTGCCATATTTGTATAATTAGATACTTATGTATTGTTTTAATAGGATATAACCGAGTAAAATTTGCGGATTTGCATTGAAATATAGTATTAAATCGATGGTACGAAAATAAACAAAACAGTGCACTAAAATTGAGTTTGAAATGCATTACATTGAATTGAAAATACGGATACTAAAAATCAGAAATGTTACACCAGTCGTGAACCCTACTCGGGAATCCCAAGCCATGAACGTTACCTGGAAATCCCAAGCAGTGAACCTTACCCGGAAATCCCAAGCGGTGATCCTTACCCGGGATCCCAAGCCATGAACCTTCAGTTTTCACCCCCAAAACCCTAGTTTTGCATTGCGTTCAGATCTGGATTGAGTGATTCGTCAAGTTTGAAACTTTTTATGTTCCAAACGTGTATTTTCCTCTCGTGATTCCAGATCTATAATTTTTTCCTCATTTGGTTCATAAAAACCCAATCTTTTACCAAATATACCGTAAAACCCAATTTAAGGAAAACATAGAAAAATGATAGTTTTCTTACCTCAAATCGACTCTTTCCTTCAGCAACTCTTCACTCGAGCGGTGTAGCAAGGTAGAGGGTCAATCCTCAACTCGATCCAAAGCTTTCTCTCTCAAGAATTGGTATGGAATTTGAACACGGATTATGGAGAGTTTGTGTGTGTGGAGGCTAGGGTTTAAACCCCTCTCCCCTCCCCTTTTCGGCCCATGGAAGCAGCCCAACTAGCGGCCCCCAAGCCCTTATCCTTTTCGCACCCCAATTTCATCTTCATCCCGCTTATTGTTTCGTCGTTATTTTTGGGGTGTTACAAGTCTTGCCCACTTACAAAATGTTTCGCCCTCAAAACCTGTTATAAGTCAAACAATTGAGGGTACGACTCCCTCATTTCCGTCTCTTTCTCCTAAGTTTCAGACCCCTTTCTGTGCTTCCACTGTACCTTGACCAACTGGAAGACTTTATTACGTAGACGTTTCTCCTTTTGGTCAAGGATGGCCACAGGTTCTTCGACATAGTTTAGGTGGTTGTCGACCTCGATGTCGGTAAGTGGTACGTGGGCAGATTCATCCGCCAAACACTTTCTCAAGTGTGATACATGGAACGTAGGATGAATCCCACTTAACTCATCAAGCAACTCCAACCGATAAGCGACTTCACCAACCCGTGCCAATATCCTGAATGGCCCGACAAATCGCGGGCTTAACTTCCCTCTCTTTCTGAATCGTATTATTCCCTTCCAGGGCGATACCTTCAACATTACTATGTCCCCAATATTAAACTCAACAGGCCTTCGTCGCTTATCCACATAGGATTTCTGACGATCTTGGGCGGCCTTCATTCGTGCCTTAATCTAGTCCAACCTTTCTCCCATCTCACCCCAACATACCGGGTCCTGCACCTTCTCCCATACAACATCTCGTAAGGCGACATACCTATTGTCGAGTGATAACTGTTGTTATAGGAGAATTCGGCTAACGGCGGGTGGCTGTCCCAACTACCGCCAAAATCTATAATACAAGCACGGAGCATGTCCTCCAACGTTTGAATGGTCCTTTGGGACTGACCATCCATTTGCGGGTGGTATGTCGTACTGATATTAAGCCTCGTGCCCATCACTTCATGAAATCTTTTCCAGAACCTCGATGTGAATCGTGTGTCCCGGTCAGATACAATCGTCAAAGACATCCCATGCCGTGATACTACTTCATTAATAAATACTTCCGCTAAACTTTTCGACAAGAACGTGTTCCCACTTCCATTCCGGTATATCAAGAGGTTGAATCTTTCCATACGGTTTTTGGTGTTCGGCCTTTACTTGTGAGCAAGTCAAGCACTTGCTTACATACTTCGTCACCTCATGTTTCATTCCCGGCCACCAGTATTCCTTCCTCAGATCTTGGTACATTTTATTGTTGCCGAGATGGATAGAGTAACGAGACTTATGAGCCTCATCCAAGATTTTGGTTCTAAGCTTACCACCCATAGGTATCCACACCCAACCAAAAACATGTCCTAACACCAAGGGTGTTATATTCCAACTTGTCCTGCTATCCCACCATTCTCTCTTTCTTTATATTTTCTTCCTTAAGTTCCTCGTCTTGAGCCTTCTCAATTTCCCTGATCACATCCGATGTTACCACCAACTGGCAAGCTTTTACTCTAATAGGAGTAGGCACGTCCTTTCGGCTTAGAGCATCAGCCACCACATTCGTCTTTCCAGGATGGTATATGATTTTGCAATCATAATCCTTCAAAAGTTCCAACCATCGCCTCTGCCTCATATTCAGCTCCTTTTGTTCGAAGAAGTACTTCAAACTTTTATGATCGAAGTATATGGTAAACTTCACCCCGTAAAGGTAGTGCCTCTAGATTTTCAATGCAAATACAACAACCGCAAGCACCAAATCATGAGTCGGGTAATTGACTTCGTGAACTTTCAACTGTCGTGATGCATACGCGATCACCCTTCCGCGTTGCATCAGCACGCACCCCAATCCCTAACCCGACGCGTCAAAGTATACTACCAAGTCTTCATTGCCTTCAGGGAGGCCCGAGACTGGAGCTTGGGTTAACTTTTCTTTCAACTCCTTAAACGCCTCATCTTGGGTCGAACCCCATTCGTACTTCACCTCCTTCCGTGTCAACTTTGTCAACGACGAAGCTATTTTCGAGAAATCTTGGATGAATCTCCGATAGTGGTCTGCCAATCCCAAGAAACTGTGGATCTCAGTTGGCGTCTTAGGAATGTCCCAATCTCTTACCGTCATTATCTTTGTTGGGTCAACCATAATGCCGTTCGGGTTAATGACGTGACCTAGGAATTGGACTTTCCTAAGCTAGAACGCGCATTTGGAGAACTTAGCATACAACTTCTCCTTCTTTAAAGCTTCCAACACTTCCTTTAAGTGACATGCGATATCACCCTCATTCTTGGAGTGGATGAGGATATCATCGATGAACACAATTACCGATCGGTCCAACATTGGTCGACAGACCCTATTCATCAAATCCATGAACGTTGCGGGGGCGTTTGTCAATCCGAAGGACATTACGCGGAACTCAAAATGTCCATAACGCGTGCGAAATGCGGTTTTCGGTATGTCTTCTTCCCCTACCTTCAACTGATGGTACCAGACCGAAGGTCGATTTTTGAGAACCAACTTGCGCGCTGTAATTGATCGAACAGGTCGTCGATACTTGGTAAAGGGTACTTGTTCTTCACTGTATGTTTGTTCAACTCGCGATAATCAATACACATTCTCATCAAACCATCCTTCTTCTTCACAAACAACACCGAGGCACCCCAAGGTGAGATGCTTGGTTAGATGAATCATTTCTCAAGTAATTCGTCTAATTGTACAATTAGTTCTTTCATTTCTACCGGTGCTAGTCGATATGGAGCCTTAGCCACGGGCTGGGCATCTGGTACTAAGTCGATTCGGAACTCAATCTCTCTATCAGGTAGTATCCCAGACATATCCTCTAGAAACACCTCCGGGTACTCGCGTACCACGGGTACATTGTCCAGTTCCTTCATCTCCTTACACTTGTTAATTACGTACACCAGATAAGCCTCGCATCCGCGCCTTAAGTATTTTGTTGCCTTAATCATCGAGATGACGTTGGGCATCGGGGCGTCACGATCTCCAAAAACCTCGACTTCACTACCATTTGGAGCCTTGACTCGGATTATCTTTCGTTTGCATATAATTTGAGCTTCGTTGGCAGTTAGCCAATCCATACCCAACACGACATCAAACCCTCCCAAAACCATGACAAACAATCTGACGGGGAATCTATGGCCTTCTATTTTTATCGTGGAATTGTCAACTACTTCGGTTACCCTTGCGGTTCTACCCTCAGCGGTTTCTACACTAAAGTCCCTTTCTAGTTTACTGACTAAGTATTTTACCCACTTACAGAAAGTGGCAGATATAAAACTCTTGCTGGAACCCAAATCAAATAACACATAACACAAAATTTTTGTCAAGGATGAACGTACCTGACGCCACATTGGGATCCACCGTCGCCTGTTCCTGCGTCAACGCATACGCTCGAGTTTTCGCTCGGGGCCTCTCCTCTGTCTTTTCCGTTCCTTTACCTTTTCCAGCTTCTCCCATCCTCGGCTTGGTGCATTCTCGACTCATGTGTCCATTCTCCCCACAGTTAAAACACTTGAAGCCTTGAGGGCATTCACGGGAATAATGTCCCGTCTTGCCGCATTTGAAGCACAGATTCGATCCCAGCCGACATTCACCGGCATGCCTTCCCCCACACTTTCCACATACCGTTGTCTCGCCCACCCTGACATGTTTTTCCCGAGCCCCAAACAACTTCCCACCAAATTGCTTGGCAGGGAAACTCAGCTTCTTCTTGGGCTTGTTAATGGAAACGACATTCAGCGCCAGATCATCAAATACCACGCCACTCAGTTCTACCATCGAATCATAGGTAGTAGGGGTGTTTGCCTTAACATAGGTGCGGACCTGGTCCGACAGCCCTTGAATGTAGCAAGCAATCTTCCTCTCTTCAGTCATGATAAGATGTGGCACCAGGCGTGCCAATTCATTGAATCGGGTAGTGTATTGTAGGTGTGTCATGCTTCCGGCTTTAATTTGCAGAAATTCCCTTTCTACTTTCTCGATCTCATTTCACGGGTAAAAGTTCTTTATCACCAGAGTTTTCAAATCATTCCACATCATTGAGTCAACCGCCTCATCCCCCTTCGCCTGGCGTACGCCTTCCTACCAATGAGATGCTTCCTCCCTCAAGGAGTTAGCAGCAAATTTCACAACCTGGTTTGCTCGGCATTCGCTCAGACGAATGGCGGCCTCCATACCGATCACCCAATCAAACGTAGCCACTGCGTCTTTTTTCCCTGTCAGAACTGGCAAGTCACATGCCTTAAAGGACTTGTAGTCGCAACTACGAGCAAGCGGTGCATTGACAGCCTCCTTGTTCGGGGCACCAATTGCCGTACTAGACCTGCCCGCCTCATTAGCCTTCTTCAATGCTTCTGTCAATAGATCTGGCAACGAACCTTCATCAATTCTGTAAATTCGCGTGCGAGGGCCGCTTTCACTTCTGGTTCGAAAGTGAAATGTTGTTCTTCCACATGTGTCTGCTCAGTCCCATGTACACTAACTTCCGGTTCAGTGTGGACACTTCATTCTTCACTGTATTCCTGACGAGCATAAGTCCTACCTCATAAGTCCTACCTCAACACAAGTACGACCACCGGTACGGCCCCCACCACGCCTTCCATTTCCTCTTCTCTCCATTTTGTTCTATAAGACAAGGACTCCAATGTCATCACCTAGTTAACAAAAAGAATTCAACAAATACTGTAAGATGTTAATATACACTGGCCATCGTTAATTAACCATTACACTACCTTTCGATTTCTATTTGACCACCTTTGTGACTTCATTAGCACATTCCTAATCTATTACTTTCTAAGGCATACTACATACACATACCCTACTTTTCATACCTGATGCTGTGGCTAGAGTTACCCGTACTGGCATCCGCTCTCGATCCCATTTACAATTTAAGTTCAGACATTGGGAGTGTCCAAATCTCTCAAACTATTGCTCTGATACCAACTTGTAAGGCCTCACTTGTTAGATTTACTCATTCACAAACAATTCTTAAACTTGAATATCAATTAACACAACGGAAAATTTCATTCAAACATAGTCATATTCGTTGTTCAAAATGCGAAAGCGTAAATTGTCTAAAACATAAACACATCATAACTAAAACATAACTGGATGCCAGTCTTTATGATCAGTCGGGTAACTCTCCTCACTTGCCAAGCATCACCATTCCTCGTCCATACTAGTCCTTAACCTGAATATGAATACTAAAAGTCAGTTACGCTGGTGAGTTCTAGCTTTAACATAAAACATTAACTTCAAATATTTTGCCAAAGACATAACATTTAAACCTCATTAACAAAAGTGTACGTAAAGCATGCAATAACATAACATAACGCATAAGTCAAAAAACATTTTGAATCTGCGCCTTGTCGTAACCGTCAATCCAAACTTCAAGTACTGCATCACAAGGACGACACGTACCAAACTTCTAGCACGATACTCCGAAGAGTAGTCGTACCTAACTTCCAGCACGGTACTCCGAAAAGTAGTCGTACCTAACTTTCAGCATGATGCTCCGAAGAGTAGTCGTACCTAACTTCTAGCACAATTATCCCGTAAGGTAAATCATACCTACTTCAAGCATCACGGTAATCCCCATGGTGACCGTCATCACCCCAGTTGTACAACAGTTGGCCAGCCACAAAGGCCCCTAAAAGGCAAAGGCCCATAACATACATCACATACCCGTAACCTCAATTTCCTAAGAAATAATGGCAGATTCGTTCATTTGTGACTTTCATAAACCTTAATTTCTTTACTTCAAAACTTCAGTTAAAGCATTCGTACGTTTTATTAAAAATCATTCATTCGTAAACACATCGTAAACCTCGTTTGGCAAAACATTTCATAAACACATCGTTCGTAACATTTCCTTTAAAAACATCATTCATAAGCCTCGTTTCATAAAAACATCATAACATCGTTTTATAAAAACTGTCACATCGTTACGTATGCACACCGACCCAAAAACATTATTTAAAACATTTAAAAAAGGGCTTATAGAACTCACCTGAGATGAACACGGTCAAAGGTCTCTAAAAGATCTTCTAACTTGTACGTACACATCCTACTCTTAGCTTCATATACAACTCATTACATTTCATCCCTTCATACCGTGAACCTTAAAAGTACCTGGCTCATTCCTGTGAACCTAGGAGTACACGGCTCCTTAGGTGTACACGGCTCCCACCCGTTAACTTAGGTGTTCACGTTTCAAGGGGAGTTCTCGGTAGGCTAACCCGTGAACTTAGGCCCGAGAATCCCAGCCGTGATACCTACTCGGGATCCCAGCCGTGAACCCTACTCGGGAATCCCAAGCCGTGAACTTTACCCGGAAATCCCAAGCCGTGATCCTTACCCGGGATCCCAAGCCGTGAACCTTCAGTTTTCACCCCTAAAACCCTAGTTTTGCATGCGTTTAGATCTGGATTGAGTGATTCATCAAGTTTGGAACTTTTTACGTTCCAAACGTGTATTTTCCTCTCGTGATTCCATATCTATAATTTTTTCCTCATTTGGTTCATAAAAACCCAATCTTTTACCTAAAATACCCGTAAAACCCATTTCAAGGAATACATAGAAAAATGAGATTTTCTTACCTCAAATCGACTCTTTCCTTCAGCAACTCTTCACTCGAGCGGTGTAGCAAGGTAGAGGGCCGATCCTCAACTCGATCCAAAGCTTTCTCTCTCTACGGTTTCTCTCTCTAGAATTGGTATGGAGTTTGCACAAGGATTATGGAGAGTTTGTGTGTGTGGAGGCTAGGGTTTAAACCCCTCTCCCCTCCCTTTCTTGGCCCAACTAGCGGCCCCTAAGCCCTTATCTTTTTCGCACCCCAATTTCATCTTCATCCCGCTTATTGTTTCGTCGTTATTTTTGGGGTGTTACACATACCAGTAGTCATTCTTCGGTGTTACCCTTTTTTGGTATCCTGAAATAACAATCGATCTTTACAAAAATGTTAGTACTATTTTGATTTCATATGAAACACCAAACACTTTTCAGAATTTCCAAATATATTTTGTGCAAATGCAATTATAATGTAATAACCTAAACAATTTTGCATCCCAATTACTGAATATTAACCACGTTGTCTTTCTTATGAACATTGTAAGTTTCTGTAATGAAAACAAAATTATTAACAAAACAAACGATATGATTAACCAAATTTTTTTTGAAATCAAGATCAAAAATTGAAATCCCCTTCAATTTTTTATACGGTTCCCTTTAAAATTTCATTTTAAAATCTTCCAAAACTAGATTAACACTAGAGTTAATGTCAAAACCCTAATTACTTCATCCATGTTCGTCAATGAAGAAAACTAACCTGAAATCGAAGTTAACACTAACTGTTCTTCTTTTGCATCCAATAATATCTTCTTATCCTTAAATGAAGGCCTTGATGTTCACAAAGTGTGTATTTTTCTCCAACCGTCACTTCAAAGATCTCTAGATGAAGATTTTGTTGAACATTATATGTTTGAATATATTAGGAAGAGATGGAGAGATGAAGAGACGTTTGCTTTTCTCCATGTTTAAGAAATCTTTTCCCAATGTAAAAATTACATCGGCCCATTTAACCTTATTGCCGTTTTTGTACTTTTTCAGCTTCAATTAATTTATAATCAAATATATTAATCAAATTTTTAATCTTAACCTTTCATTATTTTTTTTCTATGGCTACAATAGAGTTTTCAAGGTTTACATAACTAACCCAAGTTTTTATAATATCCATTCCCTATATGTATATATATAGGGGAGGGTTATTCTACAAAGGTAAAAAGGTGTAAAAAGTCGTTAAAAAACCCCACCACGACCACCCCCCAAATGCCTAAAACCCCCATCCCATCCCGAAAAACCTAAACCCTCCAAAAAAAAAACCTAAATCCTAACAAAAAACCTTAAAAATCTAAAAAAGTTATCAAAAAACACCACCACCACCCCCCAAAAGCCTAACCCCCAACCCAACCCCCCCCTCCAAAAAATAAACCTAACCCCCACCCCCAAAAAGCCTAGACCCTAAAAGCTAAACCCTAAGGCAAAAACTAAACCCTACAAGCTAAGATCGTAGATTTCGACGAGACGGTTCCAACGCCGCCGAAATGAATAAAATCAGAGTTCGTATGAGCCGGTTATGAGCGTTTTAAAAGACTTTTTACAGTTTTTAGACTTTGTAGCGGATCCCTATACTATATATATATATATATATATATATAGATTTATATATATATAGGTATAAGGTATGGATCAAATGTAAACTACATTTTCATATGTAAACCATTTAACCCAATAAGAAAAATACACCTCATAATTATTTTTTAATTATTAAAAGAGTATTTTGGTAATCGTAACATTCTCACCATTTTTTTAATATTTAAAGGTTCCATCTAATCAACTTTCCCCCTTATTTTTTGAATGTTAATAACTTTTTTATACAATCCTATTTTTTTTATAAAAATTACACCAATAATTAGAGTGTTTTTTATCTTTAATTTAAGTATAGTATTACTATATAAATTTTTATTTACTTTTAACGTTTGTAGCTACATAAGTGTAAGAAACAATTACATATATGTAATATAAATATTAATTTATATGTTCAATATTTCACATTTTGTAAAAATATTCCCCATATTTTTTAGAATACTAATAACTTTTTGTACAGTGTTTTTGTTTATACTATCTAATATGTAAAATTACATATATCGAAATATAAATAATTACATATGATAATTACATACTCCACCCATTTTTTTTATAAAAGATTCCATTTACTCAAATTTTCCTCTATTTTTTTAAAAATATTCCCCTAATTTTTATTACATTAATAAATTTTTTAAACAATTTTATTTTTTTAAAGTCTGTTATTATATATGTAATATAGAAACAAATATAATTATTCAAAATCCCCTCTTTTTTAGAACGTTAATAACATTTTTATACAATGTTATTTTTTTTATAAAAATTAAACCATTAAATAGTGTTTCTTCTATCTTTAATTCTATTATACTCTTGCTATATAAACTTTTAACGTCTTTATTACATATATGTAAGAAACAATTAAGTATAGTCTTGCTATAATTTTTTTTAATGTCTGTTAAATCGTGTATTTAGATAATAGCAATGTATATTCAACAACAATTTGTTTTATTACAAAATAAATGTAAGAGATTAACATTTACATTAAATGAAAACAATTACATATATGTAATACACAATCACATACATATATAATATAAACTTATATGTAATTGTTTATATTACATATCTGTAGTAAGATATTACATATATGTATTATCATATTACATATATGTAATATCATGTTATTTTACATATAAGTAAAATCTTATAACATATATGTAATAGCTAGTAACATATTACAAAATTAGTAACCATATTTCATAGAACCAGTTTTACAAAACAATTTACAAAATCAATACACTTTATATATGCATAGTCAATGTTTAAAAGATCAAAGTTTTCATATAAACTTTGCATATAAATGTTTAAAAGATTTAAATGCATGTGAATTAAGGGTTAAAAGACATAATCTTTTGGCTCAAATATAAATAAATAAGTGTTGTTGTATGCAACATATACAAATAACTCATTTTATTTGTTATTTTTAAACAATGATTTCGCTTGTAATAAAAAATTATACATCAAAAGATTAGGGTTTTGAAATGAAAATAATTTATTTTTATTAAAAAAATAGCGACATATGTACTATTTTATCTTTTAATTTTTTAATTAAATATTTAGCGACAAATATAACTATTTTTTTTTAAATATACGTCAATGAAAGTATGAATAGGTTTAATTATTAAAAAAACCAACGACGTATATTCTATTTTATCTTTTAATTTTTTAATTAAATATTTAGCGAAAAATATAACCATTTTTTTGTTTTTATTATGTCAATGAAAGTAGTGTAAGGTCCAAACCGACATCCTACAGTTAGTTCTCGTCACTAGGTATTCTCTTTAAAAGTACTCATTTTCATATAGAAAAATACAGCGGAATTATTTCTAAAAATAATAATAATCTTTTGTACATATTATCACTAATAACTTTACCTCACAAATGCTTGCACACCAATCCGAGTAGCACTGCTCCCAAGCCAAGATACGCCATCCCCGAAGCTCACGTGCAAAACAATATAACGTACACACAAAGTCAGTTACGCTGAGTGAGTTCTAATAGTTTGTTTAATAAGAAATTGTCTCGTTCCAAATGTTATTTATATCAATTCAGGACATTTCTGTCATATGTAAAAATGGTTTGTCATTTAAGACATATAGATTTCCCCTGTTATCTTACAGCATCCTATAAGAGTTCACCACCCTAGACTTAACCCACAATTATAACCCAGTAAGTCTCTCCGACATGGATCGAGCTTACTACCCTGATAATTCAAAATCTATCACATGTATTAACCATACTCTGGTTATCTCAACCAACCTCTAGACACCGACTTAACCAGCCCTAACCAAGACTCTCACAAGCCAACTGACACAACAATTGCAAACACGATGTCCTCATCCTGATACAACGGTCACTCCAACTCTACGCACCACATTAATATCATTTACACACCACATCAATGTTATCTCATACGCAATAAATATAACTCAACACTTGTATGCAATTCAACACATATATACACACATACCTTATCACTGCACCCTCGTCAAGGTACCCTAGTCAGGGCGTTTATCACACCCCGAGCTCATTACTGACCTGCTCAGAATTGCCACCTTTGGTGACCTCCCGAAGGACTTCGTCCTTCACAATCCCGTTTGCCGTGTCATAGAGACAATGATGGAAACACAATACCAGCCATGCCATAAGGACAACGACACAAAACATACAACATCAAGCATATAAGCCACAACAGTCTACTAGAATTTACATGACTCATTAATTACACATGCACCCTACATATAGCACTAGAATTTACATGACTCGTCAAGGCGTTCGTCACACCCCAAGCTCATTATTGACCTGCTCAGAATTGCCACCTTTGGTGACCTCCCGAAGTACTTCGTCATTCATAATCCCGTTTGCCGTGTCATAGAGACAATGATGGAAACACAATACCCGCCGTGCCACAAGGACAACGACACAAAACATACAACATCAAGCACATAAGCGCAACAGTCTACTAGAATTTACATGACTCATTAATTACACCTGCACCCTACACATAGCACTAGGATAATGTATCCTACACGTAATCATAAGTGTTTAGCTTATATCCCGACTCACCCCGACTAACTCATAACACAATACACCACTATTATAGCAGCACACATCCAAATACTATGTCCCGTTACCTAAGCACATACCATGTATGTGCAAACCCAACAACACCTCCTAGTCGTACCCGTACGACATGCAAATACAATCCCGACTCACCCTTACTAGATCACTATACATCGTGCCACCAATAGTTCCATAACCAGCCCACCCACTCTAGGTACAAGACCTGCACTCTTAGTCTCGTATTTAGATATTCAAATACATAGCTCATTAATTTAAAACTCAAAACTTGTAATACGTTTAGTTTCACAAACATGTTTGCTCACACACTCTAAGGGCCCCACGTAGAACCTTAGTCAAATTATTATACAAATAGCCCATAAACACTTCTAAATCACATCGTGACTTGTGTCACGTTTAGTTAATATCATATAATGCATGAGTATGTACAGCCCCAAAACGTTTAAAACATTTAAAAGAGGGGATTAGAAACTCACTGTTACGAAGATCTAACTTCGGCACTGTAATGGTCTCCTCGCACGAAACCCGAACCTGTCAACGTATGATCACATAGTCAGAGTACATCCTAAACACGGGTCAGCTACGTAAAAATATAAATGATCCTGGCATTCGTCTCGTCCGCTCGTCCCTTCGTCCACGCAAAAACCCTAGTCCACGTGTCCTCTTAAACTGGGTTATCCTGGGCCCATTTAGAACCCGCATGCATGGAACTAGTCAGGACCTTACATCATCTACTGCGTATTGGGGTCGAAAGACTGGAAACTGGACTTCTCTACGTGAATCGGGGCTCGGGAACCGAGGTCAGAGCTTAACTATGTGAAATGGAAGGTGTTTATGTGTGTAGGGATGTTTCAAAAGTTAATTCCCAGCCTTTCTATTTATAGGCATATATTGGACCCGTAGCGGACCGCTATGACAATGGGTGGCGGTCCGCCACCCCTTTGAGGCGGCTTATTTGGGATTGGGGCACAGGTAGCGGACCGCTATGCTTCATTATGGCGGACCGCTAAGGATTATTGCGGCTAACGGACCGCTAGCGACCAGGTGACGATCCGCAACCTGTCTTCCACGCGTCCAATGTCAACGATTAGTCATCCAACACGTGGCATCTCCTGATCCGTCCCTTGCGCCCTACGTAGCGGATCGCTAACCCTTCTGGCGACGGTCCGCCACCTGTCGAACTCTCACAATTATCATTATCAGCCCTTGGACTTTAAATCAAATGCAACTCAACCCCTGGTGCCTTCATATATTTACAATTTAACCCCCTATGATTTTATGAAATGGTCAATTTAGTCCTTTTAGTATCTATATATTGAAAATTGGGGTGTTACACATACTCAAGCCCATACTTTTTAATGTGAATCAACATGTTAGATATTTAATTTTTGGTTAACGGGAAAATAATAACATATATTATTATGTATGATAAAAAAATTAATTTCGCGGGTTTTCTCAACTGAATTGGGTTTTTCACGCTATACTTTACCTATATATATATATATATATATATATATATATATATATATATATATATATATATATATATATATATATATATATATATATATATATATATATGGTTGAGTTGATGAGAAAACTCCCCTTCCTGAGAAAACTCACGAAAACCAACCCAAACGAACTCCGATGGAACTCATTCCAGCGGCGTTAGAACCGGCTCGTCAAACCCTAAAGCTAAACCATAAAAGCTAAACATTAAAAGCTAAACCCCAACCCTAACCCCAGAAACCTAAAACTCTCACACCCACCCCACAAAAACCTAACCCCCCAAAAAAAACCTAAACCCCTACCCCACCCCTAAAAACCTAAACGTCGAGCCGGTTCCAACGCCGCCAAAATGGGTTCATTCGGAGTTCTTTTGGGTCGGTTTTCGCGTGTTTTCTCACGAATAAAGAGTTTTCTCATGATACTTCCCCTATATATATATCTATACTATATAATAAATAAAGGTTTTTCATACCACGTGTCACTTCTACATTCATTCTCATTATTTTTTTCCTGACTCTCTCTCTTATTAAATACATTTCTATTTTTAATAGTGATATATTTTTAAAGAAATATTAATCTATACACTATATTAATGAATAAATCTTCTCATGGATTTTGACGAGTGTGTGTTTTAACAGATTATATTGTATTTCACGGGTTTGTTCAACCTGTGTAAAACACATGTTTTAAAAAAAATTATTACTTAATATATAATATTATTTTTATTCAAGCCGTGTAATACACGAGATTTTAACCTAGTATACTATATATAATATAGATATTAGAGAGGAAATAAGGTAATTTGCTATAAAAGTCTTAATTTTAAGACTTGTACCATAAATTAAACATAATGTACAAATGTTCAAACATGGAAAACACACTTTAATGGAATCTGATGAAGAGCTAGACTTTGAAATTGAAACCCTAATCCCACATTTCAAGTTTCAAACGCAGCCGTCTCTCTCTGTAAGGCCTAAGGGGGTGTTTGGGATTACTTTTCAAAACAACTTATTTACTTATTATCTTTTGAAATAAGGTAATAAGTTATAAGTTTATTTGGTAAATTCAAAATAAGATGGAAGATGTGAGAAGGAGAAGTTAAAATTCAAAAGTAAGAAATTCTTACTTTTGATGAAAAAGTCAAAAGTAGCTTAAATAAGTAATCCCAAACACCCCCTAGATGAAAGCTTCGATTCCGACGATGGTCTTGTAGGGTGAACAACAACGACTACCCTCCTCTGTTGCCTCCGGCGATGGCGGTTCTTAGTGGTGGCAGTTCTTGGCGAAACTCGAGCTGGATGGCGTTGGTGATGCCATCTAAGTGTGGCAACTGCCGTGGGAAGGACCGATCTGTGAGTAAATTTAGGGATCTTATGCATCGCTTATTCTTTTTTGTTACAAAATCTTAACCTAAATCGAGGGTTTTGATGTTCTATTGATTAATTTTTGTAGAAGGAAGAAAAAATTGAAATAGATCTGATGGTGATAAAGTTCCGCTTTCTTGATTTCTGTATGATGCTCTTGCTATGTGACTTTGAGATTTTCGGATCCTAATGGACATCTTAACTGCCTTGCATCTTCTGCTCAGAAGGCACAGATATATGTTTTAAAATTAAATTGGTCGATGTTAAAAGTTTTAAAGATGATGATGAAGATGATTTTATATTCTAATGAATCTCTCTGTTTTACATACCAAAATTGATTTGCTACACCTTCAGTTTTGTACATCAACATTAGGATCAAAAAGATGAGTGTAGTTATCGCAATTAGTGACATTTTTTCAGATCCAGAGGCTGAGACGTCGGAATTATGGAATTGTGTTTGGAAGAAGAGGGGCTTGTTGGGTTATTTACGGTAGTACCCTAATGCTCAACTTAGAGGGGATGTTGATGGTCAGATTGTTAAGATCAGAAGGGGTAATTTGATTATTATTCTCTCCTTATAATATGCACATTTTTTAATTTAAAGTACAAGTCATTATGCATTGTGTACAAGTTCATTTCCAGTCAATCAATGTATGTTCATAATTTATAATGCTTAGATGGTTAGATTATTTGATCAATTGTTGAAATTTTCAATTTGAATATCAATTGGGCCATAATGTATAGATCCACAATTGGTTTATCGTTGTTCTGTAGTTTATGTTGTCGTGGATGTACTTTGGTGGTAGATTCGATTATGGTACCTTGACGATTGGATTTTTTTGCTCTATTCATTGGCTAGGTGATGCGATCGAATCAGTTATCGAATCTAAAACTATATCCTATCTCATCAGCATGTTTTAAATCTTACTTTTTATTTCAAATACTATGCCCTCCGCGTTATTGATGTATGTAGGTAACCGTGTTTCAAATTGGTGATGGGTTAGTGTACACTAACTTAATGTCAGTCTTAGCTTAATAACACTTTAAGTTGCCTAAAGCTTGAATCTTTTTGGATATAATAATATGAATATGATGTGTGTGTAATTCGAATTGCAGGTGTAGAGTGTCCATTTTATGCAGGTTGTTGTACTCTATTCTTTATTTTACCTTTTTTGTTGTTTGAAAATAACTGTTTTTTTGTTGGGTTGAAGCGAGAAGAAAGATTCAAATTGTAGCTCTCCTACAACCTTTATGAATATGTTGAATTTAGGGTCTGAAAGGCTAAAGCTAAAGATTTAGTAGTTTTAGACATCATGTTTATGTATATTCATCCCAAAATAAAAGGACTTTTGTGTTCTGTGTTTGAAATTTTGAATGCAAGTAAATCTTTTTATGAAAAGTTTTCTGTTTTGGGTATGTTCGATCGGTGCCCTTAAAAAGCACTTTAATGTCAAAGTTTGATGAAGTGACTCAATTCCTCTGTCAAGTTCTAACATCATGTAACATCCCGAAATTTGTGTCAAACACGAAAGACGGGTGTCGGGGTAATTAAATAGGAGATTTGAATAAAGGAATAATGGGCTCAAGGGGAGATGGGCATTGGGCCGGGCTATGACAACACATGGGTGGGGTGTAGGGTAAAACCCTAGCCACCCTTTCACCCCCACATCTTAGAGAGAGAAAGCTCCAAGATCACCATTGTTGACCTTCATCTCGTGCCAAGCTTCATTGCTGGAGGTTGATAGAGGTTGGAGAAGTGGGAATCAAGCATCAACAGGTAACAAACGACCTCAGATCTGAGTTTCTGTTTCAAAATGGGTTTTAGGGTTTTCATGGGTTTTAAAGATAAAGATCGGATTTTTACGTATAAGAAGGGAAATAAAGTGTCGATCTAGCTTCATGGAAGCTAGATCGATGTTTTGGACGTAAAAGATTTGAGTTTTGGGTCAAAAACAAATCTGTTTGAAGATGAAGTTCTTGAGCCGACTCTCAAGAGTCGACACCTGCAAAAAGTCGACTCTCGGCGAGGAAGAAGAAGAAGTGAGAGCAGACTCTCAGAGAGTCGACCCTTAAAGAGTCGACCATCAGAGAGTCGACCCTTAGAGAGCCCACCATCAGAGAGTCGACCCTCAGAGAGCCAACCATCAGAGAGTCGACCCTCCTAACACAAGTCCTGAACGCAAGTTCAGGCGACACTCAAGTGTCACAGACGATACACTCGGGCGACACTCAAATGTTTCGGGCAATATTCCCAGCCGACTCTCAAGACAGTTAAAGGAAGGTAGTCTATGTCCTAACATAGAACATAGAAAATAATGCCTTAGTACAGACAATAGATAGTAAATGCTTTTGCATAAAAGTACATTGTACATGCTTTAGCATAGACAGTAGACAGTATGTGCTTTAAAGTAGGGACTCTGAACTTTGATGCAAGTGTTACTCCTGGTAGGAAATGTTCAGAAACCGAATAGTAAAGTAAAATCGTAATTACATACCGGTCTCTGTAATTAGTAGTTTACATTACTCAAGGAGTTCTAAATTATTACCTACCATGATAACACGAGCGTTCTTTGTTCGTAGTAGACACTAATGGCTAGAGGAAAGAGAGGTGGTCACAATAGGGGTCGTACTGGTCGTCGAGGCCGACCGCCAGGTAACCGAACACGATATGAGGAAAGTGAACACTCCTGCAACGACACTAAATCAGTGCACGAGGAGCATAATGATAGTGGGAACCATGTGTCGGTTCATGATGATGCTCATAACGAGGATCTAGAGCTGGAACCAGTTGTGAAAGAAGCTTTCACAGCGGAGGTCACTTCAATCGTGAAGAAAGTCCAACAGGAAGCACTGGGCGAGGCCCTTAAAGCGTTTTGTATAGAGAGGAAAGAGAAGAAAGAGGAAAGCAGCAAGAGAAATGAAGTCACTGACAGTGACGATTCTGATTATGAATTGGCAACTCGAGGTTGCAATTATAAGTCCTTTCGGCGGTGTGAACCTCCCGAAGTATTATGGAGGGAAAGATGCTGTTGGCACTTTAGAGTGGATAGAGAGGATGAATGGTGTGATCAGTATTAGTTAGTGTCGTGATGATCAAGCGGTCAAGTTTGTCGCTCACTCATTCACTAATGAGGCTTTGAGTTGGTGGAGGTCCATTGAGAGGACCAAATCTTCTACTGATATGAAAAAGATGAAATGGGATGACATGAAGAAGCTGCTAATCACCAAGTTATGTCCATATAACGAGATTGACAGAGTTGAGAGAGTTTCTAGGGCTTTATGCTGGTAGTATGACTCATCGCCAGTACACCTCCAAGTACCATGAGTTGGCTCAGTTATTTCCACATGTGGTGGATACTGAGGAGAAGAGGATCAAGTATTACATCAAAGGATTACCACAGAGGGTTCGTGTTCACGTTAAATCAAATGCCTGGGTTACCACCTGACCGGGAGATAGAGTTTCAGATAGACTTAGTGCCAGGTGCCCAGCCTGTGGCTAAAGCACCGTACCGACTTGCGCCTGTGGAGATGAAAGAGCTAACGATTCAGTTGGAAGAGCTTTTAGATTGAGGTTTTATCAGACCGAGCATTTCTCCTTGGGGTGCTCCGGTTCTGTTTATTAAGAAGAAAGATGGTGCCATGAGAATGTTTATCGACTATAGAGAGTTGAATAAGCGTACAGTAAAGAACAAATATCCGCTACCAAGGATCGATGATCTGTTTGACCAGCTGCAAGGTGCTAAATGGTTCTCCAAGCTCGATCTGTGGTCGGGATATGATCAGCTAAAGGTAAGAGAAGAGGACATACCAAAAACGGCGTTTCGCACGCTGTATGGGCATTACGAATTCCGCGTGATGTCTTTTGGCTTGACGAACGCTCCCGCAGCATTCATGAGTATGATGAACCAGGTGTGAGACCAATGCTAGATAGGTCAGTGATAGTGTTTATAGACGACATACTAATTTATTCAAAAAGTGAAGGCGATGATGCTTGTCATCTACAAGAGGTATTAGAGACGCTACAGAAAAAAAGTTGAATGCCAAGTTCTCTAAATGCGCGTTCTGGCTTAAGGAACTCCAATTATTAGGTCACGTTATCAACGCAAACGGCATTATGGTTGACCCGGCTATGATAGTGGCAGTAAAGGAATGGGAAACCCCGAAGACGCCTACTAAGATTCAGAATTATCTAGGATTGTCAGGTTACTATCGGAGGTTCATTCAGGACTTCTCGAAAATAGCTTCGCCTCTTACAAAGTTGACACGCAAGGAAGTAAAGTATGAATGGGGTCAGGCACAATCTGAAGCATTTGAAGAGTTAAAGAAGAAGTTGATCCAAGCCCTAGTGTTGGCACTACCCGACTGTAACGAGGACCTGGTGGTATCTCCGACGCTTCGGGTTAAGGGTTTGGGTGCGTATTGATCCAGAGGGAAAAGGTGATCGCATATACGTCAAGATAGTTAAAGGTTCACGAGGTCAACTACCCGGCTCACGATTTAGAGCTCGCGGCAGTTGTCTTCGCGTTAAAGATTTGGAGGCATTACTATTACGGGGTGAAATGCACAATTTATTCGGATCACAAAAGCTTGAAGTATTTATTCTAACAGAAAGACTTGAATATGCGACAAAGACGGTGGTTGAAATTGATAAAGGATTATGACTGTGAAATTCTATACCACTCAGGAAAGACGAATGTGGTTGCCGACGCCCTAAGTCGAAAGGAGAATCAGCTACCTATTAGGGTGAAAGCGTACAAGTTGGTAATAACACCAGATTTTTTGACAGAGCTAGAGAAAGCTCAGACAAAAGCGTTAAAGGAAGAGAACATAAAAAGGGAACGAATGGTCGGATAGTAGGAAAAGTTGGAAACAAACACGTATGGAGTAAGGACCTAATGCGGTCGTATGTGGGTACCAAAGGGTGGCGAGCTTAGGGCTAAAGTACTTGACGAGACCCATAAGTCTCGATATTCCATCCACCCGGGAACCACAAAAATGTACCAAGATTTGAAGAAAGAGTATTGGTGACCTAACATGAAGAATGATGTGACAGAATATGTGAGTAAGTGTCTGACTTGCGCACAGGTTAAATCCGAACATCAGAAACCATACGAGAAGATCCAGCCTCTGGAAATACCTGAATGGAAGTGGGAGAGCATTACCATGGACTTTATTACAAAGTTGCCTCGCACGGCTAAGGGCCATGATACGATATGGGTATTAGTGGATCGTCTGAAAAAGAATGCACATTTCTTACCGATCAGAGAGACGTATTCATCTGAGAACCTGGTAGAGGTATTTATCAATGACATTATAGCTTGGCATGGGGTGTCGATTGTATCTGATCGGGACACCCGATTCACATCAAGATTCCGGAAAAAGATTTCATGAGTCGATGGGTACAAGATTGAACATCAGCACGGCGTATCACCCACACACGGAGGGTCAGTCTGAGTGGATGATAAGCCCTAAATTATACATGTTTTTCATGCATAATAATCCCCATATTATGGTACTAATTGAATTAATAACCTTGTAATTGATACTTAAAACGTTAATATTTCATAATTGCAGGATATTCAGTGTCCTGAGATAAAAAAGCTAAAACAGTCAAAAACACTAAGAAATCAAGCCTTTTGGAAGATCATTCAGGAGCTTTGAGCCCCAAGAAGTCAACCAGGGTCATCAAAAGTCAAACCAGCAGCTAAAAGACGAAGCATGGAGCAGGAAAGGGGATGCACCACGACCATGAAATGCCTTCCCTTGCTCCCCAAGGCCTAGTACACTGTCCTGTGTACCCTGTTTGATTCCCGAGGTGTTTGCACGCCCATGCAATCCAATGCACATCCGTGCATTGCTCATTTTGAGGCCTATAAATAGTTGGCTTGAGTTTTTCATTCCACACACCCTACCAGACATTATTATAGCTCAAGATAGTCCGTTTCTATAGTTTAGAGTAGAGAGTAGAGAGTATAGAGGCTCCTCATCTTTGTCTGCAATAGGGGAGCCTACGAAACTCAGTGTAACGCTAGTTAGTATGACCATTCGTGGCTAAACTCTTTGTATTGATAGGGTGACGATGAAGTTTGGTGTATGTTAATGTTTAACGTATTAATCTAGTGGTATGTTTATGTCTTTAGTTATTCGCTCTTAAAACCACCTTCTAGGTGGGCTTTTTATTATTATTATCTAAACTCGTGTTTACATTTGTGAGTGTTCTTGATTTTAAAGTGTAAGTGTGTAAAACCTTTTTAATCAAACTTCTCTTGAAACTTATATGTCTTTATACAAGCAGATTTTGATAAGCCAATGCTTGGTTAATATTGATAAGGTCGTACGTCTTTATACGAACTTATTATGAGACCAAGAATTGGTGAACTCACGTTGGGAACGATACGTCTTTATACATGGTCCCATTGTTACACTGCCTCCCGATGAACAAAGTCTAATCACTCTTTTAATAATAATAACTAAGCACTTAAGTTTGATGTCCTAAACCAACTCGGAGTTAACACCAAAGAGTTGAGGGTAACGATATCCCTAGCTGGGAGTCCTACCATTTTATTATTAAAGAATATAATTCGTGAACCAAATGTCGTGAGAATGAGGCTCTAGCGGTGTCCCGGGTCACATATTTGTATTAGTAATATCACCGGATTAGTCAACTTAACGTTATCATATACCAAGCGGATTCAAAGCCCAAAGCAATACTCTTCGTGACCTGATCATCCTCAAGGTATTTACTTTACTGTTCTTTACTACTCCGTTATTTACATTTTCTACTACACACTTCACGCACATTTTTACTTTTATGTTATTTACTTTACGTCATTTACTTTTCTGCTTCACAAGCACACAACAACCACTCGCTAATTAAAACGGTTAAACGATAACAAACGTTGGGTATTGGAACTCGACTGTCTCCATTGGTTCGATACTTGGTTCTTACCTAAACTATATTACGCCGCGATATGTATACTTGCCTATTGTATATGTTTTGAGTTTGTGTATTTATCATTTTAATTATAAATTTAAAACCTGACTCGTGAAATCAACCGAACAAATATATATTTATATACATTTTATCTATATACTAAACACGACACAACGGTGGACCATCCAAATGTTGGAGGATATGCTCCACGCGTGCATTATAGATTTTGGTGACAGTTGGGATAGTCACCTACCCCTGGCAGAATTCTCCTACAACAACAGCTACCGCACCACTATTAATATTCCGCCTTACGAAATGTTGTACGGTAGAAGATGTCGAACAACCGTAGTCTGTTGGGGGGAAATAGGGTAGAAAGAGCTGAGAAGTTTAGAGGTAGTCACGACGACCTCGGTGAAGTTTGATCAGATTAAGGCTCGAATGAAAGCATCACAAGATCGTAAGAAGTCTTACGCAGACAAGAGACGAAGACCTATAGAGTTCAATGTCGGGGATCATGTACTGTTGAAGGTATCTCCCTGGAAAGGGATAATTCGGTTTAGGAAAAGGGGGAAATTAAGTCCGAGGTTTGTCGGACCTTTCAAGATATTGGCAAGGGTCGGTGAAGTTGCTTACCGATTAGATCTACCTGATTAATTGAGTGGAATCCACCCTACCTTCCACGTGTCACACTTGTGTTAATATGCGTTATTTGTCTATATGAAAGTTTATGTGATTACATTTCTATTTTGTGTAATAGTGTAATTGCATTGCATAGTAGTTGGATAGTAAAAAGTCCTGCAGACATGCTAAAGTAGAAGTCTCACCCTGAGGTGTGAGCAATGCAAAAGGAGTCTTACACTGACGTGTAAGTAATGCTAAAGGAGTCTTACCCTGAGGTGTAAGCAATGCTAAAGGAGTCTTACACAGAAGTGCAAGCGAGAAAGAAAGTCTAACCCTGAGGTGTGGGCAACGCTAAAGTAAAAGTCTTACCCTGAGGTGTAAGCGAGAAAGGGATGTGGTCCTTGGACCATGATCCATATGTAATAGATAAAGTATGTTAAAGTCACTTGTCCTGTACAAGTGAAACGATAGTCAGACAAAGTACAGGAGGACACCCTAGCGGGTTTCCTCAAAGCTAAAGTTTGATCAAAAGACAGTAATGTCACAATTTTATAACTGTAACGTTGTAAAGTTTTAAAGTAAAGTTAAAGTGTTTTAAAGAAAGAGAATGTAAAGCTTATTTTATCTTATTAAAACTAAGTTACCAAAAGAAAATTTACAGTTTAATGTAAAGATAGAACTCATCAGCGTTAGCTGACTTTTTGTATGCATGACATGTAGTAAAGGTAAAGCAAAGGCAAAATAGTGGAGCCATGAGGGCTTGATGGCATGGACATCGGGTTGCTGCGCTAAAGACTGACATTTCCTTTTCCCGATAGTTTATGTTCAAACAATGTTTCAATGTTTTGCATTATGAATGATTTGAGTTTAAGATTTCCGCTGTATTAGATTTTGATTTATGGTTTAAGAACTATGTTATTATGTTTTGTGTCAACTATGGGATGTACCCGGTTTGTGGCGTTTCACAACATGAATTTGAAAACTAACCGGTGGTTTGGTATGAAGAGAGTTATGCATGCAGTCCAGCAACTAACATCTTCACACCTACCGTTTGTTAAAATGCTTGACAGAGAAGTGTGGTCTTAGAATATTCTATTTTCTCCATTATGCTATGTGCCAAGCCTCTAAAATAGTTGTGTATCTTTAAAGGATTCAATTTTTTTATTAAAAAGCTAGAACTTGGGGGTTCTTATAGATCTAATTCATTGAATTTGACATTACTGTTCTTACACCTTCCTTTTGGTTCAGTTTCTTTTGAAAGGAGTCTAATTTTATTATATGGCTCGATGCTCAAAATAGTCCTTATTCAATCACTTGACATGATCAGCATGTACTAAAGACCAAATGCAAGTCAATGCCCTTATGGTCAGTTGGTCATTAGTGTTTGATTATCTATGTATTAATGTAGTTGTTAATAATAATTATTATATTATCGAATGTTTTATGTTTTAAGCTACTTATGCATGTATTTCTATTTAATCATATTCACTAATTAATCGTCTCTCTTGCTACTAGGTATATGGATGGCAACAACTTACATCAACAGACGAGAAAATCGTGGTAGTTAACTTCTTCCTTATCATCCTCACTCTGAATATAAAATCGGTCGTGCCATTGATTCTATGATGGTAAGTTTTCTAAAATATTTTATAAATTTTGTTTCAACCCTTTACGGTATTCCTTGGTTTTCCCTTATAATAAAATAGCCTTGCACAATATTACTAAAGAGTTCATACTCGAAAGCATGTAACAAATATGATAGCCTTCCCTTATAATAAAATAGCCTTGCACAATACACGAGGACTGTGCCTTATATATAATGGATATGATACGTTTGACCCGTTCATTATTTTTTATAATAAATTACATTTCAAGTGCCTTCATTGTTTTCTGTTAGTTTTTATGTGGATCTGACCCGTTCATTTTTTTTCAAGTAAAATGCATTTTGGGTGTTATTTACCGTGTTCATTTTTTTTAAGTATTTTTTCTTGGTGGATCATTTGTTACAGGTAAGCGGCGATGACGTAATTTTGTTTTTGTTGGCTATCAAATTGATTATTGGATCCAACCCAAAACTTTTATCATAACTAAAAACAAAAACAAATTGACACAGGCTGTTGAAGTGAGTGGCGGCTCAACCGTTTTGGGGGGCCAAAGCGAACATAAAATTCGAGTCCCCTTCTAAAGATAATGTTATAAACCCTCCTCCTTTATCCGGGCTTGAGACCGGCAATAATAAACTTACAAGTTTATAGGTGGCGGAGTTAAAAAATATTTTTTTTTTAATTTTAAAAACATTTTGTATGTGTATAAGTATGTTTAGATTAAATTTATTTGAATTGGTTATTGATTGATGACTATGGAATAATAGTTTATGAAGAATTGTATCAACTCTGGTAAAATTGAGTTAAGTCACGAATCTTAAATTTTTCACAGCGATTTCCTTTGAGAAGCTCGCTAAGGTAACAAAACCTAAACACATATGAATCTAATCGATTTCTATGCCTTGATTGTGAATGAATATCTGAATTGGTTATTGATTGATGATTAGATAGTGCAAGGGATGTATAGGAATGTGTATCATTTTATAGTAATCAACTAACTTTTTTTTTCCTTTTCATGAACCGTCTTTTATTTTGGAGTAAAATTTGCCTAGGCTTCAAATGTTAGTATTATAAGTTTTCCAAATGGAATTGTAATTACATTAAAACTCTTGAGAATAAATACAAGGAATATGAGCAAATATACAAGGATTGACTATCTAATTTAGGAATGACAATGCTATACATAAATAAGAAAGATACTATAATTTGAATATTCAAACTTTCAAACTGTTTTGGAGGGAACCCGGTCTATCCTTAATATGCCCCCGCAAGATGGACGATCGTGGGCGGAGACCAATCTTGGATAGGAGAGTGTTGTAACGTGGTGTTGTTAAAGCACCAGCTAGTTGATCATCACCTGAGATATGGGTTACCCTAATCGTGCCGGCTTAAACCTTTTCTCTTACAAAATGGAAATCAAGTGCTAGGTGCTTCATTCGTGAATGAAAAACCGGATTGGCAGAGTAATGTGTTGCACTTAGATTTTCACAAAAAATTGCTGGAGTTGTCTTTGACGTGTATCCAAGTTCCAACAGTAAGGAAAGTAACCATTGCATTTCAGCGGTAGTGGAAGCTACTGCCCCGAACTCGGTCGCGGTGGAGGAACGCGCTAGAGTTGGTTGGCGTTTGGAACTCCAGGAGACTGGGTTACCTCCTCGATATATGATATAACCTGTAGTGCTTCGGTATGTCGATTTGTCTCCTGCCTGGTCCGCGTCTGCAAAAGCGTGTAGTTGCAGTGGGGGGTTGCGTGCAATAAGTAGGCCCTGGTGCATTGTTCCATGCAAATACCGTAATGTTCTTTTAAGAGCAGTCCAGTGAGTGGTGGTTGGGGAATGCATGAATTGAGAGAGTTTATTGATAGTATAAGCTACGTCCGGCCGTGTTAATGATACATCTATTGACGGTTTCAAATACTACATAATATTTGTTGACCACGTTACAAGATATATTTTGATTTACCCAATCAAAAATAAATCCGACTCTCTCACTATATTCATTCGTTTTCAAACACTTGTTGAAAACAATTTTCAAACAAAAATAAAACAACTCTTTTCCGACAACGGAGGAGAATACATTAAACTATCTTCCCACCTTGCCTCATGTGGAATCTCCCACCTCACATCTCCCCCTCATACCCCCGAACATAATGGCTATGCCGAACGTCGACACCGCCACATTGTGGAAACGGGACTCACCTTTCTTTCCCATGCCAAAATGCCCCTCTCCTTTTGGCCATATGCATTTACTACTGCTATCTATCTAATAAATCGTGTACCCACCACTACTCTAAACAATGACTCCCCTTTCTTTCGCTTATTCAATAAACTTCCAAATTATGACAAACTCCGTAGTTTTGGTTGTCTCTCTTACCCATGGTTACGTCCTTATTCCACCCACAAGCTTCAATCCTGATCTAAACCATGCATATTTGTGGGATATTCATCCTCTAAAGTGTATACCATCTCCTTGACCCTCTTACCAGCAAAGTCTATGCCTCCCGCCATGTTCATTTCGTTGAGAGTGAATTCCCATATGTCACACTAATACAAGCACCTACACCATCCGCTCCACACCCAGACTCATGCCTTCCTCTCTCCATTCAACAACTATCTCCTCCTACTACTCGACCTCCACCACACACATTTCCAGCCCCTACTCCTCCACCACCTTCCAATACCACCCCTCTCATCCGGCACACTTATTCCCGCCATCCACAACCCACACCTCAAAAGCCCCTACTTCAGTCCCCATCCTCTTCTTCTCCACAATCAGAACCTACTACTCCATCTTCCACAACCACAAATTCTACATCTTCCACTTCCTCAGACTCGGACCCTACCACTCCACCTTCAACAGCCACTCAATCTATACCTTCCATTTCTTCCCAAATTCAAACTCCGCCACCTCCCTCTCCACCACACACCCGTAAAAACAGAACACTAAATCCAAAATATCACAATGAAAATATTCATCTTTACCATGCCACCACACATTCATCTCTAGAACCTGGTTATGATACCATATAAGTTTTCCAAATGGAATTGTAATTACATTAATACTCTTGAGAATAAATCTATACTATATAATAAATAAAGGTTTTTGTGTGTCACGTGTCGCCACCATATTCAATCTCATCATTTTTTCCTGTCTCTCTCTCTTATTAAATGCATCCATATCTTTTAATAAATTACTAATTATACTAATAAAACACATTTATTTTAAATTATACTTTATAATAAAAAACTTTGAAATCTAATTATGTAACTTTTATTTTTAATTAAATAGTAAATGAAAGTCAAATTACATTAAATAGTAATTATGGTATTTTTGAAACCCAATTATATATTATTTTTTACATGTTTTGAATTTTGTTTTCTATCCTTGGTATATGTATAGCAATACATTTTTACACCTAACAAATACGTAAATAAAATTTAAAAAATTTATGTATTGATATTTTTCACCCGGTGTGTATTACACGGGGTCTAAGCTAGTACAAGGAATATGAGCAAATATGCAGGGATTGACTACCTAATTTAGGAATGAGAATAAACCTATGAATGCTATATATAAATAACAAAGATACTATAATTTGAATATTCAAACTTGCAAACTGTTTTGGAGGAACTCGGTCTATTCTTAATAAGTATATTTTTATTACTTAACAAAATTATAACATGTTACTGTTGAAGGAAACTTCCGTTTCTCCTTCAAAGATTAGGTGTATTTTATATAGATTTTCAGTCCCATGTAAAATATCAAGATCATATTTTTAACATTAATGCGCGATACTTATTTAGGAGGAGAGGAAACATATCCTTGATACAACAGAAGACTATTAGCAACTCAGACGTCTGATATTCCGCCTTTTTTTCTTTTTATTTTTTCTGTTTTTTTAGTCTTTTGTTTCTGTAATTTTTTAATTTGTTAAACATTATGTGATTGGTATTACCGATTGTGCAAAAGTAACATGTTTTCGCTTTTTAGATATAAACAACGACACAACACAGGTGGCAACAAAAAAGAAAGGATACGCATGCTTAACATTCTCCTTTGTTGCATCTAGCAACTGCACATTTAGAGGCGGGTTTTGAAATATCTTATTTCAATATGGATAGTGTACAAATTTTGGTATCAAATGCTTTCTTCTTTATTATTTGCTTTATTAATGTCATGACCTTTAGCGAAGATTTTGATCATAAATAAATATATCAACACTTTATTATTTAAACTTCATACTTCGACATGTTGGTTACAAAACTAACAAAAACGAGTACCGTGTTACAAATTGTCGCCGCCTCCGTATCGCGTGGGTTTCCTACTAGTGTGTGTGTACACACACACGTAAGGGAAAAATATTCTACAAAGGCTAAAAACCTTATAAAGTGTAGAAAGTCACCATAGAGTGCCATGTTTTCAAGAAAGATTCCAAGAAAAAGAGCAAAAACGTAAAAAGAGCATGCATATACTACTCACATGACAAAAAACATGTACATGCAAGTCACATGCATATTACCCCATCTTTTTTAAACGTTCATAACACTTTTATACGTTACTATTTAAAAAAAAAAATTACACCATAATAACGAGCCTTTTTTTTATCTTTAATATGAGTACAATATTGTTATAGAAAAATAAAAAAAATTACGTGTTAAGTGGGTTTTTTAATTAATGGTGTTTTTAAACTAAGTTGTACAAACTCTATAAAAAAACATCAAAAAATCGTCGTACAAACACCATAAAAATGTCATGAATTAAAAAAAATCATAAAAAACATTTAATTTATGGTTTATGGTGTTTTTGACGCTCGAAAACATAATAAAAACGCTTGAAAAAACGTCATTAAAAAACACCATAAAACGATTTATGGTTTTGCTTGAAAACATCATAAAAACACTCGAAAAAACGTCATGAAAAAAATTATAAAAACACTATTTAATTTATGGTTTATGGTTTATATGACGCTCGAAAACATCATAAAAAACGTCATCAATTAAAAACACCATAAACACGTCATATAAACCCATTTTTTTTACAAACGTTCGAAAAAACACCATAAAAACTTCAAATACAAGCGCTCGATTGTTTTTTTTTAATTTTTTGCATTTTTTTACAAACGCTCGAAAAACGCCATAAAATGTCAAATAAAAACGCACGAAAAAAAACACCGTAAAAACACCATAAACACGTCATACAAACCCATTTTTTTACAAAAGCTCGAAAAAACACCATAAAAACCTTAAATATAAACGCTCGATTGTTTTATTTTTTGCATTTTTTTAAAACACTCGAAAAAACACCATAAAATGTCAAATACAAACGCACACCATAAACACGTCATACAAACCCATATTTTTTATAAACGCTCGAAAAAACACCATAAATACCTTAAATATAAACGTTGGATCTTAACATTCTACTCCTCCAAGTGGATTCGCATTTGATATTATTTACCCCTATGCCATTGAGTCAATCTCAGCCACAAATCACAATAATCTTGTGGCTGAGATTCCTTCCAAGACTTTGTAAGATTTTAGACTTTGTAGAGTAACCTTATATTATATACGTATATATATTAATATATATGGAGGATATGCACATATGAATATGTAGGTGCGGTTAAACTGAAACCTGATTTTATAAGAAACTAGCTTAGAACCCGTGTACTACACATGGAGTGAAAATTTTCAATACATAAAATTATTAAATCTTTATTCATATGTTTTACAGGTGTAAAAATTATTACATATAGTAAGTATAGAAAACAAAATTCAAAATATGTAAAAATTAATATATAACTGGGTTTTGAAAATACTTTAAATACTATTTAATATAATTTGACTTTCATTTACTATTTGATTAAAAACAAAGTTACATAACTAGATTTCAAAGTTTTTTATAATAAGGGATGATTTAAAAATAAATGTGTTTTATTACTATAATTAGTATTTTCTTTAAAAATATATTGTTATTAAAAGATAGAGGTGTATTTAATAAGAAAGAGAGACGGAAATAAAATGATGAGAATGAATAAGGAGACGACACGAGGCATTAAAAACCTTTATTTATTATATATTATAGATTAAAGAAAACTCATATTCAACCACCATTGCGCATTTGTGCGCCATCTTTGAACGGAACTTGATCCGCCTTGCCTTCGATATTATCTTCCTGGCCGCAGCCCACTTCGGATTTTCGTTCGCCTCTTCAGAAACGAACCATCACAAATCTTTAAACATGCAACTTTACCGGCGATTCCTTTTCCTCTGATATTCTGGACTCGTGACTATTCCTTCCTGATGTACCGAAACCAACAACATCATTATCTCCGGTCGTTGCAACGTCAGAGACTTGACCTCTTTTGCCATCATCCTAACCGGTGTCTTCTCTGCAAATATGGAATCCTTCGCCGTCCTCCGAACCATTGGCTCTAATACCACTGTAGGCATTAAAGTACTCATCGCTTGATTCAAAGTTAATCACCAAATGATCCATACCATCCAACTTACGTCATTTCAATACTTAGCCCATAACCTGGCGTACCATACTAACTAGTTGGTTCCCGCCCCGCGCTTCGCAGCGGGATGTATTCACGTAAAACGAAAAAAATTATATTGGAACATTGAAAATAATAATAATAATAACGGCGCATCCCGTTTTTTAAAAAAAAGTTAAGAAACGAAAGTTATTTAAAAAAAAAAAGCGAAAGTGTGGTCGTTTTTCGCCAAAGCCCTGCAGCATGAGTTTGATCGTTCTCGGTTCGGGCCTTCGAAAACAAAAAAAACGAATACCGATAATGTTCGCTCATAATAGTCTCTCGCCGTCACGGTACTATAACAGTAACAACAATCGCTATAGGATATGATAGAGAAAAAAAATTAATCGATTTAGAAAGCAACTCCGTTTAAAAAAATATATATATCGGAACATTGACAAAAATAAAAGCAACGGTGCAATCCGTTTAAAAAAAAAGTTAACGAACGAAAGTAATTATAAAAAAATAAATTAATACATAATTAAACGGATTAAAAACGTAAATTATATATAATAAAAAGGTTGAAAAAAAAGAAGTTCAACAGGCTGCCTGCTTTTGCTTCATTTTTCATAAACGTTAGTGTTTAATATAGTTAGTAATGTTTTTTTCTGGACTTGCAGCCCGACTCATTTAAAGACCCATGATGGGCTTTGGTTTAGCAAACCAACCTATTTACATAATGTATACAAATAAGACCCAAATGTATCTGACCCAATAGAACACTAATATGGATTAAGAAAAATTCAAAAGCCCAATATTTGATCCTTATATAATGATGACAAAATGCATACACGTGATGTATGCCCAAATTTGTGGCAATGAAAACACTAATATGGTTTCTGATTTCCTCATGTTTAAACAAATCGAATCCACCCAGACTTTTGATTTCTCCACTCGATCGCTTCTTGATTGTGTTAATTCTTCACCGTTTTTTTTTCTTGATTCTCCTTAGCTCTTATACCACTTTATCAAGAAGCCTTGAAATGATGATAATAAACTCACTCAAATGAACTCCGATTACCACTATGTTCACGTAGAACTTTGAATAAGAACAATCGTATTTATGATCTTATCAATTCACAACATTCAATAGATCAATATTCGTTCGATATATATGAAGTTCAGTATAGAATTTATTACACAAATTAGTTACATACTTTCCTATATATATACACACACATGTATATATATACATACATACACTACACAAATAGCCACCACGAACCATCGCAACCTTTAGAGGGTTGGTCACAGTATAGTTATGGCAGTTAAGGACACCCATTTGACCCATACCAAACTAATATTAACTACTCTAATTAGTTTTCTTATACATGTCACATAATTATTGTCTAGATTATATAATTTCTAACATGAAATCCTATTTGTACGTATGTGGTTTTATAACGACTGTTTATTTTAGTATAGCATCCGGTAGAGCTCGCGAGTCACGACACATGACAGACAAATAGAGGGAACCTGAAGATCTGCAGGAAGTTCGAGGCCTAAGTCAAAAATCCATACACATGTGGCGAAAGTCGAGGTGCAACAAGTAGCTCAAGTGGACTAGCTATATGGTTAACTAATCCTGAACTTTCGGTCATTACAATCTGCTCATTTGATGGATGTTGAAACTCAAATCCATGTATTATGCTGGCCGGTATCAACTGCACAACTTCAAGAGCAAAGGAGCTTCCCAGGCATACTCTTCTGCCACTTCCAAATGGCATCAACTCGAAATGCCGACCCTTCACATCAATTTCTTTGTGGCTTGTCAAGAACCTCTAAGGTTGGAACTCAAATGGATCAGTCCATATTTGTGGATCGTGATAAATCTTCCAAATATTTACCAAAAGGCGAGTGCCTTTAGGGATGGTGTAACCGCCTACAATGCAGTCTTCTGTGGACTCATGAGGAAGAGAAAGGGGTGCAGCAGGATAAAGACGCATCGTCTCTTTGATAATGGCTTCAAGATAGACCAAGTTGCTCATGTCTGATTCTTCAACTTTTCTATCCCTTCCAACATGGTTTTCAAGCTCTTGTTGCGCTTTTTTTAACACGAGGCCCATGTTAGAGTCGCCATCATCGTGTCTGTAGCTGCTGCAAACATTACCTAAGAAAAGCAGAAAAAAAAACAATCAGAAAATTTGATTACAGTCAAGTTCTTTTGGTAATCTTTATTAGATACTAATTCCTTAATCCATGTGGGTCAAACCTTAAGGGTTTATTATGTAAATAGCCTATTTATGTACTTAGAATAGTTTATGTAACATTTATAACTAGGAGGGTTAGAAGTGTCAAGATGGAAACATGGAAACCTACAAACCGTGAGATACGTTGAATGGAGGCAAGAGACGCGACGATTGGCAACAGACACAGCTGTTCGATGTGTGTATATGACGGTTCTCATGAAGCAACGCAATGGTTCCCAATAGGGTTATAAATACCCTGTAATCGAGTCTGTAAGGTTAACGATTATTTTATCAATCAAAGATTAAATTTGATTATTATTGTTGTTCGATCGTTCAAGAAGACTTTGGTTTACACGTCAAAATAGATGAAGGACTTTGGTTTACACGTCACGACAAGAACTATGGTCGAGAAAGACGTTTCAAAAACCATGGACAAGGAATGTCTAATACATCACAAGGAAATTGGCATGATGAGAAGTTTAGACAAAGAGGAAGATATGTCCCGCACGATAATTCCAGAAACAAGAATGAAGATGTCTATGATAGAAGGAAGAGAAACTTTAGAGATCAAAACCATCCCAGAAAAGATATTAGAGAAATAGTGTGTAATAATTGTCATAAGTTAGGACATTACGCATCGGATTGTCGAGAACCAGATCACAGAAAAGAGGAGGCAAATCTAGTACAAGAGGATATAGAACCGGCCCTATAGTTGATAACTACAGGAGACAAAGAGAGATGTGAGGAGAATATCTCAGATGAGAAGGAAAGCAGTTATTGGACATCATTAGCAAAATATTTTAATAATGAAGAGCCAGTGTGGCCAGGATTAGTTACTGAGAGGAATCAGAAGCCCGAAGATGCAAAGTCGAAAGAGATGAAATTAGAGATAGAGATTGATATAAAGGGAAACTAAAAATGTGGAGATTAGACATGCTTCATGAGTTTGAAATAAAGAAACAAGAACTAAAGACCGAGCTGAGAAACAAAGAATTAAAGTTTGAGAGATAGATGGATGACAATGAGAATTAATTTGAAGATAAGATAGACAGAGAAATGGAGAATCTAAAGAGCTTGAGAGAAGCTACAAACAGAGAGATAGAAGAGCTGAAGTCAGAAAAGGATAAGTTGTAGAAAGAAAAGCATGAGGTGCTTGCAAAACTGAAACACCTAAAGGATGAGCAGCTAAAAGAAAAGACATATGAGAAACATGGAAGAATGACATCAAAAGTCCTACATTCAGCAGAAAACAAGCTTGACAAAGACATTGAATCAAGTTACAAAAGAAGCAAACAAGAAGCAATCAGTAACTTACCATTCAAAGATAAATCAGTCAAAGCTAAAGAAGACAAAATAAATGTTAGAGATGAAGATATTCAAGATAGGTGTGAAAACCTAGAAGATATAGTTCGTAATGAAGACAAATTTGATGCTACAAGTGTTGAAGACAAAGTTAAAGTAGCTAACACCTATCAGAGTGGAAGGAAGCCAAAGTTCAGAGACCAAGACTTACTACAACCTGCTCAAGAGAAAGATGATGGAGCTTGAAGATGTAGAAGGTATGGCTTAAGAAATTATGGGGGAGTATTGGATACTAATTCCTTAATCCATGTGGGTCAAACCTTAAGGGTTTATTATTTAAATAGCCTATTTATGTACTTAGAATAGTTTATGTAACATTTATAACTAGGAGGGTTAGAAGTGTCAAGACGGAAACCTGGAAACCTACAATCCGTGAGATACGTTGAATGGAGGCAAGAGACGCGACGATTGGCAACAGAGACATCTGTTCGATGTGTGTATATGACGGTTCTTATGAAGCAACGCAATGGTTCCCAATAGGTTTATAAATACCCTGTAATAAAGTTTATAAAGTTTACGATTATTTTATCAATCAAAGATTAGTTTGATTAATATTGTTGTTTGATCGTTCAAGAAGACTTTGGTTTACACATCAAAATAGATGAAGGACTTTGGTTTACACGTCACGACAAGAACTATGGTCGAGGAAGACGTTTCAAAAACCGTGGACAAGGAATGTCTAATACATCACAAGGAAATTGGCGTGATGAGAAGTTTAGACAAAGAGGAGGATATGTCTCGCACGATAATTCCAGAAACAAGAATGAAGATGGCTATGATAGAAGGAAGAGAAACTTTAGAGATCAAAACCATCCTAGAAAAGATATTAGAGAAATAGAGTGTTATAATTGCCATAAGTTAGGACATTACGCATCGGATTGTCGAGAACCAAATCACAGAAAAGAGGAGGCAAATCTAGTACAAGAGGATACAGAACCGACCCTCTTGTTGATAACTACAGAGACAAAGAGAGATGTGAGGAGAATATCTCAGATGAGATGGAAAGCTGTTATTGGACATCATTAGCAAAGTATTTTAATGATGAAGAGCCGGAGTGGCCAGGATTAGTTACTGAGAGGAATCAAAAGCCCGAAGATGCAAAGTCGAAAGAGATGAAATCAAAGATAGAGATTGATATAAAGGGAAACTAGAAATGTGGAGATTAGACATACTTCATGAGTTTGAAGTAAAGAAACAAGAACTCAAGACCGAGCTGAGAAACAACGAATTAGAGTCTGGGAGAAAGATGGATGACAAAGAGAATTCATTTGAAGATAAGATAGATAGAGAAATGGAGAATCTAAAGAGCTTGAGAGAAGCTGCAAACAGAGAGATAGAAGAGCTGAAGTAAGAAAAAGCTAAGTTGTAGAAAGAAAAGCACGAGGTGCTTGCAAAACTGAAACACCTAAAGGATGAGCAACTAAAAGAAAAGAAATATGAGAAACATGGAAGGATGACATCAAAAGTCCTACATTAAGCAGAGAACAAGCTTGACAAAGACATTGAATCAAGTTCCAAAAAGAAGCAAACAAGAAGCAATCAGTAACTTACCATTCAAAGATAAATCAGTCAAAGCTAAAGAAGACAAAATAAATGTTAGAGATGAAGATATTCAAGATAGGTATGAAAACCTAGAAGATATAGTTCGTAATGAAGACAAATTTGATGCTACAAGTGTTGAAGACAAAGTTAAAGCAGCTAACACCTATCAGAGTGGAAGGAAGCCAAAGTTCAGAGACCAAGACTTACTACAACCTGCTCAAGAGAAAGATGATGGAGCTTGAAGATGTAGAAGGTATGGCTTAAGAAATTATGGGGGAGTATTGGATACTAATTCCTTAATCCATGTGGGTCAAACCTTAAGGGTTTATTATGTAAATAGCCTATTTCTGTACTTAGAATAGTTTATGTAACATTTATAACTAGGAGGGTTAGAAGTGTCAAGATGGAAACCTTGAAACCTACAAACCGTGAGATACGTTGAATGGAGGCAAGAGACGTGACGATTGGCAACAGACATAGCTGTTCGATGTGTGTATATGACGGTTCTTATGAAGTAACGCAATGGTTCCCAATAGGGTTATAAATACCCTGTAATCGAGTCTTTAAAGTTAATGATTATTTTATCAATCAAAGATTAGTTTGATTATTATTATTGTTCGATCGTTCAAGAAGTCTTTGGTTTACACGTCAAAATAGATGAAGGACTTTGGTTTACACGTCACGACAAGAACTATGGTCGAGGAAGACGTTTCAAAAACCATGGACAAGGAATGTCTAATACATCACAAGGAAATTTGTATGATGAGAAGTTTAGACAAAGAGGAGGATATGTCTCGCACGATAATTCCAGAAACAAGAATGAAGAAAGCTATGATAGAAGAAAGAGAATCTTTAGAGATCAAAACCAACCCAGAAAAGATATTAGAGAAATAGAGTGTTATAATTGCCATAAGTTAGGATATTACACATCGGATTATCCGGAACCAGGTCACAAAAAAGAGGAGGCAAATCTAGTACAAGAGGATATAGAACCGACTCTCTTGTTGACAACTACAGGAGACAATGAGAGATGTGAGGAGAATATCTCAGATGAGAAGGAAAGCTGTTATTGGACATCATTAGCAAAGTATTTTAATGATGAAGAGCCGGAGTGGCCAGGATTAGTTACTGGGAGGAACTAGAAGCCCGAAGATGCAAAGTCGAAAGAGATGAAATCAGAGATAGAGATTGATATAAAGGGAAACTAGAAATGTGGAGATTAGACATGCTTCATGAGTTTGAAGTAAAGAAACAAGAATTCAATACCGAGCTGAGAAACAAAGAATTAGAGTCTGAGAGAAAGATGGATGACAAAGAGAATTCATTTGAAGATAAGATAGATAGAGAAATGGAGAATCTAAAGAGCTTGAGAGAAGCTGTAAACAGAGAGATAGAAGAGCTGAAGTAAGAAAAGGCTAGGTTGTAGAAAGAAAAGAATGAGGTGCTTGCAAAACTGAAACACCTAAAGGATGAGCAGCTAAAATAAAAGAAATATGAGAAACATGGAAGGATGGCATCAAAAGTCCTACATTAAGCAGAGAACAAGCTTGACAAAGACATTGAATCAAGTTACAAAAGAAGCAAACAAGAATCAATCAGTAACTTACCATTCAAAGATAAACCAGTCAAAGCTAAAGAAGACAAAATACATGTTAGAGATGAAGATATTCAAGATAGGTGTGTAAACCTAGAAGATATAGTTCGTAATGAAGACAAAGTTGATGCTACAAATGTTGAAGACAAAGTTAGAGACCAAGACTTACTACAACCTGCTCAAGACAAAGATGATGGAGCTTTAAGATGTAGAAGGCATGGATTTAGAAATTAAGGGGAAGTATTGGATACTAATTCCTTAATCCATGTGGGTCAAAATTTAAGGGTTTATTATGTAAATAGCCTATTTATGTACTTAGAATAGTTTATGTAACAATTATAACTAGGAGGGTTAGAAGTGTCATGATGGAAACCTGGAAACCTACAAACCGTGAGATACGTTGAATGGAGGCAAGAGACGCGACGATTGGCAATAGACACATCTGTTCGATGTGTGTTTATGACGGTTCTTATGAAGCAACACAATGGTTCCCAATAGGGTTATAAGTACCGTGTAATCAAGTTTGTAAAGTTAACTATCATTTTATCATTCAAAGATTAGTTTGATTATTATTGTTGTTCGATCGTTCAAGAAGACTAACAATCTTGAAGGCAATATTCTTCGGAAAATGGTTTGAAATTTGAATTCAAAGTGGTTTTAGGTAATCTACTCCCTGACATAGCAGATTTAATTAAGAGTTGCAACAGGTTACATAGACACCAAAACCATTCTTTCTAAGTCCATAGTTCTAAACTGAAATCATACCAAGCAGGTAGCTTTCACGATCTCATCAGTGCTAAAGCCATAAAGTTCCTCTTTTACTTCTTCTTTAACACGGGATAAAAATGCAGCCATGAAGACTACTTGATCTCCGCTCTCATCCAAAGTAGAATTCATCTTCTCTTTCTGGTCTTCCAACCATCCACTAAGTAGAGAATCCGTCTCTATTGCCGTCTTCTTCATCTTCTTCTCATACCCACCTATATCTAACCACCTCAACCATGGAGTGGCATCTGCTGGAACAAACACACCCATAAGTTCCACAAACCGATTAATAGCATTCTGAAACTGATCTCGGTTTTGTTCACCAGGCTTAAAATGATTGCCAAACATCATCCTTACAACCATGTTCACAATTATGTTTCCAAACCATTGTTTCATGTCAACCATTACCCTTTCATAAGATCCTTTATTTCTTTCCCAACTTCTGTAAATATCTATTATGGATGACTTCACTTCAGAGACTCGGATATGTGCAAGCGTTTGAAGGCGATGGTGAGACGAAAGTTCAAGCACAATTATCCTGCGAATCTGACGCCAGTATGGTCCATATGGTGCCAGGCCGAAGGTAGCGTAGTTGTAGCCCATCAGCTCGGTTGCCATGGCTTTTGGTCGGCTAGCAAAGACTCTATCGTTAGTGGTTAAACACTCCTTAGCCATCTCAGAACTGCTAACAACTAAAACTCGATGAACACCAAGTTTGATGGTGAAGATTGATCCTAACTTGTCAGCCATAGAGCCCAACAGTTTGTGAGTAACTTGGGAACCAGCTAAAAGATGCAAGTGACCAATTATTGGCCATGATCCAGCAGCTTCTGGTACTATCCAGTAGTTGATTCTATTAAATCCATTTCTTATCGGTTTAAGAAAATCAAAGATAATAAAACATAATAGGATGAGTAATAAAAGTGAATCCATAAAAACCTCTAACAAGGATGATCTACAGAAATCATAGATGATGACTGTAGTGGAGAGAAGCTGTTGTTCAAAATTTGGAGGAATGCAATATTTCAACAAGTTTTCAACAATTCATGATAAGACGTTGTGTGGCCTATATAAATATTATTTCTAGTCACACGTTAGACATTCCCTTCCCCCCCCCCTCCCGCCCCCTCCATACAGATTTTTTTTTAAACCTAAGAATGCACTTCCTTGAATGGCAATCACATAACAAACGACATACGTGAATGGCGATCCCAGATATGCCTTGTTCCGTTAACTATACTCACGCCGGTAGGCGGTAGGGTTATCGATCAAGCTCACTTCCGTAAATGGCATTCACGTAACCAAATATTATGTTCTTTTAAATTATTTAAAAAACTGTCATACCTACCATCTTTTTATTGAAATTACACAGTATTACTTTATTTAGTGTTTTTAATACCTAACATCTTTTATTAATTTATTTTTATTAAATTTGTTATGTTAATTTAAATACACTACAAGAAAAAAAGGCAATAGCGGCGACACCTGGGAAGTGGCCACTATTGCCTCGTGATCCGCGTTCTACTTTCAATCGAAGATCTGACCGTTGATGGAAACTCAATCAGACGGCTTGGGTTTTTTGAGCCATAACGGGCGATAGTCGCCGCTAATGCCCTTAAGCGGGAATAAATCCTTTTAGCCTTTTCTATCCCTCCATTCTCACCTTATCTCACACCTACTCCGTAGCAGACGATTAGAAGCTTCCCGTTTCCGACCACCCCCGTCTAAGGCCACCACCGTCTCCGGATTCCCCGTCTCCGTTCAACTAGAGCTCGATCTACGCCCCTCCCAAATCCGGCAGCCCCAACCCGACTCCGGCCACACCTCTCCGCCGCCCCTCCCATCTCCGTTCAACCTTCCGTAGCTTGATTTATCGTAAGGTACGCACGTATTTTGGTAGTTTATAGATTTTTTTTGGTATGTATGTATGGATAATTTGGTATGTTTATAGATAATTCGTATGTTTTAGGTAATTTGGTATGTTTTATAGATAATTTGTATTTTTAGGTATGCTTATAGATAATTTGTATGTTTAGGTATGCTTATAGATAATTTGTATGTTTATAGATACCCATTAGTTTAAGTTATAGCTCTTGTATGAATGTAGATATATATATATGTAAAATGAACTCTTTAACCTTTTAGACTCAAAACTTGTATGTATATTGCTATATATATATATATATGCAAAATGCACATTTTGACCTGAAACTTGTATGTATGTAGATAGATATATGTAAAATGCACGTTTTGACCCGTTTTAACCCGAAACTTGTATGTATATAGATATATATGTAAAATGCACGTTTTGACCTGAAACTTGTATGTATGTAGATATATGTATGTAAAATGAACCGCTTTAACCCCAAACTTGTATGTATGTAAATTTAACCGTTTAGACCCGAAACTTGTATGTATGTAGATATATATATATATATATATGTGTGTGTGTGTGTGTGTGTGTGTTAAATGAACCGTTTGACCCGTTTAAACCCAAAACTTATATGTATGTAGATGGATATATATGTAAAATGCACGTTTTGACTCGAAACTTGTATGCATATAGATATATGTAGGTAAAAAGAACCATTTTGACTTGAAACTTGTATGTATGTATGTGTGTGTGTATATATATATATATATATATATATATATATATATATATAGGGTTGGGTTAATAAGAAAACTCATTTAATGAGACAACTAACAAACTCCTCATTAATGACACTTTTATAATTATACTATCATTATATATTCTCAAAAACCTAACCCTCCCATACACCCCAAAAACCTAATACCCCCCCCCCCTAATACCTAAACCCACCCCAAAAACCCCCCCCCCCATTAATACCTACAAAAAATGCCATTAATGAGGAGTTTCTTGGTTCTCTTATTAAAATGAGTTTTATATATATATATATATATATATATATATATATAAAATGAACTGTTTTGACCCGAAACTTGTATATATGTATATAGATATATGTAAAATGCATATTTTGACACGTTTTGACCCGATTTTGACGCATGTCCGGTGACTAATGGCCGGATTTTGACACGTGGAAACCCTATGACGGACCATCACGCCTGGTAACGGTCCATCATGCCGCATAACACCCGGATCTTGACACTTGGCAACTGACTAATGGCTGTGATCTGACGCGTGTCAAGTCTATGACGGACCGTCACACCCTGTAACGGTCCGTCACGCCGCATTACAACCGGAGGCTGATACGTGTCCTATGACTCCACAACCCTAGTCTGGTGACGGACCGTCACCACACGTAGCGGTCCGTTACGATTCCGCGGTAACAGACCGTCATCCCTCATAACGATCCGTCACAACCGCCAAACTTGCTATGAATAGAAAATACGAGTCAGCCATTTCCAAATCACTCAAACTCAAACTTCAGAGTTATTTTCACTCCCACTAATCCATTTCCGCTCGTACGTTTAAGTTCCTGAAGTGCTGGCTCGATCTAGAGAAGTCGAGAAGCTAAGAAACACTCATTTTGAGAAACCAAGCTAGACGAGTTAAGTGGAGAAACTGCCCAGTAGAGCTCATACTTTACAGACCTCCGTAGACAAAACTCTACAAAGGTGAATACTTGTATTTTTATAAAATGATTTCAAAACCATAAATTGTTTTGAATTATGATCTGACTTGAATGAACTAATACAACCATTGGTCACATAAGGTGATTTACTATATAGTATTCAGACCATAGAGTCACGTATGCATACACGTGTTACAGATGAAACACTATAACGGGGCATACTAAGTTGATCTGTTGATAGTACATTTGAGCTAGCTTATTAGGTGAGTCAAGAATCCATATTTTTACTCTTTTAGGGTGGCGTGCATACTCAGAATTAGATTTTTATAATAAACGTATTTGTTTACTTAAATGTGAAAGAAAAGAAAGAAACGGTTTATTTAACTAACGTTTATAAATAGAAAAAAAAGAAAGAAAATGTTTATTTTATTAGTGTTTTTATAAACAGAAATAGAAGAAGGAAAATGTTTATTTAATTAATGTTTTATAAACACAAAGAAAGGAAAGAAATTTTTTTTAACTAACGTTTTATAAATAGAATGACAAGAAAGAAAAGTTTATTTAACAATACATTTTATAAACAAGAGAAAGAAAAAAGAACAAGTTTATTTAACTATATGTTCTATAAACATAGAGAAAGAAAGAGATAAGTTGAATACATTGTCTAAGCTATCAGTGTCACACCCCCAAATTTCATTAACGGAGTTTTACCATTTGGAAGGTGACACACCAGGATCTCAGTCATTAGTTACATCAAACGACGCTATATGGGACTTAAAAGTCATAACATAAATGCTCAGAGTTAATGCGGAAGCTTAAACGTTAAAATGAAATCAAAGTAATTACACGCAACAAGTGTCAATCAATATAAATAAGTAAACTGTTTAAAATGTTTGAAATGAATGATATGACAGTAGGACTCCATGCATGTCCTAAGGGAGCAACCTGTGCCAAAGCGACCTGAGAAACATATAAGAAAAAGTGTCAACACGAGGTTGGTGAGTTCACAGGTTTCAAGTTTGTAATAAGAGAGTGTTTGCTAGATTATGTACATTCAATATGTATATCTATAGGTAGCTAGCCTATGTTCATGTCTTACTAAAGCGCTCGCAACCGAAGGATAAGTTGGAACCAAGTTTGTAAACATTACCTCGCTAAGATCCATATTAACGGTTCGATGTATGATGAGGACTTTCTGTGATAGTGTGTCACGCTTAGCCTCAACAGTAATAACATATGAATTACAATAATCTAAAATAGTTGTGTCATGTTTTCTCCCCCAACGGGAAAAACATGTAACATAATGTTTGACTGCGTACCTGTTTCTCCCCTACAGGGAAAACAAGTAAAAGTATGATTGTTGGTGTATATGTTTGTTTCTCCTCAACAGGAAAACAAGTAAAATATGTTTGTGTGTAAGCATGTTTCTCCCCCAATAATAAAACAAGTAAAAAGGGGCCGTGAAACTCACCTGCGTTGCGTTGTAGATAGTATCACACAAAGGATAAGTTGGAACCACGCGTGTAAGTCTCAAATGACTTACGAATGCCTTAAAATTATAAACACATAAATTAGGGACAAAATGGGAATTGTGACAGCGGCACGGAATGAGAAACGTCTTAACGAAACGTTCTAATATTCAAGAGTGGACGAAAGTGTCAACGGAGTTAGGAATTACCTTACGCGACGAATGGTACAAATAATAATGAATATAACCGGGTGTTTTGTCATTCACAAAAATTGAGAGAAAAATAATAATATATATATCTACGAGTAATAATATAACTAATTATATTATTAAGTAGTTTAAACGTCCCACGAGATATAAAACGATATGAAATTATATATATATATATATATATATATATATATATATTATTTAATAGGATTTGTCACGGGATGAAAATAATATAAACATATTATTTTATACAAATTTACGGTTTAAAAATAATATAAATATATCATTTCTTTTGTTAATAATAGCAATAATATTTTATTTATAAAAGTGGGAATAATAAAATATGTTAATAATTCAAACCCGAGCCCACGGGTTGTTTCTCGGACTAAAACATATTTATATAATAATTTAATATTATAAAGTTTGATTTTTATTAATTAATTATAATAGAAAAACTGTTAAAAAAAATAGATGTGGGAGCCCGGTCTCGAACCCGGGTCTCTCCCACACATACTGCCTTAACCAATCCGCCCGCTAGGGTTATCGCAACAAGTCCCGACTCCATATGGTTTTAATCAGTAACCCCAGTGAGTCTCTCCCCCATACTCACCTACGATCGATCCCAACTCAAAACCATCAAATCCGGTCGTGGTTAGCTAGAGTATCAAATGGGTTTTGTTAGTTGGTTCATAGTGAACCTGTAATTGATTTTAATTTGGAAATCAACAAGTCTGAGATCGATTAATTATGGATTAAAAGACCGAACCCTAGATCAAGAACAGGGATTCGATTTGATTGAATTCGATGATAACATGGATTAAAATCATAGGGTTTTTATTAAACAAGGAGTTGCGAATCTGATCGTGTATATTAATTGAATTTAAAACAGGTCTTGAGTAGGGTTCGATTAAATTGAAATTGTATGAACCCTAGATTACTGGATCGAGTAAAATTAGATGATGATTGAATCAATTGATATAGGGTTTTTAAAGAGTGATAGGTTGCGAAGCTAACGGTATGGTTTAATTTGATTAATACAATGTTTACGATCAAAATCCCCAAATCGTTCTTACGAACAAACCCTAGATTCAAATTACAATGATCCTGTTAATAAAACATCAAATTGACAGAGGGCTTTCAGAGCAAATGGTATTGCGAATCTGACTGTATAGTTTAATTGTATTTTTATTGAGTCTAGACTAGGGTTCGATTAAACAGGTCAGTGATGAACCCTAGATTACATATTTCGATTGAATTGATAATGTAAGCCCCGGTAACGATAGGGCTTTCACTCTATGGATAAAAACGACAGTGTGAGTGCAAACAATTACCAGAATTGTTGTCGGATTGGTGGTGATCGACTGAAACTGGTGCCGACAGCGACTGAGTTGGTCTCCGGCAACTTCGGGCTTGAATCCGGTTGAATTGGATTGTGCAACAGGTTCTTTGGGATTCGATTGGAGTATGCAGAGTTCTAATTCATGTGGGTAATACATGAATTTGTTCAATTTGATGATCGAAGATGATAGGGGCGACGGTTACGGGTTTAATGGTTATAATTGGGTTTAATTCGAATGATTATCAAGGTTTAATGCTCTAATAATGAGAGTAGATGACCTATTCATATAATTCAGTTAACAATTTGAATAGAAATTGGTTATGGAATTCGAATTTAGATCAAAGGTCACGAATTTGACTTTATAAAGTCAAACATGATTAATTTGAATTGATTTTGACTTTGGGAGTCAACAATTCAAGTTTTGGGACTTGGCAGAACTAGTCACTGCAGTTTAAGATCAGAAATTGGCAGAATTAGCCCTTGGGATTAAATATCGAGTTAACTGGGTTAGGTTTTAACAGGAAATTTAACGGAATTTCTAACAGAACTAACTGAAAAGTCCGGATTGTCACATTATCCCCTAGTTTAAAAAAATTTCGTCCCGAAAATTAAATAATAAAAAAAAAAATTTTCCCGGGATATCATATCATCCCCTAGTTGAAAGAATTTTCGTCCCGAAAATTAAAATAGTACCTTAAGAATTTGACGTTGAGTGCTTGAACAGATTAGGATATTTGCGCATCATCTGATCCTCGCGCTCCCACGTGAATTCCGGTCCGCGTTTCGAGTTCCAACAAACTCTGACAATAGGGATTTTACGGTGCTTTAACGTTTTGACTTCCCTATCCATAATTTCCACGGGTTCTTCGATGAAACATAACTGTTCATCAATGTGTAGTTCCTCAAGAGGAACCGCGAGTGATTCGTCTGCTAGGCATTTCTTCAAGTTCGAGATGTGAAAGACGTTGTGTACACCACTAAGTCCTTCAGGTAGGTCCAGTTGGTACGCTACTGGTCTGATTCTTTTCAATATCTTGAATGGTCCAACATAACGAGGATTCAGTTTTCCTCGTTTCCCGAAACGAATGACACCCTTCCAAGGTGAGACTTTGAGTAAGACCATGTCACCTATTTGAAACTCTAAGGGTTTACGACGCTTGTCGGCATAGCTCTTTTGATGATCACGAGCTGCCGCCATACGGTTTCTAATTTGAACGATCTTTTCGGAAGTTTCAAATACAAGTTCAGGACCTGTAAGTTGACTATCCCCAACTTTGGTCCAACAAATAGGAGAACAAAATTTCCGTCCATATAGTGCTTCAATTGAAGCTGCCTTGATGCTAGTGTGATAACTGTTGTTGTAGAAGAACTCCACCAATGGTAGGTGAGACTCCCAAGTGTTACCGAAATCAATCACACAAGCTCGTAGCATGTCCTCCAGAGTTTGAATAGTACGTTATGTCTGGCCATCAGTTTGAGGATGGTACGCTGTGCTCATATCTAGACGCGTGCCTAAAGCTTCATGTAACGACTGCCAGAAACGAGAGGTGAATCGTGCATCACGATCCGAAATGATAGAAATTGGCACTTCGTGCCGAGAGACTACTTCTTTCAAGTAAAGACGAGTAAGTTTCTCCATCTTGTCAGTTGCTTTGATGGTTAAGAAGTGAGAAGATTTTGTCAAACGATCGACAATTACCCAGATGATGTCACATCTTCTAGGAGTTCTGGGCAATTCGTTGATAAAATCCATAGAGATTTGTTCCCATTTCCACATAGGAATCTCTAGTTGTTGGAGAAGACCGGATGGTTTTTGATATTCAACTTTGACCTTCGCGCACGTCAGACACTTACTCACATAGGTGGCTATATCGGCATTCATCTTCGGCCACCAATATAGCACCTTTAGGTCATGGTACATTTTGTCGGAACCTGGATGTATCGAGTAACGAGATTTATGAGACTCATCCATAACTAGTTCCCTTTAGGTTTCCGAATACTGGAACCCATATTCGCTCGGCGAAGTAGAGAATACTGTCAGATTTGACTTCAAGTTGTGCTTCCATACCGCGTGTACCTTCCAGCGGTAGGTTTTCTTCTTTTAGGGCTTCAAGTTGAGCACTACGGATTTTGTCAGGTAATCCGGGGTGAATAGTAAGCTGTAATGCTCGAACTCGTTTGGGTTTCGTTTCCTTTCGACTTAGGGCATCAACTGCAACATTAGCTTTACTCGGGTGGTACCGGATCGCACAGTCATAATCATTCAAGAGTTCGACCCAACGAAGCTGTCGCATATTCAACTCTTTCTGCTCTATAATGTGCTGAAGACTCTTGTGATCGGTGTAGATGCTGCATTTGGTACCGTACAAGTAATGTCTCCATATCTTAAGTGCGAAAACTACAGCTCCCAACTCTAAGTCATGAGTGGTGTAGTTTTTCTCGTGGACCTTTAGTTGACGTGAAGTGTATGCGATCACCTTTTCGCGTTGCATTAAGACACAAACCAGACCCTGAATAGATGCATCACAATACACTACAAAATCATCGGTTCCTTCCGGAAGAGCTAGAATAGGTGCGCTGCAAAGTTTCTGTTTAAGATGTTGGAATGCTGATTCTTGGTTATTGTAGGTCCCTCGGGTGTGGTGGATCGTCACATGCAAGTGGTCTACTAGTCGGACCGGGTGCGGAATACCCGTGACTAGGTGGAGAGTCTAACTGAACAAAGTAAACCGAACACAAGAGTCACAATAGTCGTTCTTTGTATTATAAACACTCGACGGTTACAGAGAGAATACAAGCTGCGTACTTAGCAAAACTGAGTTCGTATGAACAAATGGTTCTGCGTACTTAGCTTCTGTGAACCTATCCTATTTATACTGACCTGATGCCTGCGCACTTAGCAAGTGCGCAGGACCAATTGCTCTTGCGTACGTAACAAGTACGCATAGGTCTTCCTGCGTACTTGCTAAGTACGCATGAGCTTTCTCCTGCGCACATACAAGTGCGCACAACACTTGGAAGAAATCAACAACACATTATGTAAAAGTAAATACAACTCGATAAACTCTTACATAATGACTCTTACATACAAAGACAAAATACAGACGTTAGACATACAAACCTAGACTCTATCCAGAGTGTTGTCACAGGAAAGTGCATCAACAAACTCCCCCTTGACAACAGCTCGGGATCTTCATCGTCTTCAGTCTTCAATCTTCAGTCTTCACAGCACTGCTTCCTTAGCTTCCATCTTCTTTTTGTAATCAAGACAGAACTTGATTAACTTGTCGTATTTGGCCGAGAGAAGCTTTGTCCATTCGTCAGTGTGGATGCAGAATTTGTCTGCTAGTACCTCCAGATCGTTCACAGAGAAATTGATGAAGCAGACTTCATCAAAAACCCTGATCACTTCCTTTGGCACTATGTTTCCACTATCTGACTTACCTTTACCCATGATCACAGCCTCGCCCGTTTTTGGATCAACGTACCAGTACCACATGTCACCAAGAATATCCTGAGGTAACTTGCTCAGGGGAATCTTAGTTTCACATCGCACTGGCTTGTATACCAATCTCTTTAACGGCTTCTTAGTCACAGGATGCACAGCGTGCTTATCCTTGACTTTTCTGGGCACCTGAGGCTTGAGATATTCATACTTTCCCGATCTTGCTTCACGCTGTAGTATACTCCACAAACCCATTGCTACTGCATGATTTGAATGATTCAGCAGGTCGCGGTTTGTAAGGTTAACTAGGTCGTACCTGGGCAAAGAGTTGAACGCCTCACTGGTTGGTTTCAAGTATTGAACCCCTCCAGATCTTTTGATGGCGAACAACTGCTTGTCCTCCTCAAACCTGACAGCTAAGATCATACCTGTCGCTCCATACTTGTCTTTGATAGACGTCTTTTGCCACACTGGAGCTGGACCTTTTGTAGATGCAGAAGGCATGTCTTTCTCTTTTTGTGCCTCGGGGTCCACAGGTATAGGGTCGACCAGGGGGCATCAGTTGTAGCTTCAACATTACTTGCTGTATCAACTGAGCCTGTGTTTGTTTCGAGCAGAGATTCGAGCGATGGTATTTCAAAGATCTCACCATCCTCTAACTCATACTCTAGATCCCCGTCGCCCTTGGGAATCTCGATTATCACATCATCATCATCATCGTTCCAATCATCACCAGAGTCGATCTCTCCTTCTTCCAGATTAAGGAGAGCATCGATCTGTGCTTCTTTAGAATAGTCAGGCTCGAGACAAAGAATCTTGTCAGCCACTGACTTCCCTTTATCACCGCCACCACCACCTCCTGAGGTATCACCACCCTCTTGCGTAGTAGACTCCCCCTCAGCCATTGACGTAGTAGAGATGGGCACAATTGCCGAAGCTTGGTGCTCACCTCCACTAGGACCGACTTCAGGATCCTTGTCTTTGTCATCATCCTTAGTCAAATCGACTGGATGACAAACCTCTGCACCTCCTGAGGTATCACCACCCTCTTGCGTAGTAGACTCCCCCTCAGCCATTGACGTAGTAGAGATGGGCACAATTGCCGAAGCTTGGTGCTCACCTCCACTAGGACCGACTTCAGGATCCTTGTCTTTGTCATCATCCTTAGTCAAATCGACTGGATGACAAACCTCTGCACCTCCTGAGGTATCACCACCCTCTTGCGTAGTAGACTCCCCCTCAGCCATTGACGTAGTAGAGATGGGCACAATTGCCGAAGCTTGGTGCTCACCTCCACTAGGACCGACTTCAGGATCCTTGTCTTTGTCATCATCCTTAGTCAAATCGACTGGATGACAAACCTCTGCACCGGTGGATTTTTCTTTTTCCTTCTCCCCATGAGCACCTAGCTTCTCGGTCAGTTCTGCAATCAATTTGACCATAGTAGCGTGCTCCTGTCTTTGAGCATCCAGCCTTAGCTCAATTGAAGTTCTCTGGGCCAGAATCATTTCATTCGTCTTCATTAATAGTTCATTCTGCGACATCACATTCTTCAGCCGTTCATCAGTCCCCGTTCTCTGGCTACGCAGAATCCTAACTTCATCTGCCAGAGAGTTTATCTGTGCTTGTTGAGCATCAGACTCCTCCTTTGACGTTTGAATAGTCTTCAACAAGCCAGCAACTTGGGTTTCTAGCACATCGATCCTAGCTTCATTTGGATCCGGATGCCTAGATGATGAGGCTTCGGCGTTGTGGATGGGGGAAGAGAAGATTGTGTCAAAGTCGAACCCCTGTGAGAAATCACCGTAGTTGAAGGGTTGACCTGACGGCTCTTTGGTGGGTGTTGGGGTTGGGGATGGTATGATGTGAGTGGGTGTTATGGTTGGGGTGACGGTGATTGACTCCGTGAGAAGTGGAGCAGTCACCGTCACCTGGACGGTTGGAGTAGGGAGGGTCAACGTCACAGGAATCTCCTCTGTGACCGCCGTGACTGCCACATCTGTTTGAACTATTGGCCTTCTCCTCCTGCTATACAGTTGCTGTTCTGGTTGGGTAGATTCTGGAATGGCAGCTTCAACTTGTACTGGCTGCACAGTTGGAATCTCTTCAACCCTGGGGATGGCAACCTCTTGCCTATCGCCCCTTTTCTTGTTGGTGCGCTCATGCCTCTGTCTTTGTAAAGCAGCGTCAGAGTCGGAATCCGGCTCATATTCACTGCTGGAGCTTTGTCTCTTTCTTTTTGAAGACGACGCAGGCTGGGTTACCTGTGCCCGTCTCCTCGGATGTGCCTGTGATGGTGCATCATCGGAATCAGAAGAATCTGATTCTGTAGCCTCCGAATCGGATTCCTCAGCACCACCAACACCACCTTCATCATCACCTTCATCATTACCTTCATCATTACCTTCATCATCCTCATTCTCTTCATCTTGTTCTTCATCAGAGTGATCACTCATCTCTGGTCCCGAGTTGGGACTATACCAGTTCCAGTCCTCTGGAGCGACGTATGCTTCATTAATCAGGTGGCCGAAGAGTTCAGTATGCTCAGGGGTAGGTTCTACACTGCCTGGCTTTAAAAACTGTGCAAAGACTCTCTTGGCCACTCTCTTCACTTGCAGTCTCTCCCCGATCGCACGCAGGTTTGGCAACGCATCATCGATCAAAAGTTGCACAAACCTCGGGTATAAAAGGAACCTAAACCTCTCCGCCGTATTTATCTGGTCATTGATTGCTTTGAAAATAAAGCGGGAGAAGTTGTAGCCCCGATTGAGAGACAAGCCCACCATGGCTGCGGCAAGGTCATGACCCATGGCATCCTTCCCTGCTTTCCTTGATGAGATGCACATGATCATGATGTGGGCAAAAGTAACGCCATTGATCTAGAACCCACATTTTCTTGTATGAAGCATAGTCCCTTTCCCCGACATATCCCATTCTCTGCCTCCAACACCCATCCACGTAGTAATCTGGATAGGATGTCGGGTCAGTGGGAAGGTCTCCAAACTGCAGTACTCTCCTTATTGTATCCTCAGAGATGGCAATAGCCCGACCGTCAACGGTAGCCCTTATGACATTTGGAGATACCGTGCAATCGTGCTCTGCTGTCTCCCAGAATTGCTCTAAGTAAGGTCTTGAGACTGTTGGATTAGCCGAGATTGCATAACTTATTTTAGATCTGTTCAGGAAGTCCACAATCTCTCTATATTGTAAGGCTGCCCCTTTCCATTCTGGTTCAGTGTGCGCCAACAGATTGAATTCGTCAGTGAATGCACGAGCCATTATCTGCAAACACACACAGAAAACATAATTAGATCAATTAATAACAATGGAAGTAGACTCACATGACATAGAATAGTAGTTACACTTTGAAAAAAATTTCAGACTTAAGAAAATTTTCTAAGTGTTGGTCCTGCGCACTTAGCAAGTGCGCAGGATTTTACTCTTGCGTACTTAACAAGTACGCAGGAATTACTTCTTGCGTACTTGCTAAGTGCGCAAGAACAACCCTTAGCAAAAATTTCAAAGATTTAAATTCGTTCAAAATGTGGGTCGATTAGGTCGCCACTAGGTCGGAATCACGGATTCTAACCTATGGTACCATTATCAACACTACACTCGTTCAATTTTTGACCGAGACCCGTCGCCGACCCACTGTCGGTTAAAATATGAATGACGGATCAATCGAGGACCAAGAGATGATTAGGGAGTCGATTAAAGCTTCCTATTCGCTTGTTACACATAATAAGTTACCCAAACAACCCCAAATTACCCCAAAATTTGTCGACATTCACCTAAAATATTCTAGGTCAAATCGGTCCAAAATTTCACTAATTTACGGATGAAATCGGTCTAAAATCTCACCAAGGAGATGAAATACGAAGATGATAATGTGGGAGGGATGAAAAACGGGTTTGAACACACTCGATTTTGAGAGAAAATTGCAGGGGGAAAAATTTCGGTTTGAAAGCTTAACCTGAAAATTTTTCTAAGTGTTGAACTTATACCCCACTGATAATGTTCGTGCGTACTTGCTAAGTGCGCACGAATTAACTCTTGCGTACTTAACAAGTACGCAGGAATTAACTCTTGCGTACTTGCTAAGTGCGCAAGTCTTACTTCGTGCGTACTTGACAAGTGCGCAGAAACCTTAAGTGCGCAATTTTCAACACAGAATTTATGAAGATATTTAAGTCAAATAACGAACAAGATAAAAAACATTCGACCACGAGGATTCAAATACAATTCATGAAGATTAAACATAAAATAATTTTGGTCTTTTTCTGATTTAAACTTGAAATATGCATAAACTTAAAAACTTAAAAATCTTTTTGTTCTTTTCAAGATAGATATATACAAGTATTCACACAAGCTATTTTTGATCAAAGACACGAGCAGAGGATCATATCAGGCTAACTTATAGCAAAAATGATACAAAATAAACATCAAAGAGTATGGGATCATGTCATGTATTACTCTTAATTCTTACGTAATAAGCACATAAACAAGTAATTCAAGTTGACAATATTATAAGATTTGAAACTATACGCATCTTTGTATCATGTTCTTGTGTATTAAGGTATTAATTATAAAATATACAACGTGTACCCCACATAAATGCTATGATATTTTGCACTATCTCAAGGCATCTAAGATTTTTTTAATGATATTCTTAATTTTCAGAATGGAGTTACATCAATTAGCACAGTAAAATCAAGCAGAATCCATAAGGATTATCAGAAATCATAAGATTCAGAATCGAGTGATTCAATTGTCTTGGTTTCATGTGATTTTCTTCTTTGAATATCGGTATGATGATTCGGGATAGTGAATATGGTGTTTGATTATAAGGTAATGGGATCCAACTTTTATCTGGATTTGATTTCAATGAACCAGGAATGATTCAAGGGTGAATACATGCTCAACGGTTGATGTAGAGACATGTCTTGATTCAATCTCTCCTTGCATACTTGTGAGTATGGGCAGTGAGATGAACCGCATTAATTGTGCTAACAACATAACCCGAAACTGATCTCAAAAGAAAATTATTGTCAAAATCTAACATCCTTTATCTGATAATGATCTTTTTTTTTTTTTTTACACACACACACTAGCAAACATGGGTTCAAATCACAGTTGTAATTTAGATTTAGTTTCCACAATACTAGTGATTCAAAGACGCATACAGCCTACTGACAATTCAAATTACTTGTATATAAACAGATTAAAAACATAATAATTTAAAACAATTAAGTAAACATGACGCAATCATTTCCCATATGAGCAATCTATGATGGTTAGATCATTTCAGATGTACTATCATTTCCTCGTTTCTCAAGTGATTCTTTTGAAATTTTCTCCATTTTCTATTTTTTTTTTTTTTTTTTGTAAAATATTATAAACTAAGAGAACTATACAGAAAATTTAAAAGAAATAAAATTTAACTTCCATGAATTGAATTTATTTAAGAAAATTAATTTTTCACTCGGGATTGAACATTCCTATCAAGTTGACAAGATGCTCAAAACGGGACCGATCAAATGCCTTAGTGAAAAGGTCAGCAAGATTGTCATCCGTGTGAACCTTTACAAGTTCAATTAAATGCTTTTCAGCACAATCACGGATGAAATGATGGTGAATTTCAATATGCTTAGTTTTGGAATGTTTCACCGGGTTATTTGTGATGGACATGGTGGCATTGTTGTTAATGAATAAAGGAGTTCCAGTGAAGTTCAAGCCGTAGTCTCGCAATTGCTACTGAATCCACAATATCTGAGAACAACCGCTAGCTGCAGCAATGTATTCTGCTTCACAAGTTGAGACAGAAACCGTTGACTGCTTCTTGCACTGCCAGGAGACCAGTCTGTCTCCCAAGAATTGACATCCGCCAGAAGTTGACTTTCTGTCAAGGTTACAACCACCATAATCTGAATCAGTGTAGGCTTTGAAGTCGAATGACTGCTGCTTAGAGTACCAAAGACCTAGTCGGGGTTTCCCTTTCAGGTATCTGAAAATCCTCTTCACGGCTATCATATGTGACTCCTTCGGTTGAGACTGAAACCTTGAGCACAAGCATACAACAAACATAATATCAGGTCTTGAAGCTGTGAGATACATAAGTGATCTGATCATCCCACGGTACAACCTGCTGTCTACATCCTTCCCATCTTTGTCAGGATGCAAACCATGATTGACTAGAATTGGTGTGCCATAAGTAGTGCTATCACTCATCTTGTATTTTGATAAGATGTCCTGCACGTACTTAGTTTGATGTAGATAAATGCCATCCTCTCTTTGACTGACTTGCAGACCCAGGAAGAACGACAGTTCACCAATATTGCTCATTTCAAACTTGGACTTCATCACCTTTTCGAAATCCCTACACATCCCTTCATTGGTCGACCCAAAAATGATGTCGTCGACATATACTTGCACAAGAAGAATGTCACCTTCTGCTTTCCTTATGAAGAGAGTCGAGTCAATCTGCCCACGGTCGAAACCATTAGACAGTAAATGCTTTGATAGTGTCTCATACCATGCCCTTGGTGCTTGATGAAGACCATAAAGTGCTTTGTCGAGCTTGTACACTTTATTGATATTATGCGGATCTTCAAAACCGGGAGGTTGAGTGACATAGACTTCTTCATGAACTTTACCATAAAGGAAAGCACTCTTCACATCAAGTTGGTAGACCTTGAAGCCGACATATGTGGCATAAGCCAAAAACAGTCGAATGACCTCAATTCTAGCAACTGGGGCATATACTTCTGTGTAATCCAAGCCCTCTTGTTGATAAAAACCCTGAACAACCAATCTTGCCTTGTTCTTCACAACTACATGACGATCATCCGTCTTGCATTTGAACACCCATCTGGTTCCAATTGGCTGAAAGCCTTTTGGCAAGTCAACCAAATCCCATACATGCAACTTTTGGAATTGGGACAATTCATCTTGCATCGCCTTAATCCAGCAGTTGTCAGTGAGAGCCTCCTTCACATTCTTCGGCTCTATCTGGGACACGAATGCAGCATGCAGACATGTTTCCATGACACCAGTGTCAAATATCTCTGTGTAAAGACTGGTTTTCTCAGTGATGGTTCTATGACGAGTCTGAACACCGGCATAAGGATCACCAATAATGTTGTCGATTGGATGATTCCTATGCACTCTCGTCTCCGGTACAATTGGTTCTTGAATTTCTGGATCTCGATTTGTGCTCAACTCCCCCATTTCCTGTGTTTCAGCAGAAGAAGATTCAATGTTAATTGGATCAGCTGGAGCTTCATTTCCTACAGTTGTGTTAGGATTGGCTTGAGCGTCATTTCCAACAACATGAACACTTTCACTGTTATCACTGTCATGAGTTCCAGATGCAGATGCAGCATTGGAATCAGGAGTTATAATTGGTACAGTAGCATGAGTAGAAAAACTGCCGCCATTCAATAGATTATAAACATTTTCCGCGTCTTCTGGAGATAGCTCAGGAAGATTGAAAGACTTGAATAGCGCATCATAATCAAAACCCCAAGCTGGACCTTTTGGTTCTGGTGGAATGCTGTGTTTACTACAATCCACTTCGAACCATTCCTCGACAGTACGAGTTCCTATGTTGTACACTCTCTTGCAGGGCGAATTGGCAACATATCCTAAGAAGATGCCTTCCACCGCTTTCGCATGAAATTTAGATTGACGGTCTTTATACTGTAGCAACAAGGAACAAGGACTACCAAAAGGAACTAGGTAATCTAGATTGGGAAGTCGATTGTTGATCAACTCATAACAAGTCTTGTTGTGTCTTTTCACCACCAAAACTCTGTTTAAGACGTGACAAGCTGTATTTACTGCTTCTGCCCAGAAAGTGACAGGAAGCTTTGCATCTGACAGCATAGTCCTTGCAGTCTCAATCAGTGTTCTGTTCTTCCGTTCAGCAACTCCATTCTGCTGAGGCGTGTACGGCGCGCTGAATTCGTGACGGATCCCTTTCTTGAGACAGAAAAGTTCCATCAAATTATTCTTGAACTTAGTTCCGTTGTCACTCCTTATTCTTCTAACTTTCAGCTTGCAAAGAGATTCCAAGTTCAGGATCAAGTATTGAAGAATATCAGCAGTCTCATCTTTTGTACCTAAAAAATGCACCCAAGAAAAACGTGAGAAATCATCAGTTACAACTAGACAGAACGACTTACCTCCAATACTCCTGATACTTATGGGGCCAAACAGATCCATGTGTAATATCTCCAAAGGGGTATCAATAGAGTTTTGGAGCTTGGGCTTGTGAGACTTCCGTTGCTGTTTGCCCTTTTTACAAGGCATACAGTCATCTGCAACGGTAAATCTCAGCTTAGGAACCCCGGTTACCAAACCGTTTCGGACAAGATGATTCATTTTACGATAAGAAATATGTCCGAGTTTCCTATGCCACAAGATGGAGTCAAGCTCTGTCGCTTTCGTAAGCAAACAAGTAGCAACTGATGAGGTGGTTTTTGCCACGCTCATATCAATCTGATAAGTGTCGTTTGTTCTTGGTGCTCTCATCAGAATCCAGTCATCAGGAACTTTGAAACCGGGTTTGAGAATCAGACATTCTGACTTGTCAAACATCACTGAGTACTCCTTGTCACACATTTGTGAGACACTCAACAGGTTATGCTTCAGCTGCTCGCAGAAGTTGACATTGTCAAAGCTAACACAACCGTTCGAAACCACTCCTTGACACGTGATACTGCCGCCTTTTTCTCCGACAAAGGCCACATAGCCGCCTCTAAATGGTTTAACGTCTTGAAGCAAGGCCATGTTTCCTGTCATGTGCCGGGAGCATCCACTATCTACATACCAGCGGTTAGAGATAGTACCCTTCGGACGTCCCTGCACGAGTAACAAAAGAATTAGTTAGATTTGGAGACCCAAGCCATTGTGGTCTTGGGTCGTCCATCCTTCTCAAAATAAACTACTTCTTTCAACTCACAGTCATGATGACTGTCCAAAGTTGGTGAATCTTTGGAGGAATTGGGAACAGGAGATTCAGAATTTTTAACTTTCTTGTTCCAGGATCTCTTTTGAATCTTAACCAGAACAGGAGACTTTGGTTCAATCACAGCCGGTGAACTTGTGGAAGCTTCACCTGATTGAGCTTTAGTCAGCTGTTCCAGCTTTTTCAACCTCTTATTCCTTCTTCTTCTCTGTGGCTTAGAGAGTCTAGCCACAGGTTTTTCAACCTCTTATTCCTTCTTCTTAACCGACCCATCCTCAGAAGCAGTAAGATACTCCTCACTAGATGTGGAGTTAGCCTTACTTGAGGATTCATCCTTTTTAGGGGAATCATCCTTATCAGAGGGCTCATCTAGACAAGTGAGATCAATGTCTATCAAGCTATTGACAAACTGCCCACTTATTGGTGGAGGAATGGCATTGGTACCAAGTCCTAGGCCATTCATTTTTCTCACCAAGGATTCGTAGTGTTCCACCACGAAGCGAGAGTTTTTCAATTTCTCGTTAGTGCATTTGAGCTGCAAGATCTCATTTTGCAGTTTGTTAATTTCATTGTTCTTCTTTTCCAAAGCCCTATACGCAATGTCCAAATGAACCTGTTGGTCGCTTATTTTTAAAGAATAGTCTTGTTTTTCTTTTTGTAGCATTTCAACTGATTCTTTAAAACGTGATTCATTCGTTTTGTAGTTTTTAGCTGCCAACTTTAGGGGTTCGATTATGTCTTGGAGATCAGAAATTTCATTTTTTAGCCCTAGACATTTAGAACAAGAAATAACAGAGAAAGGGTTAGAATCTACCTCAGATGATGAACTTTGTCCTTCTCCAATTGCCATGAGAGCGACAGCAATGGTAGACTCCTTTTCATCAGCTACAGAAGCTTCCTCTTCTTCAGATTCAGAAGATTCCTCTTCTTCAGCTTCCTTCCTCTCGGCCTCCTTCCTCTCGGCCTCCATCAGCTCCATGATTTCTGCCATGAGACCAACCTGTGCTTGAGCAATGATGGCGTCTTCTAGATGCACACCCTAATCAAAATTTTCGTCATTCTGTGCGACCAGTGCATTGGACTGATTACTTTGGGTATGATTGTGGTGGCTTTGGTTGTTTTGGCCATGGCTGTTTCCCTGGCTAGGTCTGGTAAAACCAGAGGCCGGTGCTCTGTCCTTTTGACATTCACGAGCAAAGTGTCCATAGTTTTGACACTTGTAGCACTTGGCCTTGGATTTGTCAAATCCAACCTTGGCATTAGAATGCCCGCCAATATACTTTCTTCCTGTTCTGTTCAGGAAACGCTTGGCCCTCCTCAGTAACATGGCCATATTCCACTGAATATCCATGTCTTCAATATCATCAGGATCCACTTGATTGAAGTCCTCTTCAATAGTCTCAGGATCTGTTAGCTTTCCACCAATGAAATTCTCATATGCCAGCATGCAAGATGAGAATAGTGCTACATGATCTTCAGCTATCTTGGCAATAGCTGACTGGTTGGCTGAGCACGTATTCTGAGGAGTCTTTGAGTTTTGTTGATGAGATCTAAACCCTGATCCTGATGCATAACATGCATGACCACCACAACCATTAGAGTGGTCTTCTTCAATGGATTTCCCAGTATAGAGTGCAATCCCAGAGCCGGAAGACATTGAAGTGGAAGTCGTCCCGTGATACATGGAAGGGTCCTGTATCTGAGGTCTTCCAGAATTCTCCCTTTTTTATAAGATTCATGTTATGAGCCTGAATCTTACCGACTGCCTCATCTACTGTCATCTCGTAGAACTTTGAACTTTCCCTCATCAGGGTTGTATACATCTCATATCTCGGTGGCAGAGCATCCAAAAACTTTTCCACCATTTCCTCTTCTGGATATTTAAGCTCAAACGATTTCAACTCCGTTTGTAGGTGATAGAATCTAGAGATAAGATCATCTAAAGATTCATTTTCTATAAATCTGAAGCACTCGTATTGCTTCCGGAGCAGATCCCTCTTGCTTTTCTTGATGTCACTATTTCCTTCGAATCTTTTCTGTAAAGCTTTCCAAAGGTCCTTAGAAGATTCATATCCTCGAAAACTGTGGAACAAATCCCGAGTTAATGACATAGTGATTGAACCCAATGTCTTCTTCTCTCGATCATAATTTTTCTTTTCTTCTGCATCCAGCTTAGAGATAGGCTTAGGTACGTTTTCATCAAGATACAAGTGGGTGGGATGCTTATATCCCTCAAGAATAGGTATCCATAACGATGAATCGGTGTATGAAATATAGTGCTCAAAACGGGCTTTCCAATTGGAATAATCGTTTACATTGAGCAACTTGGGAGGTTTCTGTGGAGTACCGATTTCATTATCATAATTTAACATACTACTAAGGTTCTGAAGATTTGACATGGTGAACACTTGGTCAAAAATCAGAAAAGTCAGTAGCTATTGCGCACTTAGTATTGGCCTTGCGCACTTATGAATGGTCTTGCGTATTTAATATTTGCCCTTGTGTACTTGTAAGTACGCAGGAGTAAATTGTTAAGTACGCATGATAAGTCTTAAGTTCGCAGTTCAGTCTTGCGCACTTGTAAGTACGCATGAGATAACTCTTGCGTATTTAGCAAGTTCGCAGAAAACTGTACTTTTTGCCAAAAATGGTAAGTACGCAGGACACCTTTTCAGCAACTCTCATCAAACTTTTCCGGTGACCTGAAACTCGCCGGAGCTGGTAAAAAAATGGTCTGATGATCAATGCAATTGAGCCAAAGGGTCAGAAATAAGTTTCTAACCAACCTATGATGCTCAGAACACACAAATACACAACAAAAATCGGTTTTTGATAGATTTTTGCTTCTAAAAAAGTGCTCAAGAGCTACCCCTTTTTTATCACAAAAATCAACAAAATAACCTCTCTTTGCTTGTAAAACTCAGTAAAAACGTCTCCAAACTCACTTACAACACTCGAATTCAAGAGCAAGTGCTCTGATACCACTTGTAGGTCCCTCGGGTGTGGTGGATCGTCACATGCAAGTGGTCTACTAGTCGGACCGGGTGCGGAATACCCGTGACTAGGTGGAGAGTCTAACTGAACAAAGTAAACCGAACACAAGAGTCACAATAATCGTTCTTTGTATTATAAACACTCGACGGTTACAGAGAGAATACAAGCTGCGTACTTAGCAAAACTGAGTTCGTATGAACAAATGGTTCTGCGTACTTAGCTTCTGTGAACCTATCCTATTTATACTGACCTGATGCCTGCGCACTTAGCAAGTGCGCAGGACCAATTGCTCTTGCGTACTTAACAAGTACGCATAGGTCTTCCTGCGTACTTGCTAAGTACGCAGGAGCTTTCTCCTGCGCACATACAAGTGCGCACAACACTTGGAAGAAATCAACAACACATTATGTAAAAGTAAATACAACTCGATAAAATATTACATAATGACTCTTACATACAAAGACAAAATACAGACATTAGACATACAAACCTAGACTCTATCCAAAGTGTTGTCACAGGAAAGTGCATCAACAGTTATCGCCCCAATTATAGGCTTTACCCTTTTGAGTTAAGGCAGTGAGAGGTTGTGCAATTTTTGAAAATCCTTCGATGAATCGACGGTAATACCCAGCCAATCCTAGAAATTGTCGCACCTCAGTCGGAGTCGTCGGTGTTGCCCAATTCTTGATGGCTTCTACTTTAGATGGATCGACATGTATTCCTTTCTCGTTGACTACATGTCCTAGAAGTTGAATCTTCGCGAATCCAGAATTCGCACTTAGGGAATTTGGCATACAATTTCTCTTGTTTCAGCAATCCAAGAATTAAGTGTAGATGCTACTCATGTCCTTCCTCGTTCTTAAAATAGATAAGGATGTCAACAATGAAAACGATGGCAAACTAATCGAGGTAGGGTTTACACACACGGTTCATGAGGTCCATGAATACTGCGGGCGCGTTGGTCAGTCCGAAGGGCATGACCATAAACTTGTAATGGCCGTACATAGTCCTGAACGCAGTCTTTGAGACGTCCCTGTCTCGGACTCTCGATTGATGATAACCGGACCTAAGATCTATCTTGGAATAGAAACTTGATCCTTGGAGTTGATCAAAGAGATCATCTATACGAGGCAAAAGATAACGATTCTTGATTGTGACTTTATTCATCTCACGGTAGTCAATACATATACGGAAAGTTCCGTCTTTCTTCTTGACAAACAGTACCGGAGCTCCCCATGAGGTCGGATGAAACCTTTATCCAACAAATCCTGTAACTGAGTGGACAACTCTTGTAATTCACTAGGTGCTAGTCTATAAGGTGCCTGAGCAATCGGTGCTGCTCCGGGTGCTAGATCAATTTGGAATTCAACTTGACGGTGCGGTGGCAGACCAGGCAGATCCTCGGGAAATACTTCCAAGAATTCACGAACGATGGGAATATCTTCAATCTTCTTCTCTTCTGATGGCTGCTCAGCAACAAGAGCCAAAATAGCCGTATGCCCCTTTCGAAGGCATTTTTGTGCTTTCATAAAAGATATGATGCCCATGACTGCACCAACTCTTTCTCCTTGAACGGAAAGGGTTTCTCCACTCGGGAGAGGAATACGAACAATCTTCTCATGACAAATAATTTCGGCTTGGTTTTTAGATAGCCAATCCATGCTGACAATTACATCAAAACTACCAAGTGTGACCGGCATAAGGTCGATATCAAATATATGTCTAGCTAGCTCAAGCTTACATCCCTTAAGAATGTGAGTTGCTTCAAATATCTGATCATCATCTATTTCTATGGTATACATAGTTTCTAGTAGGGTTGGAGTACAACTGCACCAACTTGAAAAATTGTGAAGTCATGCTGAGATTTCTAATTAGAATCGTGCTGATAAGGTAAGCGTCAGTCAATTTAAAGGTCAAGGGAAGAGGTTAACATGTAGGAAAGAAAATTTCAATGAAATATAGATTCAAGTAATACAAGGAACAGGTTGTCTGTTTAAGTAATTGCATTCAATTGATGGTTGGTTAGGTTAAATCTTCGTTTCCTACTGTCATTGGATCAACGGGATCATTTCGTGAAGAAAGAAATCCGTTTACATGATTGAATATGCTGGAGTAAAATTCGAAGTAAGACTAAGGATTAGTCACAGGATGAGGTAACAAGTTCAAATGGGATCTATTGTTGGAGTGTAAGGAATAACGTGTTAGTATAGAAAGAATTCCTCAAATTCTGTGTACATAGTTGGATTCGGTGGTTTTACCCTGAGGTTCTACTAGAGTTTCACTCTAGGTGGTTCCATTGATTAACTTTGAATGAGAGTCGTAAAATCACTAAGACTCTCACATGAGTGAAAATAACATTGATGGATTCCATTGATGATAATTCAGTGTGTCCGTAAACATTTTCAACCTGATAGTCACGTCTATCAGCTGTTAAACGAGTTTAACGATACCAACTAGTCGTTGAGTGGGTTATGAGAGTCTCTACAGATAGTGGAAACTTAAGTCTGTAAATCACTGATTAGGACCATTCATCCACACACTAGGTTTCACCAGGACTTACATGCACCTCAAATTACTATTACGTGTGCACCCGTAATGATAATTTGCTTTGCATGCTCACCCTTGTTCTCCCTGTCCTGTGTCATAATGTCCTTTAGGTTATATTGTTGAGTACATAGTATTGTCAGATATGATAAGTCATCAAAAAGTTTAGTCATCAACTATACTTTGATCAATTAGAACTCAAATCGGGATGAGTAGTCGAGGATGGTTTGATCCGAGTATTCACTCAAGTTGAAACACAATACAGGAGTCCAATCCAGCGGATTGTAAATGAGAACATGTAACAAACATGTACATGAAATGCGACTTCGAGAAATGAAACAAATTCATGAATACAAGTTACAGGAAGCAGCAAAGTAGCCGTCCTTTCAACTGGGTCAGAATGGGGTTTGAATATGCGTTCTCAATTTTGTGGTCCATCTATTCTCAACAGAATATTGACCAAGGAAGCGAGCCCATGGCTCGGAAATGTGATAACATCTACGTGTCAATGGATTCTGCAATAGTGCGCGCAACGGTATGCCTTCACTCGGCGTATTGTTACTAGTGGGTACAGTAGGGACTCGCCTCCAACGATCCTAACTCCCAAAGAGATATGCGTTAGTGCTGAGTGTCGTCCATAACATGGATCTAAGAAATCCCACCATACCCAACGGGTGATGGTGATGTAAGTGACTCCTCCGAAGGCTCCGTTTCGGTGCCCTCGGATGGGAGTGGATGTTGCTCTGGTGATCCCCCGAGTGTCGCCAATGGGAATGATGATGCAATGCAAATGATGTGTCCCTTGCCAACTGAGGGTGATATGGATGGTATTAACATGCCTGCACTGCAATGTATGTATAAGTGCTATATGTATTAGGTATAAGTGTCTGTGCCGTGCAACTAATGTGTGAGGTTATAGTCTAATATGCAAACCTAGTTCTCTATAACCAATGGCTCTGATACCAATCTGTCACACCCCCAAATTCCACTAACGGAGTTTTACTGTTTGGAAGGTGACACACCAGGATCTCAGTCATTATTTACATCAAACGACACTATATGGGACTTAAAAGTCATAACATAAATGCTCAGAGTTAATGCGGAAGCGTAAACGTTAATATGAAATCAAAGTAATTACACGCAACAAGCGTCAATCAATATAAATAAGTAAATTGTTTAAAATGTTTGAAATGAATGATATGACAGTAGGAATCCATGCATGTCCTAAGTAAGCAACCTGTGCCAAAGCGACCTGAGAAACATGTAAGAAAAAGTGTCAACACGAGGTTGGTGAGTTCACAGGTTTCAAGTTTGTAATAAGAGAGTGTTTGCCAGATTATGTATATTCAATATATATATCTATAGGTAGCTAGCATATGTTCATGTCTTACTAAGCGCTCGCAACCGAAGCTGACTGTTTGTGTTTGTATGCCTCCTGCCAGGTCTATCAACTCTGGCAAATGTGAGTAGGCTAACATTTCACCCGTTCGATCTCCAATCGAGTTAGCGCTACTAACGCGGGTGGGATTTGTCAAACCCAGTAGTACTACTAAACATTACCTCGCTAAGATCCATATTAACGGTTCGATGTATGATGAGGACTTTCTGTGATAGTGTGTCACGCTTAGCCTTAACAGTAATAACATATGAATTACAATAATCTAAAATAGTTGTGTCATGTTTTCTCCCCCACCGGGAAAAACATGTAACATAATGTTTGACTGCGTACCTGTTTCTCCCCCACGGGGAAATAAGTAAAAGTATGATAGTTGGTGTATATGTTTGTTTCTCCTCAACAGGAAAACAAGTAAAATATGTTTGTGTGTAAGCATGTTTCTCCCCCAATAGTAAAACAAGTAAAAAGGGGCCGTGAAACTCACTTGCGTTGCGTTGTAGATAGTATCACACAAAGGATAAGTTGGAACCACGTGTGTAAGTCTCAAACGACTTACGAATGCCCTAAAATTATAAACACATAAATTAGGGACAAAATGGGAATTGTGACAGCGACACGGAATGGGAAACGTCTTAACGAAACGTTCTAATATTCAAGAGTGGACGAAAGTGTCCATGGAGTTAGGAATTACCTTACGCGACGAATGATACAAATAATAATGAATATAACCGGGTGTTTTGTCATTCACAAAAATTGAGAGAAAAATAATAATATATATATCTACGAGTAAATAATATAACTAATTATATTATTAAGTAGTTTAAACGTCCCACGAGATATAAAACGATATGAAATAATATATATATATATATATATTATTTAATAGGATTTGTCACGGGATAAAAATAATATAAACATATTATTTTATACAAATTTACGGTTTAAAAATAATATAAATATATCATTTCTTTTGTTAATAATAGCAATAATATTTTATTTATAAAAGTGGGAATAATAAAATATGTTAATAATTCAAACCCGAGCCCATGGGTTGTTTCCCGGACTAAAACATATTTATATAATAATTTAATATTATAAAGTTTGATTTTTATTAATTAATTATAATAGAAAAACTATTCAAAAAAATAGATGTGGGAGCCCGGTCTCGAACCCGGGTCTCTCCCACACATACACACTGCCTTAACCAATACGCCCGCTAGGGTCATCGCAACAAGTCCCGACTCCATATGGTTTTAATCAGTAACCCAGTGAGTCTCTCCCCCATACTCACCCACGATCGATCCCAACTCAAAACCATCAAATCCGGTCGTGGTTAGCTTGAGTATCAAATGGGTTTTGTTAGTTGGTTCATAGTGAACCTGTAATAGATTTTAATTTGGAAATCAACAAGTCTGAGATCGATTAATTATGGATTAAAAGACCGAACCCTAGATCAAGAACATGGATTCGATTTGATTGAATTCGATGATAACATGGATTAAAATCATAGGGTTTTTATTAAACAAGGAGTTGCGAATCTGATCGTGTATATTAATTGAATTTAAAACAAGTCTTGAGTAGGATTCGATTAAATTGAAATTGTATGAACCCTAGATTACTGTATCTAGTAAAATTAGATGATGATTGAATCAATTGATATAGGGTTTTTAAAGAATGATAGGTTGCGAAGCTAACGATATGGTTTAATTTGATTAAAACAATGTTTACGATCAAAATCCCCAAATCGTTCTTACGAACAAACCCTAGATTCGGATTACTATGATCCTGATAATAAAACATCAAATTGACAGAGGGCTTTCAGAGCAAATGGTATTGCGAATCTGACTGTATAGTTTAATTGTATTTTTATTGAGTCTAGACTAGGGTTCGATTAAACCGGTCAGTGATGAACCCTAGATTACAGATTTCGATTGAATTGATAATGTAAGCCCCGGTAACGATAGGGCTTTCACTCTATGGATAAAAACGACAGTGTGAATGCAAGCAATTACCAGAATTGTTGTCGGATTGGTGGTGATCGACTGAAACTGATGCCGACAGCGACTGAGTTGGTCTCCAACAACTTCGGGCTTGAATCTTGTTGAATTGGAATGTGCAACAGGTTCTTTGGGATTCGATTGGAGTATGCAGAGTTCTAATTCATGAGGGTAATACATGAATTTGTTCAATTTGATGATCGAAGATGATAGGGGCGACGTTTACGGGTTTAATGGTTATAATTGGGTTTAATTCGAATTATTATCAAGGTTTAATGCTCTAATGATGAGAGTAAATGACCTATTCATATAATTCAGTTAACAATTTAAATAGAAATTGGTTATGGAATTCGAATTTAGATCAAAGGTCACGAATTTGACTTTATAAAGTTAAACATGATTAATTTGAATTGATTTTGACTTTGTGAGTCAACAATTCAAGTTTTGGGACTTGGCAGAACTAGTCCCTGCAGTTTAAGATCAGAAATTGGCAGAATTAGCCCTTGGGATTAAATATCGAGTTAACTGGGTTAGGTTTTAACAGGAAATTTAACGGAATTTCTAACAGAACTAACTAAAAAGTCCGGATTGTCACAATCAGAGTATGATTGCACAGGAGTTGGTTTTGAGGTAGTAGCGTAGTCCTAGAGACTAGTGCTACCAGAAACCTATGGCAGTGCTATTTCATGAGTTGCATGCCACGGGGTCAATGTTCGATGATGTTGCAACTGGTAAGAATAAAAGAAGCTCTTCGTGGACACAAGAGGTGTGCATCGGCCTTTGGACATTGAGCCTTACGGAACAATACATGAAAAGAAAGAGTGTCATTTGTGGACAAAAGAAGTCATTTCTAGACATAAGAGGTCCTTTGTGGAAAGTAAAGAAAGAAATAGATTGTAAACATTTAATGTATGACTTAATTTTTTTTTTGAAAAACAAATTTCTTTAATCCTGTGGGAGTGAGACTTGAACCCATTACCTTCTCAAACCTTAGTGTTCCAAGAGGATTTTCCTCTATCTCTGGGCCACCAACCCCAATGAACAGAGCACATAAATGACTAAGTACGTCATTAAATGTTTTACTATGCTATTGCATTGTATGTTTTTCATTAAATGTGTTTTATACAAATGACATGAGAAAGAAAGGTTCCCTTGTAAATGTTTTAAAACTTGAACTCACCGGCGTTAGCTGACTTTTTAGTATACACATCAGGTAATAAAGGTAAAGAGAAGATATGAAGCCGCGAGGGATTGGACCGTATGGGTGGGTCGCTATTGCTGAGAAGAATGATATTCCCATGATTTTAGTTTATGGTTTTAGACAATGATTGTTTTAAAAGTTTTAATTAACTGTGAAATTGTAATAGACTTCCGTTGTGTTTGAAGTTATTTATTAGGTTTAACAACTGCGTTTATGCTTATGTGTGTCAACTATGATAGGTACCCCGGTTTGGGTCCTTTCAATAAAATAATTGAAGCTGGTGAAGTGACTAATGATTGTACCCTAGAACTGGAAAACCAATCGTTTTCGATAAATCTGATGTCTCCAGATAGAAGGATTCGATGCTTTTGTGGGTACGGATTGGTTAGCCCGTAACTGAGCCAAGATCGTGTGCGATAAGAAGTTATAAGATTCTATTATCTGACGAGAATGTGCTCAGTGGCGGAACTTGAACAATTAAATTGGGGGATAAAAAATACTACACATAAAAAACCCAAATTTTTTAGTGGATTTGTGGAACAAATTTGGGCTTTTGGTCTGGATTAGAAGGGGGCCAATCGCTATAACTAATACAAAATAAACCTAGTGGGCCGAAATCAATACTTCTGAGCAAAAAAATGGGGAAAACCTAATATTTTTTGTGGATTTGTGGAATAGATCTGGGCTTTTGATCTAGATTAGGACGGACCCAAATATTATAACTAATATGAAATAAATCTAGTGAGCCGAAATCAATAATTTTAAACAAAAAATTAGGACGGGGCCTGGCCCTCTGGCCCCAATTAAGTTCCTTCCCTGAACGTGCTTATAATTCACGGTGAAAGATCATGGGAGACTTTTAACATTATCTCTTGCATCAAGGCCAAAAATACATGAGAAAAGGATACACTACGTACCCTAAGGCTCATCGTCCAAAGGCCGATACTCATAACTTGTGTCCACAAAGGACTTCTCAGGCGTCACCAGAGCAACCGCCATTGCTCTTCTTAACCAGTCATTCAACTTCCTCGTTACAGCGCCCTGCCGAGCACTGTCCCGATTTTTCTCATGTTACGTCATGGTCTTAGTCCATGACGCAACATCGGCTTCGGGTAGCACTAATCTCAAGGACTATACTACTACCTTAAGACTTGCTACTATGCTTAGGGTAACACTAGCCTCTGGGACTACGCTAATACCCCAAGTCTTTTCTTATCTGGGTCTCATACTCTAATAGATTAGACAATGTATTTGACTTATTCTTTTTCTCTTTGTTTATAAAACATATCATTAAATAAACCATTCTCTTCTCTTTGTTTATAAAACATATAGTTAAATAAACCATTCTTCTTCTCTTTGTTTATAAAACATATAGTTAGATAAACCATTCTTCTTTCTTTCTCTTGTTTATAAAATGTACAGTTAAATAAACCATTCTTAGTTCTTATCTTTCTTTCTTGTAAAATGTTTGGTCAGATACAATTGACAATGGTACCCAATGTCATGCTATCATCGCATTAATGAATACTCTGGCTAACTCCTCTGATGAATTGTTAGGTGTGAGCGTTCTTCGTCAAACGGTTTACGATTACTTGTATGGTATCATAATCTTTAGCTGTGCAAGGTATCTTGGTTATGAAATCCATTGTAAGTGGGTTCGATCTTCATTCTGGTATATCCAAGGGTTGGACCTTTACTATAAGGTCTATGATGTTCGCTCTTTACCTACGCACAAGTCAGGCTCTTGCTCACATACTCTGTAACATCATCCTTCATGTCTAGTTGCCGGTATTCTCTCTTCAGAACCCTTTACATCTTATAGTCCCCGAGTGGATGGAGCGACGAGACTTATGAGCTTCGTCAAATACTTTGGCCATATGCCCACCACACTTGGGTACCCACATTCGACCAAATCGGCCCTCACACTACTTGTGTTACTTTTTAACCTCCTCTGTTGGCCCACATTTCCTTCTTTCTTTAGGTTTTCTCCCTTGAGTGTCTCTGTTTGTGCTTTCTCTATTCCCATCATGAAATTTGTTGTCATCACCAGCTGGCATGCTTTCACTCTAAAAGGAGTTTGTCACTCCTTTCGACTTAGGACGTCAGCAACCACATTTCCTTTTCCCGGTTGGTATATGATCTTACAATCGAAATCCTTTAATAGTTAAGATCATCGTCTCTATCTCATACCCGACTCTTTCTGCTCGAAGTAATGCTTCCCAACTCTTGTGATCATATCATGTGGTGCACTCAACTCCACGAATATAACGTCTCAATATCTTTAATGCAACCATCATTGTAACAAACTCTAAATCATGTGTTGGCTAGTTCACTTCGTGTTCCTGCAACTATCGTGACGCATTAGCAATCACTCTTCCCTTCTACATAAGAATACAACCCAAACCTTGACCCGAAATAACGAATTAGGCCACCAAGTTGTCGTTGCCCTTTGGTAGGGCCAAGACTAGGGCACTGGGTCAATTTCTCGTTTAGCTTTTCAAAAGCACTGCCTTAGGTTGATCATACTCATACTTTACCTTTGTTCGGTTCAACTTGTCCATGACGATGCTATTTCTGGGAAATACCAACTGAATCTCCAATAGTAGTCTGAAAACTCTCAAGAAACTCCGAACTACGGTCAGCGTCTTTGGGATGTTCCATTCCGTTACAGTTTCTACCCTTTTGTGTCTACCGGGATTTCGTGTGGCTAATAACATAACGTAGGAATTTGAACTTTCTTAAGCCAAAACGCGCATTTCTAAAACCTTGCATAAAGCTCCTCTCTTCGTAAGGTCTCCATACTTCTCTGAGATGACAGGCATGATCGCCTTTACTTGTCGGGTAGACTAGAATATCATCTAAAAAACTATCTCTGACCGGTCCAACACTGGCTGGCAGACTCTATTCTTTAATTCCATAAATGCCGCAGGGGTATTGGTTAATCCGGACGACATCACGAGAATCTCGTAGTGTCTGTAGCACGTGCGAAATAGCATGTTTCAGTACGTTCTCTTCTCTAACTTTCAACTGATGATAAGAAACATGTACATGCAAGTCACATGCATATTACCCCATCTTTTGTAAATGTTCATAACACTTTTATGCGTTACTATTTTTAAAAAAAATTACACCATAATAACGAGCCTTTTTTTATCTTTAATATGAGTACAATATTGTTATATAAAAATAAAAAAATTACGTGTTAAGTGGGTTTTTTAATTAATGGTGTTTTTAAACTAGGTTGTACAAACTCTATAAAAAAAACATCAAAAAAATCGTCGTACAAACACCATAAAAATGTCATGAAGTAAAAAAATCATAAAAACATTTAATTTATGGTTTATGGTATTTTTGACGCTCGAAAACATAATAAAAACGCTCGAAAAACGTCATGAAAAAACAACATAAAACGATTTATGGGTTTGCTCGAAAACATCATAAAAACACTTGAAAAAACGTCATGAAAAAAATTATAAAAACACCATTTAATTAATGGTTTATGGTTTATATGACGCTCGAAAACATCATAAAAAGCGTCATCTATTAAAAACACCATAAACACGTCATACAAACCCATTTTTTACAAACGTTCGAAAAAATACCATAAAAACTTCAAATACAAGCGCTCGATTGTTTTTTTTAATTTTTTGCATTTTTTTTATAAACGCTGGAAAAACGCATAAAATGTCAAATAAAAACGCACGAAAAAAACACCGTAAAATCACCATAAACACGTCATACAAACCCTTTTTTTTACAAAAGCTCAAAAAAACACCATAAAAACCTTAAATATAAACGCTTGATTGTTTTATTTTTTGCATTTTTTTAAAACACTCGAAAAAACACCATAAAATGTCAAATACAAACGCACACCTTAAACACGTCATACAAACCTATATTTTTTACAAACGCTCGAAAACACACCATAAATAATTTAAATATAAACGTTGGATCTTAGCATTCTACTCCTCCAAGTGGATTCGAATTTGATATTGTTTACCCCTATGCCATTGAGTCAATCTCAGCCACAAATCACAATAATCTTGTGGCTGAGATTCCTTCCAAGACTTTGTAAAATTTCAGACTTTGTAGAGTAACCTTATACTATATATACGTATATATATTAATATATATAGAGGATATGCACATATGAATATGTAGGTGCGGTTAAAATGAAACATGATTTTATAAGAAACTAGCTTAGAACCCGTGTACTACACATGGGGTGAAAATTATCAATACATAAAATTATTAAATCTTTATCCATATGTTTTACAGGTGTAAAAATTATTACATATAGTAAGTATTGAAAAAAAAAATTCAAAATACGTAAAAATTAATATATAATTTGGTTTTGAAAATACTTTATTTAATATAATTTAACTTTCATTTAGTATTTGATTAAAAACAAAAGTTACATAATTAGATTTTAAAGTTTTTTATAATAAGGAATGATTTAAAAATAAATGTGTTTTATTACTATAATTAGTATTTTCTTTAAAAATATATTGTTATTAAAAGATAGAGGTGTATTTAATAAGAAAGAGAGACGGAAATAAAATGATGAGAATGAATAAGGAGACGACGCGAGACATTAAAAACCCTTATTTATTATATACTATTGATTAAAGAAAACTCATATTCAACCACCAATGTGCATTTGTGCGCCATCTTTGAACGGAACTTGATCCGCCTTGCCTTCGATATTATCTTCTTGGCCGCAACCCACTTCGGATTTCCGTTCGCCTCTTCAGAAACGAACCATCACAAATCTTTAAACATGCAACTTTACCAGCGATTCCTTTTCCTATGATATTATGGACTCATGACTATTCCTTCCTGATGTACCGAAACCAACATCATTATCTCCGGTCGTTGCAACGTCAGAAACTTGGCCTCTTTTGCCATCATCATAACCGATGTCTTCTTTGCAAATATGGAATCCTTCGCCGTCCTCCGAACCATTGGCTCTGATACCACCGTAGACATTAGAGTACTCATCGCTTGATTCAAAGTTAATCACCAAATCGCTTGATTCAAAGTTAATCACCAAATGATCCATACCATCCAACTTACGTCATTTCAATACTTAGCCCATAACCTGACGTACCATACTAACTAGTTGGTTCCCGCCCGGCGCTTCGCGGTGGGATGTATCCACGTAAAATGAAAAAAATTATATCGAAACATTGAAAATAATAATAATAATAATAACGGCGCATCCCGTTTTTTAAAAAAAGTTAAGAAACGAAAGTTATTTTTAAAAAATAAATCGAAAGTGTGGTCGTTTTTCGCCAAATCCCTGCAGCAGGAGTTTGATAGTTCTCGATTCGGGCATTCGAAAACGAATACCGATAATGTTCGCTCATAATAGCCTCTCGCCGTCACGGTACCATAACAGTAACAATCGCTATAGGCTAGGATAGAGAAAAAAATTAATCTATTTAGAAAGCAAATCCGTTTAAAAAAATATATATATCGGAACGTTGACCAAAATAAAAATAAAAGCAACGGTTCAATCCGTTTAAAAAAAAATTTAACGAACGAAAGTAATTATAGAAAAATGAAATTAATATATAATTAAACGGGTTAAAAACGTAAATTATATATAGTAAAAAGGTTGAAAAAAAAAAGTTCGGCTGCTTGCTTTTGCTTCACTATTCACAAACGTTAGTGTTTAATATAGTTTAGTAATGTTTTTTTCTGGACTTGGAGCCCGACTCAGTTAAAGACCCATGATGGGCTTTGGTTTAGCAACCAACCTATTTACATAATGTATACAAATAAGACCCAAACGTGTCTGACCCAATAGAACACTAATATGGATTAAGAAAATTCAAAAGCCCAATATTTGATCCTTATATAATGATGACTAAATGCATACACGTGATTAGAGAAGCACAAAAAAACCGGTTTGAAAAACCAAACCGGTTTCAAACCGAAAACCGAACCGGTCGTGAACCGGTTTCAAACTGGTTCGAACCGCCGGTTTAAAACCGGTATGAAACCTATACATTTAAACCGGTTTGAAACCGGTTTAACCCGAACCGAACCGATTAAAAACTGGTTTCAAACCGTTTTTTAAATCGGTCAAACCCGGTCAACGGACCATCTCAAACCGGTTTCAAACCGGTCCGGTTTGAACTCAAACCGGTCCGGTTTGAACTCAAACCGGTTCGGGTTAAAAAAACCGTTTTATGCACCTCTACACGTGATGTATGCCCAAATTTGTGGCAATGAAAACACTAATATGGTTTCTGATTTCCTCATGTTTAAACAAATCGAATCCACCCAGACTTTTGATTTCTCCACTCGATCTCTTCTTGATTGTGTTAATTCTTCACCTTTTTTTTCTTGATTCTCCTTAGCTCTTATACCACTTTATCAAGAAGCCTTGAAGTGATGATAATAAACTCACTCAAATGAACTCCGATTACCACTATGTTCACGTAGAACTTTGAATAAGAACAATCGTATTTATGGTCTTATCAATTCACAACATTCAATAGATCAATATTCATTCGATATATATGATGTTCAGTATAGAATTTATTACACAATTTAGTTACATACTTTCCTATATATATATATACACACATGTATATACACATACATACACTACACAAATAGCCACCACGAACCATCGCAACCTTTAGAGGGTTGGTCACAGTATAGTTATGGCAGTTAAGGACACCCATTTGACCCATACCAAACTAATATTAACTACCCTAATTAGTTTTCTTATTTATGTCACATATTTATTGTCTAGATATAATTTCTAACATGAAATCCTATTTGTACGTATGTGGTTTTATAACGACTGTTTATTTTAGTATAGCATCCGGTAGAGCTCGCGAGTCACGACACATGACATACAAATAGAGGGAACCTGAAGATCTGCAGGAAGTTCGATGCCTAAGTCAAAAATCCATACACATGTGGCGAAAGTCGAGGTGCAACAAGTAGCTCAAGTGGAATAGCTATATGGTTAACTAATCCCGAACTTTCGGTCATGTCAATCTGCTCATTTGATGGATGTTGAAACTCAAATCCATGTATTATGCTGGCCAGTATCAACTGCACAACTTCAAGAGAAAAGGAGCTTCCCAGGCATACTCTTCTGCCACTTCCAAATGGCATCAACTCGAAATGCCGACCCTTCACATCAATTTCTTTGTGGCTTGTCAAGAACCTCTCAGGTTGGAACTCAAATGGATCAGTCCATATTTGTGGATCGTGATGAATCTTCCAAATATTTACCAAAAGGCGAGTGCCTTTAGGGATGGTGTAACCGCCTACAATGCAGTCTTCTGTGGACTCATGAGGAAGAGAAAGGGGTGCATCAGGATAAAGACGCATCGTCTCTTTGATAATGGCTTCAAGATAGACCAAGTTGCTCATGTCTGATTCTTCAACTTTTCTATCCCTTCCAACATGGTTTTCAAGCTCTTGTTGGGCTTTTTTTAACACGAGAGGGTTGTTGATTAGTAAAGCTAAAGCCCATGTTAGAGTCGCCGTCATCGTGTCTGTAGCTGCTGCAAACAATACCTAAGAAAAGCAGAAAAAAAAAACAATCAGAAAATTTGATTACAGTCACGTTCTTTTGGTAAACTTTATTAGATACTAATTCCTTAATCCATGTGGGTCAAACCTTAAGGGTTTATTATGTAAATAGCCTATTTATGTACTTAGAATAGTTTATGTAACATTTATAACTAGGAGGGTTAGAAGTGTCAAGATGGAAACCTGGAAACCAACAAACCGTGAGATACGTTGAATGGAGGAAAGAGACGCGACGATTGGCAACAGACACAACTGTTCGATGTGTGTATATGACGGTTCTTATGAAGCAACGCAATGGTTCCCAATAGGGTTATAAATACCTTGTAATCGAGTCTGTAAAGTTAACGATTATTTTATCAATCAAAGATTAGTTTAATTATTATTGTTGTTCGATCGTTCAAGAAGACTTTGGTTTACACGTCAAAATACATGTAGGACTTTGGTTTACACGTCACGACAAGAACTATGGTCGAGGAAGACATTTCAAAAACCGTGGACAAGGAATGTCTAATACATCACAAGGAAATTGCGCGTGATGAGAAGTTTAGACAAAGAGGAGGATATGTATCGCATGATAATTCCAGAAACAAGAATGAAGATGGCTATGATAGAAGGAAGAGAAACTTTAGAGATCAAAACCATCCCAGAAAAGATATTAGAGAAATAGAGTGTAATAATTGTCATAAGTTAGGACATTACGCATCGGATTGTCGAGAACCAGATCACAGAAAAGAGGAGGCAAATATAGTACAATAGGATATAGAACCGACCCTCTTGTTGACAACTACAGGAGACAAAGAGATATGTGAGGAAAATATCTCAGATGAGAAGGAAAGCAGTTATTGGACATCATTAGCAAAGTATTTTAATGATGAAGAGCCAAGGTGGCCAGGATTAGTTACTGAGAGGAATCAGAAGCCGGAAGATGCAAAGTCGAAAGAGATGAAATTAGAGATAGAGATTAATATAAAGGGAAACTAAAAATGTGGAGATTAGACATTCTTCATGAGTTTTAAGTAAAGAAACAAGAACTCAAGACCGAGCTGAGAAACAAAGAATTAGAGTCTGAGAGAAAGATGGATGACAAAGAGAATTCAATTGAAGATAAGATAGACAGAAAAATGGAGAATCTAAAGAGCTTAAGAGAAGCTACAAACAGAGAGACATAAGGGATTAAGTCAGAAAAGGCTAAGTTGTAGAAAGAAAAGCATGAGGTTCTTGCAAAACTGAAACACCTAAAGGATGACCAGCTAAAAGAAAAGACATATGAGAAACATGGAAGGATGACATCAAAAGTCCTACATTCAGCAGAAAACAAGCTTGACAAAGACATTTACAAAAGAAGCAAACAAGAAGCAATCAATAACTTACCATTCAAAGATAAACCAGTCAAAGCTAAAGAAGACAAAATACATGTTAGAGATGAAGATAATCAAGATAGGTGTGCAAACCTAGAAGCTATAGTTCGTAATGAAGACAAAGTTGATGCTACAAGTGTTGAAGACAAAGTTAAAGCAGTTAACACCTATCAGAGTAGAAGGAAGCCAAAGTTCAGAGAGCAAGACTTACTACAACCTGCTCAAGACAAAGATGATGGAGCTTGAAGATGTAGAAGGCATGGATTAAGAAATTAAGGGGAGTATTGGATACTAATTCCTTAATACATGTGGGTCAAACCTTAAGGGTTTATTATGTAAATAGCCTATTTACGTACGTAGAATAGTTTATGTAACATTTATAACTAGGAGGGTTAGAAGTGTCAAGACAGAAACCTGGAAACCTACAAACCGTGAGATACGTTGAATGGAGGCAAGAGACGCGACGATTGGCAACAGACACAGCTGTTCGATAAGTGTATATGACGGTTCTTATGAAGCAACGCAATGGTTCCCAATAGGGTTATAAATACCCTGTAATCAAGTCTATAAAGTTAACGGTTATTTTATCAATCAAAGATTAGTTTGATTATTAATGTTGTTCGATCGTTAAAGAAGACTTTGGTTTACACGTCAAAATAGATGAAGGACTTTGGTTTACACGTCACGAGTAGAACTATGGTCGAGGAAGACGTTTCAAAAACCGTAGACAAGGAATGTCTAATACATCACAAGGAAATTGGCGTGATGAGAAGTTTAGACAAAGAGGAGGATATGTCTCGCACGATAATTCCAGAAACAAGAATGAAGATGGCTATGATAGAAGGAAGAGAAACTTTAGAGATCAAAACCATCCTAGAAAAGATATTAGAGAAATGGAGTGTTATAATTGCCAAAATTTAGGACATTACACATCGGATTGTCGAGAACCAGATCACAGAAAAGAGGAGGCAAATCTAGTACAAGAGGATATAGAACCGACCCTCTTGTTGACAACTACAGGAGACAAAGAGAGATGTGAGGAGAATATCTCAGATGAGAAGGAAAGCTGTTAGTGGACATCATTACCAAAGTATTTTAATGATGAAGAGCCGGAGTGGCCAGGATTAGTTACCGAGAGGAATCAAAAGCCCGAAGATGCAAAGTCGAAAGAGATGAAATAAGAGATAGAGATTGATATAAAGGGAAACTAGAAATGTGGAGATTAGACATGCTTCATGAGTTTGAAGTAAAGAAACAAGAACTCAAGACCGAGCTGAGAAACAAAGAATTAGAGTCTGGGAGAAAGATGGATGACAAAGAGAATTCATTTGAAGATAAGATAGACAGAGAAATAGAGAATCTAAAGAGCTTGAGAGAAGCTACAAACAGAGAGATAGAAGTGCTGAAGTAAGAAAAGGCTAAGTTGTAGAAAGAAAAGCATGAGGTGCTTGCAAAACTGAATCACCTAAAGGATGAGAAACTAAAAGAAAAGAAATATGAGAAACATGGAAGGATGACATCAAAAGTCCTACATTCAGCAGAGAACAAGCTTGACAAAGACATTGAATCATGTTACAAAAGAAGCAAACAAGAAGCAATCAGTAACTTACCATTCAAAGATAAACCAGTCAAAGCTAAAGAAGACAAAAGACATGTTAGAGATGAAGATATTCAAGATAGGTGTGCAAACCTAGAAGATATAGTTCGTAATGAAGACAAAGTTTATGCTACAAGTGTTGAAGACAAAGTTAAAGTAGCTAACACCTATCAGAGTGGAAGGAAGCCAAAGTTCAGAGACTAAGACTTACTACAACCTGCTCAAGAGAAAGATGATGGAGCTTGAATATGTAGAAGGCATGGCTTAAGAAATTATAGGGGAGTATTGGATACTAATTCTTTAATCCATGTCGGTCAAACCTTAAGGGTTTATTATGTAAATAGCCTATTTATGTACTTATAATAGTTTATGTAACATTTATAACTAGGAGGGTTAGAAGTGTCAAGATGGAAACCTTGAAACCTACAAATCGTAAGACACGTTGAATGGAGGCAAGAGACGCGAAGATTGGCAACAGACATAGCTGTTCGATGTGTGTATATGACGGTTCTTATGAAGCAACGCAATGGTTCCCAATAGGGTTATAAATACCCTGTAATCGAGTCTTTAAAGTTAACGATTATTTTATCAATCAAAGATTAGTTTGATTATTATTGTTGCACGATCGTTCAAGAAGACTTTGGTTTACACGTCAAAATAGATGAAGGACTTTGGTTTACACGTCATGACAAGAACTATGGTCGAGGAAGACGTTTCAAAAACCGTGGACAAGGAATGTCTAATACATCACAAGGAAATTGGCGTGATGAGAAGTTTAGATAAAGAGGAGGATATGTCTCGCACGATAATTCCAGAAACAAGAATGAAGAAAGCTATGATAGAAGGAAGAGAATATTTAGAGATCAAAACCATCCCAGAAAAGATATTAGAGAAATAGAGTGTTATAATTGCCATAAGTTAGGATATTCCGCATCGGATTGTCCGGAACCAGATCACAAAAAAGAGGAGGCAAATATAGTACAATAGGATATAGAACCGACTCTCTTGTTGACAACTACAGGAGACAAAGAGAGATGTGAGGAGAATATGTCAGATGAGAAGTAAAGCTGTAATTGGACATCATTAGCAAAGTATTTTAATGATGAAGAGCCGGAGTGGCCAGGATTAGTTACTGAGAGGAATCAGAAGCCCGAAGATGCAAAGTCGAAAGAGATGAAATCAGAGATAGAGATTGATATAAAGGGAAACTAGAAATGTGGAGATTAGACATGCTTCATGAGTTTGAAGTAAAGAAACAAGAACTCAAGACAAGAAACAAAGAACTAGAGTCTGAGAGAAAGATGGATGACAAAGAGAATTCATTTGAAGATAAGATAGACAGAGAAATGGAGAATCTAAAAGGCTTGAGAGAAGCTGCAAACAGAGAGATAGAAGAGCTGAAGTAAGAAAAGGCTAAGTTGTAGAAAGAAAAGCATGTGCTGCTGGCAAAACTGAAACACCTAAAGGATGAGTAGCTAAAAGAAAAGAAATATGAGAAACATGGAAGGATGACATCAAAAGTACTACATTCAGCAGAGAACAAGCTTGACAACGACATTGAATCAAGTTACAAAAGAAGCAAACAAGAAGCAATCAGTAACTTACCATTCAAAGATAAACCAATCAAAGCTAAAGAAGACAAAATACATGTTAGAGATGAAGATATTCAAGATAGGTATGCAAACCTTGAAGATATAGTTCGTAATGAAGACAAAGTTGATGCTACAAGTGTTGAAGACAAAGTTAAAGCAGTTAACACCTATCTGAGTGGAAGGAAGCCAAAGTTCAGAGACCAAGACTTACTACAACCTGCTCAAGACAAAGATGATGGAGCTTTAAGATGTAGAAGGCATGGATTAAGAAATTAAGGGGAAGTATTGGATACTAATTCCTTAATCAATGTGGGTCAAACTTTAAGGGTTTATTATGTAAATAGCCTATTTATGTACTTAAAATAGTTTATGTAACAATTATAACTAGGAGGGTTAGAAGTGTCAAGATGGAAACCTGGAAACCTACAAACCGTGAGATACGTTGAATGGAGGCAAGAGACGCGACGATTGGCAACAGACACATCTGTTCGATGTGTGTATATGACGGTTCTTATGAAGCAACACAATGGTTCCCAATAGGGTTAAAGTACCGTGTAATCAAGTTTGTAAAGTTAACTATCATTTTATCATTCAAAGATTAGTTTGATTATTATTGTTGTTCGATTGTTCAAGAAGACTAACAATCTTGAAGGAAATATTCTTAGGAAAATGGTTTGAAATTTGAATTCAAAGTGGTTTTAGGTAATCATACCAAGAGTTGCAACAGGTTACTTAGACACCAAAACCATTTTTTCTAAGTCCATAGTTCTAAACTGAAATCATACCAAGCAGGTAGCTTTCACGATCTCATCAGTGCTAAAGCCATAAAGTTCCTCTTTTACTTCTTCTTTAACACGGGATAAAAATGCAGCCGTGAAGACTACTTGATCTCCGCTCTTATCCAAAGTAGAATTCATCTTCTTTTTCTGGTCTTCCAACCATCCACTAAGTAGAGAATCCATCTCTATTGCCGTCTTCTTCATCTTCTTCTCATACCCACCTATATCTAACCACCACAACTATGGAGTGGCATCTGCAGGAACAAACACACCCATAAGTTCCACAAACCGATTAATAGCATTCTGAAACTGATCTCGGTTTTGTTCACCAGGCTTAAAATGATTAACAAACATCATCCTTACAACCATCTTCACAATTATGTTTCCAAACCATTGTTTCATGTCAACCATTACCCTTTCAGAAGATCCTTTATTTCTTTCCCAACTTCTGTAAATATCTACTATGGATGACTTCACTTCAAAGACTCGGATATGTGCAAGCGTTTGAAGGCGATGGTGAGACGAAAGTTCAAGCATAATTATCCTGCGAATCTGACGCCAGTATGGTCCATATGGTGCCAGGCCGAAGGTAGCCTAGTTGTAGCCCATCAGCTCGGTTGCCATGGCTTTTGGTCGGCTTGCAAAGACTCTATCGTTAGTGGTTAAACACTCCTTAGCCATCTCAGAACTGCTAACAACTAAAACTCGATGAACACCAAGTTTGATGGTGAAGATTGATCCTAACTTGTCAGCCATAGAGCCCAACAGCTTGTGAGTAACTTGGGAACCAGCTAAAAGATGCAAGTGACCAATTATTGGCCATAATCCAGCAGCTTCTGGTACTATCCCTCCCAACCCGTAGTTGATCCTATTAACTCCATTTCTTATCGGTTTAAGAAAATCAAAGATAATAAAACATAATAGGCTGGCTACAAAGATTATGAGTAATAAAAGTGAATCCATAAAAACCTCTAACAAGGATGATCTACAGAAATCATAGATGATGACTGTAGTGGAGAGAAGCTGTTGTTCAAAATTTGGAGGAATGCAATATTTCAACAAGTTTTCAACATTCCCTTCCCCTCCCCCCCATGGGCCCTCCATACAGATTTTTTTTTAAACCTAAGAATGCACTTCCTTGAATGGCAATCACATAACAAACGACATACGTGAATGGCGATCCCGGATGTCTGGATTCCGGGAATGGTAATCCCAGATATGCCTTGTTCCGTTAACTATACTCACGCCGGTAGGCGGTAGGGTTATCGATCAAGCTTACTTCCGTAAATGGAATCCACGTAACCAAATATTATGTTCTTTTGAAATAATTTAAAAAACTGTCATACCTACCATCTTTTTATTGAAATTACACAGTATTACTTTATTTAGTGTTTTTAATACCTAACATCTTTTATTAATTTATTTTTATTAAATTTATTATGTTAATTTAAATACACTACAAGAAAAAAAGGCAATAGCGGCGACACCTGGGAAGTCGCCACTATTGCCTCGTGATCCGCGTTCTACTTTCAATCGAAGATCTGACCGTTGATGGAAACTCAATCAGATGGCTTGGGTTTTTTAAGCAATAACGGGCGACAGTCGCCGCTAATGCCAGCCTTTTCTATCCCTCCATTCTCACCTTATTTCACACCTACTCTGTAGCGGACGATTAGAAGCTTCCCGTTTCCGACCACCCCCGTCTAAGGCCACCACCGTCTCCGGATTCCCCGTCTCTGTTCAACTAGAGCACGATCTACGCCCCTCCCAACTCCGGCAGCCCCAACCCGACTCCGGCCACCCCTCTCCGCCGCCCCTCCCATCTCCGTTCAACCTTCCATAGCTTGATTTATCGTAAGGTACGTACGTATTTTGGTAGTTTATAGATTTTTTTGGTATGCATGTATAGATAATTTGGTATGTTTATAGATAATTCGTATGTTTTAGGTAATTTGGTATGTTTTATAGATAATTTGTATGTTTAGGTATGTTTATAGATAATTTGTATGTTTAGGTATGTTTATAGATAATTTGTATGTTTATTGATACCCATTAGTTTAAGTTATAGCTCTTGTATGAATGTAGATAAATAAAAAAAAAAATATATATATATATATAATGAACCATTTAACTCGTTTAGACCAAAACTTGTATGTATATTGCTATATATATATATATATATATATATGCAAAATGCACAATTTGACCTGAAACTTGTATGTATGTAGATAGATATATGTAAAATGCGCGTTTTGACCTGAAACTTGTATGTATATAGATATATATGTAAAATGCACGTTTTGACCTGAAACTTGTATGTATGTAGATATATGTATGTAAAATGAACCGCTTTGACCCGAAACTTGTATGTATTGTAAATTTAACCGTTTAGACCCGAAACTTGTATGTATGTAGATATATATATATATATATATATATATATACACATATATATATATATATATGTGTAAAATGAACCGTTTGACCCGTTTAAACCCAAAACTTATATGTATGTAGATAGATATATATGTAAAATGCACGTTTTGACCCGAAACTTGTATGCATGTAGATATATGTAGGTAAAAAGAAACGTTTTGACTTGAAACTTGTATGTATGTGTGTGTAAATATATATATATATATATATAGGGTTGAGTTAATGAGAAAATTCATTTAATGAGACAACCAACAAACTCCTCATTAATGACACTTTTGTAATTATACTATCATTATATATTCTTAAAAACCTAACCCTCTCATACACCCCAAAAACCTAATCCCCCCCCCCCCAAAACCTAAACACACCCCCCCCCCCACACATTAATACCTATAAAAAATGCCATTAATGAGGAGTTTCTTAGTTCTGTCGTTAAAATGAGTTATATATATATGGAGAAACTGCCTAGTATAGCTCATACTTTACATACCTCCGTAGACAAAACTCTACAAAGGTGAATACTTGTATTTTTATAAAATGATTTCAAAACCATAAACTGTATTGAATTATGATCTGACTTGAATGAACTAATACAACCATTGGTCACATAAGGTGATTTACTATATAGTATTTAGACCATAGAGTCACGTATGCATACACGTGTTACAGATGAAACACTGTAACGGGGCATACTCAGTTGATCTGTTGATAGTACATTTGAGCTAGCTTATTAGGTGAGTCAAGAATCTATATTTTTACTCTTTTAGGGTGGCGTGCATACTCAGAATTAGATTTTTATAATAAACGTATTTGTTTACTTAAATGTGAAAGAAAAGAAAGAAACGGTTTATTTAACTAACGTTTATAAATAGAAAGAAAAGAAAGAAAATGTTTATTTTATTAGTGTTTTTATAAACAGAAATAGAAAAAGGAAAATGTTTATTTAATTAATGTTTTATAAACACAAAGAAAGGAAAGAATTTTTTTTAACTAACGTTTTATAAATAGAATGACAAGAAAGAAAAGTTTATTTAACAATACATTTTATAAACAAGAGAAAGAATAAAGAACAAATTTATTTAACTATATGTTCTATAAACATTGAGAAAGAAAGAGATAAGTTGAATACATTATCTAAGCTATCAGAGTATTATTGCACATGAGTTGGTTTTGAGATAGTAGCGTAGTCCTAGAGACTAGTGCTACCAGAAACCTATGGCAGTGTCATTTCATGAGTTGCATGCCACGGGGTTAATGCTCGGTGATGTTGCAACCGGTAAGAATAGGGGGTCAATACTCTGGTGCACCAAAGAAAAGAAGTTCTTCGTGGACACAAGAGGTGTGCATCGGCCTTTGGACGTTGAGCCTTAGGAAACAATACATGAAAAGAAAGAGTGTCCTTTATGGACAAAAGAAGTCATTTCTGGACATAAGAGATCCTTTGTGGAAAGTAAAGAAAGAAATAGATTGTAAACATTTAATGTATGACTTAATTTTTTTTTAAAGACAAATTTCTTTAATCCTGTGGGAGTGGGACTTGAACCCATGACCTTCTCAAACATTGATGTTTCAAGAGGATTTTCCTCTACATCTGGGCCACCAACCCCAATGAACAGAGCACATAAATGACTAAGTACGTCGTTAAATGTTTTACTATGCTATTGCATTGTATGTTTTTCATTAAATGAGTTTTATACAAATGACATGAGAAAGAAAGGTTCCCTTGTAAATGTTTTAAAAGCTTGAACTCACCGGCGTCAGCTGACTTTCTAGTATACACATCAGGTAATAAAGGTAAAGAGAAGATATGAAGCCGCGAGGGCTTGGACCGTTTGGGTGGGTGGCTATTGCTGAGAAGACTGACATTCCCATGATTTTAGTTTATGGTTTTAGACAATGATTGTTTGAAAAGTTTTAATTAACTGTGAAATTGTAATAGACTTCCGTTGTGTTTGAAGTTATTTATTAGGTTTAAGAACTACGTTTATGCTTATGTGTGTCAACTATGATAGGTACCCGGTTTGGGTCCTTTCAATAAAACAATTGAAGCTGGTGAAGTGACTAATGATTGTACCCTAGAACTCGAAAACCATTTGTTTTCGATAAATTTGATGTCTGTCCAGATAGAAGGATTCGATGATTTTGTGGGTACGGATTGGTTAGCCGTAACTGAGCTAAGATCGTGTGTGATAAGAAGTTACAAGATTCCATTATCTGACGAGAATGTGCTCAGTGGCGGAACTTGAACAATTAAATTGGAGGGGTAGAAAATACTACACATAAAAAACCCAATTTTTTTAGTGGATTTGTGGAACAAATTTGGGCTTTTGGTCTAGATTAGAAGGGGGCCAATCGCTATAACTAATATGAAATAAACCTAGTGGGCCGAAATCAATACTTCTGAGTAAAAAAATGGGGAAAACCTAATATTTTTTGTGGATTTGTGGAATAGATTTGGGCTTTTGATCTAGATTAGGACGGGCCCAAACAATATAACTAATATGAAATAAACCTAGTGAGCCGAAATCAATAATTTTAAACAAAAAATTAGAACGGGGCCTGGCCCTCTGGCCCTATTAAGTTCCTTCCCTGAATGTGCTTATAATTCATGGTGAAAGGTCATGGGAGACTTTTAACATTATCTCTTGCATCAAGGCCAACAAATACACGAGAAAAGGATACACTACGTACCTGGCATATGTGCTGAAGATGTATCAATTATGGCATATTTTCCCGACGTCTGTCTCGACGAATTACCCGGCTTAACTATGGATGTGTTTTTTTAAACGAAGAATTTCATTTTAACGCTGTCACTAGTAGGACTTTAACCCGTACCCTCTAAACCTTAGGCGCTTCTAGAGGCTTTGTCTCTGACATTGGGCCACCAACCCCAATGGTAACTATGGATGTGTTGATGATATGTTACATCTCTAATCACTAATATGGATTAAATTAAAATTTTAAGCAAAAAAGCAAAGGGCTAGAAAATAAAATTTAAAAGGTAAAGAAACAAGTGACCTTCTTCATCCCAACCTGAACGACAAAATCCAGTCGAATTCTTGAACATGCACGTCGTAATCGGGCTTGTGCTCCCCTGAATTATCTTCATCTTCATAACCATGATCCGTAATTTTGTCAAGTTTCATCTCTTTGTCGACAACAGCCAAATCGTAAGCCTTATAATTGGTACCGTCTACCCCACCGCCAAATCCATTTTGTTGTGTCGTGATCTGGAAGATGAAATAGAAGACAAGTTTCATATATGAGAATGATGAAGAAGAAAATAAACATTACAATACATCATTTAATTAATAATCAAGGTGATGGCATCCGCATCATAATAAACTCAGAATAACATACGTGCATGAGTTCCCCATCAGTTTAGCCATCAGTCTACTTTTTTGGATACGCACCGGTAAGCAAAGAAGAAGTCGAAGAACCTATAATATGACGATTCACCCATGTTCATCTTCTTCGTCTAAAACGCAATACCATTCTCGATGTCTCTCTCACTCTCATGGCGTCACTATACTAACCAAGCACCTGGTGGTCTAATAAAAGAACGCATCTTGTTCATGACACTATTCATGGACGTTCTGTTTTAAAATAGACAAGGTTGTTTCCACCCGCGTGTTGCGGCGGGAATGAACCTGTTTTCGTATGATGTGTAAATTTTTGAGAAGATGTAGTGTTATTTGAAATTTACATTGCAGTAAAAGTTTGATAAGTATTGTCTGGGGATTATTTTACAAAAGACATGGATTGAAAAGTAGCAACATGAAAGGACCCAATCCGAGTACCTCTCATAGTTGGCAAACATTGCATAACATAGCTCTTAAACATTAAATAACATAGAAAGTCAACAACGGAAGTCTTTACAAAATTCTGAAGTAATTAAAGCTTCCATTGTCTGAAACGTAAACTTAAATAATGGTGATGTCAGTTTTGCCAGCAGCAGCCATCCAACCATCTTCTCCTAAGCCTTTCCGGCTTCATTTCTTTTTCTTTCCTTTGCTACCTGATGTGCATATTAAAATAGTCAGCTAACGCTGGTGACTTCAAGTTTACAACTTTATCATAAAAGCATTATTTCTCGTGTTAATCATATAAAACTCATTTTTATGAAAACATACTTTAAACATTCTTTATACTACTAAGTTAAATATATTACAATACAACATGTCGCCGGACAATCAACAGTCGGCCCGGACATTCGGCTTGTACAGTCGCCGGAGAATCGACCGAACAGTAGCCGGACAATCGACCCGAACAGTCAACTCGGACTGTCGACTCAGACAGTCGACAGTCGGGTAGGACAGTCGACTTAGACAGTCGACAATCGGCCCGGCCAGTCGACTCGGACAGTCGAAAGTCGGCCCTGACAGTAGGCCCGGACAGTTGGTTCGGACAGTCGGCTCGGGCAGTCGACTCAGACAGTCAACCCGGACAATCAACAGTCGGCCCGGACAGTCAGCTCGTACAGTCGACAGTCGGCTCGGCTCTTGCCGGAACTTGCGTTCCGGACTTTTTACTCAACGGTCGCCAATCAGGGTTTAAGAAATATACCCATCATCATCATCATAGAATCATCATCATATATCCATAAATCATACACAACCCGTTCCTAAAAATGTAAACTTTAAGTAAAGTTGTTACCTTTTAAATCCCAATTTTTGCAAGTTTCTAGATCCACATACGAGTAGCTCAAAACTATAGCAAACGAACTCTGATTATGGTGATTCAAGCGTCCACAGAACCGTCTCACCGAGATATACCAGATCCCCTCTTAGCCACCTCCGGAAACCACCTTCTTCGTCGCCGGAAAGCCGAAACACTCGCCGGAATCCTTCCAAAATCACTGTTCTGTTTGGGACAGCAAAACTCGACCTCCACGCCTCCAAATCAAAAACCCAACGGTGGAAGTATTCGTTTATATTCTATGAAGCTCCACTAAAAATTTAAGAACAATCCGACGGCTAGATAGTCGGGGATCGTCCGATCTTTGCCGCTGGGTACCGTAAAAACGGGATTTCTTCACTTTTTCTCTTCTCTCTTTTCCCTTGGCCGAAAACTTGAGCAGAAATGAGGGGGTTTGCACACATTTATAGCCTCCTATTGTAACTCTAACTTCACCTCCAAGTTTTTCCTCCTTTACGTTTTTAACCCCAGACTTTACAATAATTACAATTTCATGCTTATACACTTGTTTTCTGAAAACGGGATGTTACAAGTCTACCTAACTTACAAAAGGTTTCGTCCTCGAAACCCGTTATAAGTAAAACTGTTGAGAGTTTGATTCTCTCATCGATACTTCGACTTCTCATGTAGCTTCTGATCTCTTTCTATTTTCCCACTATGCTCTAACATGTCGGATTACATGGCTGCGTATACGCTTTCCTTTCCTGTCCAGGAGTTCCACGTGCTCTTCAATGTAGTTCAAACTGTTACCTACCTTGATGTCCATAATTTGCACATGTGCTGATTTTCAATCTCGCCTCGGCTTTCAATCTCGTGCCCATTCATTCATGAGATATTTTTTAGAACCTCGATATGAATCGCGTGTCTCGGTCAGATACAATTGACCATGGTATCCAATGTCGTGCTATCGTCACATTAATGAATACTCTGGCTAACTCCTCTGATGAATTGTTAGGTGTGAGCGTTTCGTCAAACGGTTTACGATTACTTGTATGGTATCATAATCTTTAGCTATGCAAGGTATCTTGGTTATGAAATTCATTGTAAGTGGGTTCGATCTTCATTCTGGTATATCCAAGGGTTAGAACTTTACTATAAGGTCTATGATGTTCGCTCTTTACCTACGCACAAGTCAGGCTCTTGCTCACATACTCTGTAACATCATCCTTCATGTCTACTTGCCGGTATTCTCTCTTCAGAACCCTTTACGTCTTATAGTCCCCGAGTGGATGGAGCGATGAGACTTATGAGCTTCGTCAAATACTTTGGCCCTATGCCCACCACACTTGGGTACCCACATTCGACCAAATCGGCCCTCACACTACCTGTGGTACTTTTTAACCTCCTCTGTTAGCCCACATTTCCTTCTTTCTTTAGGTTTTCTCCCTTGAGTGTCTCTGTTTGTGCTTTCTCTATTCCCATCATGAAATTTGTTGTCATCACCTGCTGGCATGCTTTCACCCTAAAAGGAGTTTGTCACTCCTTTCGACTTAGGACGTCAGCAACCACATTTCCTTTTCCAGGTTGGTATATGATCTTACAATCGAAATCCTTTAATAGTTATGATCATCGTCTCTGTCTCATACCCGACTCTTTCTGCTCGAAGTAATGCTTCCCAACTCTTGTGATCATATCATGTGGTGCACTCAACTCCACGAATATAACGTCTCGATATCTTTAATGCAACCATCATTGTAACAAACTCTAAATCATGTGTTGGCTAGTTCACTTCGTGTTCCTTCAACTGTCGTGACGCATTAGCAATCACTCTTCCCTTCTACATAAGAATACAACCCAAACCTTGACCCGAAATACCGAATTAGGCCACCAAGTTGTCGTTGCCCTTTGGTAGGGCCAAGACTAGGGCACTGGGTCAATTTCTCGTTTAGCTTTTCAAAAGCACTGCCTTGGGTTGATCATACTCATACTTTACCTTTGTTCGATTCAACTTGTCCACGACGATGCTATTTCTGGGAAATCCCAACCGAATCTCCAATAGTAGTCTAAAAACTCTCAAGAAACTCCGAACTATAGTCAGCGTCTTTGGGATGTTCCATTCTGTTACATTTTCTACCCTTTTGTGTCTACCTAGATTTCGTGTGGCTAATAACATAACGTAGGAATTTGAACTTTCTTAAGCCAAAACGCGCATTTCAAAAACCTTGCATAAAGCTCCTCTCTCCGTAAGGTCTCCATACTTCTCTGAGATGACAGGCATGATCGCCTTTACTTGTCGGGTAGACTAGAATATCATCTAAAAAACTATCTCTGACCGGTCCAATACCGGATGGCAGACTCTATTCATTAATTCCATAAATGTCGCAGGGGCATTGGTTAATCCTGACGACATCGCGAGAATCTCGTAGTGTCCGTAGCACATGCGAAATAGCATGTTTCGGTACGTTCTCTTCTCTAACTTTCAACTGAAAATAACCCGGCCTAAGATCAATCTTCAAGAACCATCTTGCCCCTTGCAACTGGTCATCAGATTGTGTATCCTTGGTGACGGGTACTTATCATTTACTGTGTGCTTATTTAGCTCTCGGTAGTTGGTGTAGGTCCTGAGCAGATTCGCAAACACAGATCTGCGGAGAAATCCATCAAACAGCCCGAATCAAGAGGCAGAATCCCTTGATTCGGTATCACTCTCGAATCAGAAAAAGGTAAAGACGGGTGCGGGAATCACATATACGAACAGAAATATATAAAAGTGAAAAGAACAGATAATTAGAGCATAAAACGTATGATTCTTTAATTGATATGAAAAATAAAAAGCACCTCACACACTCTACAATTAGTCTCACCCCAGGGTGAGCTCCCCCTAGGGTGGTGATTCCTTCTACAGACACACCCTCCTCCTATGAGATAATCTGCTATTTATAGGAGGCCAAGCACATATGCCTTGTTTTCCAAGTCACCGCCAAATAGTTTCGATTGAACAAATGTTCAACCGAAACTAGTAGTTTCGATACTGTAGTTTCTATTGACAGCATCAGTCTCAATTTTATACCCAACAGTTGGTGCACATATGCATACTACCATCTTTATTCTTTACAAATCGTACTGGAGCACCCAACGTGAAATGCTCGGTCTGATGAAAATTTTCTCTATAAACTCTTCATATTGATTCATTAGTTCTCTCATCTCTGATGGAGATAACCGATAGGGTGCTTTCACAATGGACTGGCTCTTGGCGTCACATCTATCTGAACTCTATCTCCCGATCAAGTGGCATCCTAGGCAAGCTCACGGGGAACACCTCCGAAAAATCGCACACCACGGGCACATCTTTCAATTCTGTAACTTCCTTTCTATCATCAGCGACGTACGCTAAGTGAGCCTCACAGTCGCGCCTTATAAAATTTCAGCCTCGATCATCAAGATGATGATAGAAACTCTACATTCTCTATCCCCATAACGGAAATTAGACCACCATCAGGAGCTTTGAGTCGAACCGTCTTTCTTTTACATACTATATGGGCTTCGTTGGCGGCGAGCCAAACCATTCCCAATACTATAACAATTCCTCATCAAGTTATCAAAGTCAACCTATCAGGAATTCCATGGCCCTTAATTCTTATCAAGCAGTCATCTACCGCCTCTATCACTCTTGTGGTTCTACCAACAATAGTTATATAACAAAGGTTCGCGCTAAAGTTCCATCACGACACTCATTAGTGTTGATAACTGCACTCATTCTTTCTATCCAGCATTAGGTAACAGTAACCCCTTCCTTTCCATCTAGTATAGGTGGATCACAACTTCGAAAAGCTTTGTAATCATTTCTGTAAAATAGTTCAGTATCTAAGTTGCCATTATCAGTCTCTCTAACAGCTCTATCACCTCCACTTTCTCTATCCTTCAGGTTTCTTTTCATTCCCTTTTCGATTTTTTCATAGCTTCAGGTAGGGCTGCTGGCAAAGCGAGTCCCAAGATTGAATCAAACTTCATGGCTACAGTAGCCCGATCCGCAGGCTCTAAGGTCGGCCTTCCATCATCCCCTGCACTGTGGTCGGTTACGCCGTCCCCCTTCTCATCCTCACTGACTCGGAAGGATTTAGATTCGTTGCTTGAGTATTTACTTTCCCCTGTCTGTCGGTTGATCATGTTCTATCTCTATGACCCTTACGGTCCCCAGTCTTGATCATGTTCTATCTCTGTCGGTTAATACTTAGGCTTCTAAAAGAAATTAACTTTCAGCTGTTAAATCTTAAATTTATTTAATTTGCAACTTCTGACGCGTAAGTTTTGTGTTAAATATATTTAGGTTAATTAGGCCAAACTTTTCTATGATGGTCACTACTTGTACTTCAAACAGAAATTAAATATCAGATGTGAAACCCTAAATTAATTTAGATCTGTTGAAACAGCTGCAGTGTTTATGGAGTTTTATGTATTTTTTTTATTTGTAGTACTTATTAGTTTGTTTCATATTCATTCAAACATATGCTTACTTTATTTTTAATGGAACAGATGCAAAACGTCTTATTGGTAGAAGATTTAGTGATGCATTTGTGCAGAGTGACATCAAGTTGTGGCATTTGAAGGTGGAGCATAAAGGAGAATGAAATATTCTCATTGCAGCTGGTCCTGTTCAGGTACCATTCCCCTTTTTAGAGAATTTGAATTTTAAGGTCAAACTAATGGCCCCTTCTGATCGATGATTCAAGAACTTGTATTTGACACAAAATAAATTTCTATTGCAAATGATCGTATATGAAAATACAGACTTGATGAATGTTTTATAACCATAAAACTAAAGGACGCGTCGATCCTTACAAGAACCGTATTTACAGTTTTAACAAACCAAACTTGACACTTTAACCCTTCTAACTTAACACAAATACATATTTGACTAAAACATACATTTTAAACTATTTACACTTTGACCCATTAACTTTAACTTAAACTTGGATTGAGCAATTAGGCTAACAATCACCCCCGTAATTGTTAATCTAAGTTTTGATTCTTCTTGTCTTCAGATAACTTCATTGCCGCCATCTTCTTTAAATTTTGGCTTCCTTCCTTTCCAATAAATGTCACCGTCTTTATCTTCAACACGAACTTTGTCTTTGGCACGAGCAAATTCTTCCAGGCCTTTATCTTGAACTCGTACCATTAAGAGTGTTGGTTCCTCATCTTCTTGCACGAGATTCGACTCTTCTTGTCTATGGTGTGGTTCAGGACAGTCTGAGGCATAGTGGCCCAAATTATTGCAATTAAAACACCTAATTCTCTTTATATCAAACACCGAATTATCTTGGTTTCTCGGGTATCTCTTTCTTCTACCATAATCATCATTATTCTGAGATGAATTTCCTTCCTTTCTGAACTTTTCCTTATCCCAATTTGCTTGAGATGTGTTAAACTTACCTTGCCCTTGTTTACCAAAACGCTTTCCTTGCTTGAACTTGTTATCGTGACGTGAGTATAGCAATTTCTCCTGATTGTCTTCTAGAGCACCTTTCTTGAAATTAATTCTCTCCTCATATGTCTTTAACCTTGCAATAGTTGCATCCAAAGTAGTATTGCGTAAATCAACAAACTGCTCAATGGATGCTACTATTTGAATGAATCTTCCTGGTACGGAGTTTAGAAGTTTCCGCACTAATGTTGGTTGATCGAATGTTGATCCACATGTAGCAGCTCTAGTGACAATGTTTGTCAATCTTGCGGTGAAATAGTCTATCGTCTCATCTTCTCTCATTTGTAATCTTTCAAACTCGGACTTAACTGACTGTAATCGTGCCCCTTGCACTTCATCTACTCCAACGAATCTGGTTTTGAGTGTATCCCAGATTTCTTTTGAATTCTTGCAACTAGCCACTTGTAATGTAAGGTCTTCAGGCAAGCCTTAATACAAATAAGTCATTGCAGCCTTATCCTTTTTCACATCTATTTCTGTAGACGTGTTTCTCTCTATCACTTCCCAAAATCCATTAGCTTCCATTATCACTTTCATTCTCATTGCCCATATCACATAGTTCGTATTATTCAACAATGGGCATTGGAAATTAGATAGGGATGGACTGGTTTCTCTATATGTTACCATGGTTTTGTTCGGATCTGGTTTGTCTCCCATTTCAACTTAGCCTCTTCTAACAATCTAAGTTCTTTTCTTAACCGGGGAAATTCTAATAACCAAATTTTCAAATGGTAACTTAGGTATTCTTCTAAATAACCAATAATAATGATTCTAGCGGGAATCACTAAACTTTTCTAATCCAAATTACTAAAAACGGTAGTAATTATATAAACTGAAATTCCAAATAATTGAAAATGAAACCTGGAATTTTGACAAATCTTTCCTGAGATTTTTATGCACTTCTCGCCTTTACGCTATGTTCCCGAGTTTACTAGAGGAAAGAAAAGAAAAGAAAGGATTATTTTCCTTTCTTTTCTTTTCCCTTCTCTTCTCTTCTTTTCATTTCTCCAAATCTCTCCATTTTGGAAGGATAAAGATAAATCTTGTTTTCCTTTCATTTCCCTCCTTAAAAAAAACTCTGGAACACACATCCCTCATTTCCTTTCTTTTCCCCCTTTAAAAAAACTCTGGAACAAGGTTTCGTTCCCCCTTCTTTTCCCTTCTTTTCTTTCCTTAAATGAGACTCGGGAACACATCGTTAAACTTGTAATCCACAATCCTTCTGATTTAAATTCCAAATGCCCTTTCCTGGCCTTGGTTCTAAACGTCACAGTATGCAACAATGATTCCCCCTTTTGCTCCTGGCTTTTTCTTTGACACAAATAACTCACGCCAACATCAAACACCAATATGCAAAACTTAAAAATAAATTTCTTTCTGTCTCCTTTGGTTTGATTGAAACAATCCCAAAACCGCCCCTTTATGTTGACTTTGCAACAGTCAACAAAATTCTTTCTGATGCACCAAAAGCAAATTGGTCTTATCCCTGCCTTCGTTTTTTCAAGAAATTGAACCCGTGACAGCAGCAACAACAAATAACTTTTCTATAAAAAATATCTGCCCCACTTTCTGGTTCCTTTTTCTTTGACAAATTCCTTCGTCTCCCCCTGAATCGTTTTTTCCTGAAATCGATTTATAATTACCACTCCTTCGGATCGTTTTTTCCTGCGTGTAAACTTTGGTTCTGAATCGATTTAATCTTAATCGATTGTTCTCTATTCTGAATCAAATTTTCTTCTGAATCGATTTTACCACTGAATCGATTTGTTCTTCTCTGAATCGATTTTCTTGTTCTTTCACACTGAATCGATTTGTCTGAATCGATTTGGGTTCTTCTGAACCGTTCTTTCTTCCCTCTAAATCTCCTAATCGTTTTGTCTGAAACGATTTGCTTGATGACGATCCTTGCTTCAACTACGGAATACGAATTCCTTGAATGCGATTGGAAACCTGGCTCTGATACCAATTAATGGCCCCTTCTGGTCGATGATTCAAGAACTTGTATTTGACACAAAATAAATTTCTATTGCAAATGATCGTATATGAAAATACAGACTTGATGAATGTTTTATAACCCTAAAACTAAAGGACGCGTCGATCCTTACAAGAACCGTTATTACAGTTTTAACAAACCAAACTTGACACTTTAACCCTTCTAACTTAACACAAATACATATTTGACTAAAACATACATTTTAAACTATTTACACTTTGACCCATTAACTTTAACTTGAACTTGGATCGAGCAATTAGGCTACACAAACTAGGAGAAAGTCAATCAAAATGGTGGGGCAGGTTACGGATCAAAATGGGTTTGGTCAAAACATACAGTTGGGTTGACAGTTAATAGTATTTAGTCTGTTATTATGATTATAAAATTTATCATTTCATAATTAACCTTATTTTTCAAATACAATAAATTAGAAGCTTTTATGTGTTAGAATACACTTATGACAACTTTTGACCCGTTTCTTTTTATGCTAATTTTTGTTGACCCGTTAATCCAGTGACTAAACAGTCCAAACTTCTCGCATTAGTTTGGTAAGATCCATCTCTCTTTACATTTCCATTTATGATGTACTTAAAACGGGTTTGGTTTAAGCCTCAAGGCATGTAGTTTCTACTACATTTGATGTGGGTTAGGTTGACTCACCTGTTACCGGTAAAACTTACCCCAAATCAACCATTTGTAAATGGGTTTAAGAAGGTTATGGTCTGTTTCTACCAATGGAAGCTGATGGCTGTTTTTTTCTTGTGCAAGTGCAGATTCATCCCTGAAGCCATTATTTACAACACCAGCCACTGCTCAAATCAGTCATGTAAAGGAGTTCAGGAGGATGCAGCCAGTTTTGCTAACGAAGATCATTGTACGTCTACAATCGTGGATTCAGTTCATTAGGATGAGGGGCCAAGGCACCCCGTAAGCCCAATACAATTCCTTTAACACAGAACGAGTTGGGAAAAGGGACCAAAAACGCAAGGTATGGAGCATCCTCTCTTCTATTGGCTTATATCATCATGTTATTTTATTTATTAGGTTTTTTTTCACGGTTAATAATCGTTAACGGTAATACTTTTTTAATATTATAACGATGGTCGTGTAGGTGACATGGAATTTAAGCGGAACAAGTTTTGTCGGCTGAAAAACAGATGGTAACTGTTGATCCTGATGTCAACATTTTAAGTATCTTTGCACACTAAATATTTAATTTGTTTGCATCTTTTTTCTTTGACACGCGTTTTTAATTTTTCGTAGCTTCAGCTATGTGATGGTGATGAGTTTATTGCGCTGGTATGTGACGGTATCTGGTAAGGGTTTATATGCCATGCGATTATTATTTCTTAATATTGGATCATTACTACATTATGTACTTTCATATGTTCAGGGATTGCATAGTTGGTGGACTTTATTCATAGGCGTCGTTTTAGGAAGGGTTGTGACAGTTAGAAAAAAACCGCCAATTCTTGTAGTATAAAATATAAATAGGGCTATATCACAACATTTGTACCCATTGTATGTATATTTAGTTTATGTGAAAACTCTCTGTCAAATAGTTCCTGTGTTTGTATTAGTGTGTGTTTGTTCATTACGTACAATCAAGAGCCGCTCAGGCGATTGGCAGCCACTGTTCTCGGGATGTTGCATTTTAAATAAGATTGATAATTGGTACCATGAAATTTTATAAGGCTGAATCCCAAAAAAAAATATTGTTATGTATGTATGGTAATTTTACCACGTAATTATTTAAATATAATTACACGAGACAATACATATTAGACTAATTTTAATTAATTAGGTCTAACCTGGTCCAGTAGAGTCCAACCACTACACAACTACAAAGAAAATATTAGAGATTTTCGAGACACATCGAACCCCATATCGCGTTGGTGATAGACTAACATTAAAATTAAACACCTCGAAACGTTCTCTTTATTTTTATACTATAGAATACCCGACTATGTGAGAACTAATTCTAAACATTTTACACAGACTCGTATTATGTAAAAAACTATTTATATATTTTATACCCGGCTCGTAACGACACGTAACGACTAGTTAAAAACCGTGTATCGCGTGGGTATTATACCGGACTAGTAACGAGCGAGTACCACACCACTCACAACACCCCTACCCTTACCCTACCCCCTACCACCCCAGCCACCCATGCTATCGGCCGCCAACCACAAGGAGGCTTGTGGGTGAGTCTTGTTCCTTGTTTCCCCAACATGGGACAAGGGTGTTCCCTTGGAACATAAAACCGTCAAGGTATTGCAAGCATCTCATGCACTTTAACCACCCTTGGACCTATATAAGCAAGCCTCCATAAACCCACACCTCACCTTCTCATCCTCCTCTCCTTCGGCTCTCTCTCTCACCCGAGAACCCCTCCACCACCCTTGCTCCCTTCGGTTTTCGGTAACAGCAGCAACATCACTCCCATCACCACCATCCTACACAAAGCCACACCACTCCTCTCCCTTGTTCTCACGGCAGCCTCCATAACCATAACACCATCACCATCCCAAGCCAAACCACCACCGAACACCTCCTATCACCACCTTCATCTCCAACCACCACCCCCTCACCCGATAACCACCACCACAGCCCCACCCCAGGCCCGACAGCAACCTTACATCACCCCCCTACCACCACCGTACACCGCTTCCAACCGTAACGGCTTCCACCACCTTTTACGGGTTCTTTCGGGACAAGAACCGACCATTTCAGGTCACCATTTCTCACCTACGGTCAACGTATTACGTTTATGCGAAGCTTACAGATCATTTCGGGAACTCACCAAGCCATACGGGACATCCCGAGAAGGAACCGGGTCTCACGTCAACTACGTCACCTTCTTTCGACAATTTACGTGAGCTTTCGATTTATTTATTTTAACGTTATCATAGTTGGTGATATATTAGGTTATAATCAGAAATAGTATTTAAAAACCAAGTTTTAAACGTATAAAAAACGGTTCGTATCTTTAAACGTATAAAAGACGAGTTTAGAGTATAAAGGATAACGATTGTAGGTTAAAAACCCTATTTTTCATTAAACCCTATTTTTCATTATAATAATAGTATAAAACTATAAATGGTTAGTTTATTTTTAGTCATAAAAACACATTTTTATAACCTATAAAGTTATTAATAACAAACAATAATTATAATTATTATAAATATAAATGATTTTACATGAAAAAAGGATTTTTATAAAATTTATCTTCATGGACATGTCTCCATATAACTACATATAATGGTTTTGTGACAATCGATAATTATATTTTATATACGTATGGATTATTGAGTTGGAGAAATAAAATAATGTAATTATGTTAAGACATTTTAAGCGATTTTAATAAATGTATATATTAAATAATTACAAAGAATAATTATATATATACATACTTATATACATATAGACATATAAGTTTAAATGCTAAAATAATATAATTATTGTTTTATGACGATTTATTAATTAGCGATTGATTCTAATAAATATATATGTTAAATATATTTTTTAAACATAAGAATTAACTTAGACCGAAAACAAGGTTTTGAACAAATAAAAGACTAAGTTACAATATTTATTAAAGAACTTAATAAATATAATAACTTGAACAACAAGTCGTATCACCAAAGGTGACCGGGTCGGACCCCTGTTGATTATTACAAGACAAGGGTCGAGACTGCGGGTATTCCCACTTCATAAACAACTACATAAGACCTAATCTGTCTAAATTAATCTAGGGCACGAATAGGTCGGACACTCGTTGGACTCACTGCATACTTCATCACTCACCACTTCAGTTGACATGGTGAGTCTTCACGGCCCCATTTTACTATGATTTAAATGATTTTTAAACATGCGGGGGAGAATACATAGCTCATATTTGGATATGAGTACATAAACTGATTGTTACATGAGTGCGAACTGTCATACTAAATCCCAAGGAATACTATAACCGTTAGTTGGTTCAGACGTGGAACGCATGAATAGATCTATTTGGGTTGACACCCCCACCCGTAGTTAGTCGCTATAACCTTGATTAGAGGTCAAAGCGGGTGCATACTATCCATACACATACTTACAATGTTTCATGACAGAACTCTGGGCGGGGCTCATACACAAACGTCAAGTGTCGGTTATGGTGGCTTATGGTAACAATGCACATACATAAGTATTGTTTAATTAACAATGCTAAATATACTGAGAAATCTCGTAGTCCAAAGGAAACATATTTTTCTGCTTACTTAAACCTGTTATGTTGACATTTTAGCATGTATTTCTCAGGTAACTAGAATCATGGTGCATGGGCATGCACGCATGTAGAACGTCTTTTGGAGACATCCCGGAATAACCCAGGGGCATCTAGGTCATAGCCGACAAACCTGTTTTACGAAAAATCGTATACTTTGGAATTTAAGTACGGTACATTTGGCATGTAACAACTATATGGAAACAATTTATGTTTTCTTGTAACAATTTGAAACCTTTGATTATGAATGCATTAGAAGTCGTTTGTTGTAATCAAATGCTATGAACACCATGGATCGCCACACCCTGTATTTCCACCCTAGGCGGGGTGTGACAAGGTATGAATCGAGTGAACTTTACAGTGAAAGGACCCAAACCGGGTTCCTCTCATAGTTGACAAACATAGCACAAACGTAGTTCTTAAACATTAAATAACATAGAAAGTCACAAGGGAAGTCTTTACAAAATTCTGAAATAATTAAAACTTTTCACTGTCTTAAACATAATTTTAAATTACGGGGATTTCAGTCTTGCCAGCAGCAGCCATCCAGCCATCTTCTCCTAAGCCCTCGCGGCTTCATATCTTATTCTTCCCATTGCTACCTGATGTGTATACTAAAATAGTCAGCTAACGCTGATGAGTTCAAGTTTACAACATTTAGCATAAATCATTTCTTTCTCATGTTAATCATGTAGAGATGAAGACTGATGGCTACAAAATTCTCTAAGTAAGATTGCTGCGGACTCCACAATTCTGCTGCTGACTTACAAGTTGCTGCAGACTTACAAGTTGCTGCAGATAAGGCTAAGTACTGCAGATAGTTGTGTCTCTTGCTAATGAACAAGTTTCCTGCTGATAGCCTTATCTGCTGAAGTCCAAAGTTGCTGCTGATAGGCTTCTCAGCAGCATCAAACATTTGATGCTGCTGATAGGCAAATCATCAGCAGCTTTGACTTTACTACTGACACCTTTTGCTGCAACACTGACACACCTATCAGCAGAAGGAATGTTATTGGTGCAGAGAACAAAAGACAATGCTCCTATTCTGATATGTCCTGCAATGATTTCTGAGAAGACCTTAGTTTTGTTGTTGTCTTTTCAGTACAGAAGTCTTTTCACTGCAGTTGTCTTTTAGCTACTTGTCTTTTAGTTGTCTATCAATAGTAGTGTAACGTATAACTGTCAAAGATCAACGACTTGTGTTTGATCTGATCCTTAGAATCAAGGGTCTGTCTTGATTCTAAGTTCCTTTAAATGTATTGTATCTTCCATTTGTACAAGTATGCTTCCTTAGAGTTTTCTCTGTAAACTTGTAAACAATGAAGATTAATACCCTTTCCATTTATCAATATTATCCTTGTTTTCTTGCTTACATTGATTAGATGTTATTGTGTCCGCCAATCTCAACTCACACTTGTTTAATCACGCTCTGATTCTGTTCTCTACTATCTCTTTGCCAAACACCACTTATTCAGAAATGGCACAAAACATTGGATTTGATGATGTTGGAAGCTTTCACAGAGCACCAAGACTGGAGAAGATTATGATATGTGGAAGAAAAGAATGGAAAGTTTCTTCTGCTACCAAGAATATGGAATGTGAAGATCCATAGTTGATGGTCCATATGTGCCTACGGTGGCTTCTGCTGATTCCGGAGGTCCATCAATCCCTAAAGAAGCCTTAAAGTACTCAGAGGAAGACATCAAGAAGATGGAGGTAGATTTCAAAGCTTTGGGAGCCATTCAGATGGGCTTGCCAAACGAAGTTTTCCATAACTTCAGAGAATACAAGACTGCTAAGGAGCTATGGGAAGCTCTTGAGAAGATGTTTGCCGGTTCTGAGGAGGTGAAGGAAAATAGAAGAGACATTCTGAAGCAACAATATGAGAACTTTGTCTGGAAGGAAGGTGAGTCTCTTACTGTTTTGTTCAACAGGTACACCTATCTGGTAGGAGAGCTACAATGCTCTAAAGTGAAGCTGGAGAATGAAGATATTCTCAAAAAGTTTATCAGATCTCTTCGAAGCTGCTGGATACTATATATACAGTGTCAATTAGAAGAACTGAAAACTTGAAAACTCTACAAATGACTGAGTTGTATGGAATGCTAAAGACATATGAATTAGAAATGATTCAAGCCAAAGAAAGAAGCTCAGGTCATTCAACAGCTTCATCAACAACCACCACTTCATCTACACTACACTCTGACCATTCAGCTCCCAGTTCTAGTAACTATTATCCTCCCATTATCACCCACCCTCAGACTCCCAACTCACAAACAAACAACTCACCATTTTTTCTTGAAGCTTCACCTCAACTAAACTTAGCTGCCTTTGTCTCCGAAAATTCTAGCAACATGTCCTTCATCAAAGAAGATCTGGAATACTTTCATCCAGATGACTTAGAAGAAATGGACATACAACACTCTTATTCCATGCTTTCTCTCAGAGCAAAACGATTCTACTCTAGGACTGGAAGACCAATTCCAAGCAACAACTCTAACATTAGAGTTGGCTTGGAAAAGAGCAAGCTAAGATGTTACAATTGTAGCCAACTTGGTCACTTTGCCAGAGAATGCAAGGCTCCAAAGGCAAACCCAGATGCGGCACAACCTTGACAGACCCATCATGGTCAAGCAAGTCAAGGCAACACCACTCCTGCTCAAACTGCAGCCTGTGCAGCTGTTGGAACAGCTGATTTTGATTGGAGCTTCCAGTATGAAGATCTTCCTGCCAACAACCAAGCACTCATGGCAGACACAACAGAGATACCACCTCAGGTATATGAACATCTTTGTACTCAAGCTTGCATTGATAAGGTTCTAGGATACATGAAACATAACCAAAACCTTATAGATCAAAATGAAGAGTTTCATTAAATGAAATCTGAATTTAAAAAGGTTGAAAACAGTTATAAAGAAAAGATTAACTGCCTAAATAAAGAGATTTCATCACTAAAACATGAAGAAACAAATCTTGAAACTAATATTGATGATCTATTGGTTAAGTTAAAAGCTACAAGAGCTGAGTTGGCAGACCAAAAAGTTCATGTTGACAAATATGAGTTTGCATCCAAAAAGCTGCAAAGACTTTTGGATGCTCAAATTCATGAAAAGGTGACTGCTGGCCTTGGGTTTCAAGCTGAAAAGCCCTACAACATTGTCCCCCCACCAGCTGACTATGTAAACATCCATGAACCAAACTTCAATCTCTCAAATATTGACCATGCAAACTGAAACCTTGATCCTTCCAAGGAAGAATCATCTGTGCAAGACTGCAATACCCCCTCTGAATCTGAGTCCACATGCTCAGAATCCACTCAAACAAGTTAAGCACTATTACTCCCTACCAATGAAGTAATTCTCAAAACCACCAAATCTGGTAAAGTAATCCAAACCAATGGTCCAAGTCCCTTTATTCCCTCTATACCAGTAACTCCTCCCACCAAACAAATCAAAATTAGCTATCATCCTGAAGGAAGAAAGTTAAAAGTTGAACAGGGACAATCTTCAACCTCCACCATTCCTCAATCAAAATCCAATCAACCTAGGAAGGTGTTTGACATTTGTTATACACCTAGAGAGAGACCTCCATATGTTCAGAAAACATTGGAGGAAGCCACTTTTGAACACAACAAAGCTCATCCCTGGAACTTCAAAGATCTATTCAAAAGAAAAGATTATGTATACTTTCAAAGAGATAAATCAGCTAAATCTTGTTTTGTCTGTGGCAAATACAATCACACTGCAAGCACATGCTTCTACTACCTTCAGCAGCAAAGAAACCTCAAGAAAAATGCTTTTGAGAAGACAAACCAAAACAAGAAAGTAAGAAGCTATGAAGCCAAAACAACTAAATTCAAAAAGTCTCTCTCCTTTAAGAAAGCAGCTTAAAAAACCTCAACAATCCTGAATCATATATGGTGAATCAAACCACTTTGTTGCTGATTGTAAATTCAATCCTTTCAGCCGGATTTTTCAACTAGCCTCTATAGCAGTTCATGCTACTTCAAAACAGAAGCCCACAGAGAAACCCACTTTTAATAGAAAGGTAAAATAAGAGAAGCATGTATCTGTTGAACCATCAACAGCCAGCAAAAATGCTGCTGATCATGTAAAGTTAAAGAAGCCCAAGAACAAGCCATCAGCAGCAACCAAGTTTGCTGCTGACCAGCCAAAGCCATCAGCACCAAAAGCCACGTCAGCCGCTGATAGAGTAAAAGGGTCTGGAAAATCACTTCCTCAACAATGGAAAGCCAAGTCCACTGCTTCCATTTCTCAAAGCATCGTCATAGGATCCATTGAATGCAAGCATACTGATGATATTGGCTCAAAGCCACACTTACCCAAGTTTACAAGTTCTTGGGTTCCTCCCTCTAACTATATCTCTCTCATGTGCAGGGGCAACCACGTTACAAGGATAACACCTGGGTTGTAGACAGTGGTTGTTCTAGGCACATGACCGACAACAGGTCCATTCTCTCCAATTTCAAACATTTCAATGGAGGATATGTTGCCTTTGGGAGTGATTCAAAGGGAGGATCTATAACTGGACAAGGAACCGTGTCCAATGAAAGAATGAGTATTGAAGGGTAACTTTGTCAAAGAATTGGAATTCAATCTCATGAGTGTGTCTCAGATCTGTGATCAAAAGCATTGAATGCTTTTCACAGACAAAGAATGCTTTGTGCTATCCCCTGGTTTAAGCAAAACTCCTCCAAAGAAGATTTTATTAACTGCATCTATACGTGCTTGACATGAATGAGGTCACTCCATCCGGCAGTATATGTTGTTATCTATCCAAGGCATCAGTTGATGAATCAGATATCTAGCATAGAAGATTAAGCCATGTTAATGTAAAAACCATCAACAAGTTGGTGAAGGGAAATCTTGTCGGAGGCCTTCCTGACAAGGAATTCCAACTTGAAGATTATTGCATAGCATGCCTGAAGGGGAAGCAACACAAAAGTTCTCACAAGCACAACATATTGAATACAAATGAAACTCCTCTACAGCTGTTGCATATGGATCTTTTTGGTCCTACAAATGTCATGTCAATGGGCAAGAAGTCATACTGTCTAGTGATAACCGATTACTATACCAGATTCTCATGGGTATACTTCTTGAGAACAAAACATGAAACTGCTGAGATCCTTAAATCCTACATTCTTAGGGTTGAGAATTAAAGCAATCAGAAAGTCAAAGTCATAAGGTGTGATCAAGGTACCGAGTTCAAAAACCACACCCTGAAATGTTTCTGTGAGAGCAAGGGTATAGAAAGACAATACAGTGCTCCAAGAACTCCTCAACAAAATGGGGTTACTGAAAGGAGAAATAGAACTCTAATTGAATCAGCAAGATCAATGTTGGCTGATTCAAAACTGCCTCTCACATTCTGGGCAGAAGTAGTAAGCACAGCTTGCTATGTGCAAAATAGAGTTCTCATTGTCAAGCCTCTCAACAAAACACCTTATGAGCTTTGGTTCAAAAGAGTTCCCTACATTGGATTCTTGAAACCCTTTGGATGTCCATGTACCATTCTTATCACCAATGGAAGTCTTCCAAAGTTTGGTGGAAAATCAGATGAAGGATACTTTGTGGGCTATTCCTCTCAATCCAAGGCTTACAGAGTATTCAACTTCAGAACAAGAATAGTTGAAGAATCAGTAAATGTGGAATGTAGGGAACACATTCCATGTGAAAAGGGTAAAGGACCAGACTGGCTTTTTGATATTGACTCCTTTTCACAAGTATTTGAGCCTCTCATCTTCTCAAATATGGAGTCTACCTCTTCCCAAAAGCAAGCATCTACATCATTTGAAGACTACAGAGTGGGTCTCAATGGTCCATCTATAAGAATCAAAAGACCATCCATTGATCCTCCATCTGTCGTTGATGCTATTGAAGCCAATGAAGCCAGAACAAGCAACTTTAATGTCACCAGCAACAATCTCACTGGCAATGAAGATGAAGATGAGGGTATTACATCTGATGTAGTTGATGCTGATGATGCTACTAATGTTGTTGATGCTTCTGATACTGCTGATGCTGCTAACAACTCATCTACAGATGTTGTTGCTGTTGAAGAAATTTTTGCAAACAACCCTCTTGATCAAAATTATCAAATAAAGAAATATACAGAGTTTTCATGGGACAGCAAGGTCAACTGGCAAATAAGAAAAGGGCTGAAGAAGAAGAAAAAGCCAAACACAAATCCAGGAAGACCATTGCATTCAATGTCAGATCCCATGAAGAAAGGAAGGTCATGATGGACTTCCTAAAGGTTAGAGGAGAAAGTGTAAAGAGGCTGGGTCCCATGAGCTTCGTGAACCTGCCAGCCTTGTATGTCAAATTTAAGAAGGAAGAGGAAGAGAGACTGGGGAAGACATGCTCAAAAAGAAGGGTAAACACTGAAACTGATGAAAGAAAACAAAAGAAACCCAAGCTTACTCTCTCATCCACTCCTTCCTCTGTCCAACAACCTTCCATTCTCCCTCCCAGACCTCCCTCCTCTCCTCCCAAAGAGTCCAAATCCTCTCACCCAGCTCCTCCTCATCAACAGCCTCCCAAGAAGAAAACCAAACCTACTACCACACCAGAAGATTCAAGAGAAATTGTAGTATGGTTCTACAGCAATCAAGACCAATGGTTTGAAGTTTTCAGGGGAAGGGCAGGGTTAAAAAGATCAATCTACAGATCGGTTGATGAGGTGATGCAGTTTCCAGATTCTGATCTTCAGAGCATGATGGAGCTTGGTGAAGCTCATGAGCTTGAAAATGATAGTGGAAGACATCTGTTGCTGGTGATCAAGCATCACTTCAACCCCAGCAAAGATGTGGTTATTGATGTTAAACATCTTCAGTCCCACTATCCATTTGTCAGTTGGTCCTATAATGCTGCTCAAGATGAGTACACTTTGATAGATGTCAGAGGTCAGAAGATGAGATGTTCAAGCAAGACCATATCCAGCATGCCAAGCAAGGACATCAAGACTCCATTTGAACTCCCTCTTGACAATCCAAACATGGACCCAAAAGTCTATGAGACAGCAAGGATTGTTGCTCACATGGAAAAGCTTCAACAACAAAGGCAATAATAGAGTTTTGGTAGCATCAGTCTAGGGGGAGTTTGTAGAGATGAAGACTGATGGCTACAAAATTCTCTAAGTAAGATTGCTGCGGACTCCACAATTTTGCTGCTGACTTACAAGTTGCTGCAGATAAGGCTAAGTGCTGCAGATAGTTGTTTTCTCTTGCTGATGAACAAGTTTCCTGCTGATACCCTTATCTTCTAAAGTCCAAAGTTGCTGCCGATAGGCTTCTCAGCAGCATCAAACATTTGATGCTGCTGATAGGCAAATCATCAGCAGCTTTGACTTTACTACTGACACCTTTTGCTGCAACACTGACACACCTATCAGCAGAAGGAATGTTATTGGTGCAGAGAACAAAAGACAATGCTCCTATTCTGATCTGTACTACAATGATTTCTGAGAAGACCTTAGTTTTGTTGTTGTATTTTCAGTGCAGAAGTCTTTTCACTGCAGTTGTCTTTTAGCTACTTGTCTTTTAGTTGTCTACCAATAATATTGTAACTTGTAACTGTCAAAGATCAACGGCTTGTGTTTGATCTTATCCTTAGAATCAAGGATATGTCTTTATTCTAAGTTCCTTTAAATGTATTGTATCTTCCATTTGTACAAGTGTGCTTCCTTAGAGTTTTCTCTGTAAACTTGTAAACACTGAATATTAATACACTTTGCATTTATCAGTATTATCCATGTTTTCTTGTTTACATTGATTAGTTGTTATTGTTTCCGGCAATCTCAACTAAGAACATAATCATCTTGTAAACACCGATCCTACAAATTATATAAAGCTCATTTAATTAAAAACATACTATAACTTACTAAGTATACAAATCACAATACAACATGTTGATAAATACTTAATTATTTTATGTTTTTTTTCTGTTAAGTCATACATTATTAGTCTACGATGTGTTTCTTTCTCTTTCTGGTGTCCAACAAGGACTTCTTTCTTTCTCAGCGAGTATTGTTCCCTAAGGCTTATCGTCCAAAGGCCGATACTCATAATTATGTCCACAGGGTACTTCTCAAGTAACCGTCGTCACCGGAGTAACCGTCGTCACTCTTCTTAAACAGTCTTACAACATTCTCGTTAAAGTGCCCTGCCGAGCACTGTCCCGATTTTTCTCAAGGACTATACTACTACCTCAAGACTTGCTATTATGCTTAGGGTAGCAATAGACTCTAGGACTACGCTACTACCCCAAGTCTTCTCTTTTCAGGGTCTCATACTCGGACAGATTAGACAATGTATTTGACTTATTCTTGTTCTCTTTATTTATATAACATATTGATAAATAAACCATTCTCTTCTCTTATCTTTTGTATATAAAACATATAGTTAAATAAACCATTCTCTTCTCTTTGTTTATGAAACACATAGTTAAATAAACCATTCTCTTATCTCTTGTTTATAGAACAATTAGTTAAATAAACCGTTCTTTTTTCTCCTCTTTCGTTTATAAAACATTTCGTTAAATAAACCGTATTCTTATCTTATCTTTCGTTTATAAAACATTTAGTTAAATAAACCTTTCTTATCTTTCTTTCTAGTAAAACTTTCGGTTAAACAACCATTATCTTTTTTTCTTACAAAACGTTCATTTACATAAATCGTTATTATTCTTATCTTTCTTTGCAAACGTTTAAGTAATAAATACATTTATTATAAATGTCTAATTCTTGATTATGCACACCACCCTAAAACAGTAAAATAGGGAATCTGGATTTTCGGTTTATTGTGGAAACCAAAAAGCTTTGGGCTACACGAGTGCTACGTGATCTGTACGAATACAATACATGAATTCGGTTAAACTTTGCTAGTGTCGGCTGACACTCTCTAGAGTCACCCGTTAGTGTCACCAGGCAAGCGGAGTGTCGCCTGATAGTGTCGACCAGGCAAACAGAGTGCCGCCCGAAAGTGTCGTCCAGGAACTCTGAGTGTCACCTGAACTTACGTTCCGGATTTAGGAGGGCCGACTCTCTGGCAGACTCTTTGGCCGACTCTTAGCTTCTTCCTCACCGTCAGATTTCACACGCAGGTGGCCGACTCTCGAGAGTTGGCTCAAGAACATTGAGCATTTGCAGGTCTGATTTTTTATCCAAAACTTTAACTTTTTATGTGAAAAACGTTTATTTAGCTTCCATGAAGCTTGATCTGAGATTAGATTCACTTTACATACATAAAAATCCAATATTTATGTGAAAACGTCCCATAAACCCTAAAACCCATTTCTATCAAAAACGTAGATCTGAGGTTGATTCTTACCTCAAAAGTTTGTGGTTGCTTTGTGAAACTTGATCCAAATCACTGGAGAAACGTTGTGAGACTGATCTTGAGTCGATCCAGGATTTCTTGAAGTTTTCTCTCTTTAGAACTATCTCTCTCTCTCTAGGGTTTTGAGTTGGAGAAGATGATGGAGAAAATAACAATTGTGAGCTGATTTCCCCTTTATATACCTAGGCTACATCGGCCCATTGGAGCCGAGCCCAAGCCCGCTCCCTTACTTTTCAATTAAATCCTTGATTAAATCCCGATCCCGTTATCATTCATTCGTTTTATTATTTTGGGATATTACAAGTCTACCCCTCTTATTAGAGGTTTCGTCCTCGAAACCTATTATAGATCAAATAAGCGAGGGTACAACTCCCTCATTTCTGATTCAGTCTCCCACGTGGCTTTAACCCCTTTGCGATGTTTCCATTGAACTTTGACCAATGGAATGATTTTGTTGCAAAGTCGTTTATTTTTTCTATCCAAAATTGCTAGGGGTTCCTCAATATAGTTAAGGTTGTCATTTACTTCTATGTCATCGAGTGGCACATATGCCGACTCATTCGTTAAGCACTTACGCAAGTGTGACACGTGAAAAGTAGGATGGATTTCACTCAATTCTTCTGGTAGATCCAAACGATACGCTACTTCCCCAACTCGTGCCCCAACTTTAAATGGTCCGACAAACCTTGGACTCAACTTTCCTCTCTTTTGAAATCGTATTATTCCCTTCCAAGGGGACACTTTCAACAGCACCATATCCCCAACCTGAAACTTGAGATCTCTCCTTCTTCTATCCGCGTAAGACTTCTGCCTATCCTTAGCGGATTTCATACGAGCTTTAATCTGGTCAAACTTCTCATAAGTTGCTTTGACCACGTCAAGACTTGCGAAGTCTTTCTGCCTGATTTCACCCCAACACACAAGTGTCCTACACTTTCTTTCATACAACATTTCATATGGTGTCATGCCAATGGTTGAATGATAGCTGTTGTTATAGGAGAATTTCGCCAGTGGTAAGTGACTATCCCAGCTTCCATCGAAATCGATAATACATGCCCGGAGTATGTCTTCGAGTGTTTGGATAGTCCTTTCGGACTGTCCATCGGTTCGTGGGTGATAAGTTGTGCTAATGTTGAGTCTGGTGCCCATTGCCTCATGGAATTGCTTCCAGAACCTTGAGGTGAATCGTGTGTCCCGGTCGGACACGATTGACAAGGGCATACCGTGTCTAGCCACGATCTCATTGATAAACACTTCTTCTAGTTTCTCGGACGAATAAGTCTCACGTATCGGCAAGAGGTGAGCGCTATTCGTCAGTATATCCACAATTACCCATATGGTATCATGACCCTTAGTTGTACGCGGTAACTTGGTTATGAAATCCATGGTAATGTGTTCCCACTTCCATTCAGGAATAAATAACGGTTGCATCTTCCCACGGGGCTTCTGGTGTTCGGCCTTCACTTGTGAACATGTAAGGCACTTACTCACATAATCAGTTACATCATTCTTCATGCCGGGCCACCAATATTCTTTCTTTAGATCAAGATACATCTTGTTAGTACCGGATGGATAGAGTAGTGAGACTTGTGAGCTTCGTCAATAATCTTAACCCTAAGCTCGCCACCCTTGGGTATCCACATTCTCCCAAACCGTGTTCGTACTCCATAAGCATTACTTTCTAACTTCTCTTGCAGACCCACTATTCTTTCCCGTTTAACGTTTTCTTCTTTCAAAGCTTTATCTTGGGCATGTTCTATTTCTGTCATAAGGACTGGCGTCACGACCAGCTGGTAGGCTTTCACCTTGATAGGAGTTGTCGCCTCCCTTTGACTCAAGGCGTCGGCCACCACATTTGCTTTCCCTGGATGGTAAAGGATTTCACAATCATAATCGTTCAACAATTCTAACCACCGCCACCGCCTCATATTCAATTGCTTTTGCTCAAAGAAGTACTTCAAGCTTTTGTAGTCGGAATAAATGGTGCACTTGACACCGTAGAGGTAATGCCTCCAAATCTTTAAGGCAAAAACTACCGTCGCGAGCTCAAGATCGTTAGTTGGTCGATTTTTTTAGTAAAAATAAAAATCAAAAGTCAAACTCTCAATTATTGGTGGTCAAATGGCTATTTTGGTGATTTTCTAAAAAAAAAAAACCTTACCGTGGTGGAAGACGCAGGTACAGAAAGATCCATGAAGAAGAAGAATGAGCAGAAACAATGAATAGACTCGCGAAAAAGCAAAATCGGACACATTTGGAAGCTAGGATGGCTAGAGGCGGGAGGTACAAACACGAGTCCATGATGAATTAAAAATAGAACACTCCAAAAATATAATGGGAAAAAAAACCTAACAGGAGTCGAACCCTAAACACGGAGGTTAGAAACATAATGATTTACCAGCCCAACCAAAAACCAAATTGATATAAAAGCCCAAAATAATATATTTAAGACAAAAAAATTGTTGTACCAAACGCAAAACAAATTGTACGTTACTGTTTAACTCGTTGTTAAATGTTTAGTTGTTAATTATTATATATTATAATATAATTATAACTAGGGTATTTTTATAATAAAAGTTAAAAATACTTCAATAATTACGGTTCTCCGGTGTCTTTAAATTTGTTTGTTTTTTAAAAGTTAAAACCCATTTTGGCAAAAAAAGAATAAAAAAAAAACAATAATAAAGTTAACCCAACCCACATATCCGGAAGTGAAGTCAGGAGTCTTATCCATTATCCGTTATCCATTATCATAACATATCAAATGTAATATCATGTAATAAGATGTAATACAGTTACAATCCTCATGTAATATCACGCACTTCTTTGCCTTATTTAAACCCTCCCTCGTCATGTTTTCTAATTCACATGCGAACATCTTTGATCTTCAATCAAGCAATGATGTCTTTAACTATAATCACCCTTGTCATCGTGATCATATTTGTTAGTAGGTTTTTAAACAAAAAATCTTCAAGCAACCCACATCCATTACCTCCTGGTCCAACCCCTCTGCCGTTTATTGGATGCGCCATCCAAATGCTTCTAACTAAGCCGACTTTCCGATGGATCCATAAGCTCATGGACCAGTTTGACACCCCAATCCTTTGCGTCCGGCTAGGACCATCCACCCACGTCATTGCAGTGTCGTCCCCAGACATAGCATGCGAGTTCCTCAAGAAACAAGATGAAATATTCATTTCAAGGCCTGATGCCATATCAGCCTATCTAATAAGTGACGGATATCTCACAGCAATCATGTCCCCGTTTGGAGAACAATGGAGGAAGATGAAAAGAGTTATAAATCGGGAGATGCTTTCACCAGCGTTATGCAAATGGCTCCAACCTAAACGTGACGAAGAAGCTGATCAGTTGCTTGCATACATATGTGACCAAATCGAGAAACATGATGCTATAGTTGACGGCGGATTAATAAACGTTCGAGCTGTGAGCCAACATTTCTTTGGGAACGCGACGAGGAATATTGTTTTTGGCAAAAGATTCTTTGGGGGCGGAATGGAAGATGGAGGGCCGGGCGAAGAAGAAACAGAACATGTCGCTGCACTTTTCGTCATCCTGAAGAATCTTTACGCGTTTTGCATCAATGATTATTTCCCATGGTTAAGAGGGAAGATTGACTTTGATGGCCATGAAAAAATAATAAGGACTGCAGTTGAAACCGTTCGAAAGTATCAGGACCCATTGGTCGATGAACGAATTCAAATGTGGAACGACGGGGCTAGAAAGGAAAAATGTGACATGCTTGATGTTTTTATTACACTTGAAAATCCAAAGCTTACGCCAGAGGAGATTAAAGCCCAAATTTTTGTAAGTATTATTTTCACAAATATGCACTTGAGACTGATAATAATGTTTTATTTGAAACAATATACCATTGAAAGAAAAGTTATTAATTTGTGTCTCATAAAATTTCAGGAACTAATGATTGCCACAATTGATAATACGTCTAACACGATAGAATGGGCACTCGCTGAGATGATCAATGAACCTATGATCCTAAAACGAGCAGCCGAGGAGTTGGATCATGTAGTAGGCCACCATCGGCTAGTGGAAGAGCAAGACGTGCCCCAACTCAATTACATAATAGCATGTATCAAGGACGCTTTTAGGTTGCACCCTTTTGTACCTGTTCTTCCACCTCATGTTTCAATAATGGATACTACTGTGGCTGGGTACTTCATACCAAAGGGTAGCCATGTCATTCTAAGTTGATATGGGCTGGGAAGGAATCCAAATGCGTGGGTGAATCCATTGCGGTATGACCCAGATCGCCATCTACGTGGGGAAGGAAAACAAGTGGTTCTTACGGATGATGAGCTGAGGTTGATCTCGTTTAGCACAGGAAAACGTGGTTATCCTGGAATAACGTTGGGTACGACCATGACTACAATGTTGCTAGCAAGGCTGGTGCAGGGGTTCACCTGGGAGGCGCCTGATAATGAGCGGTCCATTGAGCTTGTCAAAAATCACGATGACATTTGCTTAGCTAAACCGCTTGTAGCAATTGCTAAGCCACGGCTGCCTCGGTCCATGTACCCTACATACTGACAAGAAGAAGTATGGTGTTTATGCGTGATGTTGGCCATAAAATGTTCCCTAGTTTTCCTTTTAAGACCATGTAAGGTCATAAATAAGAGCAACATCGTCTCATTCTAGTAAAAGTATATCTTCAAACCTATATTATAACTATATAAAGGTAAATGATTTATATATTTTTCTCTTTGTAAATATTTGTAACTTAACAGTTTTCTTATATTTATTTATATTATTTTATATATATTTAAATGCGCCATAAATAGTTGTATACAATATACATTAAAATAAATAAATAGACGTGGCATATACTCTCACATAAATAAACTATAGAAACACTCAGAGATAGAAACACGAGTTTAAAAAATTAAGAAGCTACTTTTATACGCCCTATCTTGTTCAAACAGAAGTATCTTAATTTTGGGCCTACGCCGTTGGATATGGAGGGATTCTATAACTCGTGGTTGGATATATAGGGATTCTAAAACTCGTGGTTGGATATGGAGGGATTCGATAATTTTTTTTTGGATTCATGGAAAAACATGTCTAATGTCCCTCTCGGGATTAAAGCTTTTAAAGTAGTGGTTCATGAATGGAACAAAACTTGCATTAAAGATCGTTCATCTCATGAAAGTTATTTAAGATCAAGAACAAGATTATTGATTAAATTTTGGACACTGGGAACGGTTATGTCGAGTTGAGAAATGAACAATAGAAGTAAAGATGCGTCTCAGAAAGCTAAAGTTAAATGGAGTTTGGAGGTGGATGAAAATTCAAAAAAATTTCATGGTTTGATAAATAGGAGAAGAAGATATTTGTCGCCGCTAAAGACCAAATAAGTGAGCATTTTAAATCTCGAAGTGAGCATTTTAAAAAGTTTGTGGGTGCTAAAATTACTTCTCGAAGTGAGCATTTTAAATCTCTTTCTTTAGCTAGGTGTCTTATGTGGAAGTCAAGTTTTCATTATCACTACAAGGATTCGTAGCAGTAGTGGCGACATTTGTCGCCGCTAAAACTAAAGGTCACCACTATTTTGTTTGTCGCTATTGTCTATTTGTCGCCGCTAAAGACCAAAAAAGTCGTCGCTAATGCTCTTTTACCATTTTTACGGTTTTTCTACTCTTTTCAATATTTCTAGTTTTTTTTTTGTAAAACCATAAATATATACCAAACAAAAAAACTACATAGCATTCCAAAATTTTGTATCCATACACATTGTGATAAACATAAAAAAACTACATCATTCCAAATATCTTGTATCCATACATATTGACATAAATATACCAAGTCATAAACATATAAAAATACTTAATACCTAAAACTAGCTAGTCCATATCATCATTTCCGCCCCCTCGTCCGTATCATCTTTGTCGTCGAGCACCCAACACCTTTTCAACGAGTCTGGTCTTATTCTATTTACATTAAAAATCATATTATACATTAAATAAACACTTATATAAATAAATATCTATATATATATATATATATAATCTATACTATTATATAAAGCATATAGGGTGCAAAGTTGTAATTTCACTAAAATTTTATTACACTTATGAAAAGAGTTGTTGCATTTGGTATAAGTGTTAATGCATAGCACACCTCGTAAATTACAATTTTGTCCCTCTAAGAAAGTTCATAGTATCCCACATCGCCTAGTTAAAAAAATTTGCAAGGAAAATGTGCTTATCAAACTAGAACATTCATCAGGCTTTCAGTTAACTTATTTTTGTTGTTTAATCGACCCATTGGCCCGAATAGTAACGCAATGTTTTGTTTTTTTTCATCAGTTGGTGGAGAAAGCTACAAGACTGGTTCGCCTAGTAGGCCGACACTACAAGAAAAAGACCATGTGCCGACGCCGCCTATACCGACGACAATTGTCGTCGGCATAGGTCACCCTGTACCGACGATATGTCGTCGGTATAGGTCAAAACCAAAATTTTGATAGGGACACCCTATACCGACGACATGTCGTCGGTACAGGGTTGAGCCAGATGGGGGAAAAAATGGCGCCCAATAAATTATTGGGGAAAACCTATACCGACGACATGTCGTCGGTATAGGGTTATTTTGATTTTGTTTTTGTTTTTTTAATATAATAATGTTTTCGTCGGTATAGGGGAAAACCATCCTTTTGTCAATCATTCTTCCATAATGTTCACTGTACTAGTTTCACGCTTTAAATGTACCTAATCATCAAATTTTCATATATACCAAGAAACAAAGTTTCTAAAAATAGAAAACGAGCCTAAAAGCATCATGGACAAGTGATTTTACCGAAAAAAAATCATACAATCTTTATATCTAGTGTTTATGCATCATTTCCATCAAACAAATTTCATTATAACCTCTTCTAACAAAAACCTAAAAATTAAAGTTACTATAAATAGAACCAAGCATGAAATCTCATATGATCAAAAGTTCTAACTAGCAAATCTACACATATCATCCATTATCTATACATATTCAACCATTTTCCATCATCAAATCACCCTAAACATGGCAACTATCATGAAACCCAAAATTAAAGTTTCCTTAAATAGCAATAACGAGCATGCATGTATCATCCAACAATTTTGACAACAAAGTTTGCACATATTATTCATCTATAACCATTACTACAAAATAATCCATCATCAAATCATCAAAAACACACCATCTAACATATGCTCATACAATAAAGTTTCCTTAAATGGAAACCGAGCGTAAGAACATAACCTGAGTTCAAAACCACTAACAATATGTACCATCTTTGTTATAAAACTCATTTTATTCAAGAATCCATGGTTAAACTTTCATAAAAATGTCTTTTATTTGGATGCATGTTGTAACACCGAAAAAATAAAACCGATTTAAACTTTTTAAATACGCGGAAGCGGTCCCAAATACATCATTTAACGTATTCACATGTTTTAGTTTTACAAACATACATTAAACTACAATATTTCCCACAAAAGTAGTTTAAGCAAAGGTTAACAATAACAAGTTATCCACAACTTGTAACGACACCAAATGGTTTGTAAAGACTCCCCGCGAGAAAGTAAACAAAATCATTTACAAAACACGTCCACGAGAATCCAATCCACATGATGCGAGACATGAGAATCACTCCGGAGCTTTCCTACATACAAAACATCAATTTGTATATGGTTAGTATAGATAAGTAGTCTTAGCGACCTCTTCATAAGTCCCCTCATGGGTAAAACCCAAGAAAAAGTAATTTTTAGTCCCGGCGTATTAGTACGCCACTTGCTGTACGAGTACGCCACCCAGAAAACAACTTTTCAGCATATTGAGGCCGTAAGGAAGAGAACTTCTCCAGGTCTAGCGTAAGAGTACGCTGATGGACGTTAGAGTACGCCACTCAGAAAATACAGTTTTGACAGCAACTCCATTTTCTTCATTTTCGAACCAATATAGTACATATCCATATATTTAAGAATCCATTAAGGTTACCCTACATCCTAACATGTAATGTTTCGTATTTTGATTCCTCAAATCCGAGTAGCATGACCCGTTTCCAACTTGTTAAGAGTTCAACTTCCACTCCCACCTTTTCAGTTGTTTAAGCATACATTCAACTACTTTTTAAAGTCAATAATGACCTATATATAGTTTATAGTTTATCATTTGTTTATTTATTTTGGCATACAAAAACCTATGACTTAGACATGTATTGACCCATACAAGTCCTAATATTACACCATTCATCAAATTGACATATCCACATGTCTATTGCGAGAGTCACCACTCGCTTTTTCGCATGGAGTATTTGACTCCATGCCGACCCATGAAGTATCCACACTTCATGTCATTCATGAAATACTTGACTTCACTTTCATCCGTGAAGTATCCACACCTCACGTAAACACCTCCATGAAGTATCCACACTTGATGTAATCAATCAATTTACTATTTACCACCAACGTTTGACTTTTACCATATTAGGTTAATTTTAGTCTAATGTTACCACATTCTACATTTTACTTGACTTTTGATCACATTGAGTCATTTACACCATTTAACCACATACCACACATTAGTTTGACGAATAACCACGTAAGTCAAGTTACATCTATTTACCACTTTTGTACATTCAAGTTTGACTATTAACCACATAGTCTAATTACATTTATTTACCACATTTGTACATTCAAGTTTGACTATTACCACATAGTCTAATTACACCAATTTCAACATAATAGTTTGACCATATACCACTAAGGTCAATTTACAACAATTTCAACATTATCCACGACGGTTTGACTTATACCACATTAAGTCAATTCATATCAATTTCACCACATTCTATACTTTAGTTTGACTATATACCACATTAGTCAACTACACCTATTTACCACCTTATGTTTGACTATTTACCACATTAGTCAACTATACCAATATTACCACATTATGTTTGACTATTTACCACATTAGTCAACAACACCACTTTTACCACATTTCACACCTTAGTTTGACCATATACCACATAGTCAAAATCAACATACAACATATGAATAGAATTTACCACATTATTTACTTAAATATAAACTACTTATCCACTACTAAGTAAGTGCAAAGCACTTACCTTTGCCAATGAAGATTCCAATCGTTTCTCAAAGCTATCACCTTTATCGCATCGATCATCTAAACCTCCCACATGTTTTAGTAATCTATTTTACCTCAACACGTTCATCAATTGAAGTTTAACTCCCACCCAAGATCTTATCTTCACTATCATCTAATCTTGGTTAATTTAGCTTTACACAAGCTTTTACCCTTCTAATCAAAATCAACTCATTTTGACCCGTTAAGGATTTCACCAACATTTCACAATTCCATCAATTCATAATTCACCCATTCAATTGAGTTTTATACTTGAAAATGTGTTTATACTACACCATAAACACTTACCCAAACTCAATTCACCATTTAAACACCTTCAAATACAAAATCCCCCAATTTGGGTCTCAAAAACCTAATTTTGAAATCATCAAATTGATTGGGGTTTCTTATCAATCAAAGTGTCTATTACCCCCATAAACACTTACCAACCATCATTCCATCAATTAAACATCCCCAATTATAAAACCCCCAAATCACCCTCAAGAACCCTAACTTTATGATTCTTGAATTAGGTGTAAAAAGGATGTTATTAACCACTCTTTAACACCAATCAATCTAGGTTTTAACTTTAAACAAGTTATTAACCACAAACAAAACCACCAATTCAGCCCCTAGCTTGATTTCTACCAAAACCCATCAAGAACATGAATCAATGGAGGTTTTGGAGAAAAAAGGATACTTACATGGAGCCTTGATGAAGATGAACACCTCAAATCCCACCGATTTTACATGCAAATCTTTAATTTCGGGTTTTGAGTCTTCCTCCCCTTCTCCTCTAGCAAAAATCGCAAGAACACACACTCATGTGTGTATTCTCTGTTACCAACAAGTAAATCAGCTTTGGCTGATTTACACAAATGGTCCCTCAACTTCAGTTTTGACCTCCTTTTTACCATAAGTTAGTCAAAACCCTTAACTTGCAACATAAAATCCTCAAACTTCCATTTTATTTATTTATACCCTCTTACATTATAATAAGTATATTATAAGGTGCAACCTAAAAGTTAGTTCGTTACACATGTTCATATGAACATGGAGATGAAAATAGAGAAAAAGTGGGTTTGATGCTTACCAACATCGAAAAATGGATGGATTGATGGATGATTTCTCTTGCAAACTTGATAATCTTCACTTGGAGCTTGGATTTGATGGATGAATGATCAAAGAACAAAAAAAAATGTAGATGGTGATGGTGGGAGGTGGTTTTGACCAAGAGAGAAGGAAGAGAGAGAGAGAGAGAGAGAGGGTGAATGGTGAAATGGGGGGGGTGGTATTTATAGGGTCTTGGGATACCGTGTGGTGAAAAACGAATAGTCACCGATTTATTGACGGAATTCCCGAACTGGTATGAACGAAATGATTTAAAAATAATTTGACTCATATCGGTATGTTTAACATATAAAATTTTTAGATTTTTATTTGAAAATGTCGGTACATACTGCGTACTGGCCGGACATCGTTGAAACAGAAAGTTTCTCAGAAAATTCCCGAAAAATTCACAAAGTCCTAAAATAATATTTCACAGTATTACATGTGATGTCGCCCAGAAGGTCTATATAAATAACTATTAAACCTAACCTAGACTCCTAAGTAACAAAAGGAGTACCTTCAACTAAACCGCACTGACAGACAAGTGTACCTATCGAGTGTAGCACATCGTAATAATAAACCGAGTTATCGAACCCTAGAGACACTATGTACCTATACTAGACTTTGACTCGGACTTAAGATTGATTTGGTTTGTGGGGGTTGACTACACTACTGAATTAAACTAATGAATGCAATAAACAAAGGTCAAATAAACTATCAAGACAAAGTAATAAGGTGAAATCAGAAGATGGGAAGAATACCACCTAGGTCGGAATCCTACTTGCAACGTACAACTTCTACCGGTTCTGGAAACTAAGATGGATCTGGGTTTCTAAGGATGACAACTAAAGACTACCTAGTGGATCCCTAATCACTCTCATGGTGTCACCAACTAAGCTAGCTAAAGTGTACTAAACTCACCAGATGGTTAGATCACCTCTCGGGTATTTCCAACAAATGATAATGTACCATAAAGACAGATCACCTTTCTGTCTCACTGTCCACAATACATTCAAAGAATGTACGGGGAAATCCCATGTTAACAACTATGATTCGAACTAGCAACAATCACTAAACACCTAATACTAACGTCCTCTCAGACTGTTAACACTCGGATTCTTAATGACGAAGACTAGACAACTAATTCTCACCTCTCGGGTATTGAACTAGGACACACACTCAATCTAATCAAGGATTAACCAACACTCCTATGGATTACTACGTCTAGCAAACCACTCAAGTCACAAGCAATACGCAAACAACCTTAACATGCATCTATTAATGAAAGACATTCAACAAGACAACATGAGGAATATTAATTAACACAAAACCAGATTAAAGCATGCATATTCATCACTATTAATTATCAAGAGACTGTTTACAAATTCATTCAACCATCCTTAGAATCTAAAGCCGAATAAAAATCATAACTTTAACACAGTATTCACCATGACCTAGGCAATATTAACGTTTTAGCCTAGAATCATGCTTAAAACATCCAAAACAGAAGAATTAAACACAATCATGGTTCAAACACAAGAAATAAAGATAAAGGTTCAAGCTTTGGAACCGAAAACGCTAAATCTAACGCACCCGGCATCAAAGATTCGACCTTTGCACTTCAATTCTCTCCTCCAGCATCAAAATCGCCTCTCAAAACTTCTCTAGACGGCTAGAAATCGATGATAATGATAATGGAAGAGTCCTAATCTAATAGGTCAAAATTCGTAAATCTGGGGCCCCTCGCGTACTGCGAGGCCCAGACGGAAGCTCCCTCGCGTACCGTCGGAATAACAGGTCGCGCAGATTTCCCGGTCCCTCATGTACCGTGAGGGAATGGCCTCCATCTTTCACGTACCGTGAAAACAAACTGAATTTTTGTATTCTTCTTGTCGAGCTACCCCAAATCGATATATTATGGGCCCCGTAACTAATTTTCTAGCCCGAGATATGCCCCTTTGAAGTTTTGACTCTTTCCTGACCTTTTTCTGTTTCTCATCTCGTGGGCTTGTTCTTTCACAACTCTTGATCGTTTAAGCTCCAGTTACTCCCGAACACCTACAAGACAATGCATGACTCAGTACTAACTATAATAGACTCTAAATGACTCTAAAATTATATAAAAAACGACACAAAACACAACGGAAATGCATGTGTGCTTTGCGACACATCAACATGTAATTTGTATGCTCCAAATATACGTCTAAGTGTCTGCTTAGAATTAGTCACCTAGCTAGTGCACACTGCGTGTCTACCGGACTATGCTGAAAATAAAAGTATTTCTATAAATCACCAAAAAATTCATATAGCCATGATTTATTAAATCACAGTGTTACATATAATTTACATGCATAGATTATATGTCTAGATATTTGTTTTAAATTATCACTACGGTCGTGCTGTAGGATGCGTGTTTGACCTGGTAATCTTCCGGATTACCGACACGTGTAAACGGATTGATTTGCTAAGTGTGAAATGAACTTAATTACCATAAAATTAAGTGTGATGCATGTCATATACTATAACCTATGTTTTAGCCGGGTATGGATATTAACCTGAAATTTGTCGGGTGTCACAAAACAGGTGGCACCAAACAGGAACGGACCACTACTCTACCCCTCCCGCGCTAATGAAGACGTTTACATGGTCAACCGGGTCCGTTGTACCATCATATTTTCCAACCATAGATGGCATCTTAAGCTTGCTGGGAATGTCGGTTGGGCTATGCATGGTGTAAACTTGGATTGTGAAACTAGCGCCGCAAGCCTAGATGATTTAGTCAAATATTTCTCCGATGCATTTCTCATAACTGTGTCTGTATCATTTGGGACTACTGGATTTGACGTTGCAGTTCCCGCCAGAGGTAGTGACGGGGATACAAAGCCCTCTGACTGAGTACCGGCGCCTGGCGTGGAAAATTTCTTGTTATTAAATGTAGTGCGAAGACTCAGCAACTGGGATTCACGTTCCATACGCTCATAAGCTTGTGCCTGTCGCAGTTGTCCTCCCCACCAATCGTTAACCACCCCAGCGGGAGGCATCATTGGTACCCCTTGCGGTCCTTCTAGCATGGGAGAAACCGCGAAAGGAGGGTATGATGAGTATGGTGGCCCAAAACGGTTGAATACGTACGACGGGTAAGACGGAGGAGGCACAGATCCTCCTGGTGGCATCAGAACTCCAGGACTAGCTCGAGGCCCTAAGACGAGCACTGGTGTTGGTCCACTACTAATAAAATAAAACATCGGAGGTGTCACCTGGGAAGTTGGGACAGTAGAATACACCACCGCTACCTTGCGGAGGTGTCGCTATTTGGTTTATAATTTCCAGAAGTGGTCGCTACGAAGGGACCGACGAATTCGGTTGTTATACAGAGGTAGTCTCAAATTCATTTTCCTCCATTCCTTCCAACTGGCCAGATATCGGAGCCACATAATGCGCCAAAAGTTGGGTCCGTTGTTCAAACGTACGTTATGGGACGAGATTGTGAAGTGGGGGAAGGAGGGAGGAACCAAAAGAACGGTAATCTACCATGAAAATCCTCAGTAAAATGGTGGTGAATGAGATTACTGGTCCATGGATGGCGCCATTGTTAATATAAACTCAAATGGATACATGATTCGGATTAATGAACTAATACACGTTTTCCTGACCGATTACACAAGAAGCAGATTCACACACTCTTATTTCTAAATTCCTTCTCTATTTGTTAATGGTGGAAAAAACCCCTTTCTCCGAGAGGAGGAAGTCCTATTTATACCTTGTTCTATTGTAGTGGGCCCCCCTTTCTTGGGCTAATATGTCATGCCTTCCTATCGTCATCTTCTGATTGGTGGACACCCTTTCCAAAGGACCCCACCAGCCACGCGCCATAACCGTTTATGATAGTGACTTAAAAGGGGTCCGGGCTAGGTGCATGGGATCTACTTCAAGTTATGCGGCTTATACCTCTTTAGAAATGTAAACTATAACTCAGAGCTGATGGTTTAAAACGTGATTGGGTTCAGTGGTTCACAAATAAAATGGGTTTTTATTTGATTTTATATTTTTAAGATTTAATACACATTCTTTTAATTTTATATTGACAAATTAAAAACTATTAGCTAAAATGCACACTTTTGTATATTTAATACATATAATATTGTAAATATTTTTATTAAAAGTTTTAACATATATTTTTTTATTTATTTGAAAATAAATTGATTTTTTCATCATCCGGTTCTTAATTATTGTTCAACCGGTTTGACTCACTGGTAAGATGAAATGTTCGAATCCGGTCCCATTTGGAAACATTGCGTTTTTATATCTTTATGTTGTAGAAATACATTGTGTTCTGGATTATTTGTTTTAAGTGTTGGGCATTCTATCATTCTATGCCCAATTTCTTCACACTTAAAATATTCGGTCTTGGTAAGGCAACTATATGCCAAACGCCCAGATTTCCCACATATAAAGCATGTGCCGGATCCCATCCTACGTTCTCTAGCATGTGATTTACCGTATTTGGCACATACTGTGGAACCACCCGCAATTACCTTCTTCTTCCATCCTCCTCCATTTTGCTTCTTCTATCCTTGGGATATAGAAGAAAGTTTTTAGGGGGTGGAGGCGAGGACAAGAAAAAGATTTATTGGGTTGCTTGGGAGAGAGTCACATTACCTAAAGAGGATGGTCGTTTAGGGCTAACATCTCTTAAAGACATAAATTCGGCTTTGCTCTCAAAATGGGTTTGGCGTTTTAAAAATATACCTCTTAGTTTATTGAGGAGTGTGATTGTGGCCCTTCATCCGAATAATAGATCTTGGTCGGCTATTCTGTTGAATAAATCGATAACTAGAGTGTGGAACAATATTTCAAGGTTCGAATCTAACTTTCAAATAAATAACAAAAGGCTGGGAAATCTGATCAATGGTAAGCTGGGAAATGGGAAGCTGATTCGTTTCGTGTTGGATCCTTGGTTGCTATATGTCGTTAAATTCGGTCTTCACTAATCTCTTGTCTTTGGAATTCGATAAGAGATGTTATAATGTTGATTACTACACCTTGCATTACCAATGTTTATCCTGGAAGTGGAGGTGGAAGCACTTCCTCTATCAGTTGTGGAATATAGGGAGCTGATGCAGTCCAACAGCTTGCTGCTGCAGGTTCACATGATGTGTGGATCAGACTCTTTGATTTAGTTAGGTAATAATTCGAAGATCTTCTCCGTTAAGGCTGTCAAAGAGCTAATTACAAGGAAGGTTGATGGTCTATGGTTTTTCAAGATGGAATGGTGCAATTTGATTCCAATCAAATGCAATATTTTGGGTTGGAGATCTGAAATGGACCATCTTCCAACTTTGGTGGTCCTCAGCAAGCGTAATATTCAGGTTGATTCCATTCGGTGCCAGTTATGCAATGAGGAGGCTGAATCAATGGATCATTTGTTTACGTCTTGTTACATCGCTTCAGTCGTTTGGCAACACGTCAGTAGTTGGTGTAAGGTCCAACCTAGTTTTGCCTTTTCCGGATAGATTCGGGTGTTGGGATTCATCTTATCTCTTTTTGGTGTATATGGAAAGCTAGGAATGACTTCATTTTCTCAGACAAACCGGTCAAAGATGAGAAAATTATTGAAAATATTAAGGCTCTTGATTTTTTATGGGTCAAAAATGGGTCTAAACTTAAAGATGTCTCTTGGATAGATTGGGTTTGTTTCAATTTTTTTTAATCATGTAATCTTTGGTTGTTAAAATGGGTCTAAATACATTGTGTGGTGGCTAACGCATAAATTTGTATGAAAGACATGAATGAATAAGGCAACTTAATTGCTAATATTTTTACATATTCATTAACATGACATCTTTTAAAAGTACACGATCATCACTAACATAATCAAATATTATTGCAACTGCGTATATCTATTATAATTCCAATGTGTGCATGGCAGGCAAACAATGGGCACCTAGAAGTGTTGTAGGAAGGTAGAGGCCTAGGCCAAGATTCAGTAAACGTGTGGCAATAGTCGAGGTGCAACAAGTAGTTCAAGTGGACCAGCTCTATGATTTACTAATCCAGGACTTTCGGTCATGTCAATCGGCTTAGTTGATTGCTTTTGGAAATCAAATCCATGTATTATGCTGGCGAGTATAAACTGCACAATTTCAAGAGCAAAGGAGCTTCCCAGGCATATTCTTCTACCACTTCCAAACGGAATTAACTCGAAATGCCGACCCTTCACATCGATTTCTTTTTGGCTTGTCAAGAACCTCTCTGGTTGGAACTCAAATGGATCAGTCCATATTTGTGGATCGTGATGAATCTTCCAAATATTTACCAAAAGGCGAGTGCCTTTAGGGACGGTGTAACCGCCTACAATGCAGTCTTCTGTTGACTCATGAGGAAGAGAAAGGGGTCCAGCGGGGTAAAGACGCATCGTCTCTTTAATAATGGCTTGAAGATAGACCAAGTTGCTCATGTCTGACTGTTCAACTTTTCTATCTCTTCCAACATGGTTTTCAAGCTCTTGTTGGGCTTTTCTTAACACTAGAGGGTTGTTGACTAGTAAAGCTAAAGCCCATGTTAGAGTCACTGTTGTCGTGTCTGTAGCTGCTGCAAATATTGCCTAAGAATATAAAATAAAAATCAAAAAAATTTATTAGAGTCAAGTTCTTTTTTGTAATATTGAAGGAAAATTTCATAGAAAAGTAAGAGAATTTGTTAGTTTTTTTATTTTCTAATGGACTTAGGAAAATGGTTTTAGTTTGTAGACGAAATTTGAATTCAAAATGGTTTTAGGCAATCTGATCCTTGAAATAACGGATTCAATTTTCCTCGTTGTTTAACATTTAAGGAGTTATCCTCATTAGATTCACATGTGAATGACAAAAAAAAACATAAAGAAAAGTTGGTTAGCTTGGGGAAAAAGGTAGTTTATATGTAGTTGATTTGATTTCCTTGTATTTAGAATTATATTACGAGTCTAAAATAGTTTTACTTTTTCATCAAGTTTATTTAGTATAAATAGACTTCTATGGTTCATGTTTTGTTACAGTTTGATTATAGACTAAACTGTTATTTTCGTTTTTGTGGTTTAGTCACTTTTGTCAGTTTCATTCACAAAGTTTATTTTTCTCCCGTCTTTTCTCGTGATTTATAAAACTTGTCATTTTCATCCAATCGGTTAACTCTATCCATATTTTAACGTTAAGAAATAGGGCATTTAGCTCTTTTTATATATTTCTTTATTTTATCAAGAAATATAAAAATATATTGATAGAATAAAGAAGTATATAAAATACATAAATACCTTCATTTTACGTTAAAATATGGATAAAGTTAACTTACTCGGTGGAAATGACAAGCTTTGTAAACCACGAGTATACACATGACAAAAGTAAACTTTTTGGATGAAACGGACAAAAGTGACAAAACTATAACAACGAAAATGACAGTTTACTTTTGATTATAATAAAAAAAAAGTCGTGGTTGGAGTTTACCATAAACCCGGTTATTCTTGTTCCTGTTTATCATAAAATACGGTTTATTTGTATGTGTGTTTATCGACGCGGGCCGTGAATTGATATCAAAGAAACGGGTTAACACAATAGCTGTCACAATTAGTTCGAGAAGAAAAATGGTTTGGTGAGGTCGGCAATTGGAGGTGACGGAAAAAAGGAGTATGCGAAGAGGATGATCAAAAGAAAAGGGAAAAGGGGGAGCAAGCAAACAAACACTTTTGGAAACTTACTGCCACGATCGAAAAAATGAAAGAAATAAAAGAGTTGAGCAAGCATCTCTAATAATTTGTCGTTGGAAATCATCTAAGAAAGAAAAATTAAACCGAGGACGTGGGTATGAAAAACCGAGGTTGCGTTGTAGGTGAGTATGGCCGTGGAAGAGGTCAAGTAGAGGAGAGAACGAACGTGAAAGACGACAATGAAACTTCAATAAGAGACATTAATAACTTTAGATGCTACGTGTGTGGAGCGTTTCGCACTACGCATATGAGTGTACAAAGGGAAAGGAAGATCTAGGTAACCTATCTTAAGGAGCCATCATTGCTCTAGATGAGAAGCAAACCTGAATAAGGATTAAGGGGAAGAATGAAGGAATACTTAATCCTAATTAGATTCACATGTGAATGAAAAAAGATATAGATAAGTTGGTTAGCTTGGGAAAAGCTAGTTTATATTTAGTTGATTTGGTTTCCTTCGATTTTGAAACAGAATACGAGTCTAAAGTAGTTTTGTTTTTCCTCAAGTTTGATTAGTATAAATAGACATTTTACAGTTATGTATTCTATGGTTAAAGTTTTTTATTTCGGTTTGATTATAATGAGTTGTGGTTGGAGTTTACCACAAACTCGATTGTTCTTGTTCCTAGTTATCATAAAATTCGGTTTGTTTGTATGTGTGTGTATCGATATGGGCTAACAAATGGTATCAGAGCAAAGGGTTAATAAATCAGGCGTCACAATCTGCTCGGATCTGAAAGAGCGGCGTTAGTGATACGGATCTTTTGATGCAAGCAACCTGACGTTTTCAAGACGATGTTGGAGGCATGGCTCCAATTAGAATTTGGAACCTTTTGAGGAATTCGCCAGACGAGCCTTTTTCGAGAGAAAACAAAACGCGATCAAGGCAAAATATGGGATTGAGGACTAGTTTTTTTGTTTATTTTTAAATTTATGTAATTTTTATTTTATGTTTTTTTATTTATTATTTTAATGAAAATTGAATTTATTTTATATTTATGTTTAATTTTTAAAAAAAAATTGAATTGTTGCATTTAATGCTCACTTGGGTATTTCTCTTACCAAGTGAGAAAGCAACCAAGCTGATGTGACGACTATGTGGCAGAAAAGGTACTCTCACTTGGGTATTTCTCTTACCAAGTGAAAAAGCAACCAATCTGACGTGGCGACTATGTGGCAGAAAAGGTACTCTCACTTGGGAGAGCCAAGTGAGATTATACCTCATACTCTTATAGCCATGATAAAAAAAAGTAAAGAAATAAAGAGTTAAGTATGCAAAGCATCTCTAATAACTTGTGGTTGGAAATCATCTAGAAAAAAGAAAAGAAAATTAAATCAAGCTCCGAAGCAAGTAGCTTATTTGTTTACAGCCGAAGAATAAATCAAGCAAGCAGACACATAAAGCAAGCAGGAGAATTAAATCTAAGAGAGCATGCATTACTTAGAGTCGAGGCACATCAGTCGAGTTAATTCAAGAACAATAGCAAAAACAACAAAATAGCAAAAACAAGAAGCAAGAACCGATCATAGCAAGAATAGCATGATCAGTAAGAACGGCAAGAAGCAAGAACCAATAGCAAGAAATTGATTATTAGCAATGCCAAACACGGATGCAATGTCCCAAGTTAACAACCCCGAAATACTCAACTTGGGCTATTATGGTGGAATCAATATTCCAAGCACATGGTTTATCGGAAGCATTATCTTTGGAAATTGGAGTTGTTGGATTTTATGGACCTACCCGATGGACAATGCGACTGACCGAGCTATGACCCGTAAGAGTTACACCTTGGGCAACGAACATTAAATCCACTTAACCCGCTTAACTGGTAATTACGAACTTTTAGCAAGATGATATATTTTATATATATATATATATATATATATATATATTCGTTACACGAGATTTATTATTTATACAAGTATATAAATAATAATTCATATTTATTGTTTTAATCCTTTTATTAAAACAATTAAATGGGTTCGGACTTTTTATCTCGTATTGGACTTTGGGCCAGGAAACAATTAATAGGGTTTATAATTATATATATATATATATATATATATATATATATATATATATATAATAATCCTAATTTTTTTTGGGGGCTAACCTACTACAACTATTCTAGCCGCAAGAAAAATGAAATTGATTTCTTGTCACTTTTTTGAAAAAAAACAAAAGGCAAAAACAAGAACCCTTCCGGCCACAAGAAGCCTTCCAGCCAATACCAATCAGCCGCAAGGGCTATTGGCCATTTTTCCCTTTTGTGACAGCCGCAACAAGGAGAACACCTCCTCTTCTTCACGTTCCGGCCATCCCCATCCGGGTCCCGTTCTCTCGCATTCGGTTCGTGATCTAGCATCGGTTCGTTGTACCTCGGTGTCTCAACCGGTTAATCATTAACCACTAAGGTATATCTATCTCATTGGTAGTTAGATTAAATTTTATTCCGTATTCGTATGTTTTGTAACCCAGATCCTGTCGGGTTTTATTTTGTGTTGAATCGGTTTCTTTCCGCTGCGTTTTAATAATTACTAAATAGTTATTATTAATCTAAAATTATTTATCAACCGTTAAATAATAACTAATCTAACTGATCACCACTGGCCAAAATTCCCTATAGGAGTTGCAGTGGAAAAAGAAAGAACTTGAATGCTAGGACGTTCATATTTGACTCCCTAACAAGAGATAGTCTCCTTCAAGTCGCAAAGCATAAATATGCAAAGGATGTTTGGGACCTAATCTGGGTTCGTTTTGTTGGAGTTGATAGAGTGTAAACGGCCTGTCTACAGACTTTAATAAGTGAATTGAGGATGTTAAAGATGAATGAAAGTGAGTCTAATGACGAGTTCGAAGGATAGATTAATGACGTAGTGGCTAAGTTTCGAGAACTTGGATCAACTCCAGAAGATGAAGTGCCAGTAAGAAAATTTCTCAACTCTGTTCCACCTAAAATTTTGCAAATAGGGGCATTGATCGAGTAGTATTCGTACCACGAGAAAAAGTCGTTTGAAGAAGATGTTGAACGACTGGAAGCTTACGATGCTGCAAGTGTGGAGTGTTTGGTGTACCAAGTGAAAGAAAGATGAAGCAAACCTTGCTCAAGGCTAAGAAGATGAGCGAGCACTGCTCTAGACGAGAAGCAAGTCCGAATCAGTATTAAGTGAGAGAATATAGGAGTTAATCCATTTTAGATTCACATGTGAAAGAATAAAGATAAATATAAGTTGATTAGCTTGGGAAAAGCTAGTTTATATTTAGTTGATTTGGTTTCCTTTTATTTAGAATTAGAATACGAGTCTAAAATAGTTTTTCTCTTCATCAAGTTTGTTTAGTTTGAATATAATAAAAAGATTTGTTGTTAAAGTTTACCGCAACCATGTTGTTCTTGTTTATGTTTATCAACAAGGTTGTTCTTGTTCGTGTTTAGTTTGATTATAGTCCGCTACTTGAATCAGCAGATTCAATGTATTTTGCTCTTTGAGATAGTGGATTTACCTTGACTCCTCCTTCAATTCTAAAGTAGCATATTACCTATAAACCATTTTGAATTCAAATTTCACCTATAAACCAAAACCATTTTGCTAACTCCACTAGAAAAGCAAAAAAAATCAGAATTTGCTCAGTTTAGGGTCGAAGTTGCCATGGTAGTGAGCGAAATCATACCAAGCATGTAGCTTTCACGATCTCATCAGTGGTGAAGCCATAAAGTTCCTCTTCTACTTCATCTTTAACACGGGATAACAATGCAGCCATAAAGACTGGTTGGTCTCTGCTCTCATCTACCTGCAGTGGAGAAGCAGAATTCATCTTCTTTTTGTGGTCTTCTAACTATCCATTAAATACAACATCCACCTCTTTCGCAGTCTTCTTCATCTTCTTCTCATACCCTCCTAAATCGAACCACCTTAACCATGGAATGGCATCTGATGGCACAAACGCACCCAGCAGGACCAAAAACCGCTTAATGGCCTTCTGAAACTGATCTCCGTTTTGTTCACCAGGCGTAAAATGATTGCCAAACATCATCCTTACAACCATGTTCACAATTAAGTTTCCAAACCATTGTTTCATGTCAACCATTACCATTTCAGAAGATACTTTATTTCTTTCCCAACTTCTATAGATGTCTATTATGGATGACTTCACTTCTGAGACCTGGATATCTGCAAGCATTTGAAGGCAATGTTGAGATGCAAGTTCAAGCACAACTATCTTCCGAATCTGACGCCAGTATGCTCCATATGGTGCAAGACCGAAGCTAGCATAGTTGTAGCCCATCAGCTCGGTTGCCATGGCTTTTGGTCGGCTAGCAAAGACTCTATCGTTGGTGGTTAAACACTCCTTAGCCATCTCAGAACTGCTAACAACTAAAACTCGATGAACACCAAGTTTGATAGTGAAGATTGGTCCAAACTTGTCAGCCATAGAGCCCAACAGTTTGTGAGTAACTTGGGAACCAGCTAAAAGATGCAAGTGACCAATTATTGGCCATGATCCAGTAGCTTCTGGTACCATCTTAACTCCATTTCTTGTTGGTTCAAGATGACGAAAGATAAGAAAACATAATATGCTGGCTACAAAGATTATGAGTAACAAAAGTAATTCCATAAAAACCTTTCTACGGAAATTAGAGATGATAATTGTAGTGGAGAGAAAGGGTTTAAAATTGGGAACAATGCATTATTTCAATCAGATTTCAACAATTTGTGACCTTGTGTGGCCAGGATGGAATGAGTATTTGTTGGCACATGTTACAATGCTATCCATATGTGTGTAAATAAAATAAAATAAAAAAATTATTATAAGAGATTTTCAACTTCACCAAGATTATTAATTGCGTGTTTATCATATTATTCAATGAAAAGAAAGTGAGCGGTCTTTGTCGGTCAGTCCATGATCACCCAGATGGTTTCAAAACCTTTAGTTGTGCGATATAGCTTGGTAATAAAGTCCATTGTGACGTGGCGTTTCGTACTCGTTATGGTATTACGAGTTTACTGTTATGTCTTTCAGTCTAACTAATGCGCCCGCAGCTTTCATGGATCTCATGAACCGGGTGTGTAGACCATTCCTTGATCGTTCGGTTATCGTGTTTATCGATGACATCCTTATCTATTCACGCAGTGAGGGCAATCACACGCTAAAAAGGAGATTTTTGCCTAAGTAGCCTAAAAAGTATTTTTAAAAATTAAATATCCGTCTCTAACGAACTCCGTTGCTATACCCTAAGGCTAAAACCTAAACACAAATCTTTAAACCATAAACCTTAACACTAAACCCTAAAGCTAAACCCTAGAGCTAAACCCTTACACTAAAACTTAAAAGCTAAACCCACAAACCTAAACCCTAAACCTAAGAGCTAAATCTTAAAGCTAAAATCTAAAAAACTAAACCTTAAATGCTAAAACCCAAAAGCTAAGCCCTAAAAGCTAAACCCTAAAAGTTACGATATCAAAGCTCGACTAGACGGTTCCAATGTCGCTGAATGAGTTCAATTGGAGTTCGTATTAGCCGGATATCTAGTTTTTAAAAATTCTTTTTAGGCTAGTTAGGCAAATCTCATTTTTTATTGATCCTCCCTCTTTCAATCACATAATTTAGATTTTATTTTATTTTAATTTTTTTATATGATAATTTAGTAAAATTAGATCTATTTAAATTAGGTAATTATATATTTATTTATTGAATCCCTTAATTATCTTAACTTTCTCTCTTAAATCTCCTTTATGTCTAGAATTCAAAAAGTAATCGGAAGAAATATAAAAATGATTTGTACGTAATTTTTGGGCACAGAAAGATTGGTTTTAGTCAAAGGCTATGTTCTTGTAAGTATAGTTTTAATCCTTTTTGGTTGTATTTGTAAGGCTCTAAACTTGGGAGACCTCACTTATTAGGTTTACTTATCAACACATAACTCATAAACATAAGACATTCTACAATTCGTAGTGGAAAATATTTAAACTTTAACATAATGGCGAAAGCATAACATGGCTAAGCATAACTTGTATGGTATAATTAAAATTTGTCTAAAACAACATAAACTTAAACATATAACGGGCTACCAGATTCTGAATCTTCAGGGTAACTCTTCTCGCCAAGCCAAGCATCCGCCTTCATCTACAGCCACCTACACTTAACTGATGTGCATACAAAAAAATCAGCAATGCTGAGTGAGTTTTAACGTTTACTTTAAACATTCATACAAGAAGGATTTACTAAAACATACATGACACCATTAAGGCAAAACTTTACATACTTTACCTGTAAAATAGTTTAAGTCATACATTAACCGTCAATCCCCTTTTCATTGTACCGCCCCCATGGCTCACGTCCATGAACCGGCAAGTACCGCTTAACCTGTACTGCCCTCACTACTCACGTCCATGAACCGATGAGTACTGGTATTGCCCTCCGACAACATCGCTTAACGCTACAGGGAGGTTGTGTGGACCTGCGGGGTAACCGCCGTCACCCATCCCAGATGTATAATTGTTAACGAACCACAAAGGCTCTTACTAATGGCCATAACCTATAACTGACATCTGGTACATGTAACATCAGTCCCCGAAGGAACCTTAACGAGCTGGTACACATTCCCGTAGGAAAGCTGTTCACTTCTTTTCATAAAACATTCTTTAACTTGTTCATAACTTAAACATATATTTTGTGTTTGTTTATGTATATAAAAAAATAATAAACGCTTACCATAAATATAACTATACTTTACATAAATTGGACTTTTGCCTCTTTTAAACGTTTACCTAAAACATAACTTTTGCTTTTGTTTATTGATATAAAATATATAATTAACACTTTCCACTAAGTATGCACACCACCCCTAAAGCAGTCAAAAAGGGGATTAGAACTCAAATGGTATTCGATCTACAGTGAAAACTAATAAGCTTTGGGCTAGACAAGCACTACGTGATCTGTACTAATAAAATACGTGAAACCGGTTAAACTTTGCTAGTGTCGCCACAGACAGTGTCACCTAAGCATTAGTGTCGCCAACACTTGAGTCGTCTGGCTCCAGGGATAAGTGTCGTCTGATAAGTGTCACCAGTCCTTGTAGTGTCGCCAAATGGCATTGGCGACACTCCTTAGTATCGTGCACATGCATGACGACACTCCTCAGTGTTACCGATGGAATGGCACGTGTCCCAATCACTGGCGAACCTCAGGATAAGCACACCATCGTCCCCAATTAGTGTCGCCCCATGAAGATATTAGTGTCGCCTCAAGAACATAAAACCCTAATTGCCGATTTTTGATCCGAAGTCTTAACTTTTTACGTCCAAACCATTTATCTTGCTTCCTTGAAGCAGGATCTAATTTTTGTTCATGTTTTAACACGTAAAGATTCGACCTTCAAGATGAAAACCCTAGTTTTATCCCAAAAACCCATTTTATGCTAAAATAGAGATTTCAGGTTAGATCTCTACCTCAAATATGTCGTTTCTTGGTGTTTCCTTGCTCTAAATCAGTGGAGAAGAAGTTTGTGACTGATATTGAATCTAAAAAATGAGTACTTGCACTTTCTTTCTCTAGAATTCTCTCTAGAAAACATTAAATTGAAGACATTGACAGACCCATATGTTCTCATTTAAAAAGCGATATTTAGTCATATGCTCAACTTTAGGGATGCTGTCTGTGTGTGTATGGCTCAGGAAGGAAGCCAATTCAGTTAGGAATTAACTAATGATGTGGTGGTACACTCCGGTTTAATTGTCGTTGCTACATTCATAATATATATATTTTTTATGCTAAGATTTCAGTGTCTTGATGTTAAAGTTGCAGGGGATATCGACCTTATGTGTACTATTAGTGGGGTATGATAGTAAGTTCAAAATTTACTCGCAGATTTTGATTTGTTCTCAGAATTGGGATTTTGTTAAATTAGTTGAATAATATGTTTCAGGTCTTGTTAGCAAGTTAAGCATTCTACATATTCGAATACGGGTGTATGATGATGATTATGCACATGCTTAGTGTGGACCGAACTTGGTAAGAATTTCAATTGTACATGTAGGATATGTTGGAAACAAGGCCCAAGAACATGAAACATAGGATTTGATCTTAACTAATATCGACTCTTTTATTAATATTGAAAACCAAACCACATTTACAAGTAATCCCTAACCATCTATTTATAATATACCCTATACTAATCCTAACCCAACTCAAATTCAATTAAATAATTAAATAAATAAACAAACTCACTCCTAGTCTAATAGGAACTCAACCAAACAATTATTAAACTAATATTAATAATTATCTACAATCAAGATTAATCCTTCATGTTCCCCCTTAATCTTGATTTGTACATACAAATCGCTTGGGTCTTCAATGCCACTTCCGAACTCACCCTTCACGGGTTTCTTCTACACAGGTATCGCAGCTTCATCCGCAATTTGAATCACTCAAATACTTCACCCCGTTTCACACGGTCTTTAATCCTGTTTCACATAGAACTTTCTTGATCTATCACAGATCTTCTTCCACGCAGCTCTCACAACCTTTTTAAACAATCTCTCACAAATTGGATTTATCCTTCACTTCGTTTGAACCAATCACAGGTTCTAATACTTCTTCACCGGTATCACACCGTATCACCCTGAATTGCACAAGTAAACACTTTGCAGATCCATCAACACCCTTCGCAGATGATTGACCTTTCACTCAATCTGAATCGCTTAGATCGATATCTTCCTTGGTTGATTCGCACAACCCTTCGTTACTTGGCTGTCATAGCCGCTACTCACCACCACTAATCTCCCGTCACCTCCAAACAAACAACTAACACCACCGTCTCTTAAACATGCTGAACCATTTGTTGTTTGCTCTTTGCCAAAAGAACCTGTTGGGTTTTTTTTCTTGCTTTCAAAAACCGAGAAAAATCTTGCTATTTACTTCGCTGTTACAAACCCAAAGGCCAAGGACACCCAAGAAAACAAACCTCTTTTTTATGTCTTTTCTTGCGCTGACCAAAAAATATTACTCGAATCTACTCTTGTGAACCTTTCGAACTCACCAGAAAAAACACTATTTTTTTCTTTGTAAATCTCTAACACAAATATTAAACTTTGTGCCAAGCCTTATCCACAAAAAAGGTCAGACTTGATTTTTTTTTTTATTTTACCCTCGCACAGATCTGTTTAGTCTTTGACCAGAATCACTCTGGTCAAGTCCAACCAACTTGAATAACGCCTCTTGATTGCTACACACAATCGGCTTTCTTTCACAGATTCGATCAACTCTTTGATCGATTCGTTCTTCCACGGATTCACAGGTCTCTTTGATCTTCCTATTGATTTTCTCTTGTTTGCAGCCCTGCAGGCTGCTTCCCTTCTCGAAAAACGACTCCCAAATGTCCTTTTTTAACCTGTCTCTGATATCAATTGCTGGAAACCAGTCCCAAATACACGAAACACAGGATTTGATCTCAACTAAGATCAAATCTTTTATTAATATTGAAAACCAAACTACATTTACAATTAATCCCTAACCATCTATTTATAATAAACCTTATACTAATCCTAAATCAACTCAAATTCAATTAAATAATTAAATAAATAAACAAACTCAATCCTAGTATAATATGAACTCAACAAAACAATTAATAAACTAATATTAATAATTATCTACAATCAAGATTAATCCTTCAGGATATTAAGCCAAAACAATCTGTAAGGCCTATCCCATACTCACTATCATGTCTTCCAAACATAACTAACATGTAAGTGTCTAAGATTTGGGTTTTTGTTTATTTTTGTTGGTGTCGTTGTAACTTTCTGTATGCAGTTTACTTGGTTACAACAACCTCAGTGGTCAAATACCTAATCGTTATTTGAATTTACTAAGCATTAATAACTTTACTTGTCGGGATGTTTGACCTTTATTGCTTATTACAGTTTTAAAGGGAACGGATTGTACTGTGGCTTAAATAATACCCACCCATGCACATCTGGTTCTGGAGGTACGTTTTCAAGCTTTTGTTATACTATAATATTCAATAGCGATGCCATTTCAACCCTAATCGGTATAAGGGTTGATTTGGGCTATACTTTGTCTCTGATGGGTCATTTTGAAGAAGTAGCTAATATGGAAATGGATCGAAAGTCACCCACATACCATTGTAATAAAGTCATTCGATTCTTCATTTTCCGAAAGTTAAATCAGAGAACCGACTCAAACAAAAAAAATTGAACTTGGTTCATTCGAATTAATTGAATTTTCAAAAAAGAAATAAAAAAATACATGTATTTCTTAATAAATATATCTATAATTCGAATTCAAATATTCGGGCTGAATCGGTCTAGGGCTGTAAACAACCTGCGCCGAGCACGTGGTCGAGTAGGTTCGAGCTCAGTTCGTTTCTTCTGTTTGTTTTTTTTCCTTTTACTTTTTTACTAACATTACGAAAATAAGTTTTATAAAAAGATTTCTATATAGATTAAAATGGGTTATTTACACTTTCAACTAACTAAACCCGTTTGACCCGTCTCATTTTAAAATGGGTTGTTTACATCTTCAACTAATTAAACCCGTTTAATTTTTAGGTACATTTTAAAGTTTTATGCCTTCAATCAAATATTTGAGACTTGATAAGAATAAGACAAGTTTTTTTTATATATTTTGTGTTGTTAATAAGGAAAGTAAAAGCTTACTCGAGGTTGGACCCGTCAATCAAGTTTTATGCCTCCAGGTACGTTTTTTAGTTTTATGTCTTGAATCAAATTTTCGGGTTCGTGCCGAGTTCGACCCGTCAACCCTTGAACACGACCTGTTGAACACCCCTACTTGGGTCAGTGTCAACATGTTTCACCCATTTCTTTTTTAGCCATTTTTAATGAATTAATTACATGGATGGCCCCTATGGTTTATACGGATTTCACTTATGACCCCTAGAAATAAGAAACTACAATTTTGACCTAATACCTCGATTGTAACACATTTGCCATTTGAAATAAATGTCAGTTAAGTTTTTTTGTTAAATGAAAGTAAAAATACCAAGATACCTCGAAATATAAAAAATTAATAACAATAATAATCCATTAAAATACCACAAGGGCCATCCTCCCATTACAACGCCATCCTCCCTTCGTCGGCATTCAGAAAGGAGCAAACTGCAAACCAGAAGCTTGAACGTGGGGCTTTTCCGCCGGAGTTCGCGTCCGCTTGATTTGGTCGCCGCCGGTACTGTCAAACCAGCCCACCGCCGGTACTATCAAACCAACCCACCGCCGGAGTTCGCGTCCGCTTGATTTGGCCGGGTACGCCGCCGCCTAATTTGGCCAGGTACGCCGGCGCCTGAGGTGTCTCTGCCTGATTTGGCCGCGTACGCCGCCGCCTGAGGTGGCCTCCTCCACCACCGCCGTCTGCTGAGACCGTCACCTTCTTCTTCGTCGATCTGAGCCGCCATGGAGGCCTTCTTCATCCGCCATAACTTACACCTGGTTTTCGTTTTTTTCCGCCATTTTCCGGTATCGGAGAAAATAGAGAACATTTAGAAGACAATTCAAGCACAACATCAGGTCTAGGGCTTCCCGTTTCGGTCCGATATCCGACCCATGATGCGAGCCTTGAACAGTACGCCTTTAGCCTTCAATCAATTGTGTCTTTCTCTTCTGTTATAGGTTAACATACTTTTTTTCTGAAGATTTTTAGATCATTTGAAAAAATTAGTTCCCAAACAGCAATTCAAATGTTAATTGATGGTGGGTTGTGTTACAATTTAGGGGGCAATTGATTTTGGTATTAATTGATGAGCAAATAGCTCAATTGAATAGGGTGGGGTGATCAAGAGGGTGAAGTGGAGTAACCGGAGAAGATGACCGGAATGTGGGGGTTCAAGGGACGTGTCAAGTGGGTCTTATTTATTAAATTTAGATTTTCTTTTTTTAAGCATAAGGGTATTTTTTTACAGTTTAACAAAAAACTTAACTGACATTTATTTCAGGGGTCAAATGTATTACAATCGTGCAAATTATCGGGTCAAACTAGTTTTTCATTCATAGAGGCCATAAGTGAAATCCGTATAAACCACAGAGGCCATCCGCGTAATTAATTCTTTTTTAGTTATAACCATTTGACCCAGTAGAGATAAACACGTAACCCAAATTGACCAATTAATCAGACAGTCACTTGGTGCATTTTCAGGTTCTTTTGGTACTGTTCATCATGCTGATTGGAATGGAGAAGCAGTAGTAATAGCAGTAGCAGTTCTTTTTTCTATTTTTTTTAGGATTTTATTATGTTGAACATGCATTCTTTTCTCGGGTTTTATTTATTTATAGTTGAATATATATAGCCTCTCTATAGCCTATAGCCCTCCCAATCATTAGACTGTGCTTGGGTTACTTTGCCATTTTTGAAGTGTGTATTTCTTTAACCTAATAAAAAAAAATTCTTGTAGGTTATGCTCGCCCATAATTGCTTAGACGGAAGAACTCGGGTCAAAAGTGTTTGAATGGAGTTGTTAGTCTATCGATCCTCGGTATTTGCTGCTATCTCCCTTTTTAGGATGCTAATAAAAGGCCAACAAGAGTACATATAGGTAAACTGGTTGTATCAAATTGCTGTATTCGGAGGGGAAATACGTAGTTAAGAATAAGATGCAAAAAGTTGAGATTTTCACCCAATAGAAATCGAATATTATGTTCCTGAATCAGTGGAAGAAGGTGCCACATGCCCCTGTACGTATACAATTGTCAAGAACGTAAATAATATTATATTATGTTATATAACATCATTCTGATCCTCACCTTTATGTATAAGAATACACAAAACACTAAGCTTCCGAAAATGAGTACTGAATATAAGTTAGTCTAGTGCACACTATTGGAATTTAAAAGCAAGTCATTCAACTTATAAAATGTATATTAGAATAAATAAGACAAAGAACAAAAATATGAACAAGAAATAACTTTGGAATTTAAAAGCATGTCATTCATGACTTACTCGATTGGAATCCATTTCCGATGCAAAACCTTTTCCAACCACTTCGTTGTATTTTTGTAGCCTAATTTCTTCCATTTTTAAAATACTCTCAAATAACAACTATAATCGAAAAGGTAATACCACAAAATCATATATATATACATACACACAAACACACACATACATATACATACCTACACACATACATATACATTCACACATATATACAAAATCAAGCAAACAAATTATAACTGGGGGTTTACCTAAACTAACCATTATACCTACACTAATCAGCATTTAAACAAATTAAAAAGAAGACTAACCGGAAATTGGAGGTTTGACAAGTAGGGGATCGAATTCCCGTGTAAATTGGGGGTTTGCGACGGCGACGCTGAATTCGGGCGGTGGTGGTGGTGCTGAACTATTTGTACCTTAAGACTTTTATTCCATTATACAAGAAAATGATGAACAGTT